>OZ030009.1:117915113-118515113 GCA_964023405.1 Apodemus agrarius | reverse complement strand
ACTTTCTCTGGTTTTACAGACTCCTAAGTGGACTTCAAAGTTCTTACGGGAGGTCAGGGGTGGCATTTCCCAACAGCAGCACTAGAAGCCAGCTGCAGCCGATGGCCCTGGCCCCGCCAGCTGCAGCCGATGGCCCTGGCCCCGCCAGCTGCAGAGCTTGTTAATGATGGTAGCACTGGCCTTGAGCACCGCGTCGTCCGCTGATTAGGAGGCTGTGGGTGAGGAAACCAGCAAGCTCCGAAGATAAGTTAATTAATTACTGTGGTTATGGCAACATCAAAAGCCGGCAGCGTGAAGGGCTCTTTGATCTCCAGCTCGACACCCTTTCAAGTTTCTCCCTTTGGCCTGCCCAGAGAGTTTTTGCTTCTTTGCTGTTTTGAGTTTTAGAGAGAACCCTGATAAACGCGGCCTCCAAAGGCACCCGCCGTTCAGAGTTCAGACTACAGAGCAGCCGGAAGTGTCATCCCGAGTACACAGTCATCTCCTAAAGCCTCACACTCCCAGATGTGTTAGCTGGAATCATGGCTTCTCCTTTATGAAGAGTTTGGATACCAAGCAACCTGAACAGGTGGCATTGCTAACCAGAGTCAAAACAAAACAAAAAACAAAAAACAAAGAGTTCAAATGTTCTGTAACCACAGAAGGAACACATTGCTAAGCATTCTAATCATGGAATCTGTGTATAAATCCACAAAAATGGGTACACCAGGGCTTCACATAACACTATACCAAACCAGCCAGGCATAATGAAAGAAACCAGCAGAGTATGACCCAGCAAAAGCCAGAGAGAGAAACAATTATATTAAACGCAAGGAAAAGGGGAGCTTTAACCAGAATAGGACAAGAAAGAAGTTGCTCTGAGATTAAGAAATGTCATATTATTTAAGGAGGGGGTGATGGCTACTAGGGTGTTCCTTTATACTTTGCCTCTGAACTTCTCACTAGATCATAAGAGAGAGAGAGAGAGAGAGAGAGAGAGAGAGAGAGAGAGAGAGCAGTTTGAAGAAAAGACCAAAGGTTCTAACACCACCTAGGGAAAACCTGGGGGTTCTAAAAAGAATAAAGAAAAAGCCAGAGTCTGTTCAGTTGCTGAGCCTAAAAAAGCTTCCAATCCAGCCCAAGCCGGCAAGCTGTCAGACAGAGTGAGCATAACCGGAACCTGGGCAGTAGATTCATGCCTCGCAGAAAAGGGATCAGTCCTCCGACAGACAGCCTACGCTTCACCTACTCAGCTCACTGGGTGTCCTGAGTGTATTCTCAGCAGGAAACCCGAAAGCAGCTGTGGCTAAAACCCTGTCAGAAGCAACAGTCTCACTGCCAGAGACGAAGAAAGAATCGATGCAGGGCCTGTGCTTCTGGCCAGGGGGTGGGCTGAACCACCGAGCCACTCCATTCTCCGTGTGTGGCAGCAGGGGACGCGTTCCAATTATTCTGTGGCTCAGGCTGTGGTTTGTACTTTCAGAACCTCCAGCTGAGCTCTGTGGTACTGCAGACTGAACAAATTCAATTAACACTGCTTGCCCCACGGCCCTGGTTCCTGGATCCCAGGCAGCCGAGATAGATGGAGAGCCAGGTGTGTTCCCCCCAGGACAGGGGTGTGCTGGGTAATTTTGCCAGACTGCCCTCTGCTGTACAGAATCAACAAAGTTCTTTGTGTGCCATTTTCTTTCAATGACCTAATTAAAGATCCTGAAATGCCCTAACAGAATCCGAGCATGCTTTAATCTGCAAAGAGGCACCATCATAAAGTGCGTGATCCTCACAGAGCCTGTGAGGTAACTGCTGCTCTCCTCTCTCTGCACTTTCTAGATCAAAGAAACTTTCTAGAAAAAAAAAAGACATTTTCTAGATAAAAGAAACTGGGGCAAAAATTTTTGATGCCTTATCTAAGGTCACACAGCCTATTAGAATTGGAGTTTAATTTCAGTCTGGAACTGTCCCCCTGCCACGCCCTATTCTCTGCACTGGGTAAGTACCTGGGGTTGGTGATACAGGAGAGGACCTGTGCCTGCCACTGGCTGGTAACTAAAATTTCTTCCCAGCAGGCCTGGCTTGAGAGCCTTTAACAATCCATTGGCTGGCTCCTAATGTGTCTGATATTCACATAATGACCACAGAAGACTGGCCTCAGCTGTTAAGGTCTGTTTACGCAATCCTTCTCTGTCCGCACAATCACCAGGCCTAAGGTGAATGTCACTGCTTTCTTTATAACCAGCACCTCCCCGGAGGATTGGGAGGTCCTTAAGCAGGCAGGACCCAGCCCATGCGGGGTAAGCAGACTATGGGGCACCCTTGAGCCCGTTCCCTGGACGTCTTTTCCATCATCTGCCTAGCAAATATCTGCTAGGAGCCAGCTTGCTCCCTAACTACCCGGGCAGAGCCTCTCACTTTTCAGTTTCTAAGGGCTGAGCAGGGACTAGGCTCTGTGGAATCTGAAACTGTCCAAAGTCTACTTTGAGAAACAAGTCAAAAGGGGAAGACTAGAAAATTGACCGAGAGCTACAGCATAAAGAGGTCACGCTGTCTCCTGGGCGGGTGCTCACAAGCAAGCCGTGGTGTGCCTGAGATGATCCGAGGACAACTACTCGGAAGGGCAGGAGTCCATTCTCTTCTTCTCATCATACAGGTCCCAGGGATTAAACTCAGGGCGGCAGGCTTAGCTGCAAGCACCTTTATCCATTAATCCATCTTGCTGGCCCTCAATCAAATATTCTTGACCAAAAAAAAAAAAAAAATCCTAATTAATCAAACCTTTACACCTGCCAATCTGTAGATAGATGGAGGCTACAAAAACATGTCCCAAGGACTACAGAGGTAGAATCAGTGAGAAGCTGACTCTTGAAATCGAATAACTAAGCTGACCTTAAAAAGAAAAACACAGGCTGAATGAAGATGCAGGAAAAACTGTTAATTGATTTAAAACAAACAAACAAAAAACCTTAAATATATCAATCAAATGCAACCACAGACCTGACTTAGGAAAGAGACTTTTAAGGAGATACTTTAGGGACAACTGGACAAAATGCATGTGACCCAGGTATCCCGTGACATTAGAAATGTGTTGCTAGTGCTAAGAGGAAAACTCAGCTCTGAGTGCCTCCAAAAAGAGAATGGAGAGAGCTTACACTAACAGCTCGACAGTGTGCCTGAAAGCTCTAGAACAAAAGGAAGCAAATACCCCCAAGAGGAGTAGACAGCAGGAAATAATCAAACTTAGGGCCAAAATCAACCAAACAGAAACAAAAAAGAACTACAAAGAATCAACAAAACAAGGAGCAGTTCTTTGAAAAAATCAACAAGATAGATAAACCCTTAGCCAGACAAGAGGGCACACAGACAGTATACAAATTAATAAAATCAGAAATGAAAAGGGAGACATAGCAACAGAAACTGTGGAAATTCAAAAAATTATCAGATCCTACTACAAGAGTTTATACTCAACAAGGTTTAAAAACCTAGATGAACTTTCTAGATACATACCAGGTGCCAACGCTAAAACAGGATAAGATAAACCATCTAAATAGTCCCATAAGTCCTGAGGAAATAGAAGCAGTCATTAATAGTCTCCCATCAAAAAAAAAAAAAAGAAAAAAAAAAAGAAGCCCAAGACCAGATGGGTTTAACGGGGAATTCTATCAGATCTTCAAAGAAAAGTTAATACCAATACTCTTCAAACTTTTTCATGAAATAGAAACTCAAAGAATACTACCCAACTCATTCTATGAAGCCACAAAAACACTCATACCTAAACAAAGACCAAACAAGGAAGGAGAACTTCAGAACAATTTCCCTCATGAACAGTGAGGCAAAAATACTGAACAAATTCCTAGCCAACTGAATCCAAGAATACATCAAAACTATAATTCACCACAATCAGGTAGGCTTCATCCCAGGGATGCAGGGATGGTTCAATATACGGAAATCTGTCAATGTAATCCACTACATAAACAAACTAAAGGGAACAAAACTACATGGTCATTTCATTAGATGCTGAAAAGGCTTTTGACAAAATCCAGCATCCCTTCATGATAAAAGTCTTGGAGAGATCGGGAATCTAAGGCCCACACCTAAACATAGTAAAAGCAATATACTGCAAACCAGCAGCCAACATCAAGTTAAACGGAGAGAAACTTGAAGCAATCCCACTAAAATCGGGAACAAGACAAGGCTGCCCACTCTCTCCCTATCTATTCAATATAGTACTTGAAGTCCTAGCCAGAGCAATCAGCCAGCAAAAGGAGGTCAAAGGTATACAAATTAGAAAGGAAGAAGTCAAAATATCACTATTTGCAGATGACATGATAGTATACTTAAGCGACCCATAGACTTCCACCAGAGAACTTCTAACGCTGATAAACACTTCAGCAAAGTGGCTGGATATAAAATTAACTCAAGCAAATCAGTAGCCTTCCTCTACTCAAAGGATAAACAAGAGGAAAAAGAAATTAGGGAAATGACACCCTTCACAATAGTCCCAAATAATATGTCATACCTAGGTGTGACCCTGACGAAGCAAGTGAAAGATCTATATGACAAGAACTTTAAGCCTCTGAAGAAAGAAATCAAAGAAAGTCTCAGAAGATGGAAAGATCTCCCATGTTCATGGATTGGCAGGATCAATATAGTAAAAATGTCCATATTGCTGAAAGCAATATACAGATTCAATGCAATCCCCATCAAAATCCCAAATCAATTCTTCATAGATCTAGAAAGAGCAATTCTCAAATTCATCTGGAATAACAAAAAACCAAGGAAGGATAGCAAAAACTATTCTCCACAATAAAAGATGTTCTGGGGGAATCACCATTCCTGACCTCAAGCTCTACTACAGAGCAATTGTGATTAAAAAAAAAAAAACTGTTTGGTATTGGTATGCAGACAGGCAGGAAGATCAATAGAATAGAATTGAAGACCCAGAAAAGAACCCACACACATACGGTCACTTGATATTTGACAAAGGAGCCAAAAAACATCCAGTGGAAAAAAAGACAGCATTTTTAACAAATGGTGCTGGATCAACTGGAGATCTGCATGCAGAAAAATGCAAATTGACCCATTCTTATCTCCTTGTACAAAGCTCAAGTCCAAGTAGATCAAGGACCTCCACATAAAACCAGACACACTGAAGCTTATAGAAGAGAAAGTGGGGACGAATCTTGAACACATGGGCACAGGGGGAAAGTTCTTGAACAGGACACCAATGGCTTATGCTCTAAGAACAAGAATCGACAAATGGGACCTCATAAAGTTGCAAAGCTTCTGTAAGGCAAAGGGCATGGTCAATAGGACAAAACAGCAACCAACAAATTGGGAAAAGATCTTTATTAACCCTACATCTGATAGAGGGCTAATATCCAATATATACAAAGAACTCAAAAAGTTAGTCTCCAGAGAGTCAAATAACCCTATTAAAAATGGGGTACAGAGCTATACAGGGAATTCTCAACTGAGGAAACTCGAATGGCCCTAAAGCACCTAAAGAAATGTTCAACATCCTTAGTTATTAGGGAAATGCAAATCAAAACAACACTGAGATTCCACCTTACACCAGTCAGAATGGCTAAGATGAAAAACTCAGGGGACGGCAGTTGCTGGAGAGGATGTGGGGAAAAAGGAACACTTCTCCATTGTTGGTGGGATTGCAGGCTGGTAAAACCACTCTGGAAATCAGTTTGGCAATTCCTCAGAAAATTAGACACAGTACTACCTGCTGATGCAGCTATACCACTCCTGGGCATATACCCAGAAGATGTTCCTACATGTAATAAGGACACATGCTCCACTATGTCCATTGCTGCCTTATTTATAATAGCCAGAAGATGGAAAAGACCCAGATATTCCTCAACAAAGGAATAGATACTGTGGTATATACACACAATGGAGTACTATTCAGCTATTAAAAACAATGAATTTATGAAATTCTTAGGCAAATGGATGGAACTAGAAAGTGTCATCCTGAGCAAGGCAACCCAATCACAAAAGAACACACATGGTATGCACTCACTAATAAGCGGATGTTAGTCCAAAAGCTCAAAATAAACAAGTTACAATTCACCCGGCACAGGAAGCTCAAGAAGAAGAACTTAAGTGAGGGTGCTTTGGTTCCTCTAAGAAAGGGAACAAAATACTCACAGGAGCAATGAGGGAGACAATGTGTGGAGCAGGGGCTGAAGCAAAGGCCACCCAGAGACTGCCCTACCTGGGGATTCATCCTATAAACAGTCAACAATCCCGAACACTACTAAGGATGACAAGAAGTGTATACCAAAAGGAGCATGTCGTGGTTGTCTCCAGAGGGGCCCTGCCAGAGCCTTACAAATACAGAGGCAGATGCTAGTAACCAACTATTGGACTGGGCATGGGGTCCCCAATGGAGGAGCTGGAGGATGGTCCAGAAGAGCTGAAGGGGCTTACAGCCCCATGGGAAGAACAATGATTTAGGCCACCCAGACACCCCAAGACTTCCAGGGACTGAACCATCTACCAAGGGGCACACATGGTTCCAGCCAAAAATATGGCAGAGGAAGGCCTTGTTGGGCATCAGTGGGAGGAGTGGTCCTTGGTCAGGTAAAGGCTCAACAGAGGCCCCAACAAAGGGAAACTGAGGGGGGAGGGGGGAGTGTGTCGGGGGGAGGGGCATATACGTGGAGGCAGGGGGAGGGAGGAGGGGTTGGGGGTCTTTGGGGAGGGGGGAAATTGGGAAAGGTTTTACCATGGCAATGTAAATAAAGATGATATTCAATAAAAAATAAAATAAAATAAATGAAAAAAAAAAGAAATGTGTTGCTAACTTTGTTCATTATGGCCATAGCTTTGCTGTTATGCTTTTCAAAGAGCTCTTACCAATTAGATGTAGATTACAAACTATGAATGAGTTAAATGATACTGTATCTGTAAATTTCTCCTTCAGGAAAACTAGTTGGAGAGGTAGAAAATTAAGAATGGCAAATGGGGGAGGGGTTACATTATACTTCACTCTATATATATTTGAAATTTTCTAGGAAATAGATCGCATGGTACTTATGCTAATGGGTAAATGCAGAGGGGAGCCGGAGAGCAAAGAGGTTCCTGACTAGCTGAGATGTCAAGGACTCTAAACAAGGAAGGCCTGAGGCAGGGCCTTCCATGGCTTCCCATGCAGAGCTGTGATCAGCATACGCGGAAGGCAGCTCATTGGTCCTAGAAACCCTGGCTTTCAGCAAAGCACAACAGAGCTTCTGAGGGACAGCTAAAGACAGGCTCAAGAAAGTCACTTCACTGAGGGTACCTGTGGGCCGTTAGGTTCCCTACCCTTTGGACCAGAGGATCAACATCCCACCTTAAGTGGAAGCTTCCTCTCGGAGACTGCACTGCAAGCGAACTCTTCAATCGCAAAACTTACAGATTTATAAACTCTGTGAATCCCCAAGCTCACTTCACCGAATCTGCAAAGCAACGGTGGTCCCTCAGTCAGTCTGATTAAAGGAGCAATTCGGCCTCTGGAGGTGCCTGCTTGTCCTTTCTTTTCTTTTCATACCATCTCCATCAATCCCGATCTAGCACCCATTAAAGTAGTAATGGCAGCTAACGCTGGGTATCACAGTGGACACGGAAGACACAGAGAAAGATAATACACTCTCTCCTCTCGGGGAAGACAAAGTCATTGACACGGCGAAGCAGGGGCTTTTAGAAATGAAATAGCGTGCTGCTCAACGAGTGGAGCCGTGTGCGGAGCCCTGCGTCAGAGCCCGAGAGGAACCGCTGAGGGTGTATGTGCAGAACCGCTTATGAGAGGAGGACGCAAGCTAGAAACAGGCATGTATGCAAGGAGAAGCAAGGGCTTTGGCGGTGAGGGTCGCTGAGGAGATGTAAGGGAAACGGGGAATGGGAATGGGTGCAGGGACTCATCACAGCAGGAGGAAACGCGTTGGCAGAAACAATGGGGTCCCTTAGATCCTCCCCCGGCCATTGAATCCCACCCGAATCCCACTGCCATGCTGGTGTGATAAGGGGAAGGCTGGGAGAACTGGTGGATAGGCAAAGGAGCCCTGCACAGGCAGGAGATTTTTACACATACAGATGCAAAGGGACTAGAGAAGAGTCCTCAAACACGCCACTCTGTCTTCAGCCACCGTACAATCGGAATCCTCAAAGATACACCCTCTCTAGCATGGCAAGGGACCCAAATAGAAAGATTTGATCAAAATATGCTTTAGATTTTGTCTTTGTGATTAAAATAAGACTGGGAAGGGGCCACTATCGAATCCGTGCTCCCGATGGCTGAGAGAAATCACTCTGGCTCTGTCGGAGGCTCCATGGAATCAGCCATCCCGTGTGGCACTCCTAACTCAGAAATGATCAGGGAAGCCCCAGGAAAGGCTTTCACTAAGACTGTATGATATAAGCCCAAAGGCAAAGCATCGTTGCCCTGCAGAAGAGGTTAAAGGCTAGCTCTTGGCCGAGGCAAAAGGCATGAGTTTCTGAAATGACTGTTGAGTCCCTGAAAGAGCAAACTCCTCCTTCTGCACTCTCCCCTTCTCTCTGCTGTGCTCACATAAAAACAACTTAAAACACTTGAAAGCTATCTCCTCTACCTCTGGATCACTTTGCCAAGAGTTTAGGAACATCGCATGCGCCCCCTTGAAGAAAGCTTTAATAGAAAGCAAGATTAAATCCCAGAACTTTTTTTTTTTTGGTTTTTTTGGATTTGGTTTTTTCAAGACAGGGTTTTTCTGTGTAGCCCTGACTGTCCTGGAACTCACTCTATAGACCAGGCTGGCCTTGAACTCAGAAATCCACCTGCCTCTGCCTCCCAAGCACTGTGATTAAAGGCATGCGCCACCACTGCCCTATCCCAGAACTTTCAACTTAGCAGCATGACCAGACCTCAAGAACAGAACAGACAGAGAAATCATCAGGAACCACGCCCCTTTCTTCTCTCCCTCACTCCCTTCTACCCCACCCCTCCCAGCTCCTCTCCCCCCTCCATCTCTGCCCCACAATTGTCTCTTCCATGTCATTCTCTAAATATCAATTTCCTATGTATATACGCACAACCATGAGGCAAACATGGTTGTTCAGCTTATTTTTGTTTTAGAACTTGTAATGACTTTTTTGAACATTTTTATAATGGATTGCTGCATTGTTTACTGGATTGCTGCATACAACTTGATTTTTATATGTTGTTGCTTTTAATCTGTTACAGTTTGCTGTTTTAAAGTTTATGAAGAAAGTTCTCTAAGAAATCTTCGATCTCTAAAACAGGGTTTTTCTTTTATTTTAATAGGCTTTTTTAGGGAATGGTGGATAATTTTTGATACCCTACCAAAACTCAGCAGGTAGCTGCTTCTTAAAGCTGGCTTGCTCTGTGAATCTGAAATCATAGACTTTTTCGTGCTTTTATATACCACTCTACCTCATATTCTAAACATTCCTTTCAACTATGTACTTGTCCTTCCTGTTGGTTGTGTGCTGTATTTCTTGTATAGTAGCTTCTGTAAATCGCACTTGTTAGTGTGAGCACTGGTCCCATCAGGAAGGGCTCTATGTGCTGCACAGCCATCAGATTCACAGTTGAAAATACAAGTTTTTCAAACTTTTTAGCTTTCAGGGCAAGGGATAAAGCTCAGTGGTTAAGAAAGTTTGCACAGCATGCCTGGGGGTTGTGTCTGCAAAGACTGACTGCTTAGGACTAGAATGCTGTAGAGGGACCAAAATGCTGCAGGTCCAGTCTAATTACCCTGTCTTAGGCCAGTTCTTGTCCTCTAGAATAGCCATTCCTGGCCCACTTCTGGGTTGGAACTAATATCCTGTGACTAATATATAAAAACCTTTAGAATCTGTTATCAGACCACTAGCTTCCACTAACCCAAAAGCCAAAACTGTCACCAGATAGCATCTTAGGCCTATGGACAAGCTTCCGCCATCTGGGTATAACCGCCTTCCAGTGTACCCACGAATGAATATTAAACTTGCCTTCATTTGTGGCTTTCTTTGTCCTGCTTCCATATTGGAACGTAGAAATTAGGTTAAATCTAAATCTATGCTCCTGGGTTGTGGTCAGTCAAAATGGCAACAGAATAAACTATCTCTAATTCTCTTTCAGAGGAGAGCTGTGTTTTGGGTTTTTGGGCGTTGTTTGTTTGTTTGTTTGTTTGTTTTTATGTCAACAGATCCCACCCTTCAGGAGAGTTATAAAATTAAGGGCTTTGTCCTGTGCTCTCTATCTCTCCGGCTGCACAGTCATGGGCGCCCTTCCTTCTCTCTGGTCTACCACACATATACACTATGCTCTCCATGGTGACTCTCTCTCCTACTCTTTTGTTTTAAACTAACTCTTAGCATTTTTATAATGTCTCTAATTCTCTCCCACTTCCCAGCCTTATCGTGCTGTCTCTGGGGGTGATACAGCTCCATCATATGCTCTTCCACCTCAACGCCGATGAGGACCGCGGCTCCTGTGGCTCCGAGGTACCACGGAACAGTAATGTCCTAACAAGGTGCCTCCCCTCAGCCCACAGCTCTGACTTCAAAGTGCTTTAACTCCCCCACACAGCACAGACTGGTCTCACACTTGCTGTGTGACTGCCTCCTTCTCCTGAGTGATTACAGGAAGGCGCCACCATGCCTGGGAGGATGACAATTTGTAGTGAAGTGTGACCTGGCATGGTGCCGTATACCTGCGTCTCATCGTTTGGTAGGCTGACACATAAGAATCCTGAGGTCGATGCAAGCCTGGACTACATATTAAGACCATAAGGAGGAGGGAGGGAGGGAGGAAGGAAGGAAGGAAAGAAGGGAGGAAGGAAGGGAGGAAGGAAGGAAGGAAGGAAGGAAGGAAGGAAAGAAGGAAGGAAGGGAGGGAGGGAGGAAAGAAGGAAAGAAAGAAAGAAGGAAGGAAGGAAGAAAGGATTCCTCTGTTGGCACTAGAAATTAAAGTATAGACTTAGTTAAATTAGAAACATCTTTTTATGAAGCAACCAGCTGGAGGACCTCTAACTGTAATTGTCCTGGCATGGATGAAGAGCTGCTTAAAAGCCACTGTGTCCCTCCCTTTGACTATCAGACTGTTACTATCAGGCTATTAAAAACAATGGTCTCTAAAAAACCGGAATTTCCCTAGGTTTCTTATTCTGGGAGAAGGAAAAGACTGAAGCCTGGTGCCAGCCAGAGGAGGAACTTGCCTCCCGGGAAGACACGTCACACAGTTCTGAAAACGAATCAGCTCACCTTACAGCCCAGACAATGGTGATGGGCACCCTACACGGACCAGACGTGCCTGGTAATGTCTATTTTTTGCCTTTTGCTCAAGCCTAAATCTCATGCTAGGACCCAGAGGGTGGACTTGGATTGCATGGCAGCACTCCCCCCCCCCCTTGCTCTTCTTTCCAATGTAGCTAGCGGCATT
Organism: Apodemus agrarius; assembly: GCA_964023405.1. Lineage (NCBI taxonomy): Eukaryota > Metazoa > Chordata > Mammalia > Rodentia > Muridae > Apodemus > Apodemus agrarius. The sequence goes on along the minus strand of OZ030009.1, from coordinate 118,503,727 downwards.
GACGGTGTAGTCACTGCCCTTGGCTATCAATCAGCTTGTCTGTTTAATTGCCCTGGTGAGAGTAAATGCCTAAGTCTTACTTGGAGGACAACAGAACCCAGGCTCTGACCCTAAGACCTCTAACAAAAATAAAAATAAAAACAACCAAGAAAGAGGAAAAAAAAACATTTTTTTAGAAATCTTGCTATGGAGTCGGCAATGTGTCATGGCGTGTCCCATGGCACGCCCATTTGCCCCAACCACTTTGCTTGCAAATGTTCATTGCAATGAGTCACTAGTGAGGATCAAGGCCTCCGGCTCCTGCTGCACTATCAGTACTGGGTCCTCTCCCAGGTTCCTCTCAGAGAGCACGCTGTTGCCCTGTGTCACGGAGATCCTACAACGTTGGCCCTACAGGACCAGCTGCTTTACAAACCCCAGCGGTTTATAGATAGGGTAGATGGTAGGGTGGACCAGCTCAAGGCCCTGGATCTGAGCCTTAGTGGTGGCTCTGTTGTTCAGTGCACCAGCTCTCCTTTGCCTGGGCCACCAGCTCTCCCACTTTGCCCAAGGGAGGAGCAGGGCCAGCTCTCCGGTTTCTGGTAGCCAGCAAGAGCCCACACCCTCCAGCCAGCTACACCACCAGGGCCAGCTCTGCTGCCCTGCCCAGGCAAGGAGAGTCTTCATTTTTTTTTTTTGTTTTGTTTTTTGTTTTTCGAGACAGGGTTTCTCTGTATAGTTCCGGCTGTCCTGGAACTCACTCTGTAGACCAGGCTGGCCTCGAACTCAGAAATCCGCCTGCCTCTGCCTGCCAAGTGCTGGGATTAAAGGCGTGCGCCACCACCGCACGGCGAGAGTCTTCATTTTTATTCTGCACCGAACCAGTATCTCTTTAATTCTTTAGTTCCTTCTGTGTTTAAATACAAAAATACAAAAATAAATAAATAAATAAATAAATAAATAAATAAATAAATAATAAAAATAAAAAATAAAAAACACTCACTCAGATTGTGCCAGCAGGAAATAAGAGAAGACAGAAATTCACAGTTAGGGCATAAAACAAAACAAAACACAGAACCTACTCCTCTATTTTCCTATCTTGATAGCTGGACTTATATATGAAATTGATACCCTTCTAGAGTAGAAGGAATAATGTAATAGTGATAGATTAGTTGCTACTTGCACTAAATTAAATGCACTAAAAATTAGTCTGTTGGCTTAGAGCTCTCCCACCACGAAACACTGGAATAAAGCGCCAATGAGATCTCTCACTTTTTGAAAATAAATCTAAATCGATTCCGAGGGTTAGATTGCCTCATGGGGGCTGATGGGAGGGCAGGCGGCAGGCAGTAGTGGGGCGTCACTCACAAGAAGCGACAAGAGCAGCTAGCTGTCCAGTCACAACCACGTGTCTCAGAAAAGCTGGGGGAACCCTGGTATCTTTGCCTCTTTAAATCAACCTTTACCTCAATTGGACCCAGATCGGGCTAGTACTTTGGTGGCACTGGCTGGAATGCAGAGCCATACAATAGGAAAGCCAAGGAGTCTCGGGTGGATGAGACTCACTCATGGAGATCCGGATACTGCGTTTCCTGGGCTCCGCACTGTCTCTCAGATGACCTCGCCACAGTTTCTTGCTTTCCAGTGGGCCCCCCTATGCACCGATCTGAGGCTCGTCAAACAAACCATACAAAGCCTGAGGGCAGCCCATCAAACTCAGCCGCTGGGTGTCACTTCCGCCCGTCCACCTCCCTTCCTACTGATTCCTGCTTACTGGCTCACTTACTGAAATACTTACTTATTGACCAAAGCAGCGCGTAGGAAAAGAAACGAAAATCCAAGCAACTACAAATCTATAAACCAGTGCTCTCCGCCTTGCCTCTATCTGGTTGTCCTCTCAGGCTCTATGCTGTAGCAGAGGGGATTCGCTCCTCCTTCTGCCTCCCTGCTCAGCCTCTAGGCTGCGCTGGAGATGATTCTTTGCAGGTATCCTCTCTTGCCTGCTGGACTCGCATAAACCTTGTGAGTTGCCATCGGTTTCTAAGTTGTCTGTCTTAAGCAGCTTCCCGCTGCCTACAGTTATAATCCCAGTGCTATCATCTGTCTCCGCCTGAGCCTGTGTTACCATCCCAGTTGCCTGGGAAGGACCCTACTTTACAAGTCACCGCATGTGAATGAGCTAAGCTTTTCCTAGGATGTTTTGAGATGATGAAACTGACTCCTCCCCTGACTGGGGCTGACTCAGTAAAAGATCACACAAATGCCCTATATTTTAGTCATGGGAAAGGAAAAAGAGGTGAGATCAGTTTGAAGATACCACTTTTCAATATTATGCAACCGGTTCAGAAATATTTTTGTACTGTTAAGAAAAATAAAAATGCTCTTTAGCTGAGGTGGGCGGTACAGAAAGGCAAAGGTCTATGTAGACACAAAACAGCATTGCTAATACAAAAAACACAACTCCACCTCGGGGGGTGGGGGGGTGGGGGGGCGGAAGATTAACCCAAAGGGGATCTGGTTAACCCAACTTCCATGTTTCAATCAGGCAGCAATCTCATGAAGTTTTTATAAAAATAGAACAAAGGAGTTTATGAATCAAGATGCTTTTTCAAATACATCCATGGAAATAACAGGCAAAGCAGAAACCCGTTTGTTGCACGCCTCAGATGCTCTCTGAGGACACCACTAGCTTTGGAGTTGGTAGAAGCTTGTGGTCTGCTATGTTAATGTATTTCAAGAGGTCTCACCCAATAGTCACAAGGGTGTTGTTATAGCACATCGAGACAGGCAAGGGATACCTAATAGAGGGGTAAAAATAGGCCAAGATAAATTGTAATTAGGCTCTGGGTCTGCAGCATTCCAACCTCTCAAAAATCATTGAAGCTCTAATCAGTCCTGGTATATGGGTCAGTGAAAGAGGCCCCTTCTTTCTGGAACACTTCCAAGGATGATGTTTTTTAAATGCACATACATGTTAACCCATGTCCATATAAGGACTTAGCAATTCCCCCTATTTTCAAATGGAGAGAATTTCAATATTTATCACAGTGTGATTTTTTTTTTTTAAATTATCCCAAAGCACGTAGAACCAATAGGAATGAATCAGCGTTGCTTGCTGAATCTGAAAGCTGACCCTAGGTTGTAGAATGAAAAATGAGAGGCAAGGAAACCCGTGTGTAGGCTGGGTGGGAACGTCTGAAAAGTGTGTAGGCTGGGTGGGAGCGCCATTCTGAAACTCAAGATCTTCTCTGGACATGAATGTAAGTCTACATATAGATCGCCCCACTAAATCTAAATAATCACCCTTTTTGCTTTGTTTTTCTTTCTTTTTTTCTTTCTTTTTTTTTTAATATTTATTTAATGTATGCGAGTATTCTGTTGCTGTCTTCAGACACCCCAGAAGAGGGGGTATCAGATCCCATTACAGATGGTTGTGAGCCACCATGTGGTTGCTGGGAATTGAACTCAGGACCTCTGGAAGAGCAGTCAGTGCTCTTAACCGCTGCGCCATCTCTCCAGCCCCACCCTACCCACCCCCATTTTTTGAGACAGGATTTCTCAGTGTAACCCTGGGTATGCAGATATTTGCTCTGAAGACCAGGTTGGCCTCGAACACAAAGAATCACCTGATTCTGCCTCCTGAGTGATGAGATTAAAGGCCTGTACCACTCACTCTTGAAGTAATTACAGATAAAATAAACAAATGAGTCACAGCCAGGTAAAGTGGAGCATGCTTGTAATCCTGGAACTTGGGATATTGAGACAGGAGGATTGCTCTCTCTCTCTCTCTCTCTCTCTCTCTCTCTCTCTCTCTCCCTCCCTCCCTCCCTCTCTCCCTCCCTCCCTCCCTCCCTCCAACTTGAGGATCAGTGATTTCTTCTGCCATGCCTTTGCTTTATGTTGTGGTGTTTTATGACAGCAATGGAAAAGTAACTAAGACAGACGGCACCAGAAGCAGGCTTCTGCTGTGATAGGCCTGGCCATGCTGTTGTTTGGAGGGAGTTGAAAGATTGGTATTTTTTACCAGGAAAGCAGTTGAGTCCTGTGAGCAGGGATTAATGGACCATTCAAGTATAAGGTTAGAAGATAAGGGTGCTGATGATACTGTGGCCCCAGCTCAAGAGGTTTCAGGGGGGAACAATATTAGCAACTGTGCTCGAGACCATTCTTGTGATATTTTGGCAAAGAATGTGACTGGTTTCTGCCCTTGTCCTAAGAATCTGGCTGAGGCTAAACGGAAATGTGTTGGAATAATTTCCTTGGTGGAGGAGATTTCAAGACAGATTTCGACAACAGTGTCAATATTGTGTGGTTGTGTGGTTGTGTGGTTACTAGTAATCGCTCAATCACTCATATACATATCTATAATGAAAAAGAGCAAATGGGGCAAGAAAAATACAAAATAAAAAGAATACAAAAGAAAAAGAGCGGGCTGGGCAGTGGTGGCGCACGCCTGTAATCCCAGCACTTGGGAGGCAGAGGCAGGAGGATTTCTGAGTTCGAGGCCAGCCTGGTCTACAGGGTGAGTTCCAGGACAGCAGAGCTATAAAGAGAAACCCTGTCTCGAAAAAAACAAAAAAGAAAAAAGAAAGAAAGAAAGAAAGAAAGAAAAGAAAAGAAAAGAAAAGAAAAGAAAAGAAAAAGAAAAGAAAAAGAAAAAGAAAGAAAAAGAGCACCAGAAAACTTAATATTAAAACAAATGCTTGGGAGCTAGAAAGATGGCTCAGCAGGTAAGAGCACTGACTGCTCTTCCAAAGGTCCTAAGTTCAAATCCCAGCAACTACATGGTGGCTCACAACCATCCATAATGAGATCTGACCCCTTCTTCTGGGGTGTCTGAAGACAGCTATACTGTACTTACATATAATAATAAATAAATCATTTTTTAAAAAAAAACCAAATGCTTGTGCTGGAAGAGATAAAATAAAAGGCCCCATCTAAAATAGAATAAAGGGAGGGAGTCCTCGGGGTAAGACCCCACCCAGCAGAGCATCCAACTTGAAAAATGGAAAGGCCTGAGGAATTTTCTGCTTCTAAAAAGCACTAACATGCATCTGCCTTTAGGTCATGAAGGAAGGATACATGAGTTGGGAAATCTTCCTCCATAGGGAAGGGGTTCAAAAACCTTCCTCCACAGGGAGCCACTGAGACCAGGAGGGTGGTGGGGCATTCCCTGCATGCAGGGAAGGAAACTTTGAAAGTGAAATTTGGATTGCGTTGAAGACCACAGATGCTGAAGATGCCAGAGCCCTGAGATACCTGCCAAGAAAAGCTGATTCTAGGGAGTGGAACCAGCCAAGAGAGAAGCGTGTTGCAGTCAGCAAGGCTGGGAGGGAAGAGACATAGATATGGAGCTACCAGACTTGGGATTTGCCCCTCCTGCATTTTGGTCTTGTGCCATCTGTCCCTTTTGGGATGGTAATGTACATTCTATGCCTTGTGTGTTGAAATGATGTAATTCGCTTTTCTATTTTACCAGGAATTACAATTAACAGATTGCCTTGAGTCTTGGAAGAGATGTTTGTATGTTTAAGCTGTATTGAGACAGACTGTGAAAGACTATGGGGACTTTTGAAGTTGGACTTAACACATGTCCGTATTGTGATATGGCCCGGAGTCTATGTGGGGCAGGGAGTAGAATGTGGTGATCTGAATGAGGCCTCCATAGGCTCATATAGTTCAATATTTGGTCCCCAGTTGGTAGAACTGTTCAAGGATTAGGAGGTGTAGCCTTGTGAGAGGAGGTGTGTCATAGGGGGCAGGTTTTGGGGTTTCAAAAGCCCAAAGTTCTCAGTCTGTATCTATCTACCTCTATCTCTATCTTTTCTTCCCTCCAACTTGAGGATCAAGATATAAGATCCCAGTGATTTCTGCCACCATGCCTTTGTCCCACCATCATGGACCTCTAACCCTCTCAAACTGTCAGCCCCAAATGAAATAGTTTCCTCTATAAGCTGTCTTGGTCATGCTGTTCTATCAGAATAATAAAAAAGGTAGCGAAGACAATCGGTATGCTCTTTCCTGGGAAAACTATTTCTCCCACGCTCATCATTCCTTAGTTGCCTGTAGCTCTTTGTCTAGGATTGAGGCCCATGAGCTGTCTCAGTCAGGCTTACGATCGCTGTGATGAGACACTGTCACTAAGGCAACTCTCATCAAGGAAAACATCAAATTGGGACTAGCTTACAGTTCAGAGACTTAGTCCATCGTCATCATGGCTAGAAACATGACTGCATGCAGGCAGATGTGGGGGCTGCAGAATAGCTAAGAGTTCTAAATCCAGATCCACAGGCAGTGGGAGAGAGAACGGTGCTGGTCCTAGCTCCTGAGATTCTGAAACTTTAAAGCCCCACCCCCTGGACGTACTTCCGCCATCAAGGCCACACCGCCTAATAATGCCAATTCCTGTGAGTCTATAGGGCCATTTTCGTTCAAACCATCACATGAGTTATCCCTCTTCTACACTATCATGTCTATTAGTGTCTAACCTGTTCAGGTCTTGTTTAGGTACAGACTGGTATATTTAGAAGATGGGATTATTGCCTGTGTGGTCCCATGTTCCCCTTTGCTCCTGGAGTGTGGGAATGCCACTTGGGCAGGAAAAGCAGGAGACACTAGACTTTTACCCTCTGCATTTATTTACCCCATGCCATCATCGGGTGCCGGGCTTATGGGAAGCCATTGCACTACTCAGGGAGTGGGAGAATGCAGCCCGAGTGAGAAACAACAGGCTGAGGTCAAAGCCAGGGTTCCCTGACTCCTGGGGGTCTAGTAGCTGCTGGAAATCCTGTTCAGTCCAGAACAGAAGGGGCCCACGGGCCTGCAAGGAGGAGCTCAGGTCCAGGGGTTCCCAAACTCCTGGAAGTCACGGGGAGTTGGGAACGTGGGGCCAGCAGCTCTGTAAATGAAGGCTTTCTCCATGTTCCCCACAGTGGCTCTTGATGAGAGAGACAATTCATGTCTCTAAAGTGTTTGTTAACTGTTCATCATGAAAATGGATACATACCACCTCCTCGGGGTGGACCAGAGATTTTTTTTTTCTATATTCTTTGCTTACATTCCAAATTATTTCCCCTTTTCCGGTTCCCCCTTCCCCATAAGTCCCATAAGCCCTCTTCCCTCCGCCCATTCCCCAATCAACCCCCTCCCACTCCTCTGTCCTGTTAATCCCCTACAATGCTGCATCAAGCCTTTCCAGGACCCGGGCCCTCTCCTTCCTTCTTCTTGGGAATGATTTGATATGTGGTTGTGTCTTGGGTATTCAAAGCTTTGGGGCTAATATCCACTTATCAGTGACTGCATTCCATGTGTGTTCTTTTGTGAATAAATTAACTCACTTAGGATGATATTTTCCAGTTCCAACCATTTGCCTAGGAATTTCATTAATTCATTGTTTTTAATTGCTGAGTAGTATTCCATTGTGTAAATATACCACATTTTCTATATCCATTCCTCCATTGAGGGACATCTGGGTTCTTTCCAGCTTTTGGCTATTATAAATTAGGCTGCTATGAACATAGTGGAGCATGTGTCCTTATTGCATGTCAGGGAATTCTCTGGGTATATGCCCAGGAGTGGTATAGCAGGGTCCTCCAGAAGTGTCATGCCCAGTTTTCTGAGGAACCACCAGACTGATTTCCAGAGTGGTTGTACCATCTTGCAGTCCCACCAGCAGTGGAGGAGTGTTCCTCTTTCTCCACATCCTCGCCAGCACTTGTTGTCTCCCGAGTTTTTATTCTTAGCCATTCTGACTGGTTTGAGGTGAAATCTCAGGGTTGTTTTGATTTGCATTTCCCTAATGACTAATGATGTTGAACATTTCTTAAGGTGTTTCTCAGTCATCCGAATTTCTTCAGGTGAAAATTCTTTGTTTAACTCTGTACCTCATTTTTAATAGGGTTATTTGGCTCTCTGGGGTCTAACTTCTTGAGTTCTTTGTATATATTGGATATTAGCCCTCTATCGGATGTAGGATTGGTGAAGATCTTTTCCCAATTTGTTGGTTGCCATTTTGTCCGATTGACAGTGTCCTTTGCCTTACAGAAGTTTTGTAATTTTATGAGGTCCCATTTGTCAATTCTTGATCTTAGAGGATAAACTATTGGTGTTCTGTTCAGGAACTTTCCCCCTGTGCCCATGTACTCAATGCTCTTTCCTAATTTCTTTTCTATTAGTTTCAGTGTGTCTGGTTTTATGTGGAGGTCTTTGATCCATTTGGAGTTGAGCTTAGTACAAGGAGAAAAGAATAGATCAATTTTTTCATTCTTCTGCATGCTGATCCAGTTGAACCAGCACCATTTGTTGAAAAGGCTATCTTTTTTCCACTGGATGGTTTTAGCTCCTTTGTCAAAGATCAAGTGACATAGGTGCGTGGGTTATTTCTGGGTCTTCAATTCTATTCCATTGATCTACCTGCCTGTCACTGTACCAATACCATGCAGTTTTTAACACTATTGCTCTGTAGTACTGCTTGAGGTCCAGGATACTGAATGTCTGGGTAGGGATGCTCATTGCTAAATCCTCAGGGGCTCTAGATACCTCAATAGCAAGGAGAACTTTGTTTTAGGCTATGTGGCCATTGGTCACATCCCTTTGTGGGGAATGTGGTCATGTTTTCTGAACCAGGAGTCTTGGTAGGGAGCAGGGAGACACCTACTGTCTTCAGATGAGTTTGGCTGGTGCCAGCATCTCTGAACCCACTCAACCTTACCAGGTTTCCAGATACAGTCCACTGCCCCACACCTGTGAATATTGGACTCGCTTTTCTTTTCTTAAAACCCTGTTCCCTCCCCTCCTTGCAGCTCTTTACTGAAGTGTCTAGTAGCTGAAATCAGACTGAATACTAAAATAAAATGAGTTTACAACCCGATTTCAGGGTTCACTTGACATCTCAAATGTAAGAATATTTAGAAACTTCTAGAAATGCTTCTAAACAGGTCAATAATATAATGCACATAAAGTGTTTAACATAGTTCCTTAAATTGTTTATTCTATTTTATGTGTATGGGTGCTTTAATTACATATATGAATACAGCATTTGTATACCTAGTACCTATGGAGCAGCCATTTCTCCAGCCCTTTAACATAGGTGTTTGGTTTGGTTTGTTGTTTTTGTCTTTCAAGACAAGGCTTCTCTGTGTAGCCTTGGCTGTCCTGGAACTCTGTGCTCTGTAGACCAGGCTGGCCTCAAACTCAGGGATCTTACAGTCTCTGCTTCCCAAATGCTAGATTTAAAGGCGTGCACCACCCAGCTAATATGGATCTTAATATGAATGTTCCTTAGGTTAGCAATTATTGTAATTTTATTTTTAAGCATGAAATTCCAGTGCTACGGTCTGTCTGTGTGTTGCTAAATTTCTTCCCTTAGGGGAATATAAACGATTTTTATCCCTCCTTCTATGGTATCAATGACAGTCCAAGGTATAATTCCACCAAAGTTCATTCTGGGAATCAGTGAGTTTATTAGGCTAATTTACAGGGTAATAGGCAGGAGCATGGATAGTTTTAAAGCAGCTGCACTGGAAGGTCTGTGCCCAGCATGGATGACAATCCCACCAGGTCTGTGTAGATGGAGGCCCCTCCCCTAACCTTTCCCTGCCTATATCCCTTAGCCATTCTTGGAGACCATAAGACCACAAGTAATTAGGGAGTAATTATATACAACTGTTGGGAGGGATGATTGGCTACCTCACTGAGGGAACCACGACCCCCTCCACCCCTTGTTTAAAGAAAGAAGTCAACAAACCCAGCTGTTATAATCTATGGCAAGCAGGCCCAACCAAACTCCTGACAATGGCAGTAGTTGGCTCAGAGGACAGCAGTGTAATTTAATAGCAACCTCACACACACACACACACACACACACACACACACACACACACACGGGCACGCACGAACATACACAAAGGTATTAGAACTTTTCGTGCTGATGTTGGATGGTAATAAAGCCATTAAGAACCGAGGCTTGTAATTAAATTATTGAAAGAACAGACTTTAAAAAAGACAATGCAGCCGGGCGCGGTGGCGCACGCCTGTAATCCCAGCACTTGGGAGGCAGAGGCAGGTGGATTTCTGAGTTCGAGGCCAGCCTGGTCTACAAAGTGAGTTCCAGGACAGCCAGGGCTACACAGAGAAACCCTGTCTCGAAAAACCAAAAAAAAAAAAAAAAAAAGACAATGCAGTTCTCATGGGAATGGGTTAAATGGAAGAGCAAGACTGAACCCTAGATGACCCCCAGCCCACCCCCATGAAATGCTTACACACTGTGATGCCATATGCCATTTAAAAATAAAGGTGCTTGACACCAAGCCGGGTGACCTTACTTCAGTTCCTAGGATCCACATGGTGGGAAGAAAGAACTGGTTCCTGTGAGTTGTCTAGTGACCTCCACACATGCAATGGAGCATGTGGAAAACATTCATATAGGAAGATTTCTATGGGGCTGGAGAGATGGCTCAGTGGTTAAGAACACTGACTATTCTTCCAAGGGTCCTGAGTTCTAATCCCAGCAACCACATGGGGGCTCACAACCATCCATAATGAGATCTGATGCCCTCTTCTGGTGTGTCTGAAGACAGCTACAGTGTACTTTGATATAATGATAAATAAATCTTTTAGAAGAGGAAGAGGAGGAGGGGGTGGAGAAGGAGGAGGAAGAAGAAGAAGGAGAAGGAGAAGGAGGAGAAGGAGGAGGAGGAGGAGGAGGAGGAGAAGGAGAAGGAGAAGGAGAAGGAGAAGGAGAAGGAGAAGGAGAAGGAGAAGGAGAAGGAGAAGGAGAAGGAGAAGGAGAAGGAGAAGGAGAAGGAGAAGGAGAAGGAGAAGGAGAAGGGGAAGAATTTCTATCCAAAAGAACTAAAATTAGAAATGCTAAATGGTTTAAGGAACAAATTTATTTACAGTGGAAACTTAATCCGGACTACATTACACACAATTTACCAAATGAATTTGCAATTGATTTCTTTTTTTCACTAATTTTTTTATTTACATTCCAATCGCTACCACCCTCTCTCCTTTCCTCCCAGTTCCGCCCTTACAAATCCCTTCCCTCATTACTCCTCTCCTTCTCTTCAGAGAAGGGGACCCTCCCCCTTGGGTACCATCCTACCCTGGGGCATCTAGTCCCAGCAGAACTAAGCGTATCCTCTCCTCTGAGGCTCAACCAGACAGTTCAGCTAGAGGAAGGGTATCCACTGGCAGGCAACAGAGTCAGAGACAACCCGCGTCTGTTACAATTGTTAGGGGACCCACATGAAGACCAAGCTGCACATCTGCTACAAAAGTGTAGGGGGCCGAGGTCCAGCCCTGCGTGCTCTTTGGTGGTTGGTTCAGTGTCTGGGCCCAGGTTAGTCGATGCTGCAGGTTTTCTTGCGGTGTCCTTGACTCCTCCGGTTTGCTCAATGCTATCCCCCACTCTTCCACAAGACTCCCCAAGCTCCGCCTAATGCTTGGCTATGGGTCTCTGCGTCTGCCTCCATCTGCTGCTGGATGAAGCCTCTCAAAGTACAGTTATGCTAGCCTCCTGTCTGCAAACACAGCACAATATCATTAGTAGCATCAGGGGTTACCTCTCTCCTGTGAAAAGGGTCTCAAGTTGGGGCAGTCATGGCTTGGCCATTCCCTCAGTCTCTGCTCCATCTTTACCCCTGCACATCTTGTAGGCAGGAAAAACTTTGGGTTGAAGTTTTTAATAGGTGCTTGATGTCCTCCTCCCTCTACTGGAAGTCCTGCCTGGTGACAGAAAGCAGCCACGTCAGTCTCTATAGCCTCCCATGGTAGAAATGTCAGCTTGGGCCAGCCCCACAGACTCCACGTAGACTCCCTTGTCTGAGGTATCCAGCTAGTCCCAGAGATGCCCCCAACTGATTTCCTTTCTCACTCCCAGCCCCGTCCTGCTTCCCTTCTCCACCCACCCGATTACCATCCCTGTTTATCCCCAACCACTCTCCCACCTCTGTCCACCTCTGTCCACCTCTGATCACTATTTTATTTCCACTTCTCAGTGCATCTTTCCTTGAGACCGCCTCATTACCCAGTCTCTTAGCATGGTTATCCTGCCGTTTATAGCTAATGTCCATGTATAAGGGAATACATAACATATGTTTCTCTGCTCTGGATTACCTCACTCAGAATGACATTCTCAAGTTCCTTCCAATTGACTGCAAATTTCGTGATACCTTGGTTTTTAATAGCTGGATAGTATTCCATTGTGTAGATGCACCACATTTTCCTTATCCATTCTTCAGCTGAGGGACATCTGGACTGTTTGCAGTTCCTGGCTATATGAGTAAAGATGCTATGAACATAGTTGAACAAGTGACTTTGTGATATAGTGAGGAATATTTTGGGTATATGCCTGGGAATGGTATAGCTAGGTCCTGGGGTAAAAATATCCCCAGTTTTCTGTTTTGGTTTTTGTTTTTTGTTTTTTGTTTTTTGTTTTTTGTTTTTTCAAGACAGGGTTTCTCTGTGTAGCCCTGGCTGTCCTGGAACTCACTCTGTTGACCAGGCTGGCCTCAAACTCAGAAATCTACCCACCTCTGCCTCCCAAGTGCTGGAACTAAAGGCATGCGCCACCACTGCCTGGCTCCCAGTTTTCTAAGAAGCCACCAAAGTGATTTCCAAAGCAATGTGTACAAGTTTGCACTCCACCAGCAATGGAAGAGTGTGACTCTTGCTCTGCCTGCTCACCAGCATGTGCCGTCTCTTAAATTTTTGATCTTAGCCATTCTGAAGGGTGTAAGATGGAATCTCAGAGTTGTTTTGATTTGCATTTCCCTGATGACTAAGGACATTGAACATTTCTTTTAAGTACTTCTCAGACATTAGAGATTCCTCTGTTGAGAATTCTTTGTTTGGCTCTGAACCCTATGTTTCAACTGGGTTATTTGGCTTGTTGATGTCTAATTTCTTCAGTTCTTTATGTATTTTGGATATTAGTCCTCTGCTGGATGTAGGGTTGGTGAAGATCTTTTCCCAATCTGTAGGCTATCATTTTTCCTATTGAAAATGTCCTTAAAGAAGCTTTCCAGTTTCATGAGGTCTCATTTTTTTTTTATCTTAGAGCCTGAGCCACCAGTGTTCTGTTTAGATAGTTGTCTCCTGTGCCAATGTGTTCAAGGGTATTCCACACTTTCTCTATTAGGTTTAGTGAATCTGGTTTTATATTGAGGTCTAAGATCCACTTGGACTTGTGTTTTGTGCAGGATAAATATGGGTCTATTTGCATTCTTTTACATATAGACATGCAGTTAGACCAGCACCATTTGTGGAAGATGCTTTTCTATGGCATGGTTATTATTTCTTTGTCAAATATCAAGTGTCCATAGATGTGTGGGTTTATTTCTGATCTTCAATTCAATTCCACTGACTCCATTGTCTGTTTTGATGACAGTACCATTCAGTTTTTATTCCTATTGCTCTGTGGTAAAACTTTAAATCAGATATGCTGATGCTTCCAGGAGTTCTTTTTTTTTTTTTTTTTTTGTTTTTTTTGGTTTTTCAAGACAGGGTTTATCTGTGTAGCTCTGGCTGTCCTGGAACTCACTCTGTAGACCAGGCTGGCCTCGAACTCAGAAATCTGCCTGCCTCTGCCTCCCAAGTGCTGGGATTAAAGGCGTGCGCCACCACCGCCCGGCTCAGGAGTTCTTTAATATATAGGATTGTTTTAGCAATTCTGGGTTTTATGCTTTTCCATATGAAGTTCAGAATTACTCTTTCAAGCTCTGTAAAGAACTGTGTTGAAAATTAAATGGGAATTGCATTGAATCTGTAGATTGAGTTTTGTCGGGTGGTCATTTTCATTAGGTTAATTTGACCAATCCATGAGCATAGGATATCTTTCCAACCTCTGATATTTTCCTCAAATTCTTTCTCCGGAGGCTTGAAGTTCTTGTCATACAGATCTTTCACTTAGTTGATTAGAAGTACACCAAGATATTTTACACTATTCATGGCTATTGTAAAGGGTCTTGTTTTCCTAACTTCATTTTCAACAGGTTTATTATTTGCATACAGGAGGGCTACTGTTTTTGGGGTATTGGTTTTGTTTTTTTTTTTTTAGTTATTTTTTTTTATTCAGTCATTTCACTGAAGGTGTTTATCAGCTGTAGGAGTTCTCTGGGAGAATTTTTGGGGTTATTTATGTATACCATCATCTCATCTGCCATAGTGATACTTGGACTTCTTCATTTCCAATGTGTATCCCCTGATCTTCTTCAGTTGTCTTATTGGAAACTAATCTAGAACATCTAGAACTTAGCTAGAACTACAAGTACTATATTGAATAGACAGGGAGAGAGTATGCAGCCTTGTCTTTGCCTGATTTTAGTGAAATTGTTTTAGGTTTCTTTCCATTTAGTTTGATGTTGACTATGAGCATGTGTTTTAGTCAGGATTTTACTGCTGTGAACAGACACCATGACCAAAATTGTAGAAGAAAATTTCCCCAACAAAAAAAAGAAAAAATGCCTATAAACATACAAGACACTTACAGCACACAAATTAGAATGTGCCAGGAAAGAAAATCTTCCTGCCACATAATAATAAAACACTAAATCTACAGAACAAAGAAAATCTACTAAAAGCTGAAAGGGGAAAAGGCCAAGTAACATGCAAAGTCGGGCCTATCAGAACTCAAGTTCTCAACAGAGGCTCTAAAAGCCCTTGCTTTTGTGGTATAGATATTCAGAATCAAGATGTCATAGAAGAAATCGATACATCAGTTAAATCTAAAAAGATGTCATCTTCTTGGATTTTTCCTTTTATGAGTATGAAGTGTCCTTCCCCATTTTTTATTAATTTTGGTTGAAAGTCTATTTTGTTAGATATTAGAATGATTTTGTTGAAAATATTTTCTGGTCCTTGGAGCTGTGGGTCTTTTATAGGAAATAGGAAATAGCTATTCCTATTTCTTTGAGGGTAGGTCTCTTCTTAGTACCCCAGAGTTTCTGAATGTTTGGGGCCAGGAATTTTTTAGCTTTATCTGATGTATCAATTTCTTCTATGACATTTCCTATGCCTGAGCTTCTCTCTTTCATCTCTTGTGTTCTGTTGATGATGCTTATCACGTCTGTTGTTCCTGTTCTCTTCCCTACATTTTCAGTCTCTAGAATTCCCTCCATTTGTGTTTCCTTTATTGCTTCTATTTTCATTTTCAGGTTTTGAACAGTTTTTATTCACTTCCTTCACCTCTTTGATTTTATTTTTTTGTACTTTTTAAGATTTTATTCATGTCCTCTTTAAAGGCATCTATCATCTATCATCTAAGATTGAGTTTAAGGCTGTTTTCTTATGCTTAGGTTGTGTTAGGATATCAAGAGCTTGCTGTAGTAAGATAGCTGTGCTCTGAAGGTGCCAGATTGCCCTGGCTTTTGTTGATTGTGTTCTTAAGCTGGCCTTTAGGCATCTGGTCGTCCCTGGATGTTCCTGGTGTATCAGGTATTTGGGAAGGCAGGCCTCCTCACCTGAATGCTCCTGGCGTAGCAGACCTCTCTGGTGGGCAACCTTGGGAAAGACAGTGGAGCTCAGGGGGCAGTACACAGCTCCCAGCAGGTGGGTGTGCCCCTGGGGACGAGGCAGGTAGGAGATTGGGGTGGGACGGGAGGAAGGGAGCTAACCTGTGTGTTGCTGTTGTTGTGAGTCTGGTAAAGGCAGGCAGAGAGGTGGCCAGACCATGCAACTCTCAGAGGACAACATGCTGCCCAGGGCATGTTGAGTGTGCCCCAGAGGATCACAACTGATTTCTGACGTTTTTGAAGGTCAACTGATTTAGAGGGCAAACAAGTATTAAATATAAAAAGTGGCTTAAGCTAAAGAACGACTACTTAGCCTAAAACCTCTTAACGTTGTCAAGGTTGTGGACTGCCCTCCCCCCCTTCTTAGTCCACGGTTAGGAGAAAGGGGTTGCCTCTGAACGCAATAGTAAGGTCACTCTCTGGGAGTAAACATATTAACACATAAGAGATGAGATGAACTATGATTAGAAAGTCTTTGGGCTAGTGTGACAGCCCACTGGCTAAGAACACTTCCTGCTTTTTGGGGGGACCAGAGTTAGATTCCTAGAACTCTATCAGGTAGCTCGCCACTGCTTGTAACTCCAGCTCCAGAGAGAGAGATCTGACTCCCTCTTCTGGCCGCTGATGGAAACTGCACACTTTTGTGCATACACACAGAAACCTGTTTTGTTTTGGTTTTGTTTTGTTTTTTTAATTGTCTGTCCTGTAATTGGTGTGTATGTATGACCTTAAGAAGGTTCATTATCTCCAATTTTAGTGAGGCAAAGTCCCAGGGTGATACGACCATTAGAAGCAAAGAAAAGAGGAAAAATCATTGCTGGGTTGCCCTCCGATAGCCATCCTTTCCCCTTCTTTCCTGTTACTATAAGGTACCTATGAAAAGGCCAGAGAGAGCCTTTCCCAGCCTCTGTGCAACTCAGGGTTAAAAGGCTTTGTTGTTCTAGCTAAGAGAATATAAGAAGAAATCCACTGAGAGATTTCTGGGAAAATGTTTCTCTGCGATACTCCTACTAATAATAACAATGTTGCTATCTAGAAGAAACAAGCTTACCTGTTCCCTGGGCAGAGGTTGAAAGGGGAAATTGAGACGCCACAAAGCAAGTGTAGGCTGAGGCCAGTGTAATTTGAACTTCAGAAGAGCTGATATTATAAATGTGTGTTTACTCTTGGAGGATGTCTTAGAGATCAAAGGATTGCATCTAACACTTCAGACTGCCTCCAAACCAAACACCAAAGGAAATAAGAAACCAGGAGACAAGGTCTGGAAAAGTAAAAAAAAAATAATCCGGGCAAAAGCAGTCATATTCTTTGTGAAGGGAGTCACCAGTTAGCATTTTGCTGAGGGATGCCTCCCAGAGTGCAAGATTAGAAGTCCTATTTACAGCGGATATTGTGATAGAGTTCACAAGTGCACGCAGTGAGCGCTGGCAAAGAAAGTATAAGGTCAAAACAAAAAATAATAAAATTTTGATCACTTCTTCAGCTTTTTCCACATAAAAAGGAATACACGAAGCCCCTCCCAGGTGCTGCTTCAGCCCCTTAGACTTCCTTTTTCTGTGGCCTTCGGCTTCCTGCTCCAGCTCAGTCAGTGGCAGTCAGTTTCACTTGTACGTTCCTCACTGGATGCTCCCCACTCACCTTTTGCCTTATGTCGTCCCTATTGATGCTAATGTATAAGACCCCAAAGACACCCTCTTGTGTTATTCCGGAAGTACACAGCAATTAACACGCAGTGGAGAGAAGCTAAGTCCAGAGAGAAGCATGAACCAACAGTGCCCCCTTTATTACCTGGGAGTACTGTGACAGAGAGACAGAGAGACAAAGAGACAAAGAGACAGAGAGACAGAGTTCTCCAAGATCAAAAAATCAGTTGCCCCTAATAAACACCCTCACGCTGCATTCTTTTCCTGTCTAACTCTACCCTTACTCCTGTTCAATCGAAGAGATACACTGTTAACAAAATAGAAGAACACAAGTTCTAGCATCAGGCTCTGCTTCCTAAACAAGACAGACTCAGAATATATTTGGTTGGTGTACTGGCTAGTTTGGTGTGTCAACTTGACACAGGCTGGAGTTATCATAGGAAAAGGAGCTTCACTTGGGGAAGTGCCTCTATGAGATCCAGCTGTGGGGCATTTTCTCAATTAGTGATCAAGTGAAGGAGGGCCCCTTGTGGGTGGTGCCATCTCTGGGCTGGTATTCTTGGGTTCTATAAGAGAGCAGGCTGAGCAAGCCAGGGGAAGCAAGCCAGTAAGGAACATCCCTCCATGGCCTCTGCATCAGCTCCTGCTTCCTGACCTACTTGAGTTCCAGTCCTGACTTCCTTTGGTAATGAACAGCTGTGTGGAAGTGTAAGCTCAATAAACCCTTTCCTCCCCAACTTGCTTCTTGGTCATGATGTTTGTGCAGGAATAGAAACCCTGACTAAGACAAATTGGTACCAGAAGTGGGGTATTCCTGTGACAACCCTGACCATGTTTTGGGGAGGACTGTGGAAGGACTTTGGAACTTTGGGCTAGATGGTCCATTCAGTGATGAGACCTCTGTGAGATGTTGTGGAGGAGCTTGGAAGATTATGTTGAGAACAGTGCAGAAGATGGAGGCCTGGCTTGTGAAATTTCAGAGGGAAAATTAAAGACTCTTATCAGAGCCATGAAGACTCTGTGGTTCTGGTTAGCTGGGGCTGAAGAATCAGCTGTGAGTAACAAGATACCAGAACCACTAAAGTGAGCTGTTGTGTTACTGGGACTATTGATGCTGGTTAGCTGGAGCTAAGAAATTAGCGGTGAGTAAGAAGAGACCAGCATCACTGAGGTGAAATCTTCTGGGATGTGTTTTCTGAGAGCACAGAGAGTGTGTTCCAGATAGCCAAGGTTGTGCCTCGTGCTGTAGCAGGACTTGGTACTGTGTAAGAGTCACCCAGGTGGTACTGCTTTTGAAGGCATGAAGGCATCATGAAGAACAGCTGAGGCTTGGTACGCTGAGAGGCCACGGAAGGCCATTGGTGAAAGTGTACCCTCAGTTGTAATTGATGGCCCAGGACTGAAGGGGTCATGCAAAAGAGTTGAGGCTTGGAGATGCCAGTACTATGCGATGACCACCAAGGACAGCAGCAGCAGTGGAGCACAGGCAGCTGGAGCCTAGAAGACAAGGTGTGTGCTACAAAGGGCAGAGCTGGAGAAGTGACTCAAGCCCTTGGAGGAGCCCAGAAGATCGTGAGCTGGATCCCAGACATTGAACCATTGGAGTTTGAGTTTTGCTTTTGATTGTGACTGTGCCCTGATATTTTTCCCTCTTGAAAGAAGGTATTTTAGTGGAGCCCACAGTTCAGAGACTTGAATTTTTAAAAGACTTTGAATTTTAAGATATTGGACATTTTAAATGGGTTGAACTTTTAATATGTAAAGACTGTGGGGCTTTTTACATTATTGAGATCTTGGGGATGAATAAGAAAGTAAGGGTTGAGGCTTAATAGTGATATGTTGGTGTGTCAAGTTGACAAGGGGTCAATTGTACTGGCTAGTTTGGTGTGTCAACTTGACACAGGCTGGAGTTATCATAGGAAAAGGAGCTTCACTTGGGGAAGTGCCTCTATGAGATCCAGCTGTGGGGCATTTTCTCAATTAGTGATCAAGTGAAGGAGGGCCCCTTGTGGGTGGTGCCATCTCTGGGCTGGTATTCTTGGGTTCTATAAGAGAGCAGGCTGAGCAAGCCAGGGGAAGCAAGCCAGTAAGGAACATCCCTCCATGGCCTCTGCATCAGCTCCTGCTTCCTGACCTACTTGAGTTCCAGTCCTGACTTCCTTTGGTAATGAACAGCTGTGTGGAAGTGTAAGCTCAATAAACCCTTTCCTCCCCAACTTGCTTCTTGGTCATGATGTTTGTGCAGGAATAGAAACCCTGACTAAGACAGTTGGTTTTGGTTTTGGTTTTGGTTTTTTTGTTACTTCTGTTTTGCTTTGTTTGCGATGCAACAAATGACTGCAAACTTAAACGTACGCTTATTCTTAGAGGATGCCTTAGAGGTCAAAGGGCTGTGTCTAAACCAAACACCAAAGAAAGTATGAAATCAGGAGACCAAGTGTGGAATAATTAATTTAATTAATTAAATTAAAAAATAAGAATTCTATTTCTAAGTTCCTGGTTTCGTAGGTCAGAAATCCACCAGTAGCTGGGTTTATACCTCAGCGTCTCACAGGACTAAAATCTAGGTATGGGCTGAGTTGGAGTCTCACAAGGAGCTGAGAATACCCTTCCAATCTGTGTGGTTTTGCCTGAACTCTGCTCCTTGAAGGACTGAAGTTCCCATTGTCTTCTGAACCCCAGCCTGGGCCTCTTCTGTGTTTACTGGAGGCTGCCTGCATGCTGTCCCATGAGGGTCACTCCATCTTTAGAGCCAGAAACAGTTCACTGAATCATGTTCCTGTTTCGACAAGTCCCTCTGACCTCTCTGTTTCGGACTCTAGATCCAGTTATAACTGATGTGTTTCATTAGCAAAGACCCACTTGCATGATCTCTCATCTAGAAGTCTATTAATTTAAAATATTAATTTCATTTACTGCTTTGTAATGTAACATAGTCAGACATTCTACCCACATTCAAATGGAAATGTATTATAGAAAGGCACGGAGCTTGAAAGATGGCTCCGTATTTAAGGGTAATGGCTCCCCTTCCAGAGAACCAGGGTTCAATTCCCAGCATTCACACAGTGGCTCCCAACCATCAGCATCTCCAGTCCCATTGCCCCAAAGCCCTCTTCTAAACCTGTGCGAGCTCTGAGTGCACAGATATACGTGCAAGCAATATACCCATGTACGTTGTTTGGATTTTTGGTCCCCAATTGGTGGTGCTGTTTGAGGAGGGTTGAAAAATGTGGCCTTTCAAGCCTCAAGTCAGCCCCACTTCAATCTCCTGGTTTAGCTTGTGTTTTAAAATGTGAGGGCTCAGTTTGCTACTCTAATCACCCTCCTGTGATGGTAATGGACTTTTATCTTTCTGGAACCATGAACCCAAATAACCTCTTTCTTCTAAACGTTGCCTTGGTTCTGATATTTAATTACAGCAACAGGAAAGTAAGTAAAATGTTGGCCGTCCAAGAAGCTGTGATTCAGCACAAACGTGACTTACATCAGATGTCCAGGGAACCTCAAAAGTAAATGGTGATGTAATTTGTTATATAACTATTTCTGGCAGGGAGTCACTTTTGTGTGGGTTCTATATAAATATGATGTCTTAGTTAGGTTTTCTGTTGCTTTGACAACTTGCCATAACCAAAAAGCAAGTTGAGGAGGAAAGGATTTATTTGGCTTTCACTTTTATGTCACTGCTCGTTGTCAAGATAGAAGCTCGAACAGGCCAGAATATGGAGACAGAAGCTGAAGCAGAGGCCACGGGGGAGTGCTGTCTGCTGGGCTACTCCTCGTGGCTTGCCCAGCCTGCTCTCTTATAGAACCCAGGACCGCCAGGCCAGCAATGACACCACCCACAATGGGCTGGGCCTTCCCCATCAATAACTAACTAAAAAGATGCCATAAACCAGATCTTTTTTTTTTTTTTTTTTTGGTTTTTTTCGAGACAGGGTTTCTCTGTGTAGCCCTGGCTGTCCTGGAACTCACTCTGTAGACCAGGCTGGCCTCGAACTCAGAAATCCGCCTGCCTCTACCTCCCAAGTGCTGGGATTAAAGGCGTGCACCACCACCACCCGGCCTTAAACCAGATCTTACTGAGGAATTTCCTCAACTAAGCTTCCCTCTGTTCGGATAACTCTAGCTTGAATCATATTGACACGAAACTAGACTTTCCTCTTCTAAATATTCTTCTTGCCTCTGGGCCTTCATTCAACTACACCTATCAAGGACTGAGGTGTGGCTCAGCTGGCAGAGAGTTTGTCTAGCGGGGAGAAAGTTCTGGATTCAATGCTAGGCACATAAACCAGACACTACAAGGAATGGTGATACACAGTTCTGAGCCCCAGCACTTGAGAGAGTTGAAGGCAAGAGGGTCATCCTCAGCAACATAGCAAGTTCCCAGCAAATACGAGCTATATCAGACCCTTTGGTTTGTATATGTTTGGCCAGAAGGTGGTGCTATTAGGAGGTGTGGCCTTGTTAGAGTGGGTGTGGCCTTGTTGGAATGGTGGTCATTGTGGGTGTGGGCTTTAAGACCCTCACCCTGGCTGCCTGGAAGCCAGTCTTCTACTAGCAGCCTTCAGATGAAGATGTAGAATTCTCAGCTCCTCCTGCACCATGCCTGCCTGGATGCTGCCATGTTCCCACCTTGATGATCATGGACCCTGAACCCATAAGCCAGCCCCAGTTAAATGTTGTCCTTTATAAGACTTGCCTTGGTCATGGTGTTTGTTCACAACAGTAAAACCCTAAGACAAGCAATGAGAGCATATTATTCAGAAACATAGAAGTAAATGTCAGAAAACTGCTAATTTTTAAACTATTTTTCAAAGAATTACAAAAAATTGAGTTGTTGAGTTTTCACCTTACAAAAAAAGAAGATTAAGAGCCAAGTGTGGTGACTTGAAATACCAGGACTTGCAAGACTGATACAGAAAGATTTTGAATGAACCTGGGAGTGCTAGTAGTGGGTTCCAGGCCAGTCTGAGATACCTGGTAAGACTTCTATACCAACAAACCTAGGGGTTTGGAGAATATAGCTCAGTGGTAGAGCACTTCTCTAGTATATGTAGGATCCTGGATTTAAGTCCCAGAACAGATAGAGAAAGAGACAGAATTAGGAGATATGAAAATACTAGGTACAGTAATATTTTTAAAACATTTTACATATTATTTTTTTTAAGATTTATTTATTATAGGTGAGTACACTGTAGCTGTCTTCAGGCACATCAGAAGAGGGCGTCGGATCTTGTGATGGATGGTTGTGAGCCACCATGTGGCTGCTGGGGTTTGAACTCAGGACTTTCAGAAGAGCAGTCAGTGCTCTTAACCACTGAGCCATCTCTCCAGCCCCTATTATTTACTTTTTAAAAAATAAAATTTCCAGGAAATCAAAGTAATAGGATTAAATGGGGAGGGACTATTAATAGGAAAAGCTTTTTGAAAAGGCCTTTAGTTCTAGTACTGTAGAAGCTTCCTAAAATACATTTTTGTGCTGGTTTGAATGAGAATAGCCCTCATAGCTGATATGTGAGTACTTGATCTCTAGTTAGTGGACCTGTTTGGAAAGGATTTAGAAGGTGTGGCCTTGTTGGAGGAGGTGTGTCACTGGGCGTGGGCTTTGAGGTTTCAAAATCCCATGATACTTTCTTTGTTTTGTTTTGTTTTTGTTTTTTCAAGACAGGGTTTCTCTGTGTAGTCCTGGCTGTCCTGGAACTCACTCTGTAGACCAGGCTGGCCTCCAACTCAGAAATCCACCTGCCTCTGCCTCCCAAGTGCTGGGATTACAGGCGTGCGCCACCATCGCCCGGCTTGCCATCTTGCCATGACACTTTTAGTTAGCTCTCTCTCTCTCTCTCTCTCTCTCTCTCTCTCTCTCTCTCTCTCTCTCCTGCCCTCGTGTTTGTTGGGAAGATGTAATCTATCTTTTTGCTATAGCTGCAGTGCCATGCCTGCCTGCCTCTTGGCGTGCTCCCCACCATGATGGTTATGTGTAGGGCAGTGAACCGTGCCACAAGACATTAAACTTGGTAAAGTCAAGTGGATTCAGAAACCCTGTTACTCTCATATCTGAGAATGGTAGGTGTTACACCTACTCCCTACCAGCTTCCTGCCCTGCAACACATGATCACAATACCCCACGGAGAGGACTGTAACAATCAGTCACAAAGCGGCAAACCCCAGGGCCCCTCTGCTTGCAGATGAGGCGTGCCTAACATCTCAGATGAAGCCAATAGAAAGCATTTGTCTTTAGACCCCAACCCACCCCCAAAATGTATGCAAGACCCTATCCACAGGGAATAAAGCATGCAAGTTATTTCATCAAAAGCTGTCTGAGAGTCGGGCGGTGGTATCGCACGCCTGTAATCCCAGCACTCTGGGAGGCAGAGGCAGGCAGATTTCTGAGTTCGAGGCCAGCCTGGTCTACAGAGTGAGTTCCAGGACAGCCAGGGCTATACAGAGAAACCCTGTCTCAAAAAAACCAAATCCAAAAAACCAAAATGATGATGATGATGATGATGATGATGATGATGATGATGATGATGATGAAAAAAGCTGTCTGAGAGCAGCTGTGTTATAAAGCTGTAACACTTTGGGGAAGAGAATTCACTCCCGAAGCTTTCATTTTTGGGAGCTGCTCGAACCTACCACGGTCACTTCCCACTCAGTGGCCCCAACCTTGGCTCCTAGTCACCCACTGCACCCCACCAACTTGCCCTGGCCGGCTGGAAGAGACCCAACAGCCCACCCTGACCCCACTCCTCCCCCTCCCCTTCAGACTGTGCAACTCCAGCTGGGCCAGAGCCCCACAATCTCCACAGATAGCATCTGGTACGCAGACCAGCAGTTATGTACTCTCCAACCTTCTGAATTATGAGCTCCAAATTAAATGCTTTTGGAATTATCATACAGTGGGTGAGATAATGCCCCAACTAGATGTCAGACACTACCAAGTACAACCACCCAGTACCAGAAATGGGTTACATTCTTTTAGTCACTGGCCACACATCACACAGATTATTTACCAAGCCCGCTCAGTCAGGCAAGAGGTTCTCCAGCGCAGGAGCGAGGATTAAAAAGAAAAAAGATGATTAGACGACATTGCAGCATGACCCCAGTCAATTCTGAGACTGAAGGTGGGTTTAATAATTTCCAATCCACTTTTATACCAATTCAATTACATTCAGGTATTAAGGTCGATAATAGCACAATGAGGAACAAGCAAGACAATAAACACAAAATAGTCAAGGCAATAAGCAAAGCCCTGCGACGGGTGTTTCCAAGAGCTCGTCCGAACGACCAAATTACCGGAGCCTACTTCCTTGTCCAAGCCCAAACTCTTGCCTGAAGCCTGCTTCTTTTGTTCCACCCTAAGATTAAAATTCCCACCTTAACCTACTGCCCTACCTAACGTTAGATTCTTGCCAGAATTTAACTTCCCTACCACGCCCTAAAGTCAGATTCCTGCTTGAGTTTGCTTCCCGGTCATGGCCTAAGGTCAGATTCCTTGTCCATGCCAAGGTCAAGCTCCTGCCAGGCGGTACAGCACCGCAGTGAGGCTCTCTACACTGACCCTTAGGTCACTGAACACAGAGAGATCGAGCTGGTACTCAGCTGGAAGCGTCACCCATCCTGACGAGCATTCACTGGGAGATGCTACACAAGCTCCCGGAGGAGACAGCAGCCACTGATCTCACCCAGCTGTGACTGCACGCTGCAGTATCAAACTGCCTGTGAGATATACGCAGCAGGGGCACGAATATCACGTCGTAAGCAACCACCTTTTGCTTGCCTTTAAAGCCTACTGCATGAGCTACAATCCACATCTGACAATGCTAGAGTGGCCAAGAACTACTAGATAGGTCACGGGAAAACCTGCTACTCTCATTCTAAAATGACTCATAATGACATAATGGATATATGTCATATGATATATGTCATAATGACATATATTCATGGACCAGAGCATCACCATCCCTCATCAGAAAAGTGTCTTGTAGTAGTAAATAGTCACTAACGCAGACACCACAACAGGACAACATTCAGAGTGAGAGATTTTGGAGCACTCCTCTCTAAGTGAGATAGCTATATCAAACCCCTCCCTCAAGAATCTACGTGGAAGAGGAGACAGAGTCTAAGAGCCAGCAGTGCGGATAGCCCCAAGGAAATACTGTTCTCCAGATAAAGCAAGGCTGTGCACACATAAAATCCCAAAGACTGGGACCACATGCAGAACTTCAAGCTAGACCAAATCCTATCACAGAGAAGGGGAAGTGGGCACAAAGTCCACCCCTATCCAAGAAGCTATTTGCAATTGGCAGCTGATGGCAGGGAAGGAAAATCAGCTTCCTTCAATGGAGGGACACTGGATATATCAACCACAACCCAAAGTAGCTCCTATGGTCAGGAATGTCTGTCTAGTCAACACAAAATAGACTCCTTTTGGATGGGGTAGTTTATACATTTTTCATTATATCTTGTTGGTTTTGTGTGTCTGTGCTGTTTTGTTTTAAGAAAAAAAGAATATGAATTTGGGGTAAATGAGGAAGAGGATCTGGGAGGGAGAAAGGGAGGGAGAAGAATGTGATCAAAATGTACGTAAATGAAAGTTCAGCTCTAAGCAAAGGCAGGCCCAGAATAACAGTATAGAAAACATATCAACAGCAAATTCACCCTTTCACCCAATAGAAGAGAGGCAAATGCCAAGCTCTGCTCCGGAGTCCAGAGTCAGCTGGGGCTTAGGAATGGGCCCACCTGCCAGTGTTCTTGCTCCGGGATTACTGCCCAAAGCCTTGGCAACTGTGCTCAGCTAGCCGAATGCTTTAGCTGGGCATAGGATTCCACTTGGCTCCAAATGTGTGCTCCTCTTTGAATGACTCTGGTATATATGAAACTAAACCCACAGGGCAGGGTTGGTTTCTTTCTTTCTTTCTTTTTTTTTTTTTTAAACTCCAACATGAGTACTTTGTTAAAAGAATGTATTGAATGACCACATTTCAACTTAATTCAAGGCAATCATGCAGATGTTTTGAGAAAAGTAAACATTAGCATGACCTCTGAAGCTATTAAGGAAAATTAACCTGAAAAACATAAAGCCACCTTTAGTTCTTTAAAGACAGGGTCTATATAGCTGTGCTCTGGATAGTTGAAATCTCAAAGGTAAAGTGTAGTCGTATCTCACCCTAGAGTGAGTCAAATGGCAGAACATGTGGTGTAAAGTAGTTATAAAACAAAACCGCTGTTGATCCCTTAGGAAGACATGTTGGAGACCATTATCTACCGTTCATGAATTGTATAGGGTCTTTGTACTCCACTGTTAGAATAGATTAGTGTGTTTCGAATGAAGAACCAAGAGGACAGGCTGGAGAGCTGGCTCAGTGGTTAAGAGCACTGGCTGCCATTCCAGAGAACCCAGGTTCAATTCCCACATGGTGGGTTCGAAATTGTCTGTAACTCCAGTTCCAGCGACTCTGACTCCTTTCTCTGGTCTCTGTAGCCAGCGGGTCACAAGCCCCATCTCTGGTCCATGCAGGCCAACACTGATATGCAACATAGGTTAACAATGATCATTTTTAAAAGGAGCCTACTGAAATAACTGGCACCCACTTAGAACTGTAGAAATGTAGTGCCGTCATGATATGATACAATAACCCAAAGAGGCATCATCAGAAAGAGAAATGTGACCTGGCAAATAGGGGGGTGCAATGAGGCGGGAGGGGTCCTTGTCATCAAGGTATACTTTATGCATGTGTGAGACCACCACAATAAACCCATTATTATAGATACTGATAAAACTGAACAAAATGTCTTCAGCAACGGAAGCAAGCTCGGTTTTCCAAGGTATTGGCTTTGCAGGCAGCCCTTGGGCTCTGAGCATAGCCGTGAAAGGCTTGTCTCTACTTACGCTTACGCTTGCTTATTGCGTGGAATAGTGGGTCGATCCTCTTAGCTACTCTAAAATTACTTTTTTTGTTGTTGTTCCAGAGAGCAATTCACCCAGTTACATGAAAATACGATGCAGAATAAATAATTTTGAATTAAAGGGGAATAATCTATTTAAGCATGGGAGGGGTACATTTTCACAGTGTCATGGCAACATGTATGGTGATGCCATTTCTGACTTTGGCTTGAAAAAAATATCGCTGTCCCTTTGAGATTTCTTAAGGCAAAAAAAAAAAAAAAAATGCAGAAATGATGATGTGGAGAAGAATTTTGGTTTTGATTGTTAATTATGAGAAAATTCTAATAAGGATGCACATTTAAGATGAGAGACCAGAGCTATTCCGAAAGACTGGGAAAGGCATCTTTAGAACTGAATAGCTCAGTGGTAGTGCATGCGGCCTTTGGTGCTACCCGCAGGACCCAGGAGGAAAAATAAGAAGATGATACATAAGGGCAGGGCAAGGTTACAGGGCTCCAGGCAGAGGAAACAGACGTGGGAATGCTAGCAGCTCAGGAAGCATGCGGTTTATTTAAAAACTGGGAGCAGCTGAGCACAGCTGTAACGCGAAACCGAGAGTGACAGCCATCCTTTCATCCTTCCTCCGGAACACTTGTTTAGATGCACAGAAGTCCCTAGGGAACAACACACTGTATTTTTATTTTTAAAAAAAAAAAAAAGCAAAGGAAAACAAAGTTTGACTAACAACAGCACATGTAACAGAATTCTGGAATTTTTGTTTTGGGTTTTGGGGGGCTTGGGATGGAGTTCTGGGGTTTTTTTTTTTGTTTTGTTTTTTGTTTTTTGTTTTTCCCTCTGCATTCTTCAATGAAGCTGGTGTCTCTGTAAAGGTGGTACTGCTAGGGCGAAATATAAAAGGTTCATCAGTAAACTAGTAACAAACAACCAAAAAAAAAAAAAAAAACCTTGAAAGAGAGAAAAAGAGACAACAACAGGCTGGAGCAGAAGGTAACAGACAATGAGGTAATCCGGGGCTCAGGAACCAGACTGTGCTCAGGTGCCTTCCTTGTCTTCATAATGACCTTCTGAGGCACTCAAGTTCTCTTTGTAATATGTAACAATCTGGGCTCAGAAAATTCAACTCTCGCCAGCTACTCAATCCATGCCGAGTGCCCATGCTGTGCTGGTTTACCAGAGAGCAGAAACTTGTGGAATTTACATTCCAGCAGAACAGCGTGGTAGAGCTCATACAGTTGATAGAATAAAATCTTGATTTTTTTTTTCTAATTAAAAAGACCAAACTCTCTCCTTCCATTGGACCATGCTGAATACGAAAGAGCATGCTTGCGTGTTTGCTTTCTCTCCTTCTTCCTCCTTCTTTCTTCCTTGAGTTGAAAGCCAAGACCCCTGAATGACCCACTAGCACTGAATTATATGTTAGTGTCACTTCAACTAAGCATTCCATTATGTCCTGGTAATGTCAACAGATGGTTGTTGGTGAGACTATTGTCCTGGGAAAGCTTTCTAATGAAGAGTCGGGTTGACTTTTCATCACAGAGTTAGAACCACTCAGAATAAAGAAAGGACATGAGCGCCAGCTTTGAGTACTGACTTCCTTCTAATTGGCTGGGCTGTCCAGTCACCTCCCTCCAGTTCACGTGTCTTCTTCTGTATGTAGAACCCTCAGGAAGGAGACTCGGTCCTTGACTCTATTAGGGAGACATCACAAGTTCCACGGGCTCTGCTTGTCATTTGGGCATTCGTGATGGTGTCATACAATGAGATCCTTAACTGTAGTCCCAAAAGAACAAGGCAAAGGTATAAGGCCTTAAACATATAAATGTCTTAGAATTTCTCTAACCTCTGTCTGTTGCCTTCCCAACACTCAGAATTGGGAAAATAGAGTGTTAGCACATGCCACACATCCAAAAAGAATCAGCTTAAAAACTTCCACAGAACAGAGCAGGGTGTCCCTCGGGTCTTCATTTTGACCTGTTTTCCTAGATTGTAGCTCTGACGGAAGTGATTGGAAGAGGAAAAGGTAGGTTTGGTTTTGTTCCTTTGTTCTTCCACATTCTAAAAGCACAGCCATAACACAACCCACTGAGAGCTTTATCTATAAGACTTCTCTACTCAGCCGGGCGTGGTGGCGCACGCCTTTAATCCCAGCACTTGGGAGGCAGAGGCAGGCAGATTTCTGAGTTCGAGGCCAGCCTGGTCTACAGAGTGAGTTCCAGGACAGCCGGAGCTATACAGAGAAACCCTGTCTCGAAAAACCAAAAAAAAAAAAAAAAGACTTCTCTACTCACAGTTAACAAGTTGGAAATCTTTTATTTTCCAATTCCTTTTCTACTTAAATTTTTTCATATACTATACTTTGACCATGGCTATCCTGGAACTCACTCTGTAGAACCAGGCTGGCCTCCAACTCAGAAATCCACCTGCCTCTGCCTCCCAAGTGCTGGGATTAAAGGCGTGCGCCACCACGCCCGGCCAAACTTCATGTTTATTTTTGCTCTTTGTTACCTCCCCCCAAAAAATTCAAAACAAACAAAGATACTGAACCAAACCAACACTAAAAACAAACAAAAACCACAGAAATCATAGAGTTCATTCTGTGTTGGCCAACTCCTCCCAGACACCGGGCCTGCCCTGGAATGTAGTTGATATATAGTCACAGTGACACTCCATTGGGAAATGCTGATTTCCTCTCCCCCGCCCCATCTCCTAGCATATATCAATTGCAAATGTCTTCCTGGTTGGTGGGACATTATAGTAATTTCTCCTTCTTGGTACTTGGATTTTTGTCTTCTTTGAACCTGTGCAGGTCTGGTGCATGCTGTCACTGGCTCTGTGAATTCATATGTGTTCAGTCCTGTTGTGTCTAGAAGACACGGTCTCCATGGAGTTATCTACTACCTCTAGCTCTTACCATCTTGCCACTTTCTCTTCGGCATGGATCCTGAAGCCTTGAGCGCCTGGTGATGTAATGTGAGTAACCAGCCACATTTTGATTGGATTTATGGCCCACTCAAAGGGGCCATAAGGTAGAACCCTGACACTGATAAAAGGCCCAAGAACCAGAGACTAGATATGTCATAGGCCTACAGGAAAATCTACTACTATTATTCTGCTAAAGCAGTATTTATTTATTGCAATAGCAATCAAATGACTACTAGTGACATATTGTTATGCCCATAGATCACCAGAGGAGCTTCTTCTTGCAGTAGATGGAAATTAAGACAGAGACCAGCAACTAGACAATATGCAGGAAGGAAGAGAGTTTGGAGCACAACGTTGGAATTTTTAGAGGCCTTTTTCTTTTGTTTCAATTCTTCAGAGTCTAAGTTTGTCTGTATATTCATACTACTCTGGCATTGTTTGCAAACCTTTCAGTGAGCTTCACTAGAAAGAAAGGCTTTTTTTTTTTTTTTTAATAAGGAGACACTCTTCCAGAGACAGGTTTGGGCAATACCTAGCATCCCTCATGGGACAGTGCTATGTGCATTGTGTTGATTTAAACTCATAGAACATCCCAGCACTGTCCTGGTATGACCCTCTCATTAAGGACACTCAGATCTAGTGAAAGTTTACCAGCTTGTTGTCTTACATTAACATTTAGAACCAGCACAGACAACAGATTAATGACCACAGCTAAGAGGATACTCACTTCAGAATTGTAAAGGGCACAACTGTAAGCAGTTAAGCCAATGTGCCAACTTGCTCAGACCATCAAGAGAAAACACAAAATGTGCTATCTTTCTTACTCAAGGCCAAGAGGTGGTATACATCCCAGCACTCAGGAGGCAGTGGCAGGGGGATAGCTATTAATTTGATGCCATCCTGGTATACATAGTGGGCCTAAGTGAAATGCAAGGCCTAAGTAACTGTTACCTGACTAGCCTGCCATTTTGTGCTGTTACCAATGCCATAAGGAAACTTTATCGTATGCTTTGGTGTTCTTGGAAACCAACTACAATAGAGGCCAATTAGAACTTCTTTGTATAGTTAGTCAAAATGAGCTGGGACCCAAACCAACCTCCCAGCAACACTTGTGTATGGGATTTTATGGTTTTTGCTTTTATAAGGTGCCTTTGGGATAGACCTTGCACCAATATAAGAAGCCATTGTAATAAAACTTCCATTTTGAGTAGAGGTTGAGTAAACTTTAAGTTCCGAAAGCCTTCCTGGGAACTGATAACCTGCTTGGTTGAAAGAGACATGTACATGGGTAACTGACATCCTGGTTGGCAAGTTAAGACATGAATGTTAGGCAAGACAAGTCCTCTGCCACAGTTGAATACTCCAACCAATAGGAACAGGACAAGTGTTCAACAAAGATATGTTTCTAAGGAAATCCCCTATCCCTAAATCTTGATTGGTGAAATGACTCAGCACATATATTTGTAGATTTTAGGCTTAAAAGCCCTATAGGATCTTACCTCAAAGTTTCAGCTAGCTGCTGAATCTGGTCTGTGGCCCTGAATAAGTCTTAGGATGAGGCATTCAATAAAACATCCCTGTTTGACTGAGACTGATGTATGAGTTGTTTATGCAGTGATCCCCAGATCCCAACAAGCTCCAGGACAGCCAGAACTCCATAGAGAGACCCTGTCTCAAAATACAATAAAGAAAAGGGAAATATTCAGCATCTTATTAAAAGGTTGGCATCAAAGCAGAAGTTATAGTTACAGCTATACATTGCATACAATTTTAAAGAGTTTTGATTTCAGACATCAGAGTGTACTATGAGATCTTTGATGTTCTAATTTGGCCTTGAAAATAGAGTGTCAGTCTCCTGTCTATCTTCACTGGCATTTCACTGTCTGGATAAATTCTTATCTTGCCTGGATTTCCATAGGTATCTCCTAAACTAGTCTCTTCATCTCTACCTGTCCCAATCATTCTACATAGGGCAGCAGAGTTAAAACAACCATTGCTTGTGACACTTCCCTGCATATCATGCTATCAGCTTCCCTTTGAACACAAGTTAGAATAGAAAAATCCACCCTAGCTGGGCGTGGTGGCGCACGCCTGTAATCCCAGCACTTGGGAGGCAGAGGCAGGCGGATTTCTGAGTTCGAGGCCAGCCTGATCTACAGAGTGAGTTCCAGGACAGCCAGGGCTACACAGAGAAACCCTGTCTCAAAAAACCAAAAAAAAAAAAAAAAAAAAAAAAAAAAGGAAAGAAAGAAAGAAAGAAAGAAAGAAAGAAAGAAAAAGAAAAATCCACCCGAGTCTGAGAAGCTACACCCTTGCCAGTGGCTCTAGACTACATCTCCTTTGCTAGCTGATTTTTTTAATTTCCTCTTATTCTTTCTTCCCTTCTTCCCCCCCCCCCCTTCTTCCTTTCTTCCTGACAAGGTCTTGCTAAGTGCCCATTTCTGGCCTTGAACATGTGATCCTCCTGCTTCGGCCACTCAAGACCTAACCCTCCTAACTATACTGTCCTCTGTATCTCTCGAATCTGCAATGTTTTCCCCACCTTAAGGATTTTGCATCTGGCATACTGTTATCCTGGAGTGTTCCTCGCTGTGTTTATTCCCTACTTAATTCTCCTTGTAACACAAGCTTTCCAGAGAGGCCTGCTCCCTCTGTTCCATCTAGATTATATAGTTCCATCCTCTCTTGCACTCATTAGACAAGTCAACTTTCATTTTTATGTTGGTTTGTTCTGTATCTATTGTTTCCACTAAAATAAGTACTGTTTCTAGTATCTAGAGCAATACCTAGCACAGTGGTAGGTGTAGAACAGATGATTAATCAATGAAAGAGTAGATGGATATTAGTGAAAGAAAGGGAATCACACCCTTCAAAAAAGTGTTGTAGGATATTTGATCACACTGTAAACCCCAAGATTGTGTTATTTGCTGAAAAAAGCTGTTTCTAGTTAGAGTATGTCTCAGCCTTAGCACACAACGTTAACCCCTTTGGCTGGAATATAGACATGACCTTAAATACACAACCTTTCATCCAAACAATGAAGGTAAAGTTAGTTTGTAGAAGGAAGCACCCATGTTTAAAAGTGGTATCTAATTGAATGGCAGACAAAGTGATGAATCAGAGAAAGATCTAACAGAATCGGATATGCTCAACTCTCACAAGAAGGGTGGAAATGGAAGCTACCTGAGAGCAGCGCAGGGGGAAGGAGAAAGAGAAGGAAGCAGTGTTGTTGGAAGAGTTTTATGGAGACAGGTTACAAAGAGAGAACAAGCTACACATGGGTGAAGACAGAACAAGCTAGAGAATGAGAAAGAGCCAGAAGATTAGAACAGATCGCCAGCATTAGTCTGAGGCCAATCCAACCAGTTCAATCAGAAGCTGAAAGAAGCCAGTTTGAATCAGCTTGGAGAGTTTGAGTCAGAACAGCTGAGTTGACCAGAAAGCCAGAGTTCAGAAAGAGCCAGAAAGGGTGAGCTTATTCAGAAGCGGGTCTCAGGGGCTTAAAACAGTTTAGGCCTGGATGAAATTGTATGGAGGCAAGAAGGTTCCAGAACTAAGCCTAGGTTAGCAGACAGAGGCAGTAAGACTCTGAGATGACAATCATTCCCGTGAATACATTTAGCAAAAAAACAAAAACAAAAACAAAACAAAACAAAAAAAAACTGTTCTCAGTTATCTGCAGGATCTCTCCATTGAACAGCCTTGTAACCTCTAGACCATCAAATGTGGTTCCTCCTGGAGACACTATAGTCCACATTGAGATGTGAGAATAGAATGACAAAGAAAGCTTGGACAACATGACCAAAAGCAGGCACATAGAGCAGCCGTGAGGTCCTGGGAAAGCAGAGCTGAAAAGACCAAAGGCACCAGGACAAGGACAACAAGAAAAATCCTCAAAGATGGGAAGAGGACCAATGCGGAACCCCACTTCTTGCCTGACCTCCCTGTTTGGATTCCCCTTTCTGTGTAAGGAAGGAAATGGCCTTGGGCAGCTTCCCCTCTAAGATTCTGTTTATTTGTAACTCGTTTAACCCAGCCTATGAAGGGGCATAGCCCATACTACAAAGAACCTAATTGATGTTTGCAAAACCCAACTGCGTCCTAAGATGATTGTGATGAGGGCCATTGCTAGAGATCCTGTAAATGCCTGGGTTTGGTCCTGTGCTATGAGAGAGAGACAGTGACCTCCCATCCATGCTCTGACTTTGCACTACTCCATATCTTTCATATAGGTTTATTGAAAAAACATGAAGTTTATTGAAATTTTCACCAATGACCCTAAATCTCAAAATGCTCCTGAAATCTTGGTTCATACATTAAGTGTCTGAGAAAAAACAAACTTGATAAACTCTGTGTGTGTGTGTGTGTCTGTCTGTCTGTCTGTCTGTGCCTCTTTGTGTGTGAGAGAGAGTGTGTGACTCTTCTGCACTTAATAGTTCTCAGGATAGCCGGGAGGAGGTGGCACACGCCTTTAATCCCAGCACTTGGGAGGCAGAGGCAGGCAGATTTCTGAGGTCAAGGCCAGCCTGGTCTACAGAGTGAGTTCCAGGACAGCCAGGGCTATACAGAGAAACCCTGTCTCGAAAAACAAAAAAAACAACAACAACAACAAAAAAATAAAAGCAAAAAAAAGTTCTGAGGATAATGACTTTACTAGAATAAACAAAATGACATTTTTTTTTTATGTTGCGTATATGGGTGTTTTGCCTGCATGTATATTTGTGCACCATGTGGGAATTGAACCCAGGTCCTCTGAAAGAGCATATAGTGCTCTTAATCACTGAGCCATCTCTCCAGCTTCCAAACTCCATTAAAAAAAAAAAAACCTATAAAATCTTACTTTCTTCAAGTTCAGGATTCCAAAGAAAACAGAAATTAGCCAACTTCAATGATAAGCCTACCACGACATATAAAGATTTTTTTAAATCATTACATGAAACCCTGGAGGTTGTCTTTAAATCTCAAGGAAATCCTTCAAGCTGCTCCATTCTTCCTCCTTAAGCAGGAGACGGTGGCGTGAGGGGACACTAGCAAGCCAAGGACAGGTAGCAACCACAGTCTCTGCCAGAAACACCAGAGCGTCTGTGTCTTTGCAGGTCTCTGTTTTGTCTGTCTGGCTGATAAATTAGATTTTGATACAGTTAGTAACGGCCAGAAGAGGAAACTCAGGAGGGGGCCTTCATTGTCCTCTCCAAGCACTGATAGCTACAGAACCGCAGCCATCGTGCTAGAGCTGTTTCCATCCAAGCCAATGGTCCCAAAGCATGCTCTAATGGAGGGCCCACGTACAGAGCCATACTCTGAACAACAGGAGACAGAGAGTTCTGTAGACCAAAGACAGCACAGACTGGAGTAATAATAGAAATGTCATGTAGTTTGCATATGTTGAAAATAGTCCGAAAGTCTTCCTACAGTGGAGAACCGGAAACCTTTCCCAGAACCAAAGCCAACAACTGGAAACGAAACCACCTCGCTTACCACTCTTTGTGGTGTTATTTTGTGGTTTTCATTTTTCCCTTGGCCTTTCAAACCTAGGTGACAGCTCTGGTTGATGAAAAAGCGTGAACTCTTCCTGCTGTTCCAAGATCACAGATAATACCACCAAAAGCATGACCATCTAAGGGTGCGGAATGTTCTCCACGATCCAGAGAGTGCTCTCTGATAGCAGGGCTTTGGTTCCGAGTGACTGAGCTTATGAGGTATGTGGCAAACAAACATAAAAGAATCAATGTTGAGAAGTAGGTGGAAATAAGTAGCAGAGAGATAGCAGGACATAATCAAACTGGCCAGTCTCAACATCC
This sequence comes from Apodemus agrarius, assembly GCA_964023405.1. Taxonomy (NCBI): domain Eukaryota; kingdom Metazoa; phylum Chordata; class Mammalia; order Rodentia; family Muridae; genus Apodemus; species Apodemus agrarius. The sequence goes on along the minus strand of OZ030009.1, from coordinate 118,467,963 downwards.
ACCAGGATCGACAGGCAGTGCCTGATTAAGAGAGCAAACAAAAATGATGTAATAAAACTAGGGGCTTACAAACATCCTGCAGAAATTGGCTGTGGAAGGTAAGGTGGTTTCTCTGCATAGCTGACCTTCCTATGGAAACTTCCACCTTCTCTTCCCACTGTAGCCTCTTTCCTACCGTGAGATAAACAGTTAGTACCTCTGTTAGTTCATGAGTCCCAGACGTGTAATGCTCTTACTCTTGGACTATCAGCTGTTCTTCTGTCTTCCCGTTACAGAGCCACGGGGCTAACTTGGCCTAAGACAGGACGATTTGGAGGAGGCAGGACAATGCTTCATGCTCCCAGAATCTGAGTTCAACAGACATAAACAACACACAACTATTTATCAATATAGTGTATATTGCATCGTGTTTGCGTAAATGTGGGGTTTTCAGGAATAAGGAATAAGCCTGTGTAGTTATCTTCTGAGTTCATGTGTCATCTTTTTTGTTTGTTTGTTTTTGTTTTTGTTTTTGTTTTTGTTTTTCGAGACAGAGTTTCTCTGTATAGCCCTGGCTGTCCTGGAACTTACTCTGTAGACCAGGCTGGCCTCGAACTCAGAAATCCGCCTGCCTCTGCCTCCCAAGTGCTGGGATTAAAGGTGTGCGCCACCACCACCCGGCTCATGTGTCATCTTATTTAACTCACTTATGCACACAACCTGGTGGTACTGACTTGTATGCAATATGCTCTTGACAACACAAAGTTAATGTCCTTTTCCGTAAGGCGCCCAAAGTAAAAACTCGTTAAATGGAATATCATGACTTTAGCAGGACTGCCACCTGTGGCAAGTCAGATGTGTGGAGCCTTTCCTTTCAAACACTGAGCTCTGTCGTTCATAGACAGGAAACTGCTCATCTGCTCTCCCACAATTTTATGGGGGAAAAAATCACCATTCAATAAATAATCATCAGAGCAGCAACAGAAGGACGAGCTGGCTCACTGCTGCTTCCCACTGTCTGACCTTGCCATAATTTGTTTTTTACTTGGATTTTTCCACTCCAACTTTCAGAGTTTAAGGAACACATTAAGAACACACACACACACACACACACACACACACAATGGTAGAGTGAATGACTTCTTTGTTGTTGAGGCAAACATATTATAATGAATGTAATTAATAATAGATATAAATAATAATGTATCCAGTGAACAAGGCAAACAGAGAAACAGAACAGAACAAAATGAAAACCAGCCGTGTGAGCAGCTGACTCCTAAAGGAAACAATGGCGTCTCTGGGCTCCTGAGTTATCTTTTCTTTTCATTGTTGTTTAAACACCCGGTTCTTTAGCCAGCCCTTACAATAGCCCTCTGAGGTAAGTGGGTGAAGATGATAGCCTCCATGTGGCAGATGGCAGACTGAACGTGGGCATTTCAAAATCTTCTAGTTACCAAGAAGCCAAGAGAAATATCGATAGACTTCTGTTTTTACGTGGCTATATAGTAAAGCTAAGCTTGCCCCCCCCCCCCCGACCCAGTCCTTGCTGAACCGAGTTCTTGCCCTGGGTGCAGAGGGAAGACAGAAGACCTAAGCCACCTTCCTATTCCCTACGAAACAAAAAAGGCTTCATACATAGTTAAGCTTTGATCTATTTTGAGGTTCCCTTCTCAGTAGGCTGATAAATTCAATAGTCAGTTTAAGGAGACTGGGAATAAAGAAGAGATTGAAAGAGCAAGTGTCTGTCTTCTGGGCGTGGCACAGCCAATGCGGTCATAACTTCAAGGCAGCCATGACCTGCCAGCTATGGACCTACACAAGCCTATGCCCGCCAGTGGTCAATTATATATTGAGGAGGGGGTTACAGGATTCAACCCCTCCCTGATGAACTATTCAGGGCAGTTCCTGTTTTCAGTTATGTACTCACAGAGGAACCCACCAGGTGCCAATGAGTAGTTCCAAAGCCATGTTCACACACCCTGGTTAAACTCGGTGGGCCTCAAAAGCAACAACAGCTTATAAATGTGGAAATAAACTTTGTGGGGAAGTGGGTGGTTATAGAATGGGGAGGAGCATTAAACAGGGTATTTTATAATAATCAGAATGCACATCACACATCCACAAAACTGTCAAAGAACAAATTCAATCAATATTGGTTTTTGGTTTGCTTGTCAGGGCAAATGTGATGAGCTTTGTCGATATTCGTAAGATCTAAGACATTTCCACTCAATAGTCTTGGGAAAAAATTAAGATTCAGTTCATATACTCATCTGCAAATCCGTGTTCTTAATCTGCATAAAAACAACTGGCGCCAAAGGATGGTTTATTAACATAAGCAGTTTGATACGAGCGAGGCTGGAGGCATTATTCTCATCCCCAGAAAATCTCATCCCCGGAAAATCCGGAAAAATCCGAGTGGACTCCTCAAACTCGCAAACAGGAAGTGAACAGAGTCCCGGTCGCCTCAAACCCTCTGCTGCACCCTGCCTCGGCTCCCACCTCAGGACCTTGGCATTCCACATTCCTTTTTGCATGCATTTTATTGCCTTTTCTACTTCCTAAAATTGCCACTTGGAAAACCAGGTATGGTAGAGTAAGCCTGTAATCCCAGTGCTTGGGAGATGGAAAATAGGACCACGGTTCAAGGTTATCCCCAGCTACAAAGCAAATTTAAGGATAGCCTGCTGCTAAACCTGATGACCTGAATTCAATCCTCAGAACCCCCAGGTGGAAGAAAAGAACCAACCCCTGCACGTTGTCCTCTGACCTTTGAGCTTTTCTGTGTTCTTTTCTCCATCCCAATAACTTGGACCTTAAAAGCATTAGATAGAGCATGGTAAGGTAACATGTGGACCTATTAGAGAGCTATAAAAGGCTAGTGTTGAGCTGTAGTGGAATGAGGGGGTGTCCAGGAGTGAAGAATCATGGTCCAGGCAGAGGGGGAACAGAGCCTCCAATGTGTCAGAGGCTGGCTGCAGATACAGAGAATAGCCACTTATTAAGGAGAGTGAAGGCCAAGTGTCCACCTCTTGTGGACAGGAATTGAATGTATTGAAACAGATGTACAATGAATTGGAATCAGTGACACTCAGGTAAACCAGCAATGTCAATATATTTATAGATAAATAAATATGTGTGTATACACGTACACTGATCCTGTGGAAAGTAGATTCATAGAATTCCAAGGTTGTCCGCATTTCTGAAACCTGTAATATATAGCAAAGGAGAACTTCAAGAGTCATTAATGACCTTGAAATTAGGAATAGGTGGGCCAGTATTATCCAAATGGCCCTAATACAATCATCTCAAAGGTTTTGTGAATCAAGAGACAAGGACAGTGGGTGACAATGCTATGCAGCTGGCTCTGGAAATTAATTATTTTTCATGGCTATAGTGAAATACTCAAGGAAAGTGCTTTATAAAGAAAATGGGCTTATTTAGCTTACACTTCTGAAGGTACAAGGGCAAAGGGCCTCCTCATCTGACGGCCTTCCTGCTGGCAGATTAGACCAAAGACAACAACAACAAAAAAGATGTTACTTCTTCTTTTATGGCTGTTTAATTATATAAGTGTTATAAGACTATTATATATATATATTACATATTTATATATGTGATATATATTTCAGTCACTTTAATGAGAGAAAGCCCTGAGTCTGTGCTGTGGAATCTGGCAGGGACTGACAAGGGATGGTGAAGAAAGGAAAAGATTATTTTAAAGGACCCAGTGTTCTTGCTTCGCATAACACGTGACTAAAATACTCAAATATACATATATATTTGAGCTGGAATTGTGCTTTTTAAGAAAAGCATTTAAGTATGATAACATACTGTGTTTTCACCATTCAAAGTGCTGTTTAGTGGTTAAAACAAGTTATTTAATGTCATTTAAAAAGTGATCAAAGTGATAAAAAAAAAAACAACTAAAGGCCACATGTGATTTTGAACTGGAACTTTCTGCAATGAGTAAATCTGGTGAGACATAAATGAGATCTGAATGTTAGGTGGGAGCAATGTAGTGGTGTTAATCTCCTAGTTCTGATGGCTGTGATGTAGCTCAAAGGAAAGGAAAGTACTAGAAAAATGTGGACCATCTGGTTGCCAGATTACAGTCATGGTTCTAGAAAAAAAAAAAACCTACGTAAAATGTTTCTACATGTCAGAGATCATTGTTTTATTGAGTGTGTATCATATATTCTCAAATTCATTTTTATACAGTAACTAAGTCTTCTCCCTTCTACTGTTGTTTTCATTCCCTTAGTAGGAGTGAACACTCAGGACATCTTTGGGCCAGTTGCTTTAATCAGAGGAGGCCCTGAGTCTGTGCTGTGGAATCTGGCAGAAGTTGACCAAGGATGGTGAAGAGAGGAAATGATTGTTTTAAAGCAGCACGGTGTTCTTGCTTCACATAACACCTGATGGAAATGTCCAAGTGCATCCATGAAATGCCAAGAAGAACTGATGTAATGTATTATTATTTTTGTTTTAAGATCAGTTTCTTTCTAGGTCTCTTTGTTAGGGGGAAAAAAAGAACCATTTTGTGCCATCTCCACCACTCCATGCCACACCACGTCCTGCCCCAGGGTCTAGCACAGTGATTACCATGACCAACCAACCCTCATTTTTCCATGATTTGCCAAATCAAGCCCAGGTTCTCCAGCCTGTGCCCCAACCTAGTCTGACCACCATGCCTGCTCTGCACCTTAACTCAAGGCTTCCACCCGGACCCACACTACCTACAATCATCCACAGGTCCCTTCTGGGGCCACTTTTTTTTTTTTTTTTTTTTTTTGGTTTTTCGAGACAGGGTTTCTCTGTGTAGTCCTGGCTGTCCTGGAACTCACTCTGTAGACCAGGCTGGCCTCGAACTCAGAAATCCGCCTGCCTCTGCCTCCCAGAGTGCTGGGATTACAGGCGTGAGCCACCACGCCCGGCTTCTGGGGCCACTTTTACCACCCAATTTAATACACATATTTCCTACATCCTCCTCTGGGGTCTAGCCTGGTGGGCACGGCAGAGCTCCCCATCCACATCTTTCTACAACTTAGCAAATTCAGCCTGGGTCCCACAACTTAGTCTGGCCTCCCCTACCTTCATTGCAAAGGAGCTCTAGCCTGGCCGGTAGCCTCCCTGCCTATTACCTCAAACTGCAGAACTCTCCCACATTATATCAACCTTTCCACTCTGATGCCCACACTCCAGAGGCCTTGGACACAAACCCCCTCTAACCACCTGACAACACACCCCCACATCTTCTTTTCTCAAAACTCAGGACCAACAAAGTCCACATTCACAGATCTCATCTCAGGAATGCAACAATATAAAAGGCCAAACCAGTAACTTCTTCCCAGTTCTGTAGAAATGCTTGCCCATGAGAATTACCTAGATGAATTCCAGAACACAGAAGTTAAAAGAACAATCATAAACCTCTTCAAAGAATTCAAGGAATTTAAAGGCGATAAAGGAGTTCTTTGAAAGAACTCCTGAAATCAAGGAGAAAAAGCTTCAGGAGACTAAAGGCCAAGAAAACACAAACATAAGGCTAATGGAAATAACAAACGCAATCCAAGACTTGGGAGTGGAATTCCATCAGGTGATAGAAATACTAAAGAGGACTCAAGCTGAAATGAAGCCAATGGCATAAACCAAATCTTCACCCAGATCATAAAAAAAAATTCCCCAAACTAAGGCAAAACACACCCATACAAATACAAGAAACACACAGAACATGAAATAGACAAGACCAGAAAGGAAAATCTCCACAGCATTTCATAGTTAAAACACTGATCATGCATTAAAAAAGAAAGTGTATTGAAAGCTTCCAGAGAGAGAGAAATTGGAAGGGAGAAAAGCTGTAATTATTTTATATGTATATTATATTTACATATGCATATATGTGATATGTACTATACAATATATGTGTTATAGATGTATATTATATGGATGTGATTATATTATATATAATTACATTATATATGGGGACAGAAGCAGGAATGATCATGTGAGGGGGGAGATGGAATGGAAGGAGAGAATGCGTGGAAGAATAACTGGAAATTGGGAGCTTCTCGGGGAGGCCATTTGAAAACCTAGTGCAGTAGATCTTCCTGGAATCTATGAAGGTGATCTTTTGAGGACTCCTAGTAATGAGGAATACAGATTCTCATCTGGCTATCTCTTCTAGCCAGGCAAGGCTTCCAGAGGCAGGACTGAGTTGAATTCCGTTGAGTTAATGGCCGACAGGGTCCAGTAGAGACCCACAAACAACCCAGGCTGATGCTAGGACAGAGGATTGCTGTCCTCAAACTGAAAATGGAGCCCCATTGCCAAGAAGAACCTTTGCACAGCTCATTGAATGTGGAGAAATTGAGCAGACGCCTGCTTGGAGTCTTCACCCCTGTGATCTAGTCTCTTTGGTCAGGGAAGGTTCTTTGTAGGCTACCCACAGAGAAAATGGACACAAACGCAGCCACAAAACCTTTGACCAGCAATCTGCTCTGCCTGCAAGACGCAGAACTTGTGCGAGTGGCCAACCTATGTCTGACTTAACTTGAGGCCCACTCCACAAGAGGTAACGCATGCCTAACACTGCTTGGATGGCCAGAAACTGGACACTGGACAACCCAGAGACCTAGAATAGAGCTAAATATAACTGGCCTTAAAACAAATCAATGAAATTATTCCTAATGGTATTCTGTTATATTCACAGATCGGTTCCTTGTCCAGTAGTCATCAGAGAGGCTTCCCTTGACAGCAGATGGAAGTGGATGTGGAAATCCACAGCCAGTTATGTGGACAGAGAGTTTAAGTCAGAGGTCTCCATCAGATCCCTCCACTTGGAGCTCAGGCAATCCTGTGGAAGAGGAGGAAGAAAGATTAAGGGATCAGAGGGGATGGAGGACACCAGGAGAACATGGCCCACTTACCAGCTGAGGAGGGTGCATATGGGCTCACAGAGACTGAAGCAGCAGGCATGGGCCTGCGTGGGTCTTCACCAAGTAATCTGTATGTATGTTCTGGCTGTTAGCTTGGTATTTTTCGTGAGACTCCTAACTGTGGGGGCGGGTGTGTCTCTGACTGTTTTGCCAGTTCTTGGGACTCTTTTCCTCATGCAGGGTTGCCTGGTCCATGCTCCATGTGAGGGCCGTTGCTGTGTCTTGCTGCATTTTGTTCTGTCCTGTTTAGTTGTTGTCTCTTGGAGGCCTGCTATTTTCTCGTAAGAAATGGAAGGAGAGTGGATCTGGAAGGGAGGGGAGAAGGTGGGGGAGCTAGGAGGACTGGAGGGAGGGGAAAGTGTGGTTGAGATGTATCATATGGGAGAAGAATCCATCTTCAATAAAAATTGAACATCAGGGAAAACAGCTGCAAAAGAAGAAGGAAAGTAAAGAGAGGAATGTGATAATTGTATTATCTCAAATTTTTTAAATTAAAAAATAACATTTTTAAAAAAGAAAAGAAAAAGATCAACGTTTTTAAGACACTTACTCTGAAAGAATAAGATACTTAGATTATGACTACTTTGTGAATTCCAGTCCTCTCTTTTTTTTTAAAGATTTATTTATTTATTATATGTAAGTACACTGTAGCTGTCTTCAGACACACGAGAAGAGGGCATCGGATCCCATTACAGATGGTTGTGAGCCATCATGTGGGTGCTGGGATTTGAACTCAGGACCTTTGGAAGAGCAATCAGTGCTCTTAACCACTGAGCCATTTCACCAGCACCCCCAGTCCTTTCTTTTGATAGCTTTTCTCAGCAGATTTTGGTTTTTTTTTTTTCATTTTGTTTGTGTTGTGTATATACTTACACAACCCTAAGTGATATTTCAGAATCTTGATCTACCTTATGTGAAATAGAAATTATACTGGGTTGTCCAAATAATACAGAAGGCTTATGACACCCATTAAAAATATAGGTTTGCCATGTTTGTTTATTTTTTAAATCTACAGAACATAATTTGGGGACAACCGAGGAAATAACTATAAATATGTACCAATATTATAACTTAGGGAGTCACTGTGTATTAGCTATCCAGTTCTCCATGACAATAACAAACACAGATACAATTAGCTTACCAAGGACAAAAGTTATTTGGGCTCACTATTTTGGAAGATCTAGTCCAAGATTGGCCTTGTTTTGAATCTGTAATAGGATAATGTATTATGGTGGTTAAGACAAAATGGCTTGTACAGACAATGTGATCACTAATCTTGACTGTCAACCTAGTGGGACTTAGAATCACCGGTGAGATAACTCTTGGCATTTCTGTACGGAATTACTTAAATTAAGTTAATTAAGGTGAAAAACCCCCACCCTAAATGTGGTCTTCCTAGACAAAGGTCTCAGGGTAAGCTAGAAGGAGACTGAGCCAAGCACAAGGATTTGACTGATTTCTACTTCCTGACTGACTGTAGCAGCCACCTCTTGCTCCTGATGCAGGACCTCCCCTGACAAGATGGACTGTACCTCCCCACCTGGAACAATGAACCAAAATAAACTTTCCCTCCCTTAAGTTGCTTCTATTAGGCATTTTGTCACAGCAACAAGACAAACAACTAATATAGCCAAGGAAGAGGAGAGGTATGGGCTAGGATCACACCATGTTCATCCAGGGCACACACCAATGACCTAAAGACCCCCTGCTAAGCCTTAAAGGAAATGTTCTTAAAGTCCCAGCACCTCCCAACAGAACCTGGGAACCAAGCTTATAATGCATTCTTTGCAAGACATTTTACATGGAAAATACAGCAGTCTATGAGTGTTCCCAATGGGATAGGTTATTGTTTGTATTGTCATCTCTATTTTTCATTATTTACTCATAACCCTGCTTTTGAACAATACTTTTTGGATACTGGGCACGGTGACTCATTATTGTCATTTCAGCGCTTCAGACGCTGAGGCAGGAAGCTGAAGTTCAAGTCCAGACTGAGACAGTGGATTCCAGATCAATATGGACACAGCCTCCAAACAACCTTTGGGAATTGTCGTTTCATACTGTATACATCTCGGAGTAAATTTAGGTGCTCAATATAGTGTCTTTGAAGTCATTTAAAATTTCTTGCCTACTTTTCAGACTGAACATTTAAGCATCCTACAGGAATACTCTGTTTCCCACCAGTGTGTCTCATTCACTTTCCTGTAGGAAAAGAAAAAGTCAGGTGGGGCTCTTCCGGCTCTTAGCTGACACTTTAAAAAGTAAGCTTAATTCCAGGAGATGTAGACTGAGACTTCTAGATCTCATCCTGGTCCCAAGGGCCTGTGCTATTGTCCCCACGAAGCCAGACAACACTCAACCACACGGAAAATCCCTACCTGCTATTCCAGACTCGTCCCAGTTCTCGCTTGCTCTTCTAGGCACAACCACTTGCTTGGTTAAGCGGGCTCTGGTGCTTCGTCTATGCCCTTGCAGCAATGGCCACTGCGGGAACTGACACACGTACCCATTTGTCTTCTCCACTGGTCCCGCCATACCTTATTAATCTTGTGCTGAGACTAAGAGCAAGTGTGCAATAAATCTTCTGAATGAAAGAATAAATGAGTGAGTAGATAAATAAATACTCGGCTTGGGGGTTTAAGTAAGGCTTAACGACACGCAAAGCCAGGGCATCCTCAGGTCCCTTCAGATCCTAGGGCTCTGATGCTTAATGCCACACAGCAGCAACTGCCACTTAGATTAAACCCAAGAACTTGAGAGGTATTTAAAGCTTAAGGATTTTTCCCTAACGATTTTCACTTTTTTTTTTTTTTTTTTTTTTTTTTTTTTTTTTTTTTTTGCACAGCCTGAAAAAAATTTAGAATTCTAATAACCATCCAGAATATCTGGCAAACACTCTGCTGTAGCAGCTTTTCCTCCTTCCCTTCCAGGTCCATACTTCACTACCAAAGCGCATGGATCACCGAGGGCGAGTCAAGCAAAGAGAATTTTATTTACTTGGAGTGACAAACTCCGTGATGAAAAGCTGTCTGCGCGGTATCAGTGAGAACGGATGGCAGGCCAGCGCAGTAACAAGAAGAGAGCAAATCACCAGAGAAAAAGCTGTTTATACAGGCTCAAGGGGGCTCTGGTTGGCTGGGTATAAAAAGATAAGGTAATGTCCTAGTTAGGACTCCTATTGCTGTGATAAACACCATGACCAAAGCAACTTGAGGAGGAAATGGTTTGTCTGGCTTATACATCCCAGTCATAATCTATCTTAGACGGAAGCTAAGGCAGGAAATTGGAGGCAGAAACAGAAGCAGAGACCAAAGAGGAATGCTGTCTAGAGGCTTACTCAGCTTGGTTTATTTATTTTTGTTTTTGGTTTTTTTTTTGTTTTTTTGTTTTGTTTTGTTTTGTTTTGTTTTTGTTTTTGTTTTTGTTTTTGTTTTTGAGGCAGAGTTTCTCCGTATAGCCCTGGCTGTCCTGTAACTCACTCTGTAGACCAGGCTGGCCCCAAACTCAGAGATCCACCTGCCTCTGCCTCCCAAGTGCTGGGATTACAGGCGTGTGCCACCACCGCCCGGCCTGGTTTATTTTTTTAATACAACCCAAAACCAACTGCCAGGGGTGGTCCCACTCACAGACAACTGGGCCCTCCCCCATTAATCAGCCATTAATTGAGAAAATGCCCCATATATTTGCCTATGGGCCAGTTAGGTTCCAAGCCAGGAGTGTGGGTTGAAGTGGAAAGTTTGGATATGAAGATGGAGTGTGCTATGGTTTGTTAGATATGTAGGGAAGATACCGCCCTAAGGCTAGAACTCTTTCTCAGTGAAGGCAGGGAAGCCAGATTAGGATAGTAGATTGCTTTCGAGGGCTAGACTAAATGTGGTAGATTAGGAAAAAGGTGTGGATGAAGAGGTCAGGGGCACACACCAAGCTAGGTTCTGGAGAAGTACGTTGGAAGTCTGGGTAGCGAGTTGGGTGGTGGAGGAGAGGCAAAGGGTCCCATGGGTGGAAGTCTGGATGATGGATATGGCCTAGAAGAGTGGGTAAGACTAGGCTAGGGTAAAAGATTCCGGATCCTGTGGAAGCCTAGAAGTTGGATGCTGCGAGGCACAGGTAGCCGAGCTAGGCTGAGGCACTCGGCTGTAGAATCTAGTCTAGATCTGGTAGGTTGCTGAAAAACAAGTATCAGGTATTGGGCTACTCAACAGGCCAAACCCTTCAAAAAGGTTGTGTGAAATCTATGTCTGCAGTCTACATAAGCACTTTAAAATATGTATATGGACTGTCAACGTACAGACAGATGTGGCAAGCACACTGTCACTGAGCAAGTTCTCAGTCCAATTAACTTACTGACTTCACATTACTTTTATAAGGGACTTGATGCCTGCTAATTGGGAAATATGGCTGACTGCCTTTTAAAAAAAATAATCCTCACATTTATAGGACTTTATTTTATTTTATTTATTTTATTTTATTTTATTTTATTTTATTTTATTTTATTTTATTTTATTTTATTTTATTTTATTTTATTTTATTTTGAGATGGGGCTTCTTTCTGTAGCCTTGTCTATCCTGGAACTCACTCTCAAAGCAGGCTGGCCTCCAACCCAGAGATCGACCTGCCTCTGCCTCCAGGTGATGGAATTAAAAGTGCCTGCCACTACTGCCCTGCTCATTTGTAGGATTTCTAAGATTGATCTTTGATAAAGTTCCTGGGGACTGTAGCAACATATTTTTCTACATTGTATTCATAGACTTTTGCATTTTGTTGAGTTTCTAAAAGCAGTCGGTTTCAAATTTTCTTAAAAGGTTTTTGGCGTTCATTACTTTTTTACTCTTCCACTAATGTAGGGTCTGATGTCAGATTAGGTACATTTCCCATTCTATGCTTTTGTGCAGTTTTTCTTGAGATGGTGTCTTCTTCTGTTGCTCAAGCTAGCCTCAAATTCCTGAGTCTTCGAAAACCTCTAAGACCAATATGCAAATAGGCTGACGCCTTAAGCAAATGTTGCTGTGCCTGTCTAAAAGACCTCTGTGTGTGGTGTCTCATTTGGATGTGGTCACAAATATGGAGGGAGGCCTGACATCAGTTTCAGAGTCCCCCCAACTCATCACTTTTCATGTTGAAGTTTTTTTAAAGGAAATTAAAGATATCGCAATATCCTGAGTGTAATGCTTTGACACGCACCACTAATAAGTTGAAAAAAGCTTATTTTCTTCGTAACTAAAGTAGGACTACCTTGCTGACTATTAATGTGAACACTTTACTCATGTTATTTATCCTACATTTAAATATTCTGCAAATTTTCTTTTCTTTTATAGATGTTTATCCCAAACAGGTTTCTCAGCTAGAGAAAAGGATTTGGATGTACCAAGATACCTCCAAATAATATATACCTTAGAATAGTAGTTGTCCTTCTCATTGAAGATCTTTATGCGCTAACTGGAAAGAAATTTTTTGAGGACTTTGCACACTGATATTCACAGTGGTTGAACCAGTTTTCACTCCTACCAACAGTAAATAAGTGTTCACCCCTTCTTCACATCATGGAGCATTTGCTACCATTTGTTTTGGGTTTTGTTTTATCTTAGCCAATCTGACTGCTGGAAGATGAAATCTCAAAGGACTTTTAGTCTGTATTTCCCTGATGGTTAAGGGTGTTGAAAATTTAAAAACAAAAAAAAAATCACAGCCATTTTTAGTTCCTCTTTTGAGAACACTATAATTCCATGCTCCAATTTTTAATTTTCAATTTTCAATTTATTTCCTCGGTGATTGGTGTTTTTTAGTTCTTTGTACCTTCTAGGTATTTACCCTCTGTCAGACATATAGCTGCCAAGGAATGTTCCCATTCTACAGACTTGCCTCTTGACCACAATGTTGGTGCCTTTTCCAGTGCACAAGTGTTTTAGCATCCTGAGGTCCCATTTATCAGTTGATGGTCTTCATGCCTGCAATAACCAGGGTCCTATTCAGAAAGGCTTTTCTATGCCTGTAAGCTGAAGTGGATTCCTTACTTTTCCTTGTATTAAATTGTCATATCAGGTCTATATTACGGTCCTTTGTCCATTTGGAGCTGAGTTACGTGCAGGGTGAAGATGAGAATCTAGTTTCGTTCTTATTCGTGTAGCTATCTAGTTAAATCAGCTCCATGTATTGAAGGTGCAATTTTTTTTTCTCCAGTGTATATTGTTGGCCTCTCTGTCAAAAATCAAGTGGCCATAGAACCTTGGCTAATCTCTACGTCCTAAATTCTGATTAACCGATCAATGTACCTGCTTGTAAGACAGTACCATGCTCGGAAGCATAGCTTGAAATCAAGGATGGTGATTCCTCCAGCAGTATTATTAGTGCTCAGGGCTGGTTTGGCTGTCCTGGGTCTTTTTTATGTCCTGTTGCTTCCACCTCTGTGCAAATTCCTCTCTAGGCTAAGGGCTGGTGGGAATCAGGAGAATTTTGAGAGGGTTATCACATGGCACCTGATGTTTTGCTCTAGTGATAGGGTGTGTCTTAAGATCTCGAGGTTTTCCTTGAGCATATGAACCTCAGGTTTTTCCACTGTAAATTAAGGATGTTGATACCGTCTCCCTCACATACAAAGCACCCAGTTTATTACTTGACACATTTAAGTAACATGAGCTACGTCTATCTTCACTGTTACTTCTTCCTTTGCTGAGTCTTGACTAGCGAGACAAATACATGTTAAGGGAGAATCAGTCTTGGAGATTAAGATCCTTAATCTGACTCTGCGATGCCTTTTTTTTTTTTTTTCCTTAAGCAATTCCCACTCCTAGCAACCTCTACTGTCATGGGATTGGGATGAAAAACCCCTGAAGAAACATATATTGAGAAAGAGTTTGAAGTGAAAATATTCATTAGTGATCAATACCTGTGAAAGAAAGAAGGGTGGAACACGATGGAACTGAGGAAAGCAGTCGTCTTGTTTGCCCGTGAAGGTTTCCTGAGGAGGGACACAGCCTCCACTAAAACCAAGAGTCCTGAGGAATCCCTAGGTGAGGGTGAAATGCCAGGCAGGCTCACCAAAGATTCCACTAACAGGCAGGGAAGTCTGTGTGGCTGTGACCCATCCGAACTGTCCTGTGCTGGGCTAAGGTGGCTGGAGATTTCTGCTTTGCCTCTGTCCCTTTCATTCATGGGAAAACTGGGACCTTGGGCTAAGCAGTTGAGACAAAGCCTGAAGGGGAGGACAGGTGAAGGGGTGGAGGTGGCTAACACAAAGTCCTTTGAAGGAGAGTTGGCGGTCCGTCTCTGTGTCTATTCCGAGTACCATTAAGTGTCTGTTTCTTCATCTGAAAATTTGGAATAAGAATGATTGTGTCTGATAGTAATGTCTTGAGAGGTAAATAAGTTAATGTCTGTAAAATGACTAGAGCATTAAGCACCGTGTAAGCTCCTGCTGGCTACTTCCCCAGGTCAAGTGTCAGACCTTCTACTGGCAACTGGCACATCCTGAAATGTTCAATCTTTGGTTGCCTTTGTCAAGCCGTTAAACTAGAATTCATCCCTGCTTCCCTGTGGTTGTGATATGCAGCTCTGCCTATTTAATCTGATTGAATTTGGTTAAGAGTTTGTTTCTTGGATGGGAGGAGGGGTTGGGGTTTTTCAGGGAGTGGAGAAACCAGGAAAGGTTTTAGAATTTGAAATGTAAATGAAGATTATGTTCAATTAAAAAAAAGTTTGTTTCTTTTCCTTTCTTCTTTAGTTTTATACCCTTTCACATGCTAGGTAAGTATTCTACCACTGGGTCCCAGATATTGGGTTTCTTGATTACTGGGGAAAGCAGATCTTCCATCTCATGCTGTATGTTTATTTTTGTTTGTTTCTTTGTCTTCTGAGTTAGTGGCCTACTCATTACCTTATGTGCACCCATTTTGACTAATAGAAAATGGAAAATATTAAATGAGGATGAAAGTGATACAAGCAGAAGGAAGAATGTTTTAGATAAGAGCAGCTTACAAATGTACACACCACACACACACACACACACACACACACACACACATTTAAGGGTGACAATTTTGAAGAAAAGAGGAAAGTATAAATGGCAGAATTATTATAGATAATTTTGAACCAGAACGGTTTCTGTGGTTGGGAAGCTGATGAAATAAATAACTCTTGATCTGCCTTTGCTCTCCTGTAAAATAAGCGGTGATGTGTGTGTGATTCTGCTTCATGACAGCATGCTTTGCTTATTGCTATGTTCTGAAGATGCTAGAGTTACTAAAAGTCATGTGAATTGCTGTGGGAAATACTAAAAAAGAACCACCAAGTTCCCGGGCTCCAATCAGCTACTCTCCGCCCGCTAACTCTCTGGCGGGGCCAGAGCTCCTGAGTTCCCTACACCCAGCAACCTGGTGGAA
Source organism: Apodemus agrarius (assembly GCA_964023405.1). NCBI lineage: Eukaryota > Metazoa > Chordata > Mammalia > Rodentia > Muridae > Apodemus > Apodemus agrarius. Next base: position 118,452,677 of record OZ030009.1, on the reverse strand, counting down.
ACAAAACCCTAGAAGCTTATAGATTTATGTATCAATAAATTCTCAATCCACAAGATGCCAATACAATAAATACAGAACCAACTGATAATGATAAAAGCTGCCCGAGTAGATTAGACAAATTTCCCCCAATTATTTTATCCTTTATGATATCATAACTACCTGTGGCTATTTAAAACCACAAGGGATCAGAATGTTCTTCCTGTCGTCCGTCCGCCTCCATCTTGGCTTTTTTCACTCCTGAGACTCTCTTCGGGCTCTGTAACTCTTCGCTCCGCCTCCCTTTTCCCTGTCCAATCACAGGCCTCCTGCTGCACTGTCATTTTAATGTAATTGGACAGGGAAAATCCTGCCTCCGTGAATTTCTTTATAAACAACCTCAGGAAACAAGTGCTAGGTAAAGTTCTGAATTTGACTTTGTCATCATGCAAATATTTCCCTGCTCCAAGAGCTAGACACAAATTACTTTTTATAGTAGTTCTTGGCTTTCATCTACCCGAGAGGGAAGTATGAGGTAGCAGGTTCCAAATGCTATTTACCTGCATGCTGGCCCTCTGTGTCATCCAAGCAGGTGCTGTTTAGAACGCGCGAGTGGGTTATTTACCTCCTCATCTCCTCAGCAGAGCTAAAACGAGCACGCACACCACTAAAGCAAAAAGACAAACTCAGACGCCATTTAAAAATACTTAGATCTTTTACTGAAGAGAGGGCTCAGCCGATCAGAACACTTGGCTTTTCTTTCAGAGGATCTAGGTTCAGTTTCCAGTATCCAGACAACAGATCACAACTCTTTCACAGGATCTGATGCCTTCCTCTGGACTCCACAGACAACAGACAGCCACATGATATACATAAGTGCGCAAAGGCGAAATACTCATACACACAAAGTAAAATAAAATAAGCCAACTTGGTAATGCTTACAACATAGTCAGCTTGCCTTTCTGTTGAACTCCAGGTATTATCTGCTAGGTTCGCTGGCCTGAACTGTTGGCACACAGGGGCAATTTTATAATCCGAGCACAGTGTTCCTTGGACACTGGGCCAATGCAGTTGGCTCAGTCACTTCGCTGCAATGCTCCTCCTGACTTTTGCATGTCTGAAGACAGTTGTGCAATGGTGCAGAAGTGGATACAAGCGTAGCTCCTTCTCTGACACTGGCTTTCACTTCTCCAAAGCAAAGGTTGCTTTATCTCAGTTCCTTTATAATTTCATAATTATCATGGTAGAGATCTGAAGGAACAGGGACTTCCCTTTTCTACCGTGGAGAAAGTAACTAGCACTTTTCTGCTCTCTCTCTCTCTCTCTCTCTCTCTCTCTCTCTCTCTGTGTGTGTGTGTGTGTGTGTGTGTGTGTGTGTGTCTCTCTCTGTCTCTCTCTGTCTCTCTCTCTCTCTCTCTCTCTCTCTCTCTCTCTGTCTCTGTCTCTGTCTCTGTCTCTCTCTCTCTTTCTTTTTCCGAGACAGGGTTTCTCTGTGTAGCCCTGGCTGTCCTGGAACTCACTCTGTAGACCAGGCTAGACTCGAACTCAGAAATCTGCCTGCCTCTGCCTCCCAAGTGCTGGGATTAAAGGCATGCACCACTACTGCCTGGCTTTCTCTTTTCTTTTCAAGACAGAGTTTTAAGCATCCCGGGCTGGCCTGAAAGTTTCTCCTGGGTGCACCTCCCGAATACTGGATCATACTGGATCACAGGCATTCATTACCATGCTGAAAGTCAAACCCAGGGCTTCAAGCATGCTAGGCAAGCACCAGCTGATCCTCATCCCCAGCCACTGATTGACATTTTGACAGCTCCACAGAGGAACTTGGTCTGGCTGAGGGCTGGGGTAGAGGAACCTCTGGAAAATCCCAGAGATCTTAGGTTTAGGAGGCTCCCAGGAGTCAATGTGGATAACCTTAACCAAAATAACCAAGAGTGGGGCAATGGAACCTGAAGAGACCACCTCCAGTAGTCAGACAGGACCCCCAGTGGAGGGATGAGGAAATCAACCCCACCTATAAAGCTTTTGACCCAAAATTGCTCCCGTCAAACAAACAAAAAACAAACAAACAAACAAACAAAACAGGCAGAGACAAAAACAGAGCAGAGACTGAACGAATGGCCTCCAGGCCCATTAGGAGTCCATCCTATGGACGGGCACCAAACCCAGACGCTGTTATTTATGCTGTGTTGTCCTTGCAGACAGGAGCCTAGTATGCCCTACTTGTAACCGTAACTACAAATGGTCCCATGCCGCCTGTTCCAGGAATGGCAATCATGCCTTTGTTTCAAACAGTTGTGTATGACCGTCTTGCAACCCTACCTTTGTTTCAAAAGATTATGTGACCGTCTGTGACTACCTGGTTATGACTTCCTATTTCTACAACCACCTTGCAGTCATATCTTTGTTTCAGGAGGTCACCGTGACTAACTTGGCATGCTTATGTTCTGCTCCTGTAACCCTGCCTAGTTTGCCCACCAAATCCCCCATTTGGAAACCCCCTCCCCCTGAGATATTAAAAAAACTTGTCTTCTTTACATGCAATGCTGACCTCTTAAACACACCTTAGGGGAGGCAGCCTGTGTACACAAATATAAAAAGCTTGCTTTAGTTAATTTGGCCATACTGATTTGGGTTGGTGGTCTTTCTCCTTCCATCCTTGGGATCAATGCCGGGGCTTTGGAACTTCTTCCCTCTGTCCAGATCGCCCAATTAAGCCCTGCCCTAAGCACCCCCATGTGTCCCTCTAGGAGGAGTGTCTCACAGCACCCCTTTCACCTACCTGCCCACTCCCCACTCACAAGAAACCACAGTACGTGTTTCCTATTCTAAAATCGTATGAATTAAGCACCTGACTCAAGTCACAGACGCACCTTTTCTCTGCACTCACTCAGACGACTTTGATCTCAGATCCCAGTCAACTGTAGGCACCATTCCCTGGGGTCTTACCCATCACATAAAGACCCTGACCTAGCAGACCTGCCTATTCTTAAAAATATCTGTTTCCACTGGGGCTCAGGGCTGTGATCCCAGTAGTCATGGACCAACAGGGACAGTGCTGGAAACCGGACAGCAGAATCCTGATTGAGGACAGTCTGTGCAGAGAGCTGGGGGTTCTGCCCTCCCCTTCCATCATGAGACTCGAAGATCCTCTTACTCACTGGAGGCCTTGGCCCAGGCATCTCATTTCGGGCTCACGGGAAATAGGATGACGAGGCTGGTATTTGAGCAAACTATTTACTCAACTTTTTATAGTCAGAGATCTCCAGAGACTGTTAGCTTTCTCATACATTTTGCATTCTGTCCTTCCACACTGCTGACAAAAATAAATAAATAAATAAATAAATAAATATAAAGCATAGAACGTGGGGAAATTCATCAGCATGCCCAGACCCAAATTGTATTTTATACACTTTACCCCAAATAATACCTCCTCTTAGATCTACTTAAACTGTGTAACTAATGCATATTTAGTGCATGCAGGATGAAATTATTCATGTCCCACAAAAAGAATTGGATGGGTTCAGTTTTTTCCCCCTCGTCCCCCACTCTCTTCCCACTGTATTTGAAGTATAACCACTGTTAGAATAATCTGATGGTCTGTTTCACATACATAAAAAATACGTTGCTCAGTGTATACATAATTAGGCATTTCCAATTGGAATCTGCATATCTCCCTGGATGATTTGTAGACCTAGTTATCAACCATGTGAGAGGGGCCAGCACTGCACCGGGGTGCTGTCAGCAGGCACTGATGACGGGGGCCATCTTCTCTCCCAGGCAAACCGCCCTCCCACATGCCCAGGTCTCATTTCTCCTCTATCCCTGCGGCTTCCTTTTTCATGCAGCTCCTCTTCCCACCACATCCTCAAAATAGCTATCCATTCTGCCCTAGGATTCAGCAAACAAAGTAACTTCTGCCCTAGGATTCAGCAAACAAAGATTCAGAGATTCTTCCCCGTCTTCAAATATACCCAGAACACACACCTTTGACCTGAAGTCAAACTTAAAGTGATGATATATTTCTTGGAAAGTCTCTTCCTGTAAATCCTTTTGTGATGGTTTGGCACCTTGTGAGGTGACATCCTCAGACCCTTTCCAATTGTCTCTGTCACATTCACCAGCGAGTCCTTCCTTTGGCTTCTGGTGAACTTAAACTAAGCTGCAGGAGTTCGGTCCAGAGGAGCAGCCGGTGCCTCCCCACTGGATCAAAATACACATCTTATGAGAAATCTTATTCCTGCAGAGCTCAGAAGCATTTTTGAATCATTTTCTAGAGGAGAGAGGTTGAGTGTTGTTTGAAGAACTCAATCTGTGGGCATAATATTGCTTTATGATCTTTGATGGACCATAAACTGGAATTGTTAAAATAATTACAGGTGGACAGATGCCAAATAGCAAAGCAGGGAAAAGCAGGGGGTAAGAAGGAGTGTTTCCTGCTGAGAAAACCCATCCCACCGTTTCTGCAAAACAAGACTAGAGTACTCTGAATCCTCTGTTGGTCTCTTAAAATCCCGGGCTTCTGAGTATGGGTGACTAAAATGTCCTGATTAAAGTCATTAAAATAAATGTCAGTACTGGTGCCCAGGGAAAACTGGCAGGATCTGCTGAGGAATTCTCTGTTTCATTTTCCCAAGTCCTGGTGCTTCTCCATCACGTTGTGGATCTCCGTGCCAAAGCCGCCTGGATTCGGTTAACAGGCAAAGTATCCTGGGGTGGAGGGAAAGAAGTCACCCAGAAGTAGGTATTCTCGCCAAGGCACACCGTGCTGCCACAGGTATCTTAGGACAACTAGGTCCGTACTGTGGAGGGAAGCCTATTGGGAGAACATCAAGAAATGGAGCCTGTTCTTTAGGGAATCGTCACAGGCACTCCACGTTATCTCAAAATCTAGCCCTATCCTGTAACCTGACACCACAGTTCCGCCCCCAGTGTGAGGTGAACCTGCCCTTTGACCAGACTTGATCTAGAGCCGCCCAGAGTGCTCTTATTTGCATGAGTCTGATTTGCATGGCTCCTGTCTGCATGGCGGAGGTTACCCAACTGGAAGTTACCTGCAGTGTCTCCGGATAATCTCTTAGACTGTACACCAGCCAAGCCTGAGTGTCTTTCTTCACATGTCATGAATTAACTTGCCAGGAAACTAAACACACACACACACACACACACACACACAAAACACCTCACCCTCATAAAAAGAACTTCTCCCAAATGAAGGGGACTCAGAACCATCTCTTATCTATGTGACTGCTTTCAGCTACAGGCTATATCCTGGCTGCTATCCATCTCTAACATCCTGTGGATACTCAGATTCTTTTTTTTTTTTTTTCCTTTTACTCTGTTCTAAGGAAAGAGCTCATTACTCATCCACCAACCTCTTTCCTACTACCTGGGTGGTACGGATGCTGGTTTTCTAGTTGCTGATAGGAACCACCAGAACAAGAAAAGCTATTCACAAAGATGAATTGTAAAAGCCTGATATAACATGAACTTATTTGCATGAAGGGACTAGAATGCTGGAGAAAGAATCAAGACTTGGAAAACATAGGCAGCCCCCCCTCCGTGATCCGTCAGCTCGGCTCCATGTCTGAACTCTTTACGCTGCCATCTTATAAGGGAAACCTGTAAGACGAGTTGGCCTTGGCTACGGGTGCCGGGTCTCCCGGGGATGACGGAGTGAAAGCGCAGAGACGCGGCAGCACGCATCTGTCATGCTTGGCGTGGACCTAGGTGCTGAGCCAACAGCTACAAATGTTGTCTTAGGCAACTGCCAATCAAAGGGAAGCAGCTGGTGATGCTGAGAGACTTTGACAGCGTGCAGGTAGGAGCAAGAGCAGTAAAAGTTAGGTTTGTCATTCTGTACAGTTCTTCTACTTAGGTGCCTCCATATGCCACCTCTGCATGACAGATTTCGAGCATTGGTTCAGGTCTACTCCTCTGTGTCCTGGGAATCAAAGTCAGGTTATTGGGCTTTCGAGTCGAGTGCTTTTACCTGCTAAGGCATCTATCTCCCTGACCTAATATTATCCTACTTATATCAACAATCTGATGAAGAGAGCTGAATAAGAAAAATAAATCCTCCGAACCCTTTAGCCTCACATTAAATAGGCCTATTATTCAAGTTTTTGTTGTTCTTGCGCACAGCATAATCCATTCTTGCTAATGAAAAAGTGAAATGATGGTAATAAACAGTGTTAGCACACACATTATCTATAAGGGACAGAGACTCATGCTTCAAAACTATGTGGCAAGAAATCATATCCAAACTTCAGTACTGGGACGTTGCAGCAAAAAAGCACCACTAGCATTTATCCTATAACTGTACCAATAACCCCCCAAGCCAGAAAGCCAACCTAACAGCAGCTGCCATGTCTGTGTCTCTGCCCCGTGTGACACCTACTCTTTGTTCTGTATTACAATCTTGCAGGACCACATGTGATAATAAAAACCAGGTTACACCCTTGTATCTTGGTTGCAAACAAGGCAGAGAAAGGAAGCCCTAGCTATATGCTGGAAGACAGAACGTCCAGCTTCCAAGTGATGATGTACTGTGTGTGCACTGGGCAGTGATGATGTGCTGTGTGTGCACTGGGCAGTGATGATGTGCTGTGTGTGCACTGGGCAGTGATGATGTGCTGTGTGTGCACTGGGCAGTGATGATGTGCTGTGTGTGCACTGGGCAGGCATGAACTAAGCAGACAATGGATCTCTTCCAAAGCAGGGAAAGGCCAGTAAGGAAACTTGTTGTGATTCAGTCCAGCATTATAAAGGGTCTTTTCTGTTACCAAAGTCTTCCCAGTTGTTGCCTGGTTTTCCCCCTTGTAAGTGCCAGAGATATGATGTCTTTCCATCTCAACTTAGTCTGGAAAGATATTCTCCAGTCATTAAAACACTGGAGAAGAATCACATCTTCACCTTGTTGCAAGCTTTAGATGGTAGACAAGGGGAAAATTTGATAACAAACCAAATATGTTGAAATTGTGTAGTATGAAACCAAAGATCTCCAAATGAGATCTAAGTAAAGACTGCCTAAGTGCTGGGCGTGCCGTGGCTCAGGCACAGAATCGGGCAAATCGGGCAAAGTCTGGACCTGAAACAAAACAGCAAGTTTTCCTTAAGCCAAAATCATCCAAGACAAAATAGAATTTGTCTTACATATTTAGACCTATGCTCTGACCATGACTACCTTACTTACCTTGTTAAGAACTATCAAGAAGCCGGGCGTTGGTGGCACACGCCTTTAATCCCAGCACTTGGGAGGCAGAGGCAGGCGGATTTATGAGTTCGAGGCCAGCCTGGTCTACAGAGTGAGTTCCAGGACAGCCAGGGCTACACAGAGAAACCCTGTCTCGAAAAACCAAAAAAAAAAAAAAAAAACAAAAACAAAAACAAAACAAAAACAAAAAAAAAGAACTATCAAGAAGGGCTGGAGAAATGGCTCAGCGGTTAAGAGCACTGACTGCTCTTCCGGAGGTCATGAGTTCAATTCCCAGCAACCACATGGTGGCTCACAACCATTTGTAATGAGGTCTGATGCCATCTTCTGTTATGTCTGAAGACAGCTACAGTGTACTTATATATAATAAATAAACAAATCTTTAAAAAAAAGAACTACCAAGAAAAAAAAGTCCATATGTAAACATATTTCCAAGTTGATACTTTAAATTTTGCTTTCTGGTCTTTTTCTTATTCTTAAACATGTTTTTTCATATTATATCCTTTTTGATATCTATTTTGTGTTGCATACGTGTATAAAGCCTCACTTATTCAATCACTTTGCCATCCTTTTGTACATTAGAAGACCAAGCAGGAAAGGACTATAATATTCTAGAGAGCTTTTCGTGAATACGGCCATATTCCATCGGTCCTATGCAAATTCCATTACATGTAAACGAAAGGGGGCTATGAATCTGACACTGTCCGGAAGTTTGCCTACCATAAGTGATGTCCTGGGGTTACCCCCTGAATCACAAACTCAAAAAATAAACAGAACAAAACATAATGCATGAGAAACCAGGCTCAATCTGCTCTTAGAAACTTTATGTGGAAAGTCTCCAAAAGTTCTGAAATATGTTTCCAGGTAACACATCACAATACAACCTCTGTCCCCAGAGGTAGGCCCAGAGTAAGGCTACCTCATAGCTACAGTTGTCTTGAAACTTCAGAGCACAGAGCCTGGATATGTGGGAAGGATAAGCCAAAATCTGCTTATGCTCCTGTGAGCTTTAAAAAAGATTTGTTCTTATAAATGTAATTATGTATTTGTTCTTATAATTTTTTTAAATTTATTTTACGTCTGAGTGCTCTGCTTGTACACCTTCATGCCAGGTGAGGGCATCAGAACTCATGACAGATGGTGGTAAGCCACCATGTGGTTGCTGGGAATTGAACTCAGGTCCTCTGGAAGAGCAGCCACTGCTCTTAACCTCTGAGCCATCTCTCCAGCCCCCTGTTCTTATAAAGTTAATTATGTATGTGCACATTAAGTACATATGAGGTGGCTGAGGAGGCCAGGAGTGTCAGACGACCCGAAGCTGGAATTAGAGGTGGTTCTGCATAGCCTGATGTGGGTGTTGGGACTCAAATTTAGGTCCTCTGCAAGAACAGTATATGCTCTTAACTTGTGAGCTCTCTCTCCAGCCCTCTTCTGTGGGTTATTATTTATTTATTTATTTATTTATTTATTTATTTATTTTGAATTATTTTGTTCATTATATTTAGTCATATTTACTCAATATTACTATTATGAAATTGCTGTTTACTGTTTATTATTTATTATGTATATGAGTACACTGTAGCTGTCTTCAGACACACAAAAAGAGGGCATCGGATCCTATTACAGATGGTGATGAACCACCATGTGGTTGCTGGGAATTGAACTCAGAACTTCTGGAAGAGCAGTCAGTGCTCTTAACCCCTGAGCCATCTCTCCAGCCATTTTCTGTGGTTTTTAAAAGCAGCATTTTTATTAATTCTTTGAGTTTTTTTTTTTTTTTAGACAGGGTTTCTCTGTGTAGCCCTGGCTGTCCTGTAACTCACTCTGAAGACCAGGCTGGCCTCAATCTCAGAAATCCGCCTGCCTCTGCCTCCCAAGTGCTGGGAATTCTTTGAGAATTTTATATAACAACTTTCCCAGATCAACTCACATCTCTCTGCTTACCCAATGTAATGCTCTCCTTTTTTAAAAAAAATACCTAACCACGGCTGCCAGAACATTCTGGTGTAGGCCATCCCCTGAGTGTGGTTAACATTTCAGGAGCCACACCCTTAAAGAGAACCGACTTTGTCTGTCCCAGCAGAATTGCCAATAGCTCTTCAGCTCATCACCACTTCCCCCCTCCATGCTGGGATCTTGTCAAAACTGAACTTGCCCAGTTCATGACTTTCACAACCACTGTAAGTTCATTTATGCAACTTCCCTGTTGTGCTCAGAAAACACCCACTCCCTCTTACTCTTATAATCCATCTTTCCCCCACTTCTTCCATAATGTCCCTGAGCCTTGTAGAAGGGGCTGTGATGTCGATGTCCCTCTCAGAACTGAACATCCTGCTTATACCTTATTTTTTGCATACTGACCAGTTATGGGAATCTTTGTTAATCATTGTCTACTTCAAGAAGATATCATATCCACAGATGGTTGGCCCTCATAACAATGTCAAGCATGAGCTCCATCTTGTGAAACAGGCCTTACAGCCAGCCAATCAGAAACCATTTGGTTATTCCTATAGGATCCATGCCACTAAAGCACCAGTGAGCGTAGCCTGCCAGGCCAATTGTAGTTTTCAGGGTTCCAAGCTGGGTAAGAGTGATGACTGCTTTTCTCTGATAGCATGCATAGCATATTCCAGCACTATGAAAACTATCTAGCAGGGTGAAGCTTCTGGACCAGTAACAGATTGGTTTTCCCATGTTCTTCAATGCAAGTATACAGTGTCTTCAACTGTAGAGTCTTAGAACCAACTTTTGTAAATGGAACCCAATAAGCCAACAATTCCAAAAGAAATAATCCGCTTCTGGCAGTGAGCTTTTTATTTGCTAGCCTGTGGAATCTAGGAGAAGCATTGTCTCCCTGCCTCTCACTGTAGAGTGACCTCATTTAGATTTTTTTCTATATATGTACATATTTTAGGACACTTCTAAAGTAGTAGGTTTCCGTGTGACTTTTTCAAAAAGTCTTTTTGAAGACCTACCTTCCCATAGCCCCTCCCCTCCCCTCTCCCATCTTCTGCCTCATTTAACCCCTTCTTCTCCATTAGTTGACTCTCCTCCCATACATTACTGAATTACAGCTCCCCTCCCTTAAGTCAGTTCCACATTGCTCCTTCCTAATCTCCTGACCTCTGTGGGTATTCCAAATGAAGCAGACTTATCTAAAGATCCAGCGCTAGCATCTTCATGTGAAAGAAAATGTGTGATGTTTATGTTTGCAAGTCTAAATTGTGAGTGAGTGTTTCTGGCCCCATCCAATTACGTGCAAATTTCATAATCCGGTTTTTCTTAACAGCTGAATAATGTCTCACTATGTACATGTATTACATCTTCATTATTCATCAGTTGATAGACATCCAGGTTGTTTCAATTTCCTGGCTGTTGTGAATAGAGCAGCAATGAATATGAATGAGCAAATATCTCTATAGAATCCTTTGGGCACATGCTAAAGGATGACGTAGCTGAATCATATATAGCTCTTGGTGCTCTGTTGCTGGCTTTTTGAGGAAATGCCACACTGATTTCCATAGTGTCTGCATCAGTTTACATCCCTAAGTGTTCCCATATTCAAGATAGCATTTGGTGTCATTTGGTTTTTGTATTAGTCATTCTGGTTGAAATAAGACAAAGTCTCAGAAGATGCTGAAGTCATTAGAAACCATTTCCCACCCATTTACATGTTGTCTCTTACAACTCTGTTTAGTTCCTTGTCCCAATTAAATTGGCTTGTTTTCATAATATTTTGCTTTTTTTAGTTCTTTGTATAGTCTATATACTAGCTCTTCTTCAGGTATTCAGAGAGTAAAGTTTTCCCCCGTTGTGTAGGTTCTCGTTCACAGCTTTTTAGTTTTATGAGGTTGTTGTATGGAATTTGGGATTAATTATTCAATTTCTGTAAAGATTTTTGTTGGAATTTTGATAGGGATTCTGTTCAACTTTGATTTCTTTCCTTTTTATTTGTATCCCCTTTATCACTTTACTACTCTTGCTCTAGTTGAGACTTCAAGCACTACAGTGAATAGGTACACTGAGAAAGAATGGACATCCTTGTCTTGTTCCTGATTTTTTAGTGAGCATGCTCTGACTTTTCCTACTTAGCATGATTTAGGTACGGGCTTGTTGTATATTACCTTTGTTTGTTTATTTATTTTTAGATATGGCGCCTGTGTCTTTGGATTCCCCAAAGACTTTTATCATGAAGAAATGTTAGATTTTTGATAAAGAACTTGTCTGCATTGGTTTTTTGAGACAGGGTTTCTCTCTGTAGTCCTGACTGTCCTGGAACTCACTCTGTAGACCAGGCTGGCCTCGAACTCAGAAATCTGCCTGCCTCTGCATCCCAAGTGCTAGAATTAAAGGCGTGCGCCACCACCGCCCAGCAGTATGGACTATATTAATTGATTTACATATATTGAACCATCCCTGAACCTCTGGGGAAAAGCCAACTTGATCATGGTGGAAAATCTTTGTGTTGTGTTTGAATTTGGTTTGCAAGTATTTTATTGAGAACTTTAGATGTATGCTCATCAGAGACACTGGCCTATGATTTTAGTTTTTGTTTGATCTTTGTCTGGTTTGGTATTAGGCTTTGTAATGCTGAAGAATTAGAGAAAGTTCTTTCTATTCTAATTTAGAGAATAATTTGAGGAGTACTAATGATCTTCTTTGAAGGTCCAGCAGAATTCTATATTGTATTTACTTGATCCTGGGCTTTTATTAGTTGGAATTTTTTTTATTTAGTGCATCTTTCTCAGTAGTTAAGGTTATATTTAAATTATTTACTTCATCTTGATTTGTCTCATATATCATACATATCTACATCCATTTCTTTTAGATTTTCCACTGTAGTGGAATATAGACATTTTTATTATCTCATACAATACATCCTAAACATAGCCTCTCCTCCCTCCACCCTTCCAGGCCCCACCCCAACCCAAATCCACTGCTCCTTGTTCTTCAAATTATATACATCACTATTTTATTAATAAAAGGCCTCTCAAAATTTTTACATGGACACTTAGTGATATAAAATTTCTACTCATTGTATAAATACAAATTTTCAGTATTCATTGTATCCCATAGATTTTTGTATGTTGTGTTCTCTCTCTCTCTCTCTGTCTGTCTGTCTGTCTCTCTCTCTCTCTTTCTCTCTCTCTCTGTTTTTTTTTTTGTTGTTGTTGTTGCTGTTTTGTTTTGTTTTTTTTTTTTTTCCGAGACAGGGTTTCTCTGTGTAGCCCTGGTTGTCCTGGAACTCACTCTGTAGACCAGGCTGGCCTTGAACTCAGAAATCCACCTGCCTCTGCCTCCCAAGTGCTGGGATCAAAGGCGTGTGCCACCAATGCCCAGCTTTGTGTTCTCATTTTCATTCAATTCTAGAAAATTTTTAAATTTTTGTCTTGATTTCTTTCTTGACCCAATTTTCACTCGTTACAGTGTTGTTTGATTTCCTTTTCTGTACTTTCTGTAGTTTCTGTTATTGTTAAATGCAGCTCTGCTCTTATGTGGTCAAATTGAACAGAGGATGTTATTTCAATTTTCCTACATTTGTGTTGAGATCTGCTTTATGTTTTCAGATTGCTCCATTTTGGAGAAAGTTCTGTGGGCCACTGAAAAGAAAGTGTATTCACCATGTTTGTGTGGAATGTTCTGTAAATGTCTGTTAGATCTGTTTGACTTACGATGTCACTTACCTCCAGAGTTTCTCTATTTAGTGATTGTCTGGATAACCTGTCTCTTAGTCAAAGTGGGATTTTGAAGTCATCTACTATTACTGTGTTGGGGTCAATCCGTGATTTTAGACAGATCAAATAATATTTCTTTTATAAAATACTGTGCTTAGTGTATTTACCCCGAGTTTAGTGCATAGTTTAGTTTATAATTGTATCCTCTTGATAGATTCTTTCCTTTAATGATATGGATCATCTGTTTTTAGTCTTCTGAATAGTTTTGGCTTAAATCAGATACTGGAATTTTAATGTCTATTGTTTATTAGTTCCATTTTCTTAGAATGTTTCCCGTCCTTTTATCCGAAAGTGGTGTCTATTGTTGGTGGTGAGGTATGTTTCTTGGAGGCAGCAAAAAGATGGATCCTTTTTCCTAATCCAGTCTGTTAGTGTGTGTTTCTTTATTAGGGAATTGAATTGAAACTGTTGATATTTAAAGCTATTACTTAACAATTCTTGTTATTTTGTTATGGGTGTATTTTCTTAGACTTCTATAGATTAACCTTTATGGAATTCTTTACTTATTCCCTGTGTCACTTTTGATATGTTTAACCTTCCCTTCAGATGAAAGTATTTTGTCTAATACCCTTTATAGAGCTATTATAGTAGTTACAAATCACTTAAATCTGTTTTATTATGGAGAAATTTTCCCTTTGATTATAACGGATAGTTTTGGTGTGATATAGTAGTCTGTGCTGGTGCCTGTGTTCTTTCAGGCAAGACTCTTCTGGTTCTCCCCCGAGAAGTCAGGTGATTTTCTCTGATTGCCCTGCCTTTAGATGGGACTTAGCCACTAAGACATCTCTCCATCCCTTCCATTGAATTTTTTCACTGATTAAATTTTTCACCAAGTTTTACTTCAGTTTGGCATTTCTTCTGAAATTTTATCTTTAATTTCATTTTCATACATTGAATTGTTTTCTTTGTTTTATCCAACTGTGTTTTCACAGTCTTCATTCTAAGATTAATGCATATCTTTGAGTTGCTTGAACATATTATATATGTATGTGAACATATTATATTATATTTATAATATTAATTTCTAACTGTTTTATGCATCCAATAAGTCACTTTTCTCATAACTTTCCAGTGGGGGTACTAATTTTTGTAAGAGACTTATCATGTTGATTCTTCATACCTGGGGTTGCAGGACACATCATAGACCCTGTGTGATGGATAGGGTGTTTGGTGGGTCAGTGGGCGCTCCTCTAGGTTTTGAGATAAGACTTCAGCACTCAAAGAACAATGAGAATAGCCTGTCTTTACATCAAAATGTGTGTGTGTGTGTGTGTGTGTGTGTGTGTATACACACATGTTTTCAAGGTCATTTGTTTTGCTTTGCTTTTGCAAAAAGGTCTCCTTGTGTGCCCTGTGTGTGCCACTCGCTCTGTAGACCAGCCTGGCCACTCGCTCTGTAGACCAGCCTGGCACTGGTTTTGCACCAGTTCTACCTCTGCCTCCTAAGGCTGAAATTTCACACAGGAGCCGCCATGCAAAGCTTCTAGGAGTTGTGAAGTGTCTCGGGAAGAAGTAGACAGATGCTATAGAAGTCCACAGAGCCTGAAAAAATAGACTGTTAGTTGGAAGCTGAGGTTATGATGTGGTTACAATAATCCAACATAGAAAATACAGTTTCAGCCAGGCGGTGGTGGCGCACGCCTGTAATCCCAGCACTTGGGAGGCAGAGGCAGGCGGATTTCTGAGTTCGAGGCCAGCCTGGTCTACAGAGTGAGTTCCAGGACAGCCAGGGCTATATAGAGAAACCTGTCTCGAAAAACAAAACAAAACAAAACAAAAAAACAAACAAAAAAAAAAAAAGAAAAGAAAATACAGTTTCAGCCTGGAGGTGGTGGCGCACGCCTGTAATCCCTGCACTCTGGGAGGCAGAGGCAGGCAGATTTCTGAGTTCGAGGCCAGCCTGGTCTACAGAATGAGTTTCAGAACAGCCAGGGCTATCGAAAAAACCAAAATAAAAGAAAGAAAGAAAGAAAGAAAGAAAGAAAGAAAGAAAGAAAGAAAGAAAGAAAGAAAATACAGTTTCTGGATATTATAGAAGCAAGATAAATGCAACCCGGCTTTCTCCTGCTCCTCCCCGCTGAGGTAAATTACTTTCCCCTTTGTCTCTGGACACATCTTTGTGCCTCTTTCTTTGAAGATCTTGCTGACTCATGGTTTCTCAGCTTCTTCTGGCTCTGAGGATCAGGAAGATCTGGCGCACTGGAGCGAGCCAGCTGGGCACGACCTTGCAGTTTGGCTCCTCACAGGCAAAATGACTCAGGCTTTTTGTCTCTGTTCCAGATTCCTAGGGGAATCGTATGTTCACCCTTGAGTTGGAGACGCTGAGACTGGTGGAACACGATCACATGACATGAAATCCATCCCTCCCGGAGGTATGAGCAGGGTAGAGTCTCCGAAGAGGAATGTGAGAAGGAGGGAGGGGGGGAATGGTTGGCATCTCTGGAGATGTGGGGCTGGAGGCTGAAGGAGACATGCCTCACTGCGGTTAAAAATAAATAAATGAATAAATAAGTCATGGGTTTAGAAAGAACAAAAGAGACTGCCATTCCTTAGTCATAGCGCAGTATCCCTGCTCTCTCAGACTCCCATCTCAGATGTAACCATGGGTCTACGGTTCCTGTTTGTATCTTAATAATGTCAGAAGGAGCGACCGATTTTAACATCAGGCATTTGGCAGGTTTCATATGAAAAAAAAAAAAAAACAGTCAGCAACTCTCTTTGCTATAATATGAGGGCTGTTTTATCCCCAACCTTACTATAAATATTTTTGGAAGGGAATGACAAGAGCTAGCAATACTAAAGTCCCTAGGGTGTTGCTTGTTGCAGGGGGTGACATTCTAAGAGCAGAAGAAATCTGACATTGCACCCAAAGAGAATGCCTGTCCAGGTGTCCGAGGCTTGAAAAAGTAAAACTGCGAATCAATGCTTCCTTTCTAACAGCATATCCACTAGATGCTCACACTACTCCAAACCCGGCACTGGTGAACTGTCTGCTGCAAATGACAACGGCTCTTTACCGAGATTGCTCTCACTCTCTCTGTGCCAGGTGAACATGACTAACCAACAGGGTGTGAAAGAGAGGCTTCTAGAAAGTTGCCTGCACAGCAAGACAAATTTCTCCTCCTTGAAACCCACTGTGGTGCTGAGCACTTAACCGTTTCCTGTCAAGAAAAGAACCATTCAAAGAGGTTTTTTTTTTTTTTTTTTTAATTTTGCTGTTGAGAGTTTTAGTTTCCCAACACATTGAAGTTGTTCTAAAATAGTCCGTAAGCACCTACGCCAACCTATGAGTTATAGCAAGCATGTGTGTCTGGACATAACCTAGACCACCTCCCGCTTTCCAAGGTTAACCTCCAAATCTTACTGTAACTCCTCTCTCTCCCCTCCCAAGGTGACTTCCCTGCCAGGGGCGGGGCTGCCGCTCCCCTCCCCAGAGGCTCTTCCGGTCCTCTTCCTCCTCCTCTTCCTCCTTTTCCTCCTCCTCCTCTCTATGAATGTTCTTCCTCCCCTCCCCCCTTGGTGGCTTCCCTGACCTAGATCCCTGAAGCCAGTGAACTCACCCAAGAGCAGCTTCCAAGAAACCTGCATTTAATATAATCCACTCTGGCTTGAACTGGCTCGTCTTACCGGTGGAGAAATACTTTATTGCCCTCATTCAGCTGGATCCCTGGACTCCCACCATTCCGTCGCCTCCTCTTTTCATATGTAAATATAACTGTGTATTGTTTCTTGACTTTTACAAAGAGTTCAGTTCAAGTTTATAAATTCCTATGTAAAAGAAGAGAAGGCATTTGGCTATAGGTAAGCCAAATTCTCCAACTAAAGGAGCACTAATGTATTAACAGGGAATGGAAGGAGCTGACCTTTCTCGTGTCTACCCTACAGCATTTCTAACAAACCAGGCTCTGGGCAGGACATCTATTCTTGCCTTATTGTGTCTGTATACCACTGAGAAAATACTTGTTATTTTTTGGTAGAGTTGGGGATGGTTTTGTTTGCTTTTAAGATTGGAATATAGTATATCTACTATGAATAATTTACATCATACACTTCATATGTTTGAAAAATAAGAAGATTCTTGTCCATTCTGTTTGTTTTTGGTTTTGGCTCTAGGGCTTCTGTGTAGGGAACACATCTTAAAATAAGCATTGGAGAAACCAGAATTATTAATCACGGGGCCCATTTTCTTCAGTAGAAGAAAACAAATGATACTTGATTCCCTGGATGCTGGAGTGCCATGGTGATCCTTTGCTTGTTTATTAGGAATCGGCCTCCACCTGAACCCCTCCATATCCTGAGCATCCTTTAGGCCCTAACCCTGCAGTGAATAGAACAGCTTGCTATGAGAGAAGCCTCAGGTACTTTGCCTTCACCACCAACAGAATCTAACCTTACACTTGTCACAGATCCTCTCTCTAAGCCCTAGCCCTGAGCTCTATTTATCAGCCAGTAGAATTCATTCTTAATTGTAACCGTCATTGGCTACAAGTTCTACTGTGTTTAAATGGGTAAGAAAAGTAATCCATGAGGTCAGTCTCTGGAAGGCTATGGCCCAGTGTCTTCAAAGGTGGCGCTGTCTTGAGTTTCATTCTTCTTCTCCCAAAGATCATCCCCCGCAGGCCACAAGGCCTGACACTATTATACACATCTTACATGAGGATGTATCTCATCCTTTATAAAGATCCCTGAGTAGTCCTTGGTACCACAATCCCTCTTTCCACTGAAGGGCATTTGGGAAATTTTAACATGCGTCTTAGTCAGTGTCTCTATTGCTGCGATAAAACACCATGACCAAAATGCAAGTTGGGAAGGAAAGGGTTTCTTTCATGGCTTACCCTCAATCATTGGAGGACGTCAGGACAGGAACTCAAGCAGGACTGGAAACTGGAGGCAGAAGCTGATGCAGAAGCCATGGAGTATGTTACTTACTGGCTTTGCTTGCCATGGCTGCCCCAGCCTGCATTTTTATAGACCCCAGAACCCCTCTTCTGTGCTGTAGTGCTTCCATTGATCACTAATGACACAGACCACTCTTCTGTGCTGTAGTGCTTCCATTGATCACTGATTGACAAAATGCGTTTCCTCAGCTGAGGTGCTTCCTCTCTAATGACGGCACTTACGTCAAGTTGGCTCACGAAGCCAGTCAATACACTCTTATGGTAAATTCTTATAAGTTAACTCCTTGGTTAAGGTGCATAAGTTGTTGTTATACACATTTTAAACCTCAAAAGGTAATATTTAGTAGCACAACAAGATAATTTCTACTCTTCAACTTTGCAACCAGTTTTATATGAACTTACTGATTGATTTTGTGTGAGTGTGTGTGTGTGTGTGTGTGTATGTGTGTGTGTGTGTGTGTGTGTGTGTGTGTGAGAGAGAGAGAGAGAGAGAGAGAGAGAGAAGGAGGAAGAGGAGGAGGAAGAAGAGAGAGAGAGGAGAGAGACAGACAGAGAGTGTATGTGTAATGTGTGTATGTGTATGCCACGGAGGTCAGAGGTCAACATGTAGAGTCAGTTCTCTTTAACCATGAGTTTTTTCAGGATCCAATATGGGGAATCAGGTTTGGCAAGTGCCTTTACCTGTTGAGATATGTTGACAGTCCTAACTATATACATACATACATACATACATACATATATGTATGTATGTATATATATACATATATATTGTTTTTTCGAGACAGGGTTTCTCTGTATAGCCCTGGCTGTCCTGGAACTCACTCTGTAGACCAGGCTGGCCTCGAACTCAGAAATCTGCCTGGCTCTGCCTCCCAAGTGCTGAGATTACAGGAGTGCACCACCACTGCCTGGCTCTAACTATATTTTTTATTGTTGCCAAACTGACAGCCTCAAAAGTATTAGGTTTGCATTGTTATTCTAATTTGCATTTATTTGAATATCAATAAGGATGCATGTCTTTTAAGGGATTGTTGAGCATTTCATGCTCTTTTATTATCTGATATTTGTTTCTCCATGCTCCCATTCTGATTCCTGTCTCAAACTTTGAGTTGTATATGATTAATACATACAACTTTAATCGGGAACACCAGAGCCAGGGATAAAGCAGAAACCTGGGCAGGAAATTACCTCTTCTGAGTCTTTGAATTTAAGAATATAGAACCTCTTTTGGTTGTTTGGGTGATTGGTTGTTTGGTTGATTGGTTGGTTGTTTGGTTGTTTGTTTGGTTATTGAATATATTGTCTTATTTGTCCACAGCCTGGGCTGGCTTGAGATTCACTCAGTTTCCCGAGTACTTGGATTCCAGGTATGTACCACCATGCCCCAGTTGTCTGGTGTACTTAGATGAGATTTCTTTTCCTTTTTTGTTTTTTCTATTACTCAAGATTGAACACATATGTATATTAAGCAAGCAATCTACCACTGAATTATATCCTTGGGATGGTCTGCTATATTTAAAAACTAGAAACAAAACAAAGTTAATGTGAAACTGGCTGATTCCGCTGCTTTCAGTTCCACACATCATAAACAAGAGAAAGTAGGTGTGCAGAAAGAAAAACAGTGCTCGATCCTGGAAGCAGAAGGGCCCAGGCACCGTGGCTTTGGTAGATTCACATCAGAAGGCTTTCCAGAATGCTCTACGTCCTTTAGCTTGGTTACATTTCTGTTAGGATAAGCAGTGTCGCACATTGTCCTTTATAATATGAGGAACTAGAGAATAGAGACAGTTTAGGAAGATTATTTGGTCTTAATTTCCCAGTCTTGAAGGTGAGTGTGGTGATTTGAATGAGAATGACATCTGTAGGCTCTCATGATTGAATACTTGTTCCCCTCTTGATGGAAGGGATTAGAAGGTGTGGCCTTGTTAGAGGAGATGTGGCACTGGGTATGCGTTGGGGTTGCAAAGGACTGCACCATTCCCAGTGTTCTCTCTCTCTCTCTCTCTCTCTCTCTCTCTCTCTCTCTCTCCCTCTGCCTTGGGCTTGTGGCTCCGATATAAGCTCTCAGCTGTTCTTGCAACCACGTCTTTGCCTGCCATCATGGATTCTAATTGTCTGAGATCATAAGCCCAATTAAACTTTTTTATAAGTTGCTTTGGTCATGATGTTGCATCAAAGCAATAGTAACGAATACAGGACATGAAAGCAAAACTTGCACGATGGGTCGGTCAGCTGTGCTGCATCAGGGTTTCAGTTGCTGCAGGGACCAAAGAGCAGGTGGAGAAAGAAAGGGTTTACTTGGCGTACAGTTCCACCTTATAGTCCATCACAGGAGGACTCCAGGACAGGGACTCACACAGAGCAGGAACCTGGAGGCAGGGGCTGATGCAGAGGCCATGGGGGTGTGCTACTTACTGTCTTGCTCCCATGGCTTCCTGAGCCTACTCTCTTATAGAAGCCACGACCACCTGCTTAGGGGTGGCACCACCCACAATGGGTTCAGCTTATTGTCTTAGTGAGGGTTTCTATTGCTGTGAAGAGACACCATGACCAAAGCGACTCTTAAAAGCGGGAAACATTTCATTGAGGCTGGCTTACAGCTTCAGAGGTTTAGTCTATTATCATCATAGCAGGAAGCATGACAGCATGTAGGCAGACATGGTGCTGGAGAAGGAGCTGAGGGTTCTGCATCTTGATTCAAAGGCAACCAGAGACTGGCATTAGCAGGCAGCTAGGCAGAAGCTCTCTTCCTTAGTGCCCTGGGTAGAGCCTGAGCAGAGGAGGAGTCCTCCAATGCCCACGCCTACCATGACACACCTCCTCTGACAAGGCCACACATCCCAACAGTGCCATTCCCTATAGGCCAAGCATATTCAAACCATTATACCTATAAGCCAGTAATTAAGAATATGCCCGATAGCTAGATCTCATGGAGGCATCTTCTCAGTTGATGTTCCTTCCTGTAGGACGACTTAGCTTGTGTCAAATTGACATAAAACTAACTGGGACGTATGTCTTTATTGCATTAGTCCTCTGATTTTATTTTCTTTCAGGATTCTTCATCCAATCAGATATGTAGGCCTATGCCCCACTCAGCTCTTCGAAAGTCCCATCTCAGAACTTCTGTCTTTACCCTCTAGAGAAACTCTTTACTGAGTATTTACTGTGTGCTTCGCAAGCATCTACTTATTGAGCCCAGGTAGGGACGGCATTGCTCAATGGCAGGTGAAGCTAAAGACGAAGCGATAGCCTAGTAAACTGTTCAAGAGCACTCGGCCAGAATGAGATAAAGCAGGGATCTGCTGTCTGCTGTCTGACTGTCACATCCCCGTTTGCTGGCTGGCCCAGCCAGGCTTAGAGAGATTAGAGCTAAGAGGATATCGGTCCTGGGACAGGAGTGTGGTCTTTTACTTTCGGGGCCCCTCTAATTACTACCTTCAGATTCTTATCTTTCTCAGAACAAGAGAATAGTTGTATACTTATATTCCAGCAGCTGGCAGCTCTTTTGACTATCCTTCCCACACGAAGTTTATGCCAAAACTTGGTGCTGATTTACTGAGCACCGAAGGGTCACAGGATGTATCTCAACCTTGGGGTTCTATCCCTGAAGGTGACCCATTCACCTCTTAACACAAGGCAGTTCCTGAAACAGGTTTCTCAGTCCTTTGGAGTCTACTTCCTTTAGGATGTTAGTAAATACTCATTTGCTTCTCATATCAGCCCTTACATGAGTGAGGCACTATAAAATCCCCATTCACATGTAAGTCAAGAGAGTTTGACTTTTTTGTTTTGTGACAGGCTCAAGATTACAACACACACACACAAAAATGGCAGCCCAGATTCTAGTTCAAATGTCAGAGACTCCCATGAGAAGCTAGAGAAGGCTAACATACCTCACAAAAATGTTCGCCTTTCTGACTCCTTCAACCTCTGGTGTTCATCTTGAGAAATCTGCCTTCAGCTGGTCAAGAACTTCTCAAAGCAAACTCAGACAACTCATTTGTCCTCCAGGTGAAGGTAAGGAAGGTTGAAGAGGGAAACAGCAAAACAGAAAGAAGATAGTGGCCTAGAGAAAGAGAGAGAGCGTATTTCCTGTCCCTGTCCCTATCCTTGTCCCTGTCACTGTCCCTGTCCCAATCTGCTTCTTTGTGGCTGTGATAAACCCCATGGCCAAAAGCAATATGGGGAGGAAAGGGTCTGTTTCACTTACATGCTCCAGTAAAAGTCTATCATTGACGGAAGCCAAGGCCAGCGCTCAAGCAGGGAAGGTATCTGGAAGTAGGAACTGAGGAAGGGATGTGGAGGGTGAGCTTACTGGCTCACTCTGTGGCTTTCTCAGCTTGCTTTCTTTCACAAGCCAGGATCCCATGCACAGGGACAGCATTGCTCGAAGTGGTGAGCAGAGGCCCAGCCCCTCCCCCCCCAATCAATCATCAATCAACAAGATGACCCAGAGACTTGCCTGCAAATCCATATAATGGAGGTGATTCCTCAATTGAAGTTCCTTCTTCCCAGGTGACTCTACTTTTGTCAAATTGACAAAAACGCACTATCAGAGTTCCCTCGATGCATTAAGATGAAACTATCCCATTGTCCAACTCCTCTCCTAAATGAAGGAAACTCATTTATGGGCTGGCCTGGCATCGGGATGATTAGTTGCAGCTTCTGTGGACAATGACATGGCCATTTATTTGCAGTAGAGACTAGAGGTTTGTCCTAAGCGCCAAATAGTCTAGTACATATTAGTTGAGCTGCTTTCCCACTTAAGGAGGATCTGCAACTGATTCCAAACGGGCTCTTCCTGAGTCCAGAGCTGCTCCCTGCTGGGTGGCTATCACCCTCCCAAATATCCAGGATCCCAGTGTTCCTCCTTTGAGCTTCTGATGAGTTATGGATGGAGGGTTGAGCTTTTCAGAAATACAAAGTCAAGCAGCATTTCAGCCTTGCACTTGGTAATGTCCCTCCTCTGAGACAAGTGTCGCTCCAGGGTTATCCCCCTGAATAGACAGGGGTGGGACAAGAGAGGGTAGAAATAGTAGGGGGGGAGTTACTAATAAATATTACCATACTACATATTTTCCAAACCCACTTCATCTTAAAAGTTTTTCTTACCTTTTTTTAAAAGCAGAAAGTGGTATCTAATATATTTGACAAATTACATGTAATTATGAGATATATAGAAATCCGATATATTTGAACAGTGTGGTATGATAGAATTAAGCCAATTAATATAGCAGTCATCTTAAATACTTCTCACTTATTTTTCATGCTAAATGTAGCACATACCTAGGACCTCTTTCTTTCTTTTTTTTTTTAAGATTTATTTATTCTTTTATGAAGCAACAGTACATTGTCGCTGTCTTCAGACACACCAGAAGAGGGCAGCAGATCCTGTTACAGATGGTTGTGAGCCACTGTGTGGTTGCTGGGAGTTGAACTCAGGACCTTTGGAAGAGCAGTCAGTCAGTGCTCTTAACCACTGAGCCATCTCTCCAGCCCACCTAGGACCTCTTTACACTCTCATTAATACCATGGAACTTACTTAAACGAGAGGAGATAGACAAGAGCTAGGTAGGTAGGTAGATAGATAGATAGATAGATAGATAGATAGATAGATAGATAGATGGGCCGGGCGTGGTGGCGCACGCCTGTAATCCCAGAACTTGGGAGGCAGAGGCAGGTGGATTTCTGAGTTCGAGGTCAGCCTGGTCTACAGAGTGAGTTCCAGGACAGCCAGGGCTATACAGAGAAACCCTGTCTCGAAAAACAAAAAACAAAAACAAAAACAAAAAGATGGATGGATGGATGGATGGATGGATGATATTTTACTGTTTTAAAGATTAGAATAGATGTCTTAAATTTTCACAAAATCCTTTGAGGGGGGAAGAGAAACAGCATAAACACCAAGAGCACTGGCTGCTCCCACAAAGGCCTCAGCATTGACTCCCAGCATCCATGCGATGGCTCACAGCCACCTCTAACTCCAGTTCTGGGAGATCCTATGCCTTTTCTGGCTTTCTTGAGTACCAGGCACATGATGCACAGTTATATATTCAGGCAAAACATCTATCTGTAGAGAAATTTTTTTTTAAATTTTAAATCATTTAAGAATAACAAACTCACTCTCTCTCTTTTTTTTTTTTTTTTTTTTTTTTTTTTTTTTGGTTTTTCGAGACAGGGTTTCTCTGTGTAGCCCTGGCTGTCCTGGAACTCACTCTGTAGACCAGGCTGGCCTCGAACTCAGAGATCCGCCTGCCTCTGCCTCCCAAGTGCTGGGATTAAAGGCGTGCGCCACCACCGCCCGGCCAAACTCACTCTCTTAATAAACATTACATGATTTTTTATTATTAAAAGCTATAGTTTCAAAACCCAAAAAGAGTCAGTGAGAAAAATGGCTGTTTCCATACGTCTTTTTAAATATCTGGCAGAGGGAAGTGAGCTGGCATCTCTGTCTACTTCTGTATTCAATGTGTTCCCTTGGAACAGAGAATGCAGGAGACATAGAGTCTTGGTATTTGATGAAGCTCCCTTTATTGGGAACACTGTCCGAAAAGAACACACGTTGGGGACTGCGATGCTAGAGCATGAAGTACAATCAAGAATCCAGGGTTCTAGCCCTAGGAGGAAAAAATCTGTGGCCATCGTGTGAGGGAGACAATATATTCAGTGTACCGATTTTAGAGATAGGTACTGCTAGGTTTGTATCCTAGCCTCTCAGCTTCTTATACCATAGCCTTGGGAGGACTCTTGAACTACAAAACTCAGATCTCTCCTTATAGAGGGAGTAGTTGCTGCTTTCCTGGGCTGCTGTTGAAAGATAAAGAATTTCTCCACACTTCATGTAGACATAACTTTTGCCAGGACTATGTAAGATATGTCCTGTTTTCCTACACTGTTGTTAATTTTGTTGTTGTTGTTGTTGATGTTGTTGTTGTTTTCTCAGAGACCACCTGCCCCTGCCTCCCAAGTGCTGGGATTCAAAGCGTGCACCCCTATGCCCGGCTTCCTCTCTGTGTGATCTATAGCTCACCTTTTAAGCTTAAATAGATAATTCAAAAGGGAAATTTATGTTCGTTATTACAACAGCAAGCCACTCGTCCTACACTGAAGCTGTAATGAAAAAAATATTAAAAAGCTGCTTCCAGGGGCTGACGTGATGAAGCCGTTAGGAGTACCTGCTGCTCTGCCAAAGGACCCACCTTCACCTCCCAAAACCCGCAGAGTTATTCACAGCCGTTTGTACCCCCTCATCTAGCCCCCCACAGCATGGCATGCACATGGTGCCCAAACAGACATGAAGGGGAAACACCCACCCACCGCTACCTCCTTCATGCCTGGCTCACTTTTTCTCTCCCCTTACGCCTATCGTCGCAAAGGGAAGTGAGGTTGATTTTGTTACTGTATGACCTGACAAAACCAACTTAACGCAAGGGCTATTCAATTCGGCCCAAGTTTCAGAGGCTGTGGTCCATGGCTACTCGGTTCCATGGTTCGAGATTTATTATGAGGCTGAACATCCCAGCAGCAGGAGAAAGTGGCAAAGAGGTCTCGTCATAGCAGGTAGAAAGTAGGAAGAAAAGGCAAACAGGAAAAAAAAAAAAAAAAAAGAAAAAAAAGACTGGTAAGATGGCCTACAGGACACACCTTAGGTGACCCGTTTCCTTTCATTGAGCTCCCTGTCCCTTCACTGTCTCCCAATAATGAACCTATCAAAGCAGTAATGCACTCCTTATGTTAGAATCCTCACGATCCATCTAGTTATCCCCAGAGATGCTCACAGACACACACAGAGGCGTGCCTCACTAATCTGGGGTTTCCTAATCCAATAACGCACACCGTCATGATTTACCCTCGCAAGAAGCTGTTGGAAAATCTTTCATAGCTGGTTGGTATTGTATAGGCAGTGATGGCACACGCCTTTAATCCCAGTACTCAGGAGGCCGGAGATCTCTGAGCTTGAGGCTAGTTTGGTCTAGAGTTTCCAGGATACATAGATAAACTTTGCCTGGCAAACAAAACCAACAATAACAATAGCAAAATGTCTTTCCTGACCAACACCAAAGACTGTAACAGATGTAACCGGAAGAGGTCAGGGATTAAAAGAAAAAAATAACTTTCCCATTGATATTCAAGCTAAAAACTTCTCCGTGTGTAGTAGGTGTACATGTGTGCCCTGGTGTGCACCAAACGCAGAGCTCGCCACTTTGGCTAGGCCGGATGGTCACCATGCCCACAGGACCAGCTTGTCTCTCCACCTAGTGCTGGAGTTACAGGCGTGTATAGCCACAGTCCACTTTTCACACAGATGCTAGTGGTTAGAAACCATGTCTTTCTGCTTTCACAGCAAGAACATTTATCTTTTAAGCCACCTCCCCTTCTGTTATACAAATGGACTTTGTACCGTGAAGTCATTTTTCTTAAAAAAGAAAATAAGGGCTGGAGAGATGGCTCAGCGGTTAAGAGCACTGACTGCTCTTCCAAAGGTCCTGAGTTCAACTCCCAGCAACCACATGGTGGCTCACAACCATCTGTAATGAGATCTGACGCCCTCTTCAGACAGCTACAGTGCACTCATATAATAATAGATACAGCTTTAAAAAAAAAAAAGAAAGAAAAGAAACTATCTAATTTACTACCTGCATCTTCAGAGTTAAAGATTTTTTTTGTTTTGTTTTTTGGTTTTTGTTTTTGTTTTTCTTGAGCCAGGGTCTCTCTGTGTAGCCCTGGCTGTCCTGGAACTCACACTGTAGACCAGGCTGGCCTTGAACTCAGAAATCCACCTGCCTCTGCCTCCCAAGTGCTGGGATTAAAGGCGTGTACCACCAACGCCCGGCTAGAGTTAAAGATTCTTAAAAGGAACAACGTCCTTGCTATGAGGTTTACATACAGAATTCAAGGCCAGTCTGGTTTCCATGGTGAGTTCCAGGAGAGCCAGGGCTTCGTAGAGAGACCCCATGTGAAATAAAACAAACAAACAAACAAAAAACAAAAAACACTATAGGTTTTTGCCTAGATATACATTTGTGCACCACATGTATATATCTATACATGTCTATACATATATACATCTATACATATATATCTATACACATGTATATCTATACCATGTCTTCATGTCATAGGTTTACAAAAGAATGAACACTGGGGATTCAGCCCTTTCCTCTCGACCTGCAAGCCACAGTTTTTAATTCATGTCCACAGACTTGGTTGTATTCCCCCGTGAGCACCAAGAAGACTGTGCCCTGATTATGTTTAGCTGTAATGGAAGCATGAAGCATGTAGATGAGTTACACCACCAAATGTCGAGTGAATTTTAAGAAGCTTATTTTTCACATGTGAAAACGCGCGCCTGTGAACTCGAAGGTTAGAGCCCCGCCTAAGGTGTCTTTCGTCTACTGCTCTCCACCTTTTAGGCACTTCAAACTCCTGGAATCGGCCAAACTGGCCAGTCCCAGAGACCCAGGATTCTGCTTCTCTCAACAGCCTGCAGGTTCCAAGTGTACTAGTGCATGCCTCAGTTTCCCTGTGACTGTTGCGGGGATTAGAGGTCAGCCCTTATGACTGCCCAGCAAACACTTTTCTGACTGAGACGTCTCCTACTTCCTTAAGTTTATCTTCTCTCACAGCGCTGTTGGAGCCCTGTAGACAGACACAAGAAAATGGGGGTGTTCAGCGGTGTGAGTGCTCCTTCCCCACTTGGTACTATCTTTCTGTAGGCTCCCTTGAGAAGCAGAGACAGCTTTCTCTGGTGTGCAAGTTCAAAAATTGTGTGTGTGTGTGTGTGTGTGTGTGTGTGTGTGTAGCATGCCATTCTCAAGTAAACTCTTTGCCAGGACTGGACATTTGTGCACAGATTTTCTTTATATTGGCCTAGCCTTTATTATTATTATTTTTATTTATTTATTTTACTGTCTATCACAAGAGCCATGTCTTAGCTATCTTAGTATGCACACCTGAGAACCATGACAGACTGCCATCAGCACCCTGGCCAGGAAGAAGATGGCCAAGTTAACCTCAGCAGAACTTCTCAGCTTTCATATGCCTCCAATAGAGCCCGGGTACCAGACACTCTTGTTAGAGTGCAGGTTTTGTTGAACTAGGACCAGGCATATGCACAGGGATGGCCAGTGCTTTAGGTCTATGGGCCACATTTTGAGGGTCAAGAAATTAAGAGAAAGGAAAAGAATCTGTGATTGGACATCTTTTAAAACTTAACACTCAAAAGGCGGAGTCCAAGGAGAAATAGGGCATTAGTGCAGCAGTCATAGGTAATATTCTAGAGACTATAGACACACTCTTTAAAAATACTTACTGCTGACCACTTGCTACATATATATTATGTTTTGTGACATTTAAATGAATGTTTCTCTTCTTTTAAAGTTGTGTTTGAGGCCTAAGTCCAGAGTGTTGAGCACGCCTTTTGGGCTTTATGAGTTTGGGTAACGGCTTTAACTCTTAACTCATGGTTAGACCATTCGACTTAGCATGAGCCACCAGTAAGATGTGATTAAAAGACTTCTGCTCTGTAGAATTTTATTAGGATGGACTGGGAACACTCCTGAGTCATGGTGGGATCTCTGTGCGCACTGTTTACTCTCCTCAGATGTTGCCAAGAAAGGTTCTAAGTCATATATTTAAGGAGGAGAGAGAGGCACACCCCGCTCCCCGGCCTCGGTGATTTAAAGCTGCAAACTTCCCTGAATGGAGAACAGTGACTTTTCATCTCACCAGCCTCCGTGTTTGCAAATAGTGTTTAAGACACTGCCTGTTCCCGCATAATTAAAACAAAGAAGATTATTCTGCATTTAAAATAGTTTTTAGGTGCACCCACACTTCGCATCCCAAAATAAGTTGCCATGACAGCCATTTAATTAATCTGATCACGAACATCTCTTGAGCCCCCCAAAGCAGGATGGATCTTAGGAGCTAGAAATCAGTTAATACTCCTGACACTCATTATCCCTGAAATACTCAGAGAACCTTCAGGTCAGACTGTGTGATATTCTTTTCAATAAATAAATGTGGCCTTTATTTTAAAAAATGTTTTAAGTTCTGGATTGACAATTGCGAATTATCAAAACAAACAAAAAAGGAGGAAGAAGCTGCACTTTTAATTGGTATATAGTAGCTGGTGAATGTTTGAGAGGCAGAGAAAAAGAAGATTTGGGGACCTAAGTTTCATCTATCATTTCTTGGGTACACCATAAAGCCTTAGCCCGTAGCAAAGACTGCAAAGGCCAGGGACAATTCTTTTTAGTGAGTATTTGTTAAACAGTCCCCTCTGGGAAAAAGGGTAAACCCTTTTGTCTCCACACCACTGGATGACCGTAAGATCTGAAGCCTGGACCAGCAATGTTTCTAATGCAATTGAGTTATAGCAGGACTAATTGTCCTGACAGGTAGGCGTCTCAACAGTGGCATCATGGAATCACAGGACCAAAGGAACAAGAGGGAAAGGGAACGGGATGCAGTGACTCAGTGGATATCAGTGGAAAATGGAAATAGCATCTGCAGTGGCTGTGAGGTGGGGGGTCTGACCAGGGTTGGGGACTGGGGGTGAGGGGAGTGGGGAGAGGGGGGTAGGGAGGGGTGCCCACCAAGGTGAAAGCTCAAGCGTCACATCTGTCACAAATCTTTTGCTGTTTTTTAGTGTCTGGCCCACTGCTGTTAATGGAACATTCATGGCCCAAAACTACTTTGTGCAAAGTAACTTTCAGAACAAATGAAATGTTTAATTTTTTTAATCATAAATAGTATCATCAGGATATTTTCTAATATATTTTTATATACCTCTTGAATTGAATATGTAACCTAGTTTGTGCTTTTCTTGGTGACTCAAGGGTTCACCATCTTTTGCTTTTTATCTAGCGCTGACAGACACAATACAAACATTAAATAAATCTGAAGTAGTAAGGCACACTCAGCTTTTTTGTTGTTGTTTGGATTTGGTTCTTTCGAGACAGGGTTTCTCTGTATAGCCCTGGCTGACACTCTATAGGCCAGGCTGGCCTCAAACTCAGAACTCCACCTGCCTCTGCCTCCCAGAGTGCTGGGATTACAGGCGTGCACCACCACCGCCCAGCCATATTCAGCTTAATACATTAGTATAAACATATTATTCCTTAGTTGTCTGAAATTCAAATTTAACTGGCTTTTTTTAAATTTTATTTTATTTCTGAAACCTGGTCTCTCCACTATGACATGGTGCTGTTATAATCCAGCAATGTTTCCAATGCAATTGAGTTATAGCAGGACTAATTGTCCTGACAGGTAGGCGTCTCAAGGCTATTGTGCTTCTTGAAACTGCAGTTACTTTTGCAGTCTCTTTCTGTGCTGCCCAGTGGGGTTGTAACAAGTATGTTATACTTTCAGTTTCCCTTTCCTATTTAATTCTGTTAATCCATTTAGGCAAAGAATGAATATAGTTCCTGAGCAATGGGAAAGATGTTTGTGAACACATGCTTGACAGAAGTATGTACATTTTAAAACAAGATCTTCACAAAAATCTTAGTTTGCCTTCTCAGAGAGGAGCCAGTGGCTTAAGAGTCCCATTGGCTAATAATCACAGCTTATTCCGTGAGTGTGTGTGTGTGTGTGTGTGTGTGTATGTATGTATGTGTGTGTGTGTGTGTGTGTGTGTGTGTTTTAGGAAATCGTACAACAAGAAATCAGCCATCAGCCTCTCATGGAAGTAGTAAGGCAGGAAGAGAAAATCTGTGATTGTGGATGACATTCTTCTTTTTTGTTGTTGTTGTTTTTTGTTGGTTTTTTTTTTTTTTTTTTTTTTTTTTTCTGACACAGGGTTTGTCTGTGTAGCCCTGGCTGTCCTGGAACTCACTCTGTAGACCAGGCTGGCCTCGAACTCAGAAATCCACTTGCCTCTGCCTCCTGAGTACTGGGATTAAAGGCCCCACCACCACCGCCCAGCTGTGGATGACATTCTTGACAATTTTTAGAAGGAGCCAAGAAGATATGGATCGCCAGGCGGTGGTGGCGCTCGCCTTTAATCCCAGCACTTGGGAGGCAGAGGCAGGCGAATTTCTGAGTTCGAGGCCAGCCTGGTCTACAAAGTGAGTTCCAGGACAGCCAGGGCTACACAGAGAAACCCTGTCTGGGGGGGGGGGGGAAGAAGATATGGATCTAGCCTGACAGATGATTTTGTTTTAGGTCTGGGGACTGCACAGGGGTCATCTTCTTGAAATTATTGTCAGAAGTGAATGGTTCAGCATATGAGTTTTTTATTTTAGGATGGTGGGGCAAAATGTTATACTTTTAAAGAAATTTTAAAGCCTTTAAAAGTTGCCTGTACTCACGACCAGAGCCAGCCTGGCTGTGAGGTCACAAGAACCTTCAATTGCACTATATATTTGATGCATGCAACTCGATTTAACCTACTGTGTTATTTTCTTTTTCTTTTTGATACACGAACTCAAAATTCACTTAAAAATTATGTTAAAACTGAATGTTTTTAAGAGTTGTATTTATTCTCTTTTTTTTTGCCTTAGAATTATTTTTGTGGGTTTCTCTTTGAAAGCTTTTTGCTACTCTGAAAGACTCATTAAACATGTTAGAAGGTATCTTTAAAGGATAATGTGGGCTATTGAGAAGACAGAGGGGTTAAAAAATAAAAAACAAACAAGACGTAATCAATGGACATTTTTTAAGTGTGGGAGCACAATTGACAGACTTTTTTTTTCCAGTGTGGTGAGGATAATGTGAAGGTTTATAGACAAGAATCTCAGGCTTGAGGCACTGAGGAAGGGTTATTGCCTTAGTCACTATGCCTTTGCTGTGAAGAGACACCACGGCCAAGGCAACTCTTATAAAAGAAGGCATTTAATTAGCGGCTTGCCTACAGTTTCGGAGGTTTATACCATCATCATTATGGCAGGAGTGTAGCAGGCATAATACTGGAGTAGTAGAGAGCTACATCCTAACTGACAAGCAGAGAGAAAGAAACACTGTGCCAGATGTCTTCTTTTGAAAACCTCAAGGTGTTCCCCCAATGATAACAAGGCCTCACTTTATAATCCTTATAATCCTTTCAAAGAGTTCCACTCCCTGGAGAGCCAGTCCATTCTCTTTGCCACAAAGTTGCTATTGGGTAGGAGGAGCTTGAACTCCTGCTGGCAGCATAAGCCTAGAGCAGAGACCTAAAGAAGAGACAATTACTGGTGGGATAGGAGTTCCCAACTTTCCAATGGAAACTGCCCCAGGCACGTTTAAATTTAAAGTAGAGGGAACAAAGAACCAAGGGAAACCTAGAGTACTGTAAACACACTGATTAAAAACCTAGAAAGAAGCCGGGCGTGGTGGTGCACACCTGTAATCCCAGCACTTGGGAGGCAGAGGCAGGAGGATTTCTGAGTTCAAGGCCAGCCTGGTCTACAGAGTGAGTTCCAGGACAGCCAGGACTACACAGAGAAACCCTGTCTCGAAAAACCAAAAATAAATAAATAAATAAACTATATATATATATATATATATATATATATATATATATGCTTACTGTGCAAGTTATATCAAAACTGAATGCCACCCTATAGGGAACCCTGGTACCAGAAAAGGGAAATATCTAATGCACACAGAGGACCATTACAGCTACAATAACAAAACAAAACCCCAAATTAAAGTAATTAATGTGGTGGTTTGAATTAGAATTGGCACTCAGGCTCATAGGTTGAATATTTTTCACTTGGTGGACTATTAGGAAGGTCTTGTTGTAGAAGATGTTTCACAACAGGCCCAGTTTCTCTCTCCCTGCCTGTCTCTCTTTCTCTGTCTCTGTCTCTCTCTGTCTCTGTTTCTGACCCTGTCTCTCTCTCTTCCTCCTGCCTCCAGATCAGGACGTAAGCTCTCAGCGGCTACTCTATCCATGCCATATTTCCCTCCATGATGATCATGGACTAACCCCTCTGAAGCTATAAGCAAGCCTCCAGTTAAATGCTTCATCTTATACGTGTCCTTTTTTTTTTTTTTTTTTTTTTTTTTTTTTGGTTTTTGGAGACAGGGTTTCTCTGTGTAGCCCTGGCTGTCCTGGAACTAGCTCTGTAGACCAGGCTGGCCTCGAACTCAGAAATCCGCCTGCCTCTGCCTCCCAAGTGCTGGGATTAAAGGCGTGCGCCACCACCGCCCGGCCTTATACGTGTCCTTGATCATGGGGTCTCTTCTCAGCCATAGAACAGTTAGGAAAAGCAACTAACCAATATCGAAAATAACAAACAACAAAGAGTGAAAGACAGTAGCATAAACGAGCAAACGATGCTAGCCATCTTGACATTCCCAGACAACTAGAGTGTCTATCGATGGTAATCCTTTACTATTGCTCTTTTTCTGACTTCAACACAATTGCTTTCATTTATCCTACTGAATTTCTTGTTTATTTTTAACGCAATTTGCATTATGGTACGTTCATACCTAATTTGTTTCTGTTCATTCCTCTAGGCTGTGTACCCTTCTACCCCTGGCAGTTGCCCTTCTGATTTCATGTCACAAATATTCTATTACCCTTCCTCTCTTCCACACAACCTCAATGTCCTGTCTCATGGTTCCCTTTTTACTTCTGTGCCACCTATGTTCAAGTCTTAATGGACAAAAGGATTCTGTCAAGCAAAGGATGTAGCTTAGTTGCTAGAGTGCTTGTTTGATCCCTGATGATGTATAAACAGATGGTATATACCAATATAGGATGGTACATGCCTATAATCTTAACCTTGGGTCTCAGGAGGTAGAGGTGGGAAGTTCAGAAGGTCAAGGTCATCTTCAGCTACACAGCCAGTTTGACGTCAGACCCTTATCTCAAGAAAAAAAAAATGTCAAGAACCTTTCTTATTCCTCTTTCACATAAAATATGAACAGTCAGTCAGTTTCAGCATAATAACAGATTTCCTGGTGTGTTTAGAATTTAATAAACACTTCCTTAGGACACGTCTTAGTTAAGTGATTGTTTCATAGAATGCTGGTATTTTTCAAGATACTTTCTAAAAACTATATTGTAAATTAAAATAAATGCAGCATAGTTGCTTACACAGTGTGATCAAGAAGGCTGATCTTTGTGGTGCTGAACAATTCTAAACAAATGGATATATAGGTACTGTGCAAAACAACTATAGAGTAGAGCTACATGTCAATGCCTGAGTGAACAGAAAAAAGCAAGCATTAGACACATAATTAATACTCATAATCATATGATCGTCATGGAATGTTGGTGGAGAGCTAGCATCCACAGGCAGAAGATAGAAAGCATCTACATAAATTACTTTACCAGTGCTGCCCTCAAAACCTATTATAAGCCGGGCAGTGGTGGCACACGCCTTTAATCCCAGCACTTGGGAGGCAGAGGCAGGCAGATTTCTGAGTTCAAGGTCAGCCTGGTCTACAGAGTGAGTTCCAGGGACAGCCAGGGCTACACAGAAAAACCCTGTCTCGAAAAACCAAAAAAAAAAAAAAAAAAAAAAAAAAAAAAAGAAAAAGAAAAAGAAAAAGAAAAGAAAAGAAAAAAGAAAAAACTATTATAGATATTTGATTAAAAAACAAATTTTAGAAATATTTCTTCCCACTTTGCTTACAAAAATGGCTCCTGCTCCCTAGGCATTTATTTGCATGCCTGTTTCTAGACCCCACCCAAACCTTCCCAACTCAACAAATTTCTGGTGTTGACCGCTCTTTGCTCATAGTAAAATAATTGACTTTGTGCTCATTTTCAGCTTTGCAGAATTTAATAGCATAAACAAGTAGAGCCGGGCGTGGTGGCGCACGCCTGTAATCCCAGCACTCGGGAGGCAGAGGCAGGCGGATTTCTGAGTTCCAGGCCAGCCTGGTCTCCAGAGTGAGTTCCAGGACAGCCAGGGCTACACAGAGAAACCCTGTCTCAAAAAAAAAAAAAAAAAAAAAAAAGACAAGTAGCTATCTGGGAAGCACAAAGTGTAGACTTCAAAGATCCTGTGATCTGATATTATTACTGTTGTTCTGTCTCGAGGTCCCAAATTGGTGTTTTCATTATTTCCTATCCCCTCCATGTGACAGATTTGGTTTTTGGCGCTCTTGACAGCTAAATTACTCTCTCCATCTATTAGACTGGTTCTTTGTTATATCCCGTTTAAGTCACCATGTCAAATCTTAACAGGGTCTCTAAATTGCTTAGCTCGCTTTTCCTATGGGTTCGCTTCCTCTTCCCCACTGTCTCAGAGGCTCTCCTTTCTCTTCCTTATGTCTTTTTTTTTTTTTTTTCTTAAACTCTCTTACTTACGAGGGGGCATTTAAATTCCAACCCGGAACTTGGGATCGCGCGCCTTGGATGATGGGAGTCGTAGTTTCTGTGACTTCTGGGTAACTGCCTTTCAGATCGATTCCTGCCCTTAGCGAAACCCCACAAATCCCAGAATGCACTCTGGCGGGCCCGCCCCCTGTGCGCAGGCGCCCTAGGGCCGCAGGATTTGAATCGGCGGCGTTGTTATTGACGCCATATTGGGGCCGGCGGGTGGCAGAGTTGGTCCGTGGAGAAGAGAGGGTCGAGTGCATTGCTTAGCTCTGTGCGGCCGAGCTACCTCGCAGCTCCGGTGCGTTGCCGCCGCTCACGAGCTTCTGTCTGCACCGGCGTGTTGGAGATCGCGTTTCGCTCACGCCGCTGGCCGGGTCCACTTCCGAAGGGAGCCGGTCTCCGCGCAGGAGCTTAGGCGCGCTCAGCCCGAGCGCACGGCGGGGGCGGCCGGGCCTCTCGGGAGCGGCCCCGAGCCGGCGGCGCGACCCTCGCGCCTCGCCCGCCTGCCCTGCCGCGGCTTCGCTGCCCCGGGCCCCACACCCACCGGGCACCTCGGAGGGCCCGTTTGCCCCCGTCCTTCCCGGCCCCGCCCGAGCCGGGCCTCGGCTGCCCGCCGCCATGGCGTGCGGAGCCACTCTGAAAAGGACTCTGGATTTCGACCCACTGCTGAGCCCCGCGTCTCCGAAGCGGAGGCGGTGCGCGCCTTTGTCGGCACCGGCTTCGGCTACCGCCTCCCCTGCCGCCGCCACCGCCGCCGCCGCTGCCTCGGCCGCCGCCGCCTCGCCGCAGAAGTATCTCCGGATGGAGCCTTCCCCCTTCGGCGATGTCTCCTCCCGTCTCACCACAGGTGGGCTTCGCCCCCGGGGCTGCCGGGGTGGGCTGTGGCTGGGAGCTTGGGTGCGGACACAAAGGGAAGCGCCCGAACCAAGGTGGGGGTGGTGGCGGCAGGTTGGGTGGGTACGAGTCGGGTTGGCCGGCATTGTGGGGTACCTCATTGTGAGGCGGATCATTTGGGGCAGGATCGCTGGAATCGTTTCCTTATGTAGAGACCCAGCGGAAATGATCAGAGAGGGTGATATTATTCATAAGTTAGGGGAGAGAAGGGTCACATTTCACCCGAATCTCCGGGTCTCTGGGGCTGAATCGATTGGTTGCAGCTATTAACTCAGTGACTGAGTGGTTTGAGGCGAGAAGGCAGCCCCTCCTCCATTTTAGACTTGGCTGGTTTTAGTATAGAAGGGGTGGGGTTTGGTGGGGGATGGATGTCACTGGGGCGAGTTGTAGGCCTGTCATTAATCACCCACAAGAACGCCACTTTGGCTGAGTCAAGACCTGTTTCCCTAGCAGGGTCAACAACAAAGCAAATCTTCTTCCCGAGTACTGTAATGTGATCTCACTATGCGTCCAGCCCTTAAGAAATCTTGAACTTTTAATGAAAAGAAAGATGTACTTCAAACTGAGACTGACTGGTTTATTTGTAAATGCTTTAGTTACCCCAACGAAGTATGTTGGGAAAAAACAACCTAGCCTCGAGAGTAACGAATACATCAAGATTCCAGTGGACTTCAGACTTGAAGTCTTGAAACATTTTCTGAAAGTGTATGTACCTTTGATAGCTTTTGTACCCTGAATGTGTACCTAGGGGTTTTTGCCCTCTGCGTTTGGAAATCTTTTTGTGCTACCGGCACAATCTTAGGGAATACTTTAATGGACTTGAAGTGTGAGTCTGTTTCCTCTCAAGGGTTTGTAAGTGTATGTGCGAGCCTTTAGTGATATCATCCTTAAAGCCTTTGATTAGGTTAATTTTTCCCCCAGTAACTCATTTTAAAAAGATGGGAACTATAGAGTTCTGTACTTGGTAACATCCATATGAGATTGACTGTACCATGTGCTTTTTTAATGTGACATTTAAATATTCATACCCAAATCCATGGTGAACCTCAGTTACCTATTCTTGCTACTAAATTTTTGACCTAACATTGCTCAATGCTGTTTTAAGAGTTGCGGTCACTTTTCATAGGAATTCCAAGAAGTTTATACCTAAACTGTATAAAGGTACTCATGACTATTTTAATCTGTGGGTCTCGACCCCAAGGGAGACTATCAGATATTTACATTATGATTTATAACAGCGCTAAAATTACAGTTATGAAGTAGCAACAATAATTTTACAGTTGGGGTCAGCACAGCAGGAAGTACTGTGTTAAAAGGTGGGCTCATTAGGAGGGTTGAGAACCCACTGCTTTAGACATTACTGAAAAACAAGGGAACAACGTGAAGAATGAATTCCTTGGGGCAGACATTTTTGTCTTTAATGAAATGTTATCTTTGAACATTGAAATAGTGTCCGATCTAATGAGGCCATTTCAAAATAGCTGTAACTAGCAATAAATTTCATTGGAGCTAGTGTTAGGTTTGAGAGTTACAATATATCCCTATGCAATTAAAATAATATTGAACACTAAAACA
Organism: Apodemus agrarius; assembly: GCA_964023405.1. Classification (NCBI taxonomy): domain Eukaryota; kingdom Metazoa; phylum Chordata; class Mammalia; order Rodentia; family Muridae; genus Apodemus; species Apodemus agrarius. Next base: position 118,415,123 of record OZ030009.1, on the reverse strand, counting down.
GCAGGGGGCTCTGACGCCTTCCTTCTTGTTCAGAAACTGTTGTGTCAGTTCTGTGTTGCAGTGGCTGATACTCTTCGCTTCTCTTCTTTCACATCTCAGGAAGTACATTGTAAAATACTTAGGATTGTTGTTAGTCTTTTAGCCAGCTGATACAGTTTAATCACATTTTGAAACCTAAAATCACATGCTAATTGGTATTTTTAGAGCTTGCTAAATATTAAGTTGGCATTTCAGTTAATTTGAATATTAATGTAGATTAGCTTCTTGAAAAATGAGGGAAGATTGTTAAAGTTTAAATTTGCTAAAATGTACATATTTACTGTAATTTTTAATGACACAGTAAAGGTGTGGTCGAACCTTTTTAGGCTAAAACTAAAGACCTTGAAGTTTATGCAGAGTATGTACTATATGCAATTTGTCTTTATTATTATTCTATTTCAGGGACTTCATGTTTTCTTCTGATAGTGCTCTTGCAGTGGCATATTAGTAGCTTCAAAAACTTGGGGGCACTGTTCTAAACGCTTTATTCTAGACAGTACAGGAAGATGATTCCAAACTTTGATATGACTACTCTTTTTTTTTTTTTTTTTTTTTTTTTTTTTTGGTTTTTGGTTTTTGGTTTTTTGAGACAGGGTTTCTCTATGTAGCCCTGGCTGTCCTGAAACTCACTCTGTAGACCAGGTTGCCCTTGAACTCAGAAATCCGCCTGCTTCTGCCTCCCAAGTGCTGGGATTAAAGGCGTGCACCACCACCACCCAGCTTGACTACTCTTATTTAGATCAGTATTTTTCCAACTTGAAACTGTACTAAAGAAGAAGGCTAGTTGAAGGAAGCCCAGCTTGCTTCTTTACTTCAGGACTTGAGACTCTTGTTATGTTAATTAACAGTGGCTTCTGTTCCTGCCCCTTTCCATATATCATGCCTCAAACATGACTTTTGGTGTACCTGAGTTACTAATTCAGACCTGTACTCTATATAAGATAGGTTTGACAACCTATGGCCATGTTTTTGTACAGTCTGGAGGGGTAATTTTTTTAAAACTACATTTTTAGATGGCTGAAAAAAATAAGAATGATCATTTCATCATGTTGAAAATTCAAAAACTTCAAATGTCAGTGCCATGAAAAACAATCATTTGGATCCAGTTGTGCCTGCCCTCCTTTAAAGTTTAAAGTCCACTGCAGGACAGGACAGCTGCTGAGCTGGTGGGAGAGTGTGTTCCCAGAACTCATGTTTATTGCCTGGTCTTTTGGTTTGGTTTAGGACTTTACTTCAGTGATGCTTAAAATACTTAGTGTATCGAAGGCTGGTGGGTGGTGAGTGAGGGTGGGTTGGGAGAGAAACATTTAAATGAGGTTGGGCAAATGTGTGTGTGTGTGTGTGTGTGTGTGTGTGTGTGTGTGTATATGGTCTTATCACAGATCCTTGGCTAGCCAGGAATGTGCTTCTCAAGTGCTGGGATGAAAGGGTGTGTGCCGCCTTAAGTAAGATTTTAAGGGTGTGCTTATTCTAAGTACCCAGCTCTTTCCAGATCCATCTCACCCACCTTTTCCTGCTTCTCAATTTCCTGTTCTCTCTCACTCCCTCCTAAAATAACTTTAATACGTCCCAGTTCTTGTTGCCTATATATCCTCATAGATTTGGGGTCATCCGTTGGCATGGCCGACATACTAAGAGCTTTAAGGAAATTGACTGTTCCACCCTCAGGTGCCACCACCTGTCCTCAGCTAAGGACGGGCAGCCACCAATGCTGTATGTAATTCATGAGTGCTTCAACGTGTCACATGCAGAAGACACTGGCCCTGACACCTGCCTCTTACACTTCTTCTGCCTCAAACTACCCTCTAAGTTTGTATCTCTGTACTTATTTAAAGGGTAATTTGATACCATGTCCATAGAACAAATAGTAGTGGTGAGCCCCCACCTCCCACCCCCCCACTTCAGCCAAGGGTTGTTGGCTAGGTTTGCAGTGTCCGCCTCAGAGCAGGCAGAAGTCATCAACCCAACCAGAAAGCAGGACATTTACCCCGGGACATTCGTGCCACTACTGCAGTCATGCACCTGTCATGGCAGACCCATCATTTTTGTAGCTCAGTAGAGGTCACAATTGGGTAAGGCTTGTTGGGTGACTTTTTCTTCTTTTTTCGTAGCCTGCAAAACACGTGGGACTGTGGAAGCTAGCTAAAAGAGGGAGCTTCTTGTCGGGACCTGCTTGTTCCATGTCCTGTGACCAGACTGTGTGATGTCCTAAGCAATAGAATCCTAACCATCAAGGTCTGGAGGGCAACTAAGACAGTAACAATAGCCTGTGTCATTTTGGAGGTTTCTAGGACACCCCTGACCAACCGCTTGAGGGGCTGTATCCCAATACTGGCACTGGGCTTTTTATTTGGCAAACTAAGTTATTTTTTAGTTGCCTGTCTGTCTAGTAACCAAAAGATTGTCCTGGCTCTTTCTTTCTTTCTTTCTTTCTTTCTTTCTTTCTTTCTTTCTTTCTTTCTCTCTCTCTCTCTCTCTCTCCCTCCCTCCCTCCCTCCCTCCCTCCCTCCTTCCCTCCCTCCCTTCCTTTCTTTCTTGCTTGCATTCTTTCTTTCTTTTTCTTTCCTTCCTTCCTTCTTTCCTTCTTTGTTTTTGTTTTTCCGAGACAGGGTTTCTCTGTGTAGTCCTGGCTGGCCTGGAACTCACTTTGTAGACCAGGCTGGCCTGGAACTCAGAGATCCACCTGCCTCTGCCTCCCAAGTGTTGGGATTAAATGCCACCACCACCTGGCCTGGCATTTTCAAGAAAGTTGTTTTGATATTATGTACCATTGTTAAGAGGTTGCCAGGACTGTCAGTCAAATCTAACACATTGTATTCATAATTATACTATGAATCAGTGGTCTTGTGAATGGCCTTCTGTGTGAGCTTACTAGTGAGTGAGTTGGCTAGTTAACATTAATGTGTACATTGTAGCTTGCTTGGTACCTTTGCTGTAGTTTGTTTTAGGAACTGAGTTCTATGAAGAGTTAAATTCCATTGTAAGAACTCATTGTATTTGTTGGAAACATTCCATTAAAAAATGGAAACTGCAGCTTGTGAATGGAGAATGGATTGTTCACTAGACATTGATACACGCCTCCAAATGGAGACACCAGCTGGTTTAAAGGAACTACACATGGTGCTAGGCAAACAGATGATCTGTCTGGGAGAAGGCAGTATCTAACTTCAGATGTCATTTTATTGAGCCAGAAGTGACTTTTAATATTTGTGGTTATTTAGACAGCTGCTGAATTACTTCGAGTTTCTCAGTGGATTTGGCAAATAAATGCTTTTAGTAGTGGTCTTTGTGCTATGGATTGTAAGCCTGATATTTAGAAATGTGTAGCTCCAGTTAAAATTGTGCATTTAAGAATCCTGTTAGTTGGAACCGGCATGTTCTCAGTGGTAGTAGAATGCTGGTCTGAGTACAAATCTCCCTAAATCTGATCCTAATACTTGAGAAAAGAGGCAAGAAAAAAGCCTCAGCTTTATGGCCATTAAAGAACACCCCAGTGCATTATTCATTTTAACTTTTCAAGGTTGGAGGGGGGAAATCCCTGAAGCCTAACACATTAAAAAACACAGCTCACCTCATGTAGAGCTGCTTCTAGCAATTGGTTACCACCAAGATGGTCTTCAGCTTTTGAATGGCTTTGTTCTTTTGTTACTTGGGTATGTTTTTCCTGTTGTTAAGATAGGCCAGGAAAAAAAGGAGCAGTAATACCTTTGAAAGGTTGAAAATAGCAGATACAGAGCTGATTAGATGGCTCAGCCAGTAAAAGCACTTACTGCCAAGTCTGAGGGCCCTTGAGTTTGATCACTAGGTGGTGGGAAGAGAAAACTCCAAAACACTGTTCTGTAACATGCACCTGTGCACTGTGGATGTGTGAGCAAATGCACAAACACAAGACAAACAGTGACGAAATATAAAAGAAAAATTCAAAGAGTCTAATATTGGCAATATTTTACTATTAGAAAAGAAACATTACAGATACAAACTGATAGTAAGAGTAGAGTCTGGGACACTAGATAACAGGATTGTGGATGGGTGTGTTAACTAGTTAATCAGAGTTCTGTGGTCCTTGTAGTCCTTGTGTTTAACAGTGTCCAATACTGTTGACCCTCATACTGTCCAGTGCTATTGCCCAAAAAAGTTTCTCTGTGCAAATGTGAAAATTTGATACATTTTGATTTAATGTCTGTGATAAGACTATCAACTTTAAAAAGATGAAGCTAAGGGAAATACTCCAGCCTATTTGAACATGTCTGGCATCTGCAGATGACTGCTCTATACTTTGATTGCTGAATATAGCAATTCTAGAACTCAATTTATCCTAACTTTCTATACATATCTGAGAGATCCTCTAAGAGTCTAAAATAGGTCCCTGAATTTTTAGGGCAGATGTGGGTCAAATGAGACTGATACTAACTTTGAAAATGGCTTCAGAGTTAATAAAGTGAATTGGTTAAAGTCTTACCACAAAGCTCTAAGGTGCTGAGTTTATTTGTTGGGCTTTTCACTTGGCATTTCCCAGGTTTATTAGAAGTGCTGCGATTAGGAAACAGCGGAATTGCAGTTCTGTATCTGTTTTAGACTGTTGTGTGACCCTGTCTGTAGTTATAATATTTTATGAGCAAAGTATTAATTCAATTGAGTTGTAACAACTACTGCAGTGGAAAATTTAAACAACGTTTCTGGGTACTTAGCTTTCTTTTCTTTTTTTTTTTTTAAGTATTTATGTGTATGAGTGTTTGATGTGCACTACACACATACAGTGTGCGTGGAGATTAAAGAGGGCATCTCACAGCCTAGAGCTGAGGTGGGGGTGTCTGTGAGTAGGTGCTGGGGATGGACCCTCCGTCCTCCTCTGGCACCGTAATAGTTAGATGGTCGCAGAGACCTGCTCACTTGTCAAAGCATTGTGATATGTGTGCACTGGCTTTTAGCATTCATTTTTGTTAATACAACACCTCAAGAAAATAAGAATGAAAATAGATTAGGGGTGAGTAGGAGAACTGTTGTTGTTCTCTCTCACTCTTTTCTTAAAAATTTGTTTATTTATTTATTGAGACAGGGTCTCTACATAGCTCTTACTGCCCTGGAACTATGTAGATCCAGTTGTGCTGGGTGTGGTGGCACTCTGGTTGAAGCAGGATGACCACCTGAGTTGGAGGCTAGCTTGGCATGCATACCGAGATCTGCGTCAAGAGTACTGTGAGCAGCACAAAACTACCTTAGCGATTGAATAAGGTGGTGTGACTTTCTCACCTCCTATCATCCCGTCCCTAAGAGACTTCCTAGTGCTAAAATGTTGCTACCTGGAGAACTTTCTTTTAAGTGGTGTAATTGAAAGTATAGATAATAGTTGGTATGATAGGACAGAGCAAACAGGTGTTGACTGTCCCAACCTTCAGTGGCTTAGTGTAAAATAGTACCTTACTGCTATTGTGATGAGCAGCAGTACTCTCAGTCTGGTCTAGATAAATACCTTAAAACGGCACCAGAGCACTCCCTTGAACATAGATGCCTGTCCTAAGAGGAGGCAGTTTTTATACAGAGACTCTCTCTCTGCACCACCCCCTCTGTCTCTGTCTCTCTCTCTCTCTCACTGCTGGTGTAGTGAGAACTTAAGTCAGTCAAGTATCTGGATAGAAGTAATGAACATAGTAGAGTGTGGGAAATTTGGGAGGAGGTCTTTATCAGCTTCAAAACTGTTTAACTCCTGAACTGAAATATATCAGACCAATTTAGCGGTTCTTCAACTTGTGCTGCCAGGATCTTGTGTAAGTTAGACCACTGACTGCATAGCTTTGTTGATCATGTGCTATCGTTATTAGAGCATTTGAGGACAAGTAGAGCTTAGGTGACATAGTTGCATCCTAGCAGATATTCCAAACAGTACAGGCAATGACGTTAGGAATTCTTGGGTCCTTTAGTTGACAGTATCAAGTGTTGGCAGGACTTAGGAGTAGCTGGTTATGATGTGAAATGGTAAAGAACACTCTGGAAAACTTGGTAGTTTGTTTACAAAATAAAATGGTTCCCTTGGCGTGGGACTCAGTAGTCCCTTGCACTCCTAGGTGTTACCAACAGGTGAGGATGGCCTCAGGCCGGAACTTGAATTTAGTAGTTCCATTGGAAACAGTCTGAAAGGCCAATAACAGGAAACTGGATAAATGAATTATTACCAGTCAACAATAGGAAGAAAGTGATTGATGCAGTATGCATGAATTCCAAGCATGTCTAGAACACTGAAGACAAAAAGGCGCTATACTATACTGCTTAGGAATTATGACAGGAAAAATGTATTTGTCGTAGCATAGGTGCAATTAGAAAATGTTTGTACTGTTTGTGGTTGTGAAGTATACTTATACAGGAGGCTAAAGGTAGTGATACCATATGAGTATTGGTTTCTTGAAGACTGGAGAGGGGTGGGGGTGTGTGTGATGTAAAGAGTAGTGAAAGTTGTGGTTTTATATTACATTTAATTGATAAATCATAATTTTAGAAATTTTACCTCAAAATTTTCCTGTTTGCCTTTTGAGACTGGCTCACTGTGTAGCCTGGAACCCACTAAGTAGACTGCCTTTTTCACACAAGTGCTGGGTTAAAGGTTTTCTACTACTATGCTGTGTCAGTTCAATTGGGGCTTAAAATAAATAGTTTTACAGAATTTTAGTCTTGGCTTTGTTTCAAGCATTCTCTTTATGGTACAATTTAGTTTGGCCTTCATTAAATAGTAAAGTTTAGAACTAAATACAGCAATTCTTAACCTGTGGGTGGTGACCCATTGGCAGGGTCACATACCAGATATCTTACATATCAGGTATTTACATTCCAATTCTTGACAGGAGCAGGAGTACAGTTATGTAGTAGTGACAATTTTATGGCAGCAGGTTACATTAGGAGGGTTGAGAACCACTCAGAGGAAGACAGATTAATTTGAGGAGCAGTGGCTTTGTAGTGATGATGTAAAAGTCACAAAGAGGTAATAGATGTTAAAGTCAATCTACTCCAAGGTAGTGTAGGACATTTTGAAGCTCTCTATAAACATGTTTTGAGTGACATTTGCCATTCATATTAGAGATCAAAATATCATTAGCTTAAAAAGCCTTTTAGAATATTGTTGTAAAAGGAGTTATTTCTTTTTTTAAATGAAGATACTGTGCTTGTTGGTAGGTAACAGGATATTACATAGTAGGAAACTATTCATATCAAGGCAGACCTACATTACTGTAATTTTATTTCATTCTGACAATGGTTTATTTAAGTGGAAAAAGACAAATTGACCATTAACTGTACTTTAAAAAAAAGTTAGCATTTTAGAAAAGGTTAAACAGTTAAAACCCACACAGCTATCCTTAAGTTAATCATATCTAATTTTGTATTTTAACTATACATTCACATGCATTGTGTGTGTGTGTGTGTACACATAAACACACAAACCTCTTTAAATGACAGAATTAATGATATCTTGACTGTAATCATTTATCATTTGAATTTTTTCCTTTAGTTACAATGGAATTGGGCATCTAAAGTGTTTAAAGTCAAACAAAGGAGGGGTGTGTGGTTAAGAGCACCTGTTCTTCTTGCAGGGGTGCCCGCCCGGGTTCGAAGGTTGGCTAGGAACTGTCCTTAATACCAGTTTCAAGAGGTCAGCTGCCCCCTTCTGGCTCCCACAAGCACTGCATGCATATGATGCAGTTACATACATGTAGGCAAAAGACTCATACACATTAAACATAAAAATCTAAAAACAATGATCCTTTAACATTTTGAATATTTAGAGAAAGAAGAGAGACTACTGAAGATTAAAATGTAAGGCACCAGTTACTAATTATTGAGGAGGATTGTTACTCTGTGCCTTGAATTGAATATGGGAATTCATTCTTCCCTTTGTGCAGTTTTTATTGCATGTCTTTGCTTTTGCTTTCAATTGGGATTAATAAACTTCTTGGAATTTATAGTTCCACCCTGAGCAATAGGAGTTTCTGAGGAAATCTGGAGGTGGGTGACAAGGCAGTGGAGACCTCAGGGAGGCACCTCCTGCAGATCAAATGTTGCCTGCTTTAGTTAGAAATTGTGATACAGTGAGTTCTGGTGGCTTAAAAATGATATGCTGGGTATAATGTTATGTTCCAGTGGTATGTAAAGATAGCTGCGTTGTAGTGCAGTGGTCCTTACGTACTGCTTTATTACCCTTTGCTGTATCGTATTATTTCATACGGCCCTTTCTCTCCTAGATTCAGAATGCTTTGTTGTTAATGCTGGAATGGTTCTGAGTTTCATTGTGCTTTATATTAATGACAGCTTGATTCATGATGAAATTTTAATTCTCTTGTACTTGGTCATTTTAGACTTATGCTTGAATGTATATAATCTTCCTTTCTCATTACTGGAAATGCTGGCTAACTATAGTAGTTGTATATGTAATAGATACATGAGCTCTGAGGTTACTCTGAGTAAAATGATTGAAGAAAGTTAGATTACCTGACCACTGTTTTTGAGTAAAAAGCTTAAATTTGGCTTTTACAAATAGGATTTGAGTTGTTGAATTCCAGATGGTGTGTATATGTTTTTGTTTTTTAGATTTATTTCATTTTACGTGTATATGTGTATCTGGGAGTATATGTCGTGTGCTGTGCCTGGAGAGGCCAGAAGAGGGTTGGATATGCTACTTCTGAAAAAGCCCCTGCTGTGCTCAACAGAGTGGTTCATAGGGAAGGAAAAACAGTTCTTTGTTATCTGGAGGAAATATTTCTGATAGATTTTTTTTCTTTAGTATGAAAATTTTGATTTTGCCAAATTATTTTTTTCCCCTTTTAGAACAAATTCTGTACAACATAAAACAGGAGTATAAGCGTATGCAGAAGAGAAGACACTTAGAAGCTAGTTTTCAGCAGACAGATCCAGGTTGTAGCTCTGATTCACAGCCCCATGCATTTCTCATCAGTGGACCAGCATCTCCAGGTAATAAACCTTAATAAGTATAAGACGGATTGCGTTAGAAATGATGGGGAGAATGCAAAATGCCCATAGTGACTTCAAGCACCCGTGTTTTCCAAGATTAAAGAAGGTACACTAAGTAATGTATAATACTTTAAATGTAGTCACTGCCTGTATTCTCACCAACCACAGACAGCCACCTTTAACACCCCTAAAGTGGACACTAATTTGCATTTAAAAAATCACTAGTGTTTAGTATATGCTTTAAAAATATCAATTTATTTTTATGCTTTTATCTGCATGTATGTACAACATATACCACTTACATGTCTGCTCATGGAGGCCTCTGAAACTAGAGTTAGAGATGGTTATGAGCTTTTTTTTTTTTTTTTTTCTTGGATTTGGGTTTTTTTTTTTTTTTTTTTTTCTCGAGACAGGGTTTCTCTGTATAGCCCTGGCTGTCCTGGAACTCACTGTTATAGACCAGGCTGGCCTTGAACTCAGAAATCTGCCTGCCTCTGCCGCCCAGAGTGCTGGGATTACAGGCATGTGCCACCACCGCCTGGCGGTTATTAGCTCTATTTTGTAGTGCTGAGAACCAAACCAGAGTCCTCTGCAGAAACAGTGCCGTTAACAACGGGGATACGTCTATCCAGTCCCACCACGGCTTTTCTGTTAGATAATAGTGCCCTAACACTGCCATTTTGTGAATTTCCTATAATTGTTGATTTAGCAGTTATGTTCAAAAATTCTTCTTAATAGAATCATTATACAAATGTCTGTGCCTGCATTTGCAGACATTGGTCACATTGGGCTAGATTCCTTAAAGTGTGGGTTTCTTTTTTCTGTATTTTTTTTTTTTTTATTGTATAGCAGTTTAAAATCCATATTTATCCTTTAGAGAGAATGGTCTACTTTTTTTTTTCTTTTTTACAACAGGAAAGGGCTGACTTAGTAATGCTGAAGTTAGTTGGCCAAAAAAGAACCATCTTACCTTTAGGTAATACCCTGTCAAAATAGTTTTTATTTCAGAAGCACTTGTTTTCCTTAGCAGTTATAAGAAAGCCTGGTACAATTCAAAACAGAAACATAAAATCAAAGATGTAAGGTAATCAATTAAATTTGATAGGGAGCCGGGCGGTGGTGGCGCACGCCTTTAATCCCAGCACTTTGGAGGCAGAGGCAGGTGGATTTCTGAGTTCGAGGCCAGCCTGGTCTACAGAGCGAGTTCCAGGACAGCCAGGGCTACACAGAGAAACCCTGTCTTGGGGGGGAAAATGATAGGGAAATTGTTCAATGCTAATATTGGAATGCTGCCAATGGGGGGGGGAGGGGAGAACTAGGTGTGCCAAAGGAGTGATTCTTACTAAAAAATTATAATGATCTTAGGTTTTCTACTAATATTAGTTTAATTCTTAGGGATTTGCCAGTCTTAATGAGACTTGGAATTTCAAATTTCAAAGTAAGTTAGCATAGCCTTGGTAGTGGGGTTAATTTCGGTCAGTGCAGACAGACAGAGGCCCCAGAGGAAGATGAGAGAACAACTGTGACACCTGAGAGTGCTTGTATGTGTACGGAACACTTGACAGCGGGGGTGCAGCGGACAGCGGCCATTATAATCTGGGTTATCAGAAAGATAATGAGCTTTAAGCCAACAGAGTTTTAGGATCAAAGTACCTTAAACAGAGGATGAATGTCTAAGGAAGTCTTTTCCTATGAAGTAAGTCACTAATTGATAATACCAGTGGCTGCTATATTAATAATCTTTCAGAAATCGAAACCATAAAATACAGGTGAATACTGTCCTAGTAGTTATCATTAACAAAAAACCAAACTGTTCTGTTTTTTTTGGTGGGGGAGAGCATACAATTCAAAGAAATAAACACGATTAGAGCTCTTTTCCTTTAAGAGATCCCAGAAACGAATGTTACTGAAATTTGGTTCAGGAGTCAACTTGTTAGTATCCTAAAGTTTGAAATACAGACCCATGCTTACTTACTGTCTTAACAATTAAGAGAATTTTTAAAAAGTATTTATTATTACATGTAAGTACACTGGAAGAGGACATCAGATTATATTACAGATGGTTGTGGGCCACCATGTGGTTGCTGGGATTTGAACTCAGGACCTTCAGAAGATCAGTCTTACCCACTGAGCCATCTCACCAGCCCTGAGGATTTTCTCTTAAAAACCTTTTAGTTATAGAAACACAGAAGGAGTATTCTTGCTAATTTGGAACTGACAAGCACTGGTGTTGGAGCTGTTTTTGGAACTTTTTCTTGGAGTTTTGAGTGTATGAACTTAGGTGAATTAAATTATATTAGCAATAGCAGGGATTTTGGTCACTATTCAAAATTAGGATCAATTATGTTCCTTCAGTAAGGGATAAATATCTGCATTACAGATTTCTCCCTGCAGCAACTCTTTTTAAAAGCATAATTCTCAATTTTTCTTTTTTTGATATAATTTTCTTTTAAAAGGAACCTAGGGGTTTGGAAAATGAACACTGAAGTGGTAGAACAATCGGATGTGATTACTGTATGGCCTTAAAATATAAACAGCAAGCATTAGTGAATAAGTGTCTTTATAGTACAGTCCTGTTACTCTAATAATAAACTAAGCTTTAGACCAGCGCTAGCTTTCCTTTGTAGCACTTTTTTGTTTGTTTGTTTTGTTTTTCAAGACAGGGTTTCTCTGTGTAGCCCTGGCTGTCCTGGAACTCACTCTGTAGACCAGGCTGACCTCGAACTCAGAAATCCACCTGCCTCTGCCTCCCAAGTGCTGGGATTAAAGGCATGCACCACCACGGCCGGCTTTGTAGCACATTTTTAAAGTCAGCCACTAAATGTTCTGAACAGGCCTGTGCTGGAGAGTTTTGTGATGGGCACCATCATAGTAAGGATTTTGTTCTGAAGTTTTCTTAATTCTTCTTTAGGCTTCTCCTGTATGTAACATCTCTTTTCCCAGAATCTAAGTCTGAGAAAATTAATAGTTAGACCTATTTATCATAGATAATACGTTTTAAATGACACGGGGAAGTTCTCAGTGAAACCTTCATTCAGGAAGTACTCTGCTGTGGTTCTAAACCAGGTCATCTTTTATTCATGTTGTACATAGGGACTTCATCCGCAACATCTTCACCATTAAAAAAAGAGCAGCCCCTATTTACTCTAAGGCAGGTTGGGATGATCTGTGAACGTTTGTTGAAAGAACGGGAAGAGAAGGTTCGAGAAGAGTATGAAGAAATACTGAACACAAAACTTGCAGGTAACAAATGAGTTTATTTTAGAATATCCCAGTGTTCTAGTCACTCACTGTTCTATTGCTGTGAAGAGACACACACCATGACCAAGGCAACTCTTAGGGAAGAAAGCATTTAATTGGGAGCTTGCTTATAGTCTTAGAGCATGGCAGCATACAGGTAGATACTAGAGCAATCCCTGGGAGCTACATCCTAACTTCACATCTCCCCCACCCTGCCTTGCCCCCAGTGACACTTCTGCCAAAGAGGCCACACCTCATACTGAATCTTTCTAATTCTGTCAGAATTCCACTCCTTGGTGCCTTGCATTCAAGGCACCAAGGTGTCCATTCACCGTGGGATCCATTCTTATTCAGACCACACACCTAGAAACTCAGTGTAAGAAGTATTTCCCACAGGTGTTTTTACGTTGATATGTTCTTATTATACAGTGGTATGGTCTTGTCTGTGAACCAGAGAATTTCAGTAAAAAGGGGAATTAACATTCTTAAAGCCCATATCACCTTCATGGCCCCAGGGATGAGCTAGCCATATAGACCAACTACAGTACTAATTAAATTTTTTATTTTGTGTCCTGTGGAACTCTTATTTGAGCCATTTACAACTACTATTCAGGTTATGGATAGGATTATGTTGTTAAGAGTGTATTCACATTGCTTTATATTTTCAGATACATTAGATAGGATATTTTGCAGATCATGTAATTTACACATACCTTTATTTATAGAACAATATGATGCATTTGTGAAGTTTACGCATGATCAGATAATGCGGCGATATGGAGAACAGCCTGCTAGTTGTAAGTATTTGACCTTTGAACTATAAACTGAAAAGACCATGTTTTATTTAAGAAGAGAGCTGATAAAAGTGTGGAGGAAAAGTTAGTTTAAGACAGAAGTAAAATGTTGTAAATTAAATATCTAGGAGTGGTGTTGGGAAAGAATGAACGTGTCTGTTGTAATTTTGCCCCATTCTCTATACTAATACTCCTTTTCTCCTCCAGATGTTTCATGAATCGCGAATTTTGCATTTGTGGGCTGCCTTGTTCCTTTTGAGTTGTTGCAGGAGGTCCCAACTATGACACGCAGCAGTGCCAGTACCCATCTGTGAACACAGGTTATCTCAAGCTTTCGTCAGTGGCAACCACTCTTAGGCAGCAGCAATTGGTTTTGGAAATTTCCGTGATGTCATTACTACCCGGATGTGGACCTTTGCTACTTGTATTAATACCAGTGGCCTCGTTTTGCTGTATCATTACAATTTGGCTTCTTTATATTAATGTTTGAAAGGGATTAAAGCTGGCATTCTAGAACATGCCCTTCACTGGTTATGTAAATAAAACTGTAGAATGGCACGTCAGATGAAGTTAGTGTGATTTTAATTGTGCACTACAACCAAGCTGTAACCAGTTACTAATGACTTAGAATGTAATCCCAGACATGTAAGCAGTTAGTCTACAGTACTTCTGTGAGATAGTGGAGGAGGAGGAGGGCATTTCTGTATTTCAGGACTTTTCTTGGGGTTTCAGAATGGGTTTATATGATTTCCTTTATTATTATTTTTGGTAGTTTTATTTATTCTATCAGTCTTTTTAACAAATGTTTATTGCTGCGCCCCTCCCCAGTGTATTATTGGTTTACTGCCCTTGTAGCACTGGAGTTTAGTTGGAAAAATAAAACATTTACTTCTATTCTGCCTGTTTTCGAATTGTACACATGGGTAGTATTGGAATAAAGTAGTGTTTTTAAACTAAGTATTTTCTAGAAATCCATGAAGTTAATTTTCTGGTAATATTTACCTTTTAAATGCTGTTTTCAGAAATTAAGTTCTGACTCAAAACTGCTTCTGTAACTTGCTGTATTACAGCACGTTATATAACAAGTTCTAAAACAGCTGTGGAACTTTCCTTTGAATCCAGTTTTGATTGTTTTCAGTGATGTGATATATGAAAACAAGGTTGCTCTAGTTGGTATGATAATTCTGCAGAAAGCAGTTCAGGGTATTAAGTGTTTATTTTAGCTCAAAATTCCAGGTTGCAGTCTATCACTGTGGGGAAATCAGAACAGGAGGAACTTGTAGCCAGCCACAATTCAGAGCAGAGAGCAGTAAGTGTATAGTACTCAGTTTAGTGGTTGCCTCCACCCACTTTCTGGTTGGCTCTCTTCCTAATTGGTTAAGGCTATTCAGTCCCCACAGACTAACCTGATCTAGACTAGCCTTGTTGAGATTTAGAAAATCCTAGGTACTGTTGAGATGACAAAATTAACATCAAAGGGCTGAAGAGAGCTCTGGTTGCTTTCTCAGGAGACTCTGGTTTGGTTCCGGGAGCCTATGTAACAGCTCACTAACTAAGGCCTTTGAACACCATGGCCTCCAGGATGCACACAGTACACATATATACTCAGGCAGGCACATATACATAAAACATACTTTCAGAACACTAATATCACAGTGAATGAATGAATTAAAAATTAACACACTTTCTACACGTTTCCAAGCAAAGCTTTCTTACAAAGAAGTGAGAGAGCTGAAAGTGCTAGCCATACACTTGTGTCCTCGGTAGTCGGGGCAGGGTTAAAGGCCACCCTCTCAATATTGCTCAGTGAATTATTTTCGTTTTTATTTTTTTTTAAGAGTTTTTTTTTTTTTTTTAAAGATTTATTTACATGAGTGCACAGCAGCTATCTTCAGCCGCACTAGAGGGGTGCATCGGATCCCATTACAGATGGCTGAGAGCCACCATGTGGTTGCTGGGACTTGAACTCAGGACCTCTGCAAGAGCAGCCAGTGCTCTTAACCGTTGAGCCATCTCTCTAGCCCTTAAAATAGATTTTATTTGTATATGTTTATGTGCTTGAGGCCATAAGACAGCCAGTTGTTGAGCTGCCCATGTTGGGACTAGGAACCAAACTGCAAGAGCAGCAAATATTCTTAACTGCTGAGCTATCTCTGATCCCCTTTGAATTTTATTAGCATACTTCCTGTCATTAGACTAATCTTAAAATACAATATTTATTTTTATTTTTAACTTACTAAAACCTCATTTAAAAATAAGCCCCCAAAGTGGTGTTGTATGGCTTTCACAAGATCCCAGGCAGTTTGGAAGTCCATTAGTGTACAAGAAACACGCTATAACACTGGGCAGCTGGCAGTAAAGTGAACAAATCTCACTCGCAGATTTTCAGTCTCAATACTACTGGTACTTTGGGGTGTATCTGTGCTTTCTAGAGTGTTAATAGGATCTCTCCCCTTCCATTATGTCAACAAAAATGTCCACATTGTCTTTCAATTTTAGCCCTCAACTCATTAGGAAAACATCCTCAGAAGCTGAAAGAATAGTGTCATTACCTACGTGAATTTTTCAAGTATAAACTGCTAAACTGTGTTCAGAAGTTACACTTAATGTCAAAACATGTGCTTCTCTCTAACCTCAGTGCTGGCCACCTGGAGCAGATGCCGTCTGCATTTCTGCCATCTGCCAAGGGCTGTTAGCACCCCAACCCCTCCTCTCTTCCCTTCCATCAAGATTCCAGAGTTCTGGAAAGACTAAGCTGTATTTTGAGTATTTCTTTGTGCTATTAACATGACCTGTCCTTTTTAAAGTTATAAACTAGAAGGCAGGTCTAAAAGTTTTAATGCTTGGATATGTCCACATGGGTATGCAAGTGTCCACAGAGGCCAAAGAGAGAGAGGGTGGCAGATCCCTTGGAGCTAGAGTTCAGGTAGCTTTGAACAGCCTGACGTGGTTGCTACAAACCAAATTCTGGTCTTCTAGAAGAACAGCAAGTTTTCCCACTTGTGAACTGTATGTGTGTTTAGTTTTAGTGTTTAGGGTAAGCCTTTTGTGCTAAGAACATAAGGTGATGCTGTGGAGTCCATACTATGAATATTAGCATGGCTTTTTCTGGGGTTGCTATTCAGTTTGATACTTGGTTAGGTCACCTGATAAGTTTATCTTCAGTTACCCAAGTTGCCTAAGATTACTGCATTGTTTATGAATATATGAGCTTCAAAGTCTTCACTCGGCTTTTAAGATACTTGCCGGATTTCTTTCACTTTTAATGTTCTCTTGGATTTTTAACTATAAATAAGCATAAACCTCAAAACTGGAGTTTGATCTCCTTGCCTCTCTTTTCAGTGCTGACTTTAGTGATCTCTTTTCTAATAACATTTTGTTCACTTTTTACTGTGTAGCATTTTACCGGAATGTCTCTAACAGGTATCTCCTGATTTTTATATATCTAAAGCCAAACTCATTTTTGCTGCTCTTTCAATGAATTAGCCTTCCATAACTACAATAAAATACTCAGGTTGATCTATAACGTAAGGAAGTTTATTTTAATTCCATTTTGAAGGTTTCAGTATATGACCAGTTGTCCTTCGGTCTATAATGAGGCAGCAGACACGGCTGAAGTCCAGTTTAGAGCTAAACTGTTAACTCATCAGCCAGGAAGCAGAAGAAAGAGGACTGCTGGACCCCACCCTTTCCTCCGGCCACACTCCCAGAGACTTGGTAACTTCTTGGGGCCTTAGTTCCTAGAGATTCCACCACAAAACAGTAGTGCCACCAAAGGGGCCATAGCAGGCCCACTGATGGCAGAAAGGATCTTAAGGCTCTAAATATGCATCTGATTGTAGTCTATCTACAGTGTCACCAGCCCTGCTGCTCTTAGCCGCCTAGGCTAAGGTTTGCCTTGGTCAGCTAACTAGTAACTGCTGTGCTGCATCAGCCTCTCACCATGTTCTCACAAGTGGTGATCTCTGAAAGGCTTAACTCTTTTGCTTCTGACCTAAGAAAACAAGCTTCATTACCTCACTCTTGCCCTACTCTTCAAATCCTATTGATTGACCCCCTACCCATTCTAGCTGTCTCTGTTCTTTTATATGCTGAGATACTCCCACCCTAGGATATTGGTCAGTGCTGTTCCTTGCCTAGTGGGCTCACCTATAAATCCTCTTGGGTAGTTTTTTTCACTCCTGTACTTTTGCTCAAGTGAGGTCTGCTTTGACCACTCTTTAAAACCACAATGGCGATCCCACTTCTTACCTGGCTGTTACTTGTATGTGTAATAGTGTTCTGCTTTGCTAAATAAAGGATAAGGAAAACACTGAACTTGTGTTCTAAAGTATCTAGGAAATGCCAGGCACCTTGACTAAGGATTGCATTTTTATAGGATACCAAGCAATGTTACACAGATCAGTCCTAAGGTCCTTTTGATAGTATAAGACCAATTTGTGGTCGAGGGAAAAGTCAACATGCATACATGTACAAATGCAGGTAAATGACTAGGGGGAAAATACAAGCAAGACAACATGCCTCAGACAGGATAAAAATACTCCAGTATATGCATAAAATGTGTTGTTTAAAGACATGTTTTCTCATCTAGGCATAATGTAAATACCTTATAGTCTTAGCACGTGGGGAAGGGGGCAGGGAGGAAGGATAATCTTGCACACACCCTGCAATACAAGTCAAAGTAAAGGCTTTTAAAAAAGCTTTTTTCTGGACATGTTCACAATTTTGCTATAATTCTCTTGGTTGTTGAACATTAAATAACGAGCTTTAGGTGTCTGATCCTTAAGTTCTTATGAAAGAGATCAGGATAGTATTTCAGTGGATCTTTACATTTCTGAGTTTTTTAAGTTAGGGAGCAGTTAGTGAAGGCCCATACTGGTTGTAAGTCTCCGTGACTGTTCATGTGAATATTAAGTATAAAGCCAAATAGCTTGGGGCCTGGTAAGTTGCCAAGATTAAAAAAAAAAAAAAAATGGGGAGGCGGAGGTGATTTTAGAGCCTTTCTAGCAAGGAAAACACCTGTAAGGTTTGACATTTGCACACACAGTGTTCTGGGGTGCAGGTGCGGCTGAGCAGTGACTGCATAAGACACTCTAGCATGTACACACCAGACAAGCAAGAATGAAGGCATGCACACTGATAGTGTGTAAAGGCTTTATGCATTTGTTAAGTGTGAAGTACTCCAAAGACGTTTTGATACAAATATGACACAATCGCCAGCTCTGCTTTTCGTCTCAGGTTGGATGCGGAGCTCTGTCTTCACTCGCCTGCTTCTTAGCAGCCTCCCCACGTGAGCCTTGCAACGTGGTCAGTCTTCTGTTTCGTAGGTTTTATAAAGCCTAAAAGTTCTAATTCAGAAACAGCTCTAATAAATCGAGCACTGGAGGCTCAAGCTAAGGAAAATGAGGATTTTTGGGGTTTTGGGGGGGGTATTTTTGTTCGTTTGTTTTTTAGTTTGTTTGACAAAAAGACTAAAATGAAATTTCAAAGTTGAAATAGTAACTGGTAAATTGAAATAAGTGGTTGAAATAAATACTACTAAATTATATAACCCTATTGGAAACCGTTAAATGCCATCAGAATACAAGGTTCAAATGGAGCTGCCTGTGTGGTGCACACCTAGTAACCCCAGCACTTGAGACAGAAGCAGAGAGGCCCGTCAGGTGAGGCTGCACGGTGTCTCACAGAAATGTCAAAGGAACCAACAACAAACGGAAGTGTTGAACACTATTTGTGTAAGAGTTGCCCCCTTCCCAGACTTCTAGAAATATATTTAAAAGTTGATAATTCAATAATGACAGTTTCATTAGTAAAAACTGGAATATGAATTGAGAAGAATTTTAGGTTTGATCTCAGACTAAATTCAGGATTCTTAGAAATTAAGGTTGTTTTAGGGTGGTATGGTTGAGAAGCAATACATATTTATGAATTTTTAGATGTGGGGTTTTGTTTTGTTTTTTTTTTTGTGCTAGGGTTTGAATTCAAGGCCCTTTGTTTAAGCAAATGTCCTAGCCAGTTCAAGAAATAGAAAACTTAATACTGTTCCTGGGACAATGTAGAAATGGTTTTAAAAGGATACTGAATAACTTCACTCATTTCTTCTGAGACCGTAGAATCCGCATCCATTTTCTCAGCAGCTGTCACAACTGTTGCAAAAGCCTTTTGAATATACAAGACAGAAGAAAATACAACTTGTTGCAAGGCATCTTTTCTGTACCCTTGAGATAGTTCTAGAACTAATCAGGTTTTAGGACTTGCTGACTAATAACAGTAAATTTTGCCAGTCATTCATTAAAAACAATAAAACTGACTCTGCATTGTGTTAGAGGGTTAAAGCATAACTAACCCCTGTCTCGTCTACTGTCAGCCTCTTACTCCAGGAAAGTGCGTACTTTAATGTTGAGTAGATGTCGGGACTTTGACAGCCATGCCCTGGTCCCTGCCTTGCCATATATTCTAGAGTAGAAGTTCTCCTGTGTGTGGTGTGAGGGGTTCCACCACACCCTGTACTCTGGAGTGCACAGAGCTCATCTGAATCCTTTGTTTGGCTTTTAAAGAACACAGGATCAGAATAGGAGCCTGTTAGTACAGACTGCTAAAGACCTGCTTCCTTAGGAACTAAAGAAACAACATTTATGCTTTACAAACAAATTTTAGGATAAAAGTTGAATTCAAAACACTTTAAAAAACAAAACAAAACAAAACACTAGGCTAGAACAACACCTAACTCGTTCCTTGTGACCCACCTCTGACCAGTCGACAAGGTTAATCAGCCGGCTACACTCCAGGTGCAGCTTATATGCTATGCAGATGTCAGGGGCGATATTTGGAATGCACCCTTCCTCACTTTTCAGTGCTTCATTCTACAAACAGCAGATTAAAAGTTACCACCTTTAAGAAATTATTAAAAACAAAATGACTAGTAAGTTTAGTAAATCAGAAAGTAGAACCTCGTCGTCTCCTTCATACTTCAAGTCGGGCTATAGCCCTCTAGCTCTAAGCCACTCTCCCTATAGGACTTCTTTTTTTCTTTTGAAATCTTATTTGCAAATTATTATTTGTGAAAACTCTCATAATACACGTTTCAGTTTGCTGTAAAAGTTTAGACATCTCTGGGAATGATTACCCAAGAAAATGCTACTTCCAACATTTGTTATAAACACAATTCTAGCAGTTATTATGTGGCGTCAGTAAACACTTCTCATTGGTAATAGTAGAGTAAATGTGATCTCCCAAAGATAAGACTGCTCTCAGCACTGCACTTTCTGTTCTGGAATCAGTCTCCACAAGGCCTGGCCTAGTCATCAGAACTTAACCAACACTGCAGAGTTTTTTCTCCAGATTTATTTTTGTTTCTGTCCATGTGATCAGATGCTGCCCCTTAAATACAGTCATCTGCACAGTCCAGGAGAGGGCACCAGCAAAGAGCTGGAGACAGCCCTCACACCACAGCCCTATAGAAACTGTCGGTATTGGTTTAACTTACTTGAAATCCAAGTTTTATTAAGAAACAAAATAGCATACACAAAATGCATGTAAGACCACATCAGTTTGTTTCTGTAACTACCAAATGTTTTGTTTGTTGTTTTTTTTTTTTTTTCTTGAGACAGGGATTCTCTGTGTAGTCCTGCTGGAACTCACTCTGTAGACCAGGCTGGCCTCGAACTCAGAAATCCGCCTGCCTCTGCCTCCCAAGTGCTGGGATTACAGGCGTGCACCACCACGCCCGGCTCCACTAAATGTTTTAATTTGTAGCTTATACATTAAAAAAAAAATCAATTCATTTGTTTTGCATAGGGGATGGAGCATGTGGGTGTCAGGGAATGTTGTGGGAGGCAGGCTTCCTTCCCTCTATGGTTCGAGTCTCGGAGATTAAACTGTCAGGCTTACTTACTGACTGGGCTAGCTGACTAGGCACTGCTGTTATTTAACTCTGAAATTGTTAAGGATGGAGAGACGCCCAGGAGTTAGGCGCATCTGCCGCTGTGTGTAGCAGAGGACCAGAGCTTGGTTCCAGGCGCCTTACTCTAGCTCACAACACCTTTCATTTCAGCTCCTTCTGGACTCTTGTAGATACTTTACTCACAGGAGCACATACCCAGACAAATACCTAGTCTTTAAATATGCAACTGCAAGCTCATGGTTGCCACCATCATTGGAAAACACTGACCAGTGACTTCCTATTCAGTATTCTCCCCATAGTGCACCTTTGTGTGCTCCCATACCTGAGATCTGTATCCCATTCTGCAAGGAACAGGCACTAGTCTGGGGTGTCTTATGGAGGTGCTTTTTAACTAAAAATACAATCACTATATGTATGTATATGTATGATGTATGTGTGGGCATGCATGTCCTGTGTGGCACATGCCAAGGTCAGAAGACAACTGTGGAGTCATCACTCTCCCATATTCACAGGGGTTCAAGCTCAGGCTACTAAGCCTCTTACTAGGTAATCACTAGCTCCTTCATCCACTGAGCTATACTGAGAGCTCAGTTTACTTTTTCAAAGTATCAGTAAGCTCATACTGGCCCTGAACTTGGTGAGCTTGCCTGAATTTCTGTAGAGCTAGAATTACAAATGTGCTACCACGCCCATCCAAAAGTGCCTTCTAAAGCATTTTTTCTGGAAACTTTCAACTTCCTGAACATACACATTCGTCCTCATCTATCCACCTACTTAATAATACTCAGTGTTCATTTTACCTGTCAAAACAAATATTGAACATTTGTAACTGAAATTAGTCACTTCCTGGCTTTTAGGCAACTCTTCCCTGTATGCTGTCTTAGGAGGTTCTGCAGCAGTACCCTAACGGATCCTCCCAGAATAGACTGCTGTTGGATTTAAAAAGCCATGTAAAATCCAGGGGTGGTTTTTTTCCATTAAAAATATGCACTTAGAATTGTATATACTTTCATTAGGCCTTATTACCTGACCACTGACCCACTGTTGTCACCTACATAAGAATTCTTTTCTGCTGGGCAGTGGTGGTGCACGCCTTTAATCCCAGAACTCAGGGAGCACAAGCAGCTGGATTTCTGTGAGTTTGAGGCCAGACCGGTCTATAGAGCAAGATCAGGAGAGCCAAAGATACTCAAACCATGTTTGGGGGAGAAATCATTTTCTACAAGAGTAAGACACTAGAGCTTTCTACCTATGATTTGTTCAAAGTTTTCTTCTGTGTGTGGTCATGAATGTGTAGATCATAAGACAACTTTTTGTGGAGTCGGTTGTCTCATGCCAAACTCAGGCCCTGAGGCTTAGTGGCAAATGCCATCTCACTGGTCATGAAAGGCAGTTTCCATATGAGCAAGTGCACACAGCCTCAGTTGATCATTGACTGCTGTTGTCACTCAGTCAGTTTACCTAAAAGCTAGGAACCTTTTTTTTTTAAGGAAAATGTGGGTGGCAGCACCCAGAGCTGCCAAGGGTTGAGCTCATTAAAACAACTTAGCGTAGTATGCCTGTGATACTGGCATCTAGGGCTTGAGCATGACTCGGAGGAGAGTCGGGCTGCCTTCTTACCTTCAGGTAATAATAAGGGTTGTTGAGTGCCGTGTGGAGGGCGATTCTTGGAGCAGCATTTAAGTGCTCACGGAGCGTGTTGGCAGCACTGAAGTACACTACCTCATGCAGAGGCTGGCTCTCGGGAGGCAGGAGGTAGTCTCTGAAACAGTGAGATCACGCGCCAGCTTTTAGATGCACACACATACAGGCTGGTTCAATTCCACAGTTTTGTCAGTCTTCTATGAGTATTGCTACTTAATAAACAGTGATATCAGCAACCAAAAGCCAAGTAATGGATCCCATATAGTTTCACCCAGTTTTACATGTCATTACTACTTTTAAAACTTCCTCTGTATTTGTGATGTCTGGCATTAATGTTTTACCCAGGCATCAGTGTGAGGCAATTTTCTTAGTTGGATCATTTGGAGTGGGAAGGCCAACCTAAATCCGGCCCACACCTTCTCAGAGTAGCCTATACAAAGGGCAGGGAAGAAAGCGTTTGTTTTCGCCTCATTCTCACCAACAAGTTCATACATCCCTTTGCTGAGAGAGTCCTTCACTGGTTATTACTTTACCTCTTCAGGACATGTGATGAAGACAAATGAGACAGCCAGTGTTGTGGACTGAATGAGCACTGGACTGGGCTCTTGTTTCTGTCAGGAGACAGCCCTTGTTGGACTAGGTGGACACAGCCTGTAAGCCACTCTAATTCCCTTTATATACATCAAAGCAGCACCTCAGTGTGGCCACCGAAAGCATTACTGCTACTCCAGAGTTTGCCTTTCCACCTCCTAGACAGGATGCAGCTTGGTGACTTTGAAGAAGAGCGGGCTCAGCATGACCGCCATTCCTCCTCCAGTGAGCCTACTCACTCTGCCTCTTGTAAGCCAGCATAGATTTGTGCATTGGCATTTTGCTTGTATTTGTTTTTAAATATCTTCTGTTCAGACCTAGCAGCTCTGTCAAACATCTGTACTCGAGGCCCTGTGGAAAACAGGAACGGGGTTTTGACGGGGGTGACACAGGAGTCCCATTTTCTCTTTGGGCTTTTGCCTCATTTGTCTTGTTTCCTTTCCCTTTCCCTTTAACAAACTATAATTTTAACCTCTTTCCTCCTGGGAGAGACAATCTTGGTAACAACACCAAGTCTCACTGTGGAAAGTTTTGTGATTTCACAGCAAATCGCAATCATTCTCAGCCTTATTCCAGCAGCTCAGGAAAGGTTAGCGAGCCAGACATAATAGACAAGAAGTCAGAAGGGTGCCCGCTGGGATTTGTTGTAGCTCATGGGCCTGGTATTGGGCTTGGAAACAGTTAAACTAATGCCAAGGTTCACAGCTTGACGAGGGGGAGCCTTGGGAACAGGAAAGGCTCATGCACTGGGCAGCGGGGCTGTGGCTGTCAGCACTGACCTCTCTCTCTTGACCAGGCCTTCAATCCAACTTTGAATGAATTGCTTTTTTTAATGACACATTTTATTTTTAACTTACTTTTTGATATACTTTGCTGCTCATTTTACCTCTTAGCATTACTTTCTTTCTTCAATAACTAAAAATAACTCTGCCCTCAACATTGTCCTGGGAAATGAAAAATTTCACTTTCAGGGTGGTCACGATCATGATATTCACCAAAAAACTACTCTTCCCCCACACCCCAACCATTCCTAGTCACAGCCTCATCTGCTGACCAGTTTGAACTGCCTTCATCTAAAAACAACACTCTTCCTACTTTCCTTTTTAGGCAGGGTCGCAGTAGTCTAATGATGTAAAACTTAAGGTCATGTTACCCTGGAATGTCCAGTGACTTTTGTCCTCGCCTCTCAAGTGCTGAGGTTATAGGATGGACCTTTACATTCTGCACTGCCTGTAGCTAGCTAAGTCCTTGTCTTTGATATACTTAACATGTTTTAAATCTGTCCATGTTTCCATAAGGTCATCTGGATGGTGGTTTCATATACACACATAAATCAGGCTTTTGGGAAATACCCAGAATGATCCAGGAGCCCCAAGAAAGACTCGAACTAGATAGAAGACTTTGATAGTTGCTGAGTATACTGATACTGCAGTATAGATTTGGTGCTAATACTTAGGTGTCCTGATAAAATATTCAGAACAAAACAGTAGCATGGCTAGTATACAATATCTGTTTCTGGGCTGACCCAGATTCTACGACAGGCAGAAAAACAGTAAGAATAACACAAAATTGAGAAAATTCTGAAGTGTCCTGTATTTTCTCACCAGGCCTAACTAGCTAAATGAGGTTTAAACCTGCCTTCCTGAACCAACAGTAAAAAGTAAAGTCATTTGATTAGATAACAAGGACAGAAGATCAAGAAAAGCACTGAGTCTCATCAGGGGGAACAAGTGCCCTGGATTGGCTGTGGGCAGGGAGTTTCCTGTGTCATTTGGGAAAGCAGGATTACTGTCAGCTCATCGGAGCATAGACTCACCTCACCAAGTTGTCGATGAAGTTCGTAACATTTTCTCTGAGCAATTCAAACTTGGTTGGCTTCTTAGTTCTCCTTAGCTCTTTCATTTCCAGTAAGGACTGGAGGGCAGAGGGTATAAAAATATACCATCTTTGACTTTGGAAGAGAAACACTTTGAGAGCTGTCGCTCGTGTGGAGAGACTGCTGATGCTCTCTACTTAGAGTGCAGACAAAGAACCAGATCAAAATGGGCTTTATTTTCTGCTAAGAATCTGGGCAGACTCTGCCCCTCTATGTGTTTTACTTTAAACCAAGTAAATGTTCAAGGGAAGAAGAGAGCAGTTTACTTCACTGCTTAGTTATACAAGAGTGCTCACTGTTTAGAAACCATTAATTTTCATTTAGGAACATGAGAAAAAAACACCCATCCATTCCCACCACAGCTTTGGCCCACAGGAACAATGCCAGAGTGAAATTCTGTGGTACATTTTAACTTGGTAAAATGGGCTAAGAAGGGTCACTTGACAATCAAGTGCTTTTTTGACCCTATGAGTGTTCAGTAAAAGGAAAAAGGCTGGGATCTGTAGTTCAGTGGTATGGCTCTAGCTAGTGGCGAGATAACCTAGGGTCGCTTCTCAGCACTACGTCAAAAAGCTTTGACGTAGACTCTCTTGATTTCTGATCAAAAAGAGAAATAAGTATATTATATTCATATTCTTTTTGTAAACCATACTCCCCTTTTTCCTTTACAGTTAATTCTGTTTTCTTCCTTAAGGCTTCAGGACTGATTCTGTATTGTCTAGTAGACTATAAGACTGTGCGTGTATAATCTAGGATGACGGTAAGACAAGGAACAGAATGGAGCCTAGCTCTAGGTGGAGCCATGCTGCTGTCTTCTCCCTGGAGAATGAACTCAATGAGGGCCTGACTGGGAGGCCCCCCAGTCAGGCTGGCTCTGTTTACCTTACAACGCTGCTTTTCCCCCAGCAATTCAACACTGTGTACTCAGTAAAGAGCCTGCGTGAAGTCTGCCTGGGTTTGCAGGTTTCTGAGTACTGACCCCGGCACAACTCCTTTTTGTACTTTTTTTCCTTTTGCATCCTGGCCAGAGCCTGAATGTGCTCTAACTGTCCTAACCCTCTGGGCTTCCGTAGTCCCTAGAGCCATCCTCCCCGCCACGCAGCTGCCTGCTGCTGCGCCAGCCTCTCCTCCTTGCTCTTGGCAGCTTCCAGTTACAGCTGGCCTGCCTGGTTTGGAGGGAGGCTTTAGAATAAAAACAACAACAACACATAAGTTGCTGCCCTCCTTCTTTGGGCATTTAGTTAATTTTTTTCATTAATGAGACTAAGGACCCGAAAAAGGGACTTCGATTTCCCTGGTATTATATATAATGTCTCCACAAGAGTCAGTGGAGATTTCCTGTCACACTTCTTTCCTGCCTTCTAATTCTTTAATTAGCACAGAAGCCCAACCCCTTCCTGCAGTTTAGATGGCATCCGTATGTCTGAGTTACTGGCTTCAGTCTGTCTGTATGACGTTCTGGTCGAGAGCACAAATTAAAACAAGGGAGGCACGCCCCCTGCAGCTGGAGGGAGCAGGAAGATGCCTACCTTCTGAAGGTGGTAGAGGTCTGTCTTCTGCAGCGCCTTTGGCTGTGACCCACAGGCATCCTCTTCCTCTTTGCTATCTGCTTTGAATACAACACCAATATACAACAGGGAATAGACAATGGAAGTAGAATTCATACTTATTTTAAGCATGAGCAAGACTGCCAAATGATGCTCCTCCTAGAAGCTGAAGGCACTACACATTGCATTGTTTATATAGTGAGGTCTTCAGCCACTAGCTACTGGACTCTAAGAGCGTTTCTAGCCAACAGAACAAAAGCCTATATAAAAAAAAAATCATACAGACTTGAAACTATCTCCCTTTGACCTAAGATTGTAAGCAGGGTCAGCTATATTCCGATCCACGTGTGCTCAGCCTTCCAGTGTACTGCTTTTGATTCATTACTGCTTAGCAAGGAAGGCAGTGCACAGAAGCTGTAAGAGCAATTCACAGGAGGGAAATTCCTAACTGATATGCACGTGTGGCTATGCTTCCGGAGAGTGTGATACTCTGACTTGGGAACCAGACTGGTCTGGTTCAAATATGATATTAAAAATTAGCAAAAGAATATATATTATTCTTAAAGAACCACAAGAAAATTCCTGATTTTAGAAATTTATAACCTAAGGTTAGGATAACTACTAGCTAAATTCTTTATTCCATTCCATTACCTTGTAGGAGAACCTTAAAATTAACACTCAGCCTGATTTTACCCTCTCCAATTTAATTCTAAATTAAAATATGTCAACAGTGTAAAGAGACTATAGGTGGCAAATAACCACATATTTCTTCTCATGAGAATTTTAAGCATACTTTGTTATTAATAACAATTGTTTGTTTCGTTTTGTTTTTTTGGATTTGGTTTATTCGAGACAGGGTTTCTCTGTATAGCCCTGGCTGTCCTGGAACTCACTCTGTACACCAGGCTGGCCTCGAACTCAGAAATTCACCTGCCTCTGCCTCCCAGAGCGCTGGGATTATAGGCATGCACCACCACCACCCGGCTAACAACTGTCTTTTGAAACCAAGAAATAAAGACAAATCAGCAGGATGGTGGTTTTGTTTTAATTCATAAAACACTCTATTCTTTATACTGTTGTCACACATTTTAATTTTCAGCTTTCCATTTGAAAAGTGATAACTATTTACTGATAATTTATCACAAGATTTGTTCACTAGATCGCATTATATAAACTAATTAAAATTATGGTATCTGTAGTTTATTTTTTTTTATAGAAAAAAGCTATTTTATATTCTATATGTCCTTAAGAGTTGCTTCTCATTGGTGAGACTACAACTGTGAACTGATCTTATATACACACACACACACCACACACTGAGCTGTAAACCAAGAGAGATAAAGTCTGGGTGCTGTATCGATAGCTGTAGAGTATACAGGAGTTTACTTTTTGTCCAGATTTCGGTTTCTCGTAGCTGGAATGACCTCACCTTCTAGTCTTTGAACATGCTCACTTGTGTGGAGTGGCCCAGGGTCGTTGCTGGCGGTAAGGTCAGCTCTCACATGGTTTAGAGGAGTGAGTGAATCAGCACTGCTCACCCGCCCTCACCCCGTCAGATCCCTGAGGAGGTGCTACAGGGGTATGAGGGGAGATGTCCACCAAGACAGTGTTCTGTAACTAATGGGGTTTAAAGACAAAGGACTATCTGCCACAGGAAGGATTCAAGCAAACATTCAAAGAGGGTGTTTCCATGCTGCATGAGTCATCACGGCACCCCTGGGTAAGGAAAGAGTACAGATGGTCTGTCTAGAGAAGAACTGTCTGCCGCCCATTTTTATCTGAAGAATGGAAATGGTCTTCTTCCATTTGATTTTCTACATTGTTTAAAACAAATCCAGAGGCGAAATACTTTACGTATTTGCCCTTGTTAAGATGTTACATTGGAGACTAGTCTGCTGACTGATATTGAAGAGTTTTGATGCCATTCTGGTTAAAGGACTGTCAGTGGGCAGGATATTACACTTACCATCAAGGTTCTGAAACTGGGTCAGGAAATCCTTTATTTTCTGTGTTGTGTTGCCAAGCTGGTTTTCAGAAGAGGAATTCAAAACCTCAATACATTGCTGAAGTATGCTCATCAGTTCATCCTTTGCCAGCATTCTAGAAAAACAGCGACAGGAGATCTGGCATAACTAGAAAACTAGCACACCTAACACTTCTTCAACATATTTAATATTCAGAAGATGAAATAAAATCCTCATTAGTAATTTCATCTTTTTAAGAGATTTTATTCAACATTTGTGACATTTAAAAGTGTAGATATTTCAATAATGTGCTCAGGTGAGCAAGTATCCAAAGGTTTGTGTTCACAGCCTGGTTCTGATAGTGTAAGACAGAATGAGCTCATCAGCCATTTCTGATCCTTAGCATCCTTATCTCTAAGAGGAAACAAAACTTCATGTTAATGAAATTACTAGTCATATTTTCAAAAGAGTATTCTGACTGCTACTTTGTAAAGGAACATGCATGAAGTCAGAAAAACCAAGCAGGCTATTGCAATAACCAAGGGAGGAAATGACAATCTCCATTATCTATACCAGACAAGAGAGAGGTTTTCTGGTTCTTGATAAATCCCAAAGGCCATCCAAATTCCTTTTGATTGGACAATAAGGATACAGAAACTACAAAGATGGGAGATCAAGATTTCAGTTTCACCAACTGTAAGATCTGTACTATCTATCCCACAAGATCTCAAAAGCACCAGAGAAACTTGGAGGGAGTGTGCACTGATGAAGTGGAAAATCACAGAAGTCTTAGAAGCCATTAAAGAAGTAATAACCTGTCAAGGGCTGGGACCATAGAAAGAAACAGGACCAACAGTCAAGTGTAGGAACATGCAGGTCATGGGTAACCTAGATAACACCAGTCTAGATGGTTGGACACTAAAGTCTGCCTCGCTGTGAATGTGCTTAAAACAAAATTCCTTTCTTATATGTACCTTTCACTAGCAAAAAAACACAAACTTCTATCTTTTTATGTTTATAGTGATAAAAG
Organism: Apodemus agrarius; assembly: GCA_964023405.1. Lineage (NCBI taxonomy): Eukaryota > Metazoa > Chordata > Mammalia > Rodentia > Muridae > Apodemus > Apodemus agrarius. The sequence goes on along the minus strand of OZ030009.1, from coordinate 118,385,543 downwards.
TCATTGTTCACCATTAGTTAAATGGATGATTTCGGTCCAGTTTTGGAATTAATTTGAGATCAATGTCTAAAGCCTTCCATCTTTTTTTATTTTTCAAATAAAATTCTCTCAAAAACTTATTCCTTTTATTTTCTAAAATAGTATTTATCATATGATTTCTTATTGTCTGATTATGCTATTTTTCTTTTACTACAACCAAATATCAAAGCAAGGTACTTTCTAAAGCAAATAGTAGTTTTGAAGAATAAAAGTCCAAAATTGGGGTGGATAGTTCCATGATTAGGTTCTGATGAAGGTGCCCTCGGAAGGGGCATCACACAGGAGCGTGCTGGGAGGGGCAGGTGTACTGGGTAACAACACCTAACTCATCCCATGAGACCAACAGTAAGTCTAAGAATGGTACCCTACCAGTTTGACAACTTGGAATATCTTAATTAACTTACATCTTAACAGTTTCATAGCTTAATAAGCCCATAGTGAAGACCAAGTTTCTTTGAACAAAAATCCAAGATAAAGTTCTATTGCATTTGGCTGACCAATTGTCTTATTCACAGTCTTTGAGGAGATGGCAGAAATCTATGGTTAATATATCTCAGATGGTACCTGAAACCACTACAGAAGGAGTGAGCTTCAAAATCTTTTAAATACAGCTTTCTGTCTGGTTTCATGCTAAGCTTATAAATGCCTATAGAGAATCTAACATGAAGCACATTCAGGACAGCAATCTCTATATTAAAAGAAAGAAATGCGCCGGGCAGTGGTGGCGCACTCCTGTAATCCCAGCACTTGGGAGGCAGAGGCAGGCGGATTTCTGAGTTCGAGGCCAGCCTGGTCACAGAGTGAGTTCCAGGACAGCCAGGGCTACACAGAGAAACCCTGTCTCGAAAAACAAACAAACAAAAAAACAAACAAACAAAAAAAAAAAAAAAGAAAGAAAGAAAGGCCATTTTGATAATAAATAGTCTCAGTTCCTACACCAAGAAATCTAACATACAGTAGGTAGCTTATTCTTTAGGTAGTGTTCCACTATCATCTGAAATTTAAATGTAGAATTAAGAAACTACATTTAGATTTCAAAATTCTACTCTCTAGGAACTAACCTGAGGTGATTAAAATACTGATCAGGTTACTTTTTAGAACTCAATGAAAGCTGAGCATATGTGCTGGCTAGGTTTTATGCCAACTTGAAACAAGTTATCTGAGGTGAGGAAACATCAATTAAAAAAGCCTCTCTAAGTTCTGGGGCAAGGCAGGCCTGTAGACCATTTTCTTAATCAGTGGTTGATGTGGGAGGACCCAGCCCACTATAAGTGGTACCACCCTAGCCTTATGGTCCATTTTTGGTTTTACAAGAAAGCAGGCTGAGCATGTCATGAGGAATAAATCCGTAAGCATTCTTGGCCAGGGCATCAGCTTGTTTCTAGACTTCGGCCTGGCTTTCCTGCCTTGTCTTCCCTCAGTGGACTGTGACTTGGAAGCCAAACAAACTCTTTCCTCCCCAGGTTACTTTTGGTAATGGTGTCTCATCCCAGCAACAGCAACCTAGCTAAGTCAATAGCCTCCATCAGAGCCAGTGAAATGCCTCCGCAGATAAGGCACTTTATAACTTGAGTTTGATCCCTGGAAACTCACATGGTGGAAGGAGAAAACTACCCAGAAAGTCATCCTCTAACCTCCACATACATGCCTCCCACCCCTAGGTACTCACTCTCCAAGTAAATAAATGCAAACAAAAAATTAAGCATCAACTTCAGAACTAGAATTCCACGTTGAGAGAAGAATCCATGACAGCTTCGATGTGTACATTTGTCTTTGCAGTAAGCTCAGAACAATGCATTTGGGACATGAGCAGAGTAAGCAGTGGTTCATTTTTCTGTCTGTATTATGTGCTGAGACAGTCAGTCAGGGTGAGTGAGGTGCAGGAGTCCACAGAAGCTCATTTTGAAACCTTTTAGAACCTCTGAATGAGGAAGACATACCTAAACAAGATACATTTCTTTTCTGTTTGTTGGGATGCAAAAGAAAATATGCTAGATTTTGAAGATTTACAATAAGCGCCTGTTCTACCAACTAGGAAAACCTGTTTTCAGACTTTATGCAGACACCAAAAACTGTCTCTGATGTTTTGTTCATGCCTAATGTGTCTACAGGAAGAGAGACATTTACTGCGGAGCTGCAAGCTTCTCCCTCACTTCTCTCTGGTGGTGGCCGCACTTTGACCGGTCCTTGTTAGAACTGCTATGTCTGATCCTCAGTACTGCTGAGCTTAACTTAATAAAAAGATGGAAACTATACTTGGTATTTATTGGTTCTGCTTTATTTATAGCCCCTGACTTCCACTTTAGAGCTTGGCAAATCAAAGCTGAAGGTATAAACAGCTTTTAGTCAGATCTGAATTATGATCCTATTAGCAGTGAAGCAATCTCATGCAGGGCACGTAGGCCCTCTCTGTGTTTCAGATTCCCCAGAGAAAACGCGGCTAACTGACCTTCCGGAAGGTGCCCTGCACTGTCCTGCAGTGTGCTTAGGGTGCCTCAGGCCGTCCTGACCCACAGCAAGGCCTCACTACAGGTGTAACTATTATCAGCATGACTTCTGTAACCTAGGTACCTGACATTTATGGGCCTAACCGAATTCTAAGTTAGTAAACCCAAGAATTTAATGAGTAAGTTCTTTCCAGATAAATGAATTTATGAATTTGGGAATACCTAAGAAGAGAGGGATAACAGATGCTAATAACAGTTGTAACACAAGGAATCAATCGGCTGGGTGCTGGGGAGATTATTCCCTGACAATACAAGCCATCCTGAGTGCCATCCTGGACTAGTAAAGTTTCAGAAATCTATTTTAAAGTTTATAAACACACAAAAACAATTTAATGACATTTTTTTAAAATGAAAAAAAAAAAGTATTGCTGAGCATGGTGTCACATCTTTAATGCCAGCCCGGGGGAGAGGAGCCACAGTGTTCCTGGCTAGCCTTGTCTACCGAGATAGAGCAGCCAGGAGTACAAAGTGACACCCCATCTCAAAAACAAAACTTTTCAGTGAAAATCAAATTTCTTTGGGGATTTATTTTTCCATATAGTAAGAAATTTCAGCTTCATAGCTACACTCTCCCTAACTCACTAGCAACTGTATTGCGGTCTTAGACTTGGGGCCAGCTTGAGTAGGAGTGTCCCCTGTATGCTCCTGGATTTGCACACGTGGACATCAGGTGGTGGTGCTGTCTGGGAAGGCAGAGGACGTGCGGCCTTGCTGGAGAGAACACAGCACTGGAAGCTGGATGCCACCTCAGTAATCCGTGTGGTTCCAGAAGCCTGCCACCTGCTGCCATGCGGCCTGCCACCTCCACACAGTAAACCCCTCAACCTCTGCCGAAGGAGCTCTCCTCTATACATCGCCTTGGTCGTGGTGATTGTCACAGCAACAAGAAGTAATTACCTCCCTACGGTGCCCATCTGTTCTGGGCATGGAGGGAAAGAGAGCTAAAAATAAACCCAGCTAACAGACTTCTTTCTAATGTGTTCGGGTTGCTAGGCGTGACACGCACACTGCCAGAGGCATGAGGACTCTGAGTTCAAGGCTCTCCTCGCAGTATAGGGAGGCATTGTCTCAAAGAAAGGAAAAGAAAACCACAAAAATACTGTGTTCACATCCACATTTGTACCTACTGAGGACAGTTTAAGCCTTGACAGACACCTACCTCCCATTGGTTCCCTTTCTCACTATGGAAGTGGCCACTATCTGCATGTGTGAGGGGAATGCCTGTGGTGGCTTGACTGACAATGGCGCCCAATGGCTCATAAATTTGAACGCAAATATTGTAGCCCTTTCTCTTAAAGGGGACTCCTTTGGTTAAGTTGTTTGTCCTCTTGAACAGAGACCATGAAATCTCCAAAGACTGGGCTCCAGCCAGTATATGTTCCCCAGGGAGGAGAGTCAAAGGACAAGTCCCAGATGCTTCCACAGGTAACATGGCCAACAGGTATTTACATGGCTGTGACCCACACCTACAGGACCAACTGAAGACTGTATGACTGTAAAAACAAAGGATACATATGTGGGTAGCTACAGGGTCTTGAAATGCAATAGGAAAGTACAACCAAAACCATTAAACAATTTCACAAGGCTTATTGTGTATGTGAAATCTCAGAATGTCACTGAGTTCACTTGTAGAAGATTAATCTCTATTTTCCTGGAAATACTGGAAGCGAGAGCCAGGAGAGACCTACTGAAAGAGTAAACCACTTGAGTACTTTCACTTTCTCTTCACAAGATACCCCAAATTAAATTCAGCTAGGAATGCCAAACAATGAAAGCCTTTCTTGAACACGCCCTAAATCTCTTTTGTCCTGTTCATTCATGATTGATGTCTTTCAGATTCCAATCCCTAAAACTTTATAAAGCTAACTAAGGGGTGCCAACCCTTGACCCCATAACCCCATGGCCTCCTTCTACCACCGACAGTTGAATTACCTCAAGATACACTATCCCCACTTTCCTTACTGTGAACCCTCAAGTCCTTTCATTGTCTCTATTTGGCTCCAAAGCAGCTAAGACCAGTTGTTACCCCCTCTATCACAGAAGAAAAAAAAGGGGGGGGGGGTCCTAGATCCCTGAGAAGAAAATGTTAAAAAACAAGAGTGCAAATCAGACACATTCAAGTGATAAAGGTAAAGTAAACGAAAGGTCTCAGAGCTGGGTATACACCAAACAGCCAAATTAAAAAGAAACAGACAAATGAGAGAGGGAGGGAGGGAGGGAGAGAGAGAGAGAGAGAGAGAGAGAGAGAGAGAGAGAGAGAGAGAGAAGGGCTCTAAATAAAATGAAGTCTACAATGAACTAGTTTTGGTTACATTTGACCCAAAATTAATAGATTAAAATGTTTTCTTTTTTTTTTGGGTGGGGGGGGCGTTTTGAGACAGGGTTTCTCTGTATAGCCCTGGCTGTCCTGGAACTCACTCTGTAGACCAGGCTGGCCTTGAACGCAGAAATTCACCTGTCTCTGCCTCCCAAGTGCTGGGATTAAAGGCATGCGCCACCACTGCCTGGCCAAAATGTTTTCTAATGACATTATATGAGCAGCTTGCGGGTGGAATGTAATGAACCGTGGGCTGGTCAGCGGGCAGGTGCTGTGTGAGCCGAGGAGGTGCACTGCAAGAAGCACAGACTACAGTGGTTGCTGCAGTGCTGCACATATCAGTTCAAAAGTGGTTTATATATTCTTTCATTCAGGCTGCATAGGAAGCTCGTTCTGAAGGAAGGCTTAAAGCAGACACACAAAAAAAGAACAAAAAGTTACCTCAGCAGCTGCAAGGCTGATGTGTACTCTTCCGAATCCCATATCTTCTTTTCTAAACATGTGTAGTACAGCTCCCTAATCTAGAAATGCAGGATATGATTTATGAGGAGTACAAACTACATACCAAGTTGATAGCCTACTAGTTATGCAAAATCATCATGTTGATGCTATTAATAAAAAAAATCATTAAATTACAAGAGGCTTCTTGACATATATTGGCTCAGATACTATAGAAATACAATTTATATAAGGTCAAATTATATTGGGAGTGGCCGACACCAATAAGCCATAAAGTATCATTAGAGATGGAATAAATGGCTGATTGAAAGGTTAATAGCTAAGTTAGCAGACCCTCACACGGGCCACTGTTTTAGTCCATCTCTACACTCTGATCTAAAGATCTGGAGATTAATTATTCTACCACTCACATGCATCCTACACGGGGCTCGCAGGTTTGGGTCTAATAAAAGTTCAAATCAGCATAATTTTGCAAAGAGCAGAAGTACGATGTTTGTTTTAACTCTTGGTACAATGCAAAGTTAACCACTAAATACTATCCAACAATTTCCACCTCCAGTTCCGCAGGGGTGGAGAACTAGCTCTCCCTATGCATGGAACAGAATGCCACATTAGCAAGGCTCTCCACCACAGCACCAATACAGAGAATGATCCACTGGGATTCGCGTGGCTAGTTCCAGCTCTAACTTTCAGAACAAAACCATTTTCTATTATTAGTAATGTGAACAGCGAGACTAGACTGTTTTCTTATTATAAGAACTGGCTTCATTTTAAAGTCTGATGCCTGAGTAATAGAGAAATCAAAATAAGAAAGTACTATTATTCTTACTTTGTTGACTCCGAATGAGGAAAATTTTACTTACCTGTCGACCTAGCGGGTACTTGGGAAGAGAAGAGGTAAAATTATGAAGACATCTCAAGACAAGGAAGTAATTGATGTGGTAAACATGCAGGTCTTCCAACAATGATTGAGTTTTCTCCTAAAAGTCACAGAATAATAATATGCATGGTAGTAAAATAAACTTAAAAATTACTTTATGGATACATACTCTCTAGAAAATTGATGAGTATTTAGAACTACAAGTTATTTTCTAATTTCATGAAAACTTGACACATCAAATTTAGGACACAGTCCATACAATTGTTTAGTATCAAATCTGATTGTATTTTACACATATCAGAACTGACATTGTAATTTAATATTGGTGTTAGATTAGTAATAAATAATAAATCTTCAAATAAAATCAATTCTATCCACTCAGCAATAAATGCTTATGCTACCTGGCTTCTATATGCTTTTATTTATAACAATCTTATATTAAAAAAAATCAATACAGCTCTCAGTTGATATAAAGGCGCTTCCAAGATAGAACATCAGAGAACTTTTTTCTTGATTAAAAAAACCGCCTTACCTTTTAAACAAGGTTTTGTCATATTAGTTATCATGGAGAACTATCCTCCATGATAGTAGGTAGTACCCTATCCTCCAAATATTGACATACAGATATTTTTTGTAAAATTAATAAATGCTTTATTAGTACATATTCTTTTACATGGAGTTAAGAACAAGCCAGTAAGACACACGCATTCCTACCTTTAAAAAGGTCTCATCTGTCAATAGTGCAACTTGCTTTTCCAAAGGTTGATTTTCCACGTACCTAAAATTTTCAGTATCCCATAAAGAAAAGAGGAATGTTAGCGATTTTTATAGTTGAATGGCATGTTAGAAAAAATAACTAGCTAGATTGTTTTCCATATTTTTTCATTTCTTCTCAAAAAGAAATGACATATGGTAATTTAAGACATAAGTTCTTGATTACCTTAATGATAACTAGTGAAGTCACTAAGGCCATATACCCCAGAAATAGGAAGAGTTATTTCTCAATAACTCTGGAGAACTTGCAAATTATATAAAATATTAGCAAAAATATTGATGTCAAAAATTTGAATCTAGCAAAGAAATTCTATCCTTAAAAGCAGCATGGTTCTATATTGCAAAATGAAAGGCTTATTATTTCATTCCTAACTTCAAAAACAACTGAAGCAGCCGGGTGGTGGTGGCGCACGCCTGTAATCCCAGCACTTGGGAGGCAGAGGCAGGTGGATCTCTGAGTTCGAGGCCAGCCTGGTCTACAAAGTGAGTTCCAGGACAGCCAGAGCTACACAGAAAAACCCTGTCTCGAAAAACCAAAAAAAAAAAAAAAAAAAAAAAAAAAAAACAACTGAAGCCAGAAGTCTTTATTTCATTCTAGTCTCTAGTACAAGACACATTAAATATACTTATCTCTTACCTTCTAAATGAAGGAAGGCGCCGGATATTTTCACACTGATTAACTGAGAAAACATTTATTCTTTTTTTGGCTTCTGAGAGATCGCAGCACAGAACACTTAGGGGCTGGGAATAAAAATGTTCTAGTAGAGAAAGCTGAAAGAAATCAAAAGTATTATAGTGTGGCAATAAATGTTTCACCCCTTACCTGCTGAATTTTAGGCCTTTGTTGTTTTGCTGTTGTTTGGGTTTTTTGTTGTTGTGTTTTTGTTTTGGCTTGTTTTGCTTTTTCAAGATAGGGCTTCAGCTCTGGCTGTCCTGGAACTCACAGTATAGCAGGCTGGCCCTCAAACTCAGAGATCTGTCACTGCCTCCTGAATGCTGGGAGTAAAGGTGTGTGCCACCATCGCCTGTCTTTAAGACTGTTTTTTGAGGGTTAAAGTCTGTGCAGTTGGGGCTGAGGGGATGGCTGAGCGATGAGGAGCACCTGTTACTTCTGACGGTGACCAGGTTCGCTTCTCAGCGCTCAGACCGCAGCCACCAACCATCGGCAACTTCAGGTCCACAGAACCCAAGGCTCTCTTCTGGCCTTTACGGCACTGCACATGTGGGGAACAAGCATACCCATAGGGAATATACCCATAAACAGAAAACAAAAATAAATATTTAACTAATTATGTCCAATAACATTGCAGCAGTACTTATACAACTTAAATATTCTCTCCTCTCTCTCTCTCTCTCTCTCTCTCTCTCTCTCTCTCTCTCTCTCTTTTGGTTTTTCCGAGACAGGGTTTCTCTGTGTAGCCCTGGCTGTCCTGGAACTCACTCTGTACACCGGGCTGGCCTTGAACTCAGAAATCCGCCTGCCTCTGCCTCCCAAGTGCTGGGATTAAGGCGTGCGCCACCACTGCCCGGCATAACTTAAATATTTTCAAGGCTACAGTTCTATAAGTAATCCAAGAAATATAATAGAAATACTAAAAGGAAACAACAGATCTATCTGTTCAAATAAAAATAATGCTGCATCAGTAGGAACTGTACCCACTGATAAGAGTAACAAAAATCTGTACCTTTAAATTCAGCTTCATCCAATTCGAGAAAAAAAATGGTACACTGACTACTAAAGCACTCACACACTAGATCACTGTATTCTCTGAAGGCAATTTATTTTAAAATTCTAGTATAATTTATGAGATGAAATATGATTATCAAACTCTTTTCTAATTCTAAGCAAGTTTCTAAAGACATTGTTTTTTTCAGATAACTTGTATCCCTCATTTCTCTAATAAAAACGATAATCAAAAGCAACTTAGAAAAGAAAGGTTTATTTGGCTTACATATCCCAATCCCAGACCACCATCTTGAGAAAACAGGGCAGTAACCCTGATGAGCAGACGAGGGGATGGTGGAGAAATGGGGCTGACTGTTTGCTTTTAGGCTCACGTTCAGCTACTTTTCTTATACAATTATACCACTAACGCCCCCACCCCGAAAGGTGCCAATACCCATAGAAGGTTTGACTTTCCCACAGCAATCAGCAGTCAAGAAAAAGCCACAAAGACATACCCAATGTCATGAAGGATTTTCCTCAATTAAAGTTTTCTTCCTAGGAAACTACATCAAATTGACAAAAACTAACTAGCACACAGTGTTACTCGACAGTTAATTCCTTAAGTAATGGAGAAAACATTCTATTCAGTAGAAAATAACATTTCCCACAGGATTAGTAATTCAACATGCTCTTCTATAAGCAAATTTTAAAATATTTGGGAGGCGACAGGGTTACTGTGATATTTTTTTGTCTATTCCTAGACTCCTTGGATCTTTTACACAAAAATGACTTCAACTTGTCCAAGGCCCCGTTTGTGTCTATTAAGACAGTCACATGGTTTCTGCCTGAGTCCTCTGATGTTGCTACATTATATGCATTAAATTGTATAGTATCAACCAGTCTTGTATCCTTGAAATCTATCCAATTTTGTCACAGTGTGTGATCCCAGTGTTGATCAATTTGGTTTACAAGTTTATTTTACTGATAATCTTTGATTCTATACTAACCACAGAAATTAATACGTAGGTTGGGTTTTTTTTGTTGTTGTTTTGTTTTTTTTTCCGAGGCAGGGTTTCTCTGTGTAGTCCTGGCTGTCCTGGAACTCACTCTGTAGACCAGGCTGGCCTCGAACTCAGAAATCCGCCTGCCTCTGCCTCCCAAGTGCTGGGATTAAAGGCATGCGCCACCACCGTCCGGCAGTATTAGTTATTCTTAAAAACCACAGTATATCTGGCAGGAGAACTACCTGGTCCGGCCTTTCCTTCATTGATAATTTATTATTCATCACTTACTTTTGTCAATTCATATGGTTCTAGAAATTTATCCACCTCTTTCTATTTTCTAGTTCACTGGAATTAAGTTTTGACAATTTTTTCTTAATTATTTCAGTGATATGAGTTATAGCATTTCCCTTTCATCTCCGATTCACTTGGATCTTTTTGGGGGTGGTTAGTTTGGCTATGAGCTTATCAAGCTTATATTTTCAAAGAAACAACTTTTGCCTCTTCCTAGAGTTTCTAATCTCCATTTCCTTTGTTTCTACTCTGATCTGTATTACCTCCTTAAGTATAGTGACTTGAAACTTTCCTCATTCTTGCTTTTTCTTTCATAAACCTCTGAGGATTTTTTTTCTGGCATGGCTTAGTCAGAATTTTAATTGTGGTTTTACTTTTTTTGCCACCTCTGCTAGCCAATGAACACTTTAAAGACAGATTTCTTTTTCCGTTGTACATCTAGGGCTCAGCACAGTGCCTTCCCTAATGTTAGTGCCTAGTATTTAAAAAATAAACAAAATTAATGGCATGACAAATTTTAGAGGTTATTCTGTCATTTAATTTCATAAATTGCTAAGGTAAATTCTGTTTTGATTTAAATCCTTTTTAAAAAAATTCAGTGAATCAAGCCATTATGATTATGTGCAGGAAAAATACATATGAAAGGATGTCTTGGGTCAGGAGGTGGTAGCTCACAACTTTAATCCCAGTACTCAAGAGGAAAAGGCAGGTGGGTCTCTAAATTCAAGGCCAGCCTGGTTCACAAAGAGAGTTCCTGGACAGCCAGGGCTATACAGATAAGCCCTATCTCAAAAAGCAAAACAAAATAACAGGAAACAATAACAAAAAAATCTTATGAGTTTCAAAACACTATAAAAAGATGAAGATTATCACATTAGACTTATGCATAAAGGTCACAGCACATAGGTCTTAATGAAACTGACAACTGGCATGTACTCACAATAACTATACTTTGACAACTTAGGGAATTGACAAGAGAAGTAATTAATATTATCATTTAACCAACTCAAAAACACATCAAGGAACAAAGCTAAAGAGTTAACTCTCTGGCCCAAAGAAAGTTAATGCATTTCTCAGGCAAAAAGCCACCAAGATTTCATCAAGTCCTAAACAAACACAAGTCCTTCCCCTCCAGGCCAACTCTCAATGGTTAAGACCAGCTAGAAGGCATCCACCTCTGATAGCCTAGTTCTGTCTTCTACAGGTGACTTCAGCATGAAAGAGGAAAGGTAAAACCTAGAAAGAAAGAAAGAAAAAAAACCAATTCCCCTTTTCTTTTTCTTCCTTTCTTTCTTTTCCTTCCTTCCTTCCTTCCTTCCTTCCTTCCTTCCTTCCTTCCTTTCTTTCTTTCTTTCTTTCTTTCTTTTTTAGTTTTTTTGAGACAGGGTTTCTCTATGTAGCCCTGGCTGTCCTGGAACTCACTCTGTAGACCAGGCTGGCCTCGAACTCAAAAATCCGCCTGCCTCTGCCTCCCAAGTGCTGGGATTACAGGCGTGCACCACCACCGCCCGGCCAATTCCCCTTTTCTAGATCTTGCTACTGAAATGCCTTAGTTATCACACTACTCAATCTGAAATAATGTTAACTCATCAGAATTAGACAGCGAGCTTTCACACTCATCAGATTTTCTTACCTTAATTCCTTTGATGAAGTTTTGGATTGAGAAATCATGATACAAAAAGATGTTGGTCAGAACCTGTAATGCCTTTTTACTTAATTTAAAGGGAAACTGAGGTGTGAGAAGCAGCTGAAAAAAACAGGATGGAGGTCAGACTTGTTGGATGCCCCTCCTCATCCACATGAAGTAAACAACGAGACAAGGAATGACACAGCGACACAGCAAATATGAACACAATCAGAGCTATCTTTTTTTCTACAGTCTAATGCCAATCAAATCATAAGCCTTATTTATTTAAGGCTGAAAACACCAAAAGGCAATTCATATTACAATCCCTGTTTGTGACAGGGTCTCATCAGCTGTCCCTGCCTGGCTATCTAACCAAAAAAAAAAAAAAATCAGAGATCTGCCTGCCTCTCTCTCCCAAGAACCACCACTCCTATCCTCAAACTACACTCTGAACCAAAGTTGTCTACCAAACTTCCATTAAATTCCTAATCGTCAAATAATTCATATTAAATATATAACCCTTTGTCTTCCACCAGAAGATACCAAAAAAACGTACTATTTTCTTACCTCATTAAATTTCTTTTTTTCCCTACTAATCCAAATTAGTAAAGAGTAGCAAGCTATATATATTAAATGATAATACAAAATGAGAACTTTTCCTTTTGAAAATATAGAGAAGTTTTGTATTATTTAGCGTTCAATGGCCTATAGTAATGCTTTATTTACATCTGAAAATCAAACCTTATACTAGTACTTTGTTTTAACCAAAAGCATGGCTGCATAAGGACAACTGCATTTAACTACAATGAATTTAAAAATAAAAAACATTTTCCTAACATGTCCATAAATCAGATTGCTGTCTGCTGTGTAACAAAGTGTAGAAGCAGTTCATAGGTGAACACGCAGGTTGTCCTTGTTAAGCAGTACAGCCACCACAGACATATCTTAAGGAACTGAGCGTGGATCTGCATGGCAGTCACTAGTCCCCGTGACAGCAGTTACAGGCTAAGCTCAGCAGCTGTTGTCACAAGCAACACGACAGTTGTCAACATCCACAAAAACCTCTGGGGCTGGAGAGGTGGGTCAGCACTGGGTGCCTTTCCCGAGGCCCGTGGGGTCACTGTCAGCGCCCACACAATGGTCACAACCATCTGTAACTCCCGTTCTAGAGGTCCAACACCCTCTTCTGACCTCCACAGTACTGCATGCGTGTGGTGCACATACATATATGTGGACAAACACTCATACACATCAAATCAAAATAAACCTTAAAGCTTTAACTCATTTTATACAAGATAATAAGATCAAAACATACTGGTACTACTCTGAAGTATATAAATCTGTAAAATGTTATTGGTTACTGTCAGTGCCTTATTACTTATTAGTATGCACTTATTACTTTCCAGGGCCTCCCTAACTGCAGACAATTAGCTCTATTACAGCTGCATTTTGACCCCTAATTCATTTTAAAAGCCTAATTTCTTCAACTAAGTAATAAAAACAAGAATGAATATATACAAATGATTGTTGCTTTCATAAAGCTTATGTTTTATCTGAGAAGGCAACTATATGCAAAGAGAAAATATAACTCCAACTATAATTGAGTTGAGCATTAAATATGCAAATAAGTTAGACTAAGTCAGAGATAGAGAGAAATATATTAGTATCATTTATTATACATAATATAGGTCTGGTAGCTTTGTTTTTACGCTTTGTCATTGGTAAACATTTTTCCTTTTTACCTTATCAAGAACTACTGTCAGGTGTTCCTTGCAAGACAGAGACTGGAACAGTTCTATACACAACAGAGATGAGACTGAATGAGGAAGCAGTCGGTGGATAATAACAGGAGATGTGGCGATCCCAAAAATGAGAATGAGAGGAAACTCATGCAGATGCTCACTAGTTTTTAAAGAAAATACAAAAGAAGCTTATTCAGCAAACGTATTTCAATATTACATTCATAATGCTTATTTTAAGATATTAAGCTTTCTAGGTCAGTCATTTTCTTTTTAAAATAACTAATAGTGATAATAATAAAATAAACACTTCCCAGATTCTAATCCTAAAATCAAACCATTAACAGATGCTTTTCTTTTATAAATAAGACCCGAAGCTGGGCGTGGTGGCACATGCCTGTAATCCCAGCACTTGGGAGGCAGAGGCAGGCGGATTTCTGAGTTCGAGGCCAGCCTGGTCTACAGAGTGAGTTCCAGGACAGCCAGGACTACAAAGAGAAACCCTGTCTTGAAAAACCAATAAACAAACAAACAAACAAACAAACAAATAAATAAGGCCTGCAATCCAGGAAGACCACATGCTCCCCCTGAGAAGATTAGACTACCAAAGTTCTACAGCAGTGCATCAACTAGCATTTGAGATAACCTCACCAACTTTGAGCTGCATGGCGTCTTCCTATGGTTTTCCACCAAATCTCTGCTTTCCTTTTCACACATTCTTATGTATAATGATACATATGTAAGTCACCTTTTTAATGAACATCATTCAAAAGCATTATATTCCTTGCTTACATTATTATCCTAAACACACTGAACAGGATTTCACATCAACACAAGCACACAGAGACAGACGGCTCTACTTCTGGAGTGGAATGGCATCATCTGTGAGGGAGGGCTTCTGTAAGCCACACGGCTCTGTGTCGTGGCTGACCATTTTACCTGCTCGCGCCCATTTCTTATTGTTTTCCAAAATTGACTGTATGAAGCATGAAGCTCTTTCTTTTTTCCTTTTTTTTTTTTGGTTTTTCAAGACAGGGGTTTCTCTGTGTAGCTCTGGCTGTCCTGGAGCTCACTCTGTAGACCGGGCTGGCCTCGAACTCAGAAATCCACCTGTCTCTGCCTCCCAAGTGCTAGGATTAAAGGCGTGCGCCACCACCGCCCAGCATGAAGCTCTTTCTATAGTCATAGACGTAAAGCGCTGCACGCTCTTACAGCTGTCCTAAGTTCTTTACTTTTGAGGGCCGTAGTACTACAAAAATCTAAGTTAAATAAATAACGTAAACACCATGTAGCACATTATCACAGGGTGATAAGAAGTTCACAGTCTTAGGATAGTATCCCGAGGATACACTTCAATGGCAGAGAATTCACTCAGGCATCCATGCATTCCTGGGTCCTATCTCCAGCACCGGGGTATGGATGGTGATGGTGAATGTAACTTATAAATCAATGAGGCAAAAATCCTCATACAACTCCATTTAGGATAAGAATGTTTAGTATGTTAGTTGATATACAGAATATGCAAAAGAAAGTTAGGGCTGGAGAGATGGCTCAGCAGTTAAGAACACTGACTGCTCTTCTGAAGGTTCCGAGTTCAATGCCAGTAACCACATGGTGGCTCATAACCATCAGTACAGCTACAGTGTACTCAGATAGATAGATAGATAGATAGATAGATGGATGGATGGATGGATGGATGGATGGATGGATGGATGGATAGATAGGTAGGTAGGTAGGTAGATGGATAGATAGATAGATAGATAGATAGATAGATAGATAGATAGATAGAAAGTTAACTATACCCTAACAAGTATACACTGGAAACAAATGTCACAGGGATGTGACATAGGCCTAGCTACTTCAATTTTAAGTCTCATGAGATTGCTTTAAAAAACTCTCACATTAAAATAACACTCACTGGAAATATTATATAAAACTAAGATAGCTTCATACAGAAAACATTTTTAGCCAGTAAACCTATATGGAACACAGAGCCTCTAAAGATAAAAATCAGAAAGAACAAACGGCATGACATAATGTTATAACTTATAGGAATATCAATTTAATAGGCAGGTAGGAGACAATTCTTATAAATGACATTTTATACCTATTTACCCAAGTTACACATGTTAACTAAAAACAGGATGAACATGTCTTAGATTGTCAACATTATATCAAAAACCAAGAAAATAATTTGCTAGGAGATCTTTGAAGATTCAGTTACAAAAATGATTTTTAATTTCATTAAGTTGGTCTTAATATGAATACTATTTTTTCTTTGTCTTAAGAAAAAGGAAATTTTGCATAAAAGCAAAGTCATGTGTTTTGAAGACTGTAAGCAGGGATGGAGGAGGGGGTGAGAGGAAGGGAAAGGCCAAGCAAGGCCAAGTGTATGAACTGCCTTATGGGAAACTGCTCCTAAACATGATTAGAGGAGAACCCATCCTACAGAGCTGACCTCTACCCTCCACACATACAACATGGCACACACACCAGCTCATAGACATCTATGTACACACACACACACACACACTAATAATAATAATAATAATAATAATGAAAAAGAAGACAATTTCATTAAAACTGTAATGGTCAAACTACCTGCTGATAGTTATGAAGTCTTGGAGTACTTTGGTGCTGAAGCTCTCCATGCTCTTTAAGATAAGTACCACAGGAGGAGACTGCCAGTGGCTAGAAGCTGTCCTCTTTTTGCTTGTCATTTTTGGGCCTGTCTTCTTTTAAACCAGTGTGAAATGGAGGAATTAAAAGTAAGCCTTGTAAGTCAAACAATACTACAATTCCACTTGTTAATGTATTTCTTTATATTTTTCAGTAACTTATTTTTCCCAATACTACTTAAAAATAGTATCTCATTCTAAGAATTACTTAGCAAAATCTGTTTCTAGACATGGTTAACACTAAGAAAAAGGTTCAGAAGGACCTATAGCAAATATCAAGTGGATTTTTTACTGAAAAACATAGGAAAAAGACACTTTTCTATATAACTGACTTTGTTTTCAGTTGATAGACATTTATAACTTACTAAGTTGTATCATCAATGTAAAAACACAGTGAATGTACTATTACAAACTTTAGATCTTGAAATGGACCTTAAATAGTTGGTCAAACCAAACTTAAAGATAATGGACTTAAATTGCAAAGACTTTGATTCCTAAAACAATCTAAAACTTTACATCAAATTATGGTATTATTATAAGCATCCTTACATAAAGCAAGATAAGACCATATGTATGATTTCAACAAAAACACTGAATAGAAAATGTCACCCAGTACTCATGATGTCTGGTGACTATGGTTGTACCACAGAGTCCAGGGATCTCTGTGTCACTCATTTGCAATAGGAGAAGGACATTTATTATTTTCTTGAATACACTTTACTTACAGAATATTATTTTGTTCAATATAGATTATTTATACAGTAATGTTTCCTCAAGGTTTCTGAGCATGGATCAAACTAAATTTTAAAAATTATAGAATTAATCAACAGCAGGAATAGGCAGTATGTGTCTACTGAACAAAAGCAAATACTGAAGACTACCAGAGGTAATGTAAGTTACAGCCATTATTACTGAAATACAATCTGCAACAGGACCACCTGCAGATGTTCTCTTTCTGTCACTACATGGAATTCTCCCACAAATACAATGTCCTCAGAAGAATACAAGCACTTACCAGGAATTAGTCTACATATTAGAATACTTTCAAATTCTAGTCGCTACCGTCAGACTGCTGTTATTGCTTCACAAACACACGCTTATTAGAAGAGTGACATAAGTAAAGTGATTCTGAGCCAACTAACCGAATATTCAGTTTCCTTTTACCTGTGTGACCGTTGAATACCAACTAGAAAGGGAATCCATTGAATAATTTGTCTTCTTTGGGGTCTTATCACTTTTTACTTCCTTGGAATTTCCATCTACACAGCAATCCATCAACTGTGAGGTAAACTTTTGTAAAAAATGTTTCACATCTGCAGAATATAAAAAGCAAGGAAACTTTAAAACAAAAATAAAGCCATTGAAACCTTTGATTAGCAGATTGTAATACAGAGTATATTTTTCTACATTTCATCAATATAGTTAAAAATATAATAAGTATACTACCATTACACATTAGTACTCTGTCCTTAATGTTCAATTTTGTTAGGGTTGGACACATTAAATTGATAGTCAAGGTAGTTGCCTAGCATGCACAAAGTCCAAAGTTGGCACCCAGTACTAATTAAACACAAATGTGGTCAAGTTTGCCTAAGATCCCTGAAGACAGGAGGGTCTGAAGTTCAAGGTCATCTGTATATAGTGCACTTGATGCCTGCGTGGGTTACAGGAGGCCCTTTTCTATATCGTGCACTCGATACCTGTGTGAGTTACAGGAGGCCCTTTCTATATGGTGCACTCGATACCTGTGTGAGTTACAGGAGGCCCTTTCTATATGGTGCACTCGATGCCTGCATGGGTTACAGGAGGGTCTTTCTAAATAAGATGTAATAAATGAGTGTATTTCACTAGTTCATACAGGTATTATCTAAGACTATATATATGCAGAAAATTATAAATTATTTTAGAATATCATGTAGTTATATTATTTTGAACAACAAAAGAATGTCATGGTCCTTGAAAATAAAATTTATATGTATTATTTTACTGATTTTAAATCTTCATTTGCAATCATTTTTAAAAGACATCCTTGAGATCTTTGTTTACACTCTGGTCTACAGAGTGAGTTCCAGGACGGCCAGCGCTATACAGAAAAATCCTGTCTTGAAAAAACCAAAAAAGTACGAGCCGGGTGTGGTGGCGCACGCCTGTAATCCCAGCACCTGGGAGGCAGAGGCAGGCGGATTTCTGAGTTCGAGGCCAGCCTGGTCTACAGAGTGAGTTCCAGGACAGCCAGGGCTGCACAGAGAAACCCTGTCTCGAAAAACCAAAGGGGGAAAAAAAAAAGTACAATAACTCTATTATTAGACCAGCTGGCAACAAAGATGAGTGTGACCATGAGCAGTTTATAATATGAACTTTACATGCACACACACTAGTCTGAGTTCGATACTGTGTGTGCTTCATGATTTAACCGTTTCATACACTTGAGTCTGGCTCTTCATACGGACTCTTCAAGTGGGAAATAAATAGATTAAAGGGATGAGTAAAAATGAGTGAGACATGCATAGAGGATGGGGGAAGGTTACAGGCGAACATTTCTACCTTACCTGGACAGTCCTTAGCTTCCAGTGAGACTACATATGGTGTGACATTATTCTGGAGGGTCTCTGTTAGACTTCTGAATATCACATCATGATCCGTGACATTCACACCTATGAGATAATAAACATCGTGTCATCATCATTAAGAAGTTAACAGTGAGTATTTTAAAGAACAAGTAAAATACCAGGTAAGAACAATTTAAAAACAGGATTTGCAAGAGAAATCAAGAAGACTACAGTACAACTGGCTCTCCTCTCAGTCTGTGATCTAAAGGAATGTGATAAAATTTACTTACTGATTAGCCCACAGCCATTCTCAAGCTGAGAATGACAAGGGAAGGTGATAATCATAATATCAACAGGAAAGGAAAAAGCCAAAAATACTGTTATTGATGGTATGATTCCATACATATGAACCCCTAAGGACCCTAACAGGAAATTCCAACAGCTGAAGAGCACATTCAGCTGTTACACATTTAACAGGATACACACATAAGCAGGATACACATTTAACACACACAAATCAGTATCCTTCCTATATATGAATAACAATCATACTGGGAAAGACAAATAAAACAACCCCATTCACAACTGCCTCAAAATAACTAAATAAATAACAATCCTAGTATTAATTTAATCAAGGAAGTAAAAAAAAACTTGAACAATGAAAAATTTTAGGAAACCAAAGATACCAAAAGACAGAAAGATGGCTCCTATATTTGTTGGGCCTTCAGTAATACTGTAAAAATGGCTACCCTACCAAAAGCAATCTATTGGTAGTAAAACTAGATTCATATCTTTCCTTCTGTACAAAACTCAACTCCAAATGGTTCAAGGACCTAAACATAGACCTGGCAGGAGAGGAAGTACTTAGAGCTAAGGAATGCACTTGGAACATGGAAAGGACTTTCTGAAAAAGACCCTAGTGCCAATACTAAGACCAACACTTGAGAAACTGGACCTCAAGATACTAAAAAGTTGGGTTGGAGAGATGGCTCAGCAGTTAAGAGCACTGACTGCTCTTCTAGAGATCCTGAGTTCAATTCCCACCAACCACATGGTAGCTCACAACCATCTGTAATGGGATCTGATACCCTCTCTTCTGGTGTATCTGAAGACAGCAACAGTATACTGATATACATGAAATAAACAAACAAACAAACAAATCTTTTTTAAAAAAAAGGTACTAAAAAGTTTGTACACAGTAAGGATACCATCATTCAAGTGAAGAGGCAGCCTACAGAATGGAAAAAAATCTTCATCAGCTATAAATCTAACAGAGGGTTATTAACAAGGATATATAAGAACTAAGCATTAAAACAATCAACCTAAACTAAAAATTGGGGAACATAACTAAATATTGAGTTCTCAAAGTAAATATCAGTAGCCAAGAAGTATTTTTTTTTAAATGTTCAATACCTTTAGCTATTGGAGAAATGCAAATTAAAATGATTTTGAAATTTAATTTTGCCTCAGTCACGAGATCACTAAGATCAGAAATGTCAATGGATATGGGAAAGAGAAGTCATGCCCTGCTGGAGCCGCAGTGCAGGTCAACACCAGAGGTTCCTCAACAGGCAAGAAAGAGATCTAGCACACAGTCTGGTTATATTCCTCCCAGAGGACTCTGTCTGGATCATACTCCAGAGAAACCTCATCATCCCTATCCACTGTCACTCCACTCACAAAAGCAACCGAAAGAACCTACATGTCCATTAATGATGAATGAATAAAGGCAGTTTGGTTCATATACACAATGTAGTATTATTCAGTACTTCGCAATGAAAGATGAAATCCACAGGTACATGGATGAAGCTGGAAGTAATAATTCTGAGTGAGGTCTGAGTAACCAGACCCTGAGAGACACCCAGACCCTGAGGGACACCCAGACCCTGAGAGACAAGTGTTTCACGTTCTCTCCCATATGTGATGCAGCTTTACATCTTTAGATATGTACATTTAAACTGGAGTAACCACAGATGGCAAAAACTAGTAAGAGGCCAGGGAGAGAGACATGGGATATGAATGGGGAGGGGACTAACAGAGGAAGCATTAAATGGTGTGGGGGTGGGAAGGAAGGAGAATGGGGACAGGTAACATAAAAACCCTGGTGAAAGGCCATGGTTTCTACTCCTGCAGAAACTTCCTAACACTTCTTTATATTCAGATATAAAGAGTTTCAATGGAGTCACCGTACAGTGGGACAGGGGAGAGGACAATGCCACCCTCAGTCACTAGATGCTACAAATACAGAGCCAAGTGGCAGGCATGAATTAACGGCTTTTTGAGCTGTTGGACAGTAGAGTCCTATACATCCCAACCCTAAAACATTACACGCTATTGTCAAGTACATTTTAAAATATGTCCTAAATATCAGGAATAGGATTAGGGTATTAAAAATAGAATTTTTTTTTTATTTTTTATTTTTTGGTTTTTTGAGACGGGGTTTCTCTATGTAGCCCTGGCTGTCCTGGAACTCACTCTGTAGACCAGGCCGGCCTCGAACTCAGAAATCCACCTGCCTCTGCCTCCCAAGTGCTAGGATTAGGTGGTGCGCCACCACACTCGGCTTAAAAATAGAATTTAAATGGCATTATAATGTTAAATAACAGAGCCCAGGGTTAACAAACTCTAAAGACGTAACAAGTGGGGGGCCAAGGGTGAGAGCATACTTTAATCTCAGCACTCCAGTCAGAAGTAGGCGGATCTCTATGAATTTAAGGCCAGTATGGTCTACATAGAAGATTCTGAGCTACCCAAGGCTACACAGTGAGACCTTGTCAAAACAAAAACAAAAACAAACATACAAACAAAAAAGCAGCAACATATTGGAAGCAAAATCAATGGAACATATTTGGAACCCTAATAAATTCTATTTTATTTTCAGAATGAAAAAATACTTAAAACAGGTATAGTTGATGGAAGGGGAGATGCTGAGTATGCATAAAGCTCCTGGTTTCATTTCTAACACCAAACATTATTTAAAAACCATTTCTATTTAAAAAAAAATGAAAAAAAGAACTCTCCTTCCTGACCTTAATCACAGCCCCTCGCAGAGGCCTCTCTCTCCTCCCCTCACACTCCACCTCCACCCCTCGCAGAGGCCTCTCCTCTCCTCACACTCCACACCTCCGTCCCTCAGGGACTCCACCACCCTGATGCACGCACCTCTTAGCTCTTCCTTCTAGCCCATCCCACCATTGTTGTGAGTTAGTCTCCAAGGAAGGAGAGACAGAATGAAGACTTATGGGAGCCTGGGCGTGAGTGCAGGCAGAGTGTGACGTGGAGTGAAGGGGAGAAGGGTGGAGAAGGGGGTATTGGGAGGGACAGACTCTAAGCGCCATTTGCATAGTCATCTGGAAACCCACTACTGTAGAAGCTTCTTACACTATACACATATTTGAAAGAAGTCTACATGGAATCACCAAACAATGAGAAAGACCAGGGTCCCAACTACATGTCTCTTGCCCCCAGGTGAAACATCCAGTGCTAGGAACAGGTTAAATCTACTTGAGTCATTGGCCAAAGAGGCCACACAGAAACTGTAATGGTTTGAAGAAAAATGGCCCCCAAAGACCTAAATGTTTCCATGTTTGATTCCTAAGTAGGCAGATCTCTCTCTCTCTGTCTCTCTCCCTCTCCCTTTCTCTCTCTCTCCCTGCTGCCTCCTTGGATTGGAATTTAAGCTCTCAGGTAGTTAGTTACTGTTTCAGCAAGATGCCTGCCTGCCATGATGCTCCCTGCCACTATGATTATGGACTAATCCTCTGAAACTATAAGGAAACCCAATTAAATGCTTTCTTTTTTAAGTTGCTTTCGTCATGACACTTTTTCACCAAAACAAACAGGAACTAAGACAGAGACTCCCAAACAAGTCAGGCCACTGCCAAGGCTATTTACAAGTCTGTTGCTTTCTATGGCCTGACAGTAAGGCTCTATTGCTGAACAGAACACGTACATACCTCATTAACCATGGAGAAGTCAAGCTGATGTCTAACTAGAGACTCCGCCCTCCTGATTAGTGTTCATGGTACTTGAAGGTTCTCTGTAGACTCCCAGAGAAAGGAGCTACAAATCCTGCTCTCTCTGTTGGTTGCCTTACCTGCAAGATATGCTGTTGCAATGGTGGCACAAACATGAGAGTAACCAACTACTATCTAACTGGCTTGAAGGCCCACTCTCTGAGAGGGAGCCTGTGCTGGACACTGCTTCAGTGGCCAAGATCCTGAAAACAGATAGGTCATTAGGCCAAAAGGAAAACCAAATACTACTGCTCTGCTAAAAGCAATGTACACTGATTCCTCTCAGCGCCTTGCTCACTCACTCACCATCCAAGAAGCTCCCTCCTGCTAGAGAGAGGGCCTAGTACAGAGACCAGACCCACACTGAGCCGATGCACACTGTAGGAGGTTGTGGAACACTCAATACTAAATGGCTAAGAGAGTATGCAAAGAGGAGGCAGAGAGATTGTGAGGGCCAGCGGGGACAGATGACACCAAGGAAACAGTGTCCCTCTAACACAAGACTGACACGTGCACCTCCCAGAGACTCAACCAGGCAGGGCCCCAGTGCAGAGAGGCAGAGGCAGACATGAGCCTGAAGCTTCCAGCCTAGCAGAGCAGCTATGTGCAAGCAGTCCCCACAGTCTTCCCCAATGGCGTCTCGCTGGGCATATTAACCACACTTGCGGGCAGGCCCACACCCAGCAGTACATGCCTCCATGAAATGGGATTTCTGAGACGTTTTGTCTCATACTGCTGTGTTTGGGCATTTTTTGGTCTTGTGTTTAAAGAGTTTTGCTTTGTACATTTGTGTCTATATGTTGTGCTTTTTCTTTGTCTGATTTATTCTGGTTTGCTTGGTAACCTGAAAGAACTACTGTTAATAAATCTGATATTTTGTATTATCATGAGATATAAATGTTTGCTCTTAATTAGATATTATTGATGAATATTTTTAAAAATTATAACTTATAATTTGGAAGCAATTTATATACAATTTATACAAATTCTCTATGCAATTAATATTAAAATAAAAGAATCTGAATTGGGCTGGTGAGATGGCTCAGCGGTTGAGAGCACTGACTGCTCTTCCGAAGGTCCTGAGTTCAAATCCCAGCAACCACATGGTGGCTCACAACCATCTGTAAAGAGATCTGATGCTCCTCTGGTATGTCTGAAGACAGCTACAGTGTTCTTACATATAATAATAATAATAATAATAATAATAATAATAATAACAAATCTTTAAAAAAAAGAAATTCTTTAAAAAAATAATCTGAATTAAGATTTCAAGTGCAAGAAATAAAATAAGTATAGATAGATTTCATTGACGATATGATCTTTTTTTAAAAGGCAGAAATTAAATCCACTAGCACACTGGTGTTTTATTATTGAATTCAAATGTTATTACCCTAGAAATACACAGAAAGAAGAATAAAACAAAAATAGTTCTCCTCAGTTCTCCTACTAGTGCAGCAGCTAGATCAATTTCTTTCCATCTACTTTTATCTGAATATATACTACACCTTACAAAGAATGTAAGTCAAATCATAGTTGTTTTAATTTGTAGGAGTTTTATCAGAACAAAATATTTCCCACTAGTATCAATAAACAAAAGCAGTTAAAAAATATACACAGATATGCATCATACCAAGAATAAGAGCGGCTGTTGGAATTTCTCTGAGTTTCATTTGAGAGCCCCAGTTTCTTGAACTTTTCTGGAATTCAGAATGGGACTTCTGCAGAAAGTCAACCAGGTTATCAAACAGATTTTCATTTAATTCCTGCTGTAATTGCTGCAAAGAAAACACAATTTCATGAATTAGTAGTAGTTATATTTCTTTACTTTCTTGGTGTAGGAGAATTTCAATTTTCTATTCCCTTTGAATGTTCTATAATTTTAGTTGATGAGATAAAGCAGCAATAGATCAGCAGGGTAAAACCCACAGATATCAACACACAATGGACAGCACAAACTGTATTGAGAGGGAAAAGAAGGGGGGGGAACTTATTAACACACAATAAGCAGAAACAAAGTATTAGAAGGGGACAGAAGGGGAAACACACACACACACACACACACACACACACACACACACACGTATCTTAACACATAATGAGCAAGCACACAGTGTATTGAGAGGGAATAGAAGGGCTAGATGGCTGAAACTGAAAATGCATTTTGATATGCAGAAAAAAACCTGTGGGTAGAATTAGAGCAGGTTGAGGTTTGGGAAGTAAGGGAGGGAGGGATAAGGACACCAAGTCACAGACTTGTGAGAGTGAAGGACACCCAGGCTAGCAAAGATGGTCTGGTTATGCAGTTAAAGTGTCCCAGACAACCATCATGCCAATGTCAACTTTATCTGACAGAGCTAGGAAGCAGCCCCTCAAGCTTTTCTTCCTAAGAAATGATCTTTCCACAGCTGGGCATGGTGGCGCATGCCTTTAATCCCAGCACTTGGGAGGCAGAGGCAGAGGCAGGCGGATTTCTGAGTTCTAGGCTAGCCTGGTCTACAAAGTGAGTTCCAGGACAGCCAGGGCTACACAGAGAAACCCTGTCTCGAAAAACCAAAAAAAAAAAAAAAAAAAAAAAAAAAAAAAAAAAAGGAAATGATCTTTCCTTAGATAAAGGGATACTGAATAAAGAAGCCTCTTCTTGAACCTACTGTTTTTTTAATGCCGATAAATCTAAATTACATTTCATAAATGATAGCTTTCAGAGCCATTTCTGTATCTGCAACTTCTCATTATATTTGGAAATATACTTAAATATAGGTCTGGAGCCGGGCGTTGTAGCGCACGCCTTTAATTCCAGCACTTGGGAGGCAGAGGCAGGTGGATTTCTGAGTTCTAGGCCAGCCTGGTCTACAGAGTGAGTTCCAGGACAGCCAGGACTACACAGAGAAACCCTGTCTCAAAAAACAAAAACAAACAAACAAACAAAAAATGAAAAAATATATATATACAGTCTGGAGACATGAGTTGGCCATTGAGATCATGTACTGCTCTTGCAGAGGACCTGAGTTTAGTCCTCAGCATCCACGTAGTAAATTATAACCATCTTTCACCCCAGTCCAGGGGTCTGACACATGTGGCTTCTTTGATACACCTACACGCATATGCACATACCCCCACACACGCTCACATATATGCAT
This sequence comes from Apodemus agrarius, assembly GCA_964023405.1. Lineage (NCBI taxonomy): Eukaryota > Metazoa > Chordata > Mammalia > Rodentia > Muridae > Apodemus > Apodemus agrarius. The sequence goes on along the minus strand of OZ030009.1, from coordinate 118,359,860 downwards.
AATTAAAAATTGAAAAATAATTCTAAAGAGAAATATATTTTATGATGTTCTATTTTGACCCTTGCTGATTTTAGAAAGAAAAGTATTACAGATTCAGTTGATGGTTATATATAAAATGAGTAACAGCTTCAAGAAATTAAATTTTAAAAAAAAGGTTTTCCTTAACTTTCTGGAGATTAATGCTTTGGGTTACTTCATTTAAAACTCTCTCAAGCTGGGCGATGGTGGCACACGCCTATAATCCCAGCACTCTGGGAGGCAGAGGCAGGCGGATTTCTGAGTTCGAGGCCAGCCTGGTCTACAGAATGAGTTCCAGGACAGTCAGGGCTACACAGAGAAACCCTGTCTCGAAAAAACCAAATCCGGAAAAAAAAAAAAATACCTCTTCCCCTCCCCCCCCCAAAAAAAAACCCTCTCTCAATTACGCATTCCATAACCACTCACTAATCATGTTGTGGATATCAAGACAGTCTCTTTTTGGGAAAAGGGTGAAGAGATAAAAGCGGAAGAGGAAGTCCATCTGGACCAAGGCACTGTCTGCCCATGTGGAGGGTGGCAGGGGACAAAGGCTAGTGAGGAGAACAAGACGTAGAAACAAAGAAGGAAGCATTGGGAGGGAGGACCAGTACACAGCTCAGCATGAAAGATCCAACGTGAGGAAAAGACGCTGCGTGGAGCTAAAGGTCTCGACTGAAGCAGACACCACGAGATGAAAGGGCTGGAACTGTAAAGAGGACACCCAGAGAGCCATGGAGTGACGGGACAGGCTAACTTAACACCACTGTCAAGGCAGAGGAGAGAGGAGGTGGTGCTGGTAAGGGGCTATGTGAAAGTAGGGAGGCATGCTCCTAATATGACAAAGAAACCAACAAGGCTAGTGGCAGGTTCGAAGACGGATGTCAGGAATGCAGCTCAGAGAATGTAATTGTAGTCTAGGTTAAGAAACCTAGACTGGAGCTCAGTCCCCAAGAGGTGGCTTCCACCTTGTTAACGCCAACCACAGTGAATTCGATGCCCTTTCCTGTGAAGTGTAAAGTAGTAAAGATAGACGGGAACAGTAGGAGACGGGAAAGTGGGTGTGCTGGAAAACTGCCTCGTGGGTAAACGTGCATGGTGTGCAAGCAGAGGACCTAAGGCGGAATTCCTAGCACCCTGTAAAAGCTGTGTGTAAATCTCACTCAAAACTAAAACACTAGAGCAGTGTGTTGATTAAGCAGAATGAGCTGTTGGCACTGGAGGGAGATATTCACAACCAGAACACGCCATAAGGTCTAGGCCAACCTGAGCTAGCGTTAACACTATGCCTCAAGAAGAAACCCAAACAAAACACAGCAGAAACTGGATGCTAGCACAGATTTCAAAATGGCTTCATTTCGGACTTGTGTAACCTCTTAACTGAATTTAAGAGTTCACCATAGTGATTTTCTTTTTCTTAGAAACTATCATGTTATAGTAACGAAGGCCATGCATAACATTTAGAACATGATGCCTATTTTACTTGCAGTACACAGGCTGTGTTTGATTGTACTTTCTCATTTTCTATGTATACTCTTATACATTGTTAGATATGAGAAGTAATAAATACAAGATTTATACTATTTTATTACAGAAATGTAAGAAGGAAATTACTCACCTCTGTTTGAGACTTCATCCGTTGCCACAGCAAGCGATATGTTTCAAATCGAAGTTTACTGTCCTCAGAGTCAAGTTCCTCATTATTAAAATAGTCCTCTAAAAAAAATCCAGAAAGTCAAAATTTTTTTGAGAGTTTCTTTTTTTTTTAAATTTTTATTTTCTATATTCTATGTTTACATTCCAAAGGCTTTCCCCTTTCCCAGTTCCCCCCCACCATATGTCCCATAATTCTTTTCACCCCCAACTATTCCCCAATCATTCCCCCTCCCCCCACGGTTTCTCTACAAAACTGGATCCAATCTTTACAGGCCCAGGGTCCTTTCCTTTCTTCTTCTTGGGAATCATTTGACTTGCTAATTGTGCCTTGAGTATTTAGGGCTTCTGGGCTCATTAATATCCACTTATCAGTGATTGCATTTCATGTGTATTGAAAGTCAATTTTTTTTAACACAATAAAATTAAGAGATTGTACACAGACACACACAGCATTGGGGAGGGGATCAAAATATTTTCTATGCATCCAAAACCATGTATCTACAAATATATCTGTCTCTATATTTGGAGAAAAATAATATACTTTATCATTTGTATTTCATTTTACATCTCAATTTTTACCATATTATAAAGGACATTTAAATTTTTAATGTTCTATTTCTTACTAAAGAATCTCTAAGCTTTTACTTACTGATTTATAGTTCAAGGTTTATACACACATTAATGTTTTCATCCATGTCATCTTTAACTTTCTCTATTAAATATTTTTTCACACTGTTTTTTGTTCTGTTTACATAGTTTAGTCCAGCTTTTAATGAGTATTACTTTCTTTTTTTCTCTCTTCTCTTCTCCTGTCCTGGCTTTCCTGGAACTCATTGTATAGAGGAGGCTGGCCTCAAACTCAGAAATCTGTTTACCTCTGTCTACCAAATATTGGGATTAAAGGTATGAGCCACCACCATCCGCTCTTCTTTTCCATTTAATTTTTTTTTCCCCCGAGACAGGGTTTCTTTGTGTAGCCCTGGCTATCCTGGAACTCACTTTGTAGACCAGGCAGCCTCGAACTCAGAAATCCGCCTGCCTCTGCCTCCCAAGTGCTGGGATTAAAGGCATGCGCCACCACTGCCCGGCTTCCATTTAATTTTTTTACATATGAGTGCTCTGTCTGCATGAACACCTGCATGCCAGAAGAGGACATCAGATCCCTTTATAGATGGTCATGAGCCACCATGAGGATTCTGGGAATTGAACTCAGGACCTCCAGAAGAGAAGCCAGTGCCCTTAACCGCTAAGCCATCTCACCAGACCATTCTTTTCTTTTTTTCTAATTCAATCCTACTAAAAGGTGCATGCACTGCCAAGAAAGGCAGACGAGAGTGTTGCATCCCCTTGACTAGAGCGGACAGCAGCTGGTTGTGAGCTGCCATGTAAAGGCTGGGAATCAACCCCAGTTCCTCTAGAAGAGCAGCCAATGCTCCTAACAGTTGAGTATTATCTCTGCCCTAATGTGTATTACTTTATAGATTTTTTAAAACTGTTCTCCCAAGACAGCCTTTCTGTCAAAATAATTGTATTGCAATAGTTTTGAAAAATGTATATCAAGGAATATATTATCTTGAAAATTTAACAAATATATTTCCAGTAGACATGAAAACAAAGGTCCCATAAAACAGCTCTTACCCTTATCCTCTCACGGCAAGCGTGTTCTATTTCACGGCTCACTAAAGTGACTTCATAACTTGCACTGGGTTGTGACCTCCAATTTGGACACAGCGGGAATTTAACTACTCATATGCTGACTACCCCGCTCCTGCTCATCTCAGATGCCCTTTGCGGTGGACATCAGTTTGTGGACTTTGCTCTATTGCTCAGTTCTACTTCCACGCCAATTCTCATCCTACAGCCACCATAGACTTTTACTCTCTGATTCAAACAAAAACCCGGGCTAGAGGAGTGGTGCGGCAGGTAAGCCCCTGCTTGTCTTGCAGAGGGTCTGGGTTTGAGTCCCAGCACGCACACGGTGGCTCTACCAGCTGCAGCTTCACTGCCAGGGTATCATTCTTCAGGCCTCTGCGGCAGGGTATCATTCTTCAGGCCTCTGCGGCAGGGTATCATTCTTCAGGCCTCTGCGGCAGGGTATCATTCTTCAGGCCTCTGCGGCAGGGTATCATTCTTCAGGCCTCTGCGGCAGCCACCAGGCATGCACGTGATGAATGTACACACACCGAGGCAAAAATACAGACAAAAAAGTAAAAAACCCCAAAACAACCCCAAAAAACCCACATGCTTTGAAATTAATAGTGATCTTGTCACTTCTCAAAAATAATAATACTGGTATACTAACCGGATAAAGTCAAATTTATAGACTGAATTGGTAAAAATGAAAAAAAATTTAATGGTCATAAAAATTCATATCCAGGCCAAAGACAAATGTAAAACCTAGCACTCAGCAAAAGTATTCCAAGTCTGAAGATAGTTTAGGACCTAAATAACTAGATATATTTATTTTAAAATCAGACTCTAAGCAGAAGAGGCTTCCGTTCCTCACGACTCCCTCCTCCCCTCCGCTCAGTGCGTTACTCCAGCGCTTCTTCCCACAGGGCAAAGCTTTCACTCTAGACTCCTACCAGCAGCCTTAGTCTCTAGGTGGTAATTGAATATGTGTTCCTCCTTATAACCGCTGACTTAGTTTTCACAAGTATCTTAATTTTGCCAAGCATTTTACATCACAATAAAGGCATTTAAATATCAAGATGGTGGTTATTGTATTAAGAGGCAAAAAACAAAGAGAAACTGTATGGCAATCTATTAAGAGATAAAGCAATAGGTAGCCTTAAACAGAAAAGAAAGTCACTGTATTCTATTGCTGGGCAGGTTGGTGACAAAATGTTACGTAGCAAACTAAGGCATGAGTTCACCTGCGGAGTTGCTACCAAAGTACATAGTGAAGATGATCTTAGACTCTGGGAAAGCACCAGTCCGACTGCGGTCTGAGAGGGACATTTCTCGCAGTCCTTGAAGTCAGGTTACACAGTGAGCAACATGGGGAGGAGCTGCAGATGGATGCTATCCAGGCTTCCCCTCACTTCAGCTTCGAATCAGTGGTCAGTGTGTATGCGCAGCCCGGCCATGCGGCTGCCAGTCCTCTTTTCAGTCCTTTGCCCAGTTCTACCAACTCTTTTGTTACATGTGCAGTCTTCCATAACACACTATCAGGTGGGAGAATTTACCAGTGTTTGCCAAAGGATATATCTAAATATCTTCAAGGCAGGGGGTATATGGTGGGCAAAATATAAACCACACCCCTTCTCCAATCAACCAGCTTCAAATAATAAAGCCAGTGAAGGTAACTGCTAAAAAGTGGGATTTATTTCCCTCATCCCAGCTCTTACAATCAGTCAATTCCTTAAACACTTTTGTACTGTAACAAAACATTAGTCTTAAGCCAGCACAATAAAAGAAAAATTAATGATTCTAAAACAATGCTCAAATTATAGTACTGTACACATGACATGTTGGTATTACAAACTGTTAATAAATGTTATAACTGCAATCCAACATAAAGTTCTATGCAAACACTTGCCTCACATTAAAAGAGGGTATCATAAAGCAATGGTTAGAGTATTGGGTCTAAAGTCACAGAGGGTGGGCTCAAATTCCAGCTCTATGATGTTTACAGCATTGTAAGACTGAAAGAGTTCTTTCTATTGTCAGGAATCCTCATATATGTTAATGGAGATAATACGACACTTCCCAAAGCTAGCTGAGATTAAACAAACTAAAATGCTTAGAACAGTCCAGCACATAATAAATGCTTTAATATACTACCAAATTTATTTGTTATAATCATATTGCTGGTAGTTTTAGATGTCACTGTATGGTATGTGTCTTTTATATATAATGAAGGAATAAACTTTTCATTTTCTTTGAACAATTTGTGGTACACTGAATCATCTCCAACATTAAGCAAATTAGCTTATAATCACTAACATTTAAGAAGATCTAGGGGAAGAAAGATTAAACTGGATGTTACGATACTTTACCTATTGGCACAGAGATCTTTCTTTTTTTGAAGTCTGGTTTAAACACAAAACAGCCCTGTTTAAAGAAGAAAGAAGGGAAGGAGGAATCAAGCATAACGTCAACTTAGGCACAGAGCCGGTAACCCTGATCACCCAGACACGCCACCCACAATTAGGCTCTTTAAAGGGAATGGGGAGGGAGCTGATACAGCTTTCAGTCCTTAAGAAATCATATCACTTCTCTTTGAAATACAGAAGGGGAGATGTCTTGAAAAATTCATCCATTTCCTCCTCCTCAATCCAATAAGTTCTCACACTTTAGACCTGTTCTAAGAGACAGACCAATTTTTTAAGTTCAAGTTTCATAAAACTTAGAAGTGATGTAGCATAAATGATGTACATTAAAACAGAGTTAAAAACACTCGTTCCAAGAGGATGTTTGCTTGATTAACTGAGCATCTACAACCAGGATGTAAGCAGAGAATGCTGGCTCCTGTTTCAGCTGACATCTTTTCTCAATCAATAAACTACTTCGCATTATCCATTACAGTTCAGCTCAAAACTCATCGCTTGCATCTGGAATCCACTCGAAACAAGACAACTGTTAGGACTGAGGCTAGCCTGGTACATACAGTTCATAACACAAGAGGGAAACCTAGGCATAGTTTAGACACTTCAATCCAAGTACCCGTGGAGACAGAAAAACTAAAAAGTTCAATGTTGTCTTCTCTGACATGAGTTTGTGGCTAGCCTAGCCCTGCAACCAAACCAAATCAAATGAACGGAGCCCTGTCTGCGGCAGGAGCCCTGTCTGCGGCAGGAGACCCTCCTGGACTCTTGCCAGAAATGCTGCTCCTGGGATCTCAGTGCTCAAACTTGTTTGTTTTGGCTCCCTGATAAATTGTGAGCACATTTACAGCACAGATGTATTTATAACCCTCCCTCCTTAATGTTTATAACAGTACTAACAAATACATTAGGTGATCAGTACACAGAATGAATACATACTTGCTGACTAATTTTCCTGGTAATTTTCTAGCTACATTAAGTTTCTTATTATTACCTGTGACCACTGAAACTTAGCTTCTAAGTTTCTAGTTGTGGTGTATTCTACCAAAATGAAAATTACATTTCATGAATAGTCTCTTAAGATTTCCATTTATATAGAAAATGAAAGATTAAGAGAAGTAAAATATGAGCCGGGCGTGGTGGCGCACGCCTGTAATCCCAGCACTTGGGAGGCAGAGGCAGGCGGATTTCTGAGTTCAAGGCCAGCCCGGTCTACAGATTGAGTTCCAGGACAGCCAGGGCTACACAGACAAACCCTGTCTCGAAAAAACAAAACAAAACAAAAACAACAACAACAACAACAAAAAAAAAAAAGTAAAATATGACAAAAAAAAGTCATCTCAGACTGTTGTCTTAGCAAAATATAATGTAGCCACCTGGATTCCATGCTCCAAATTAAGCTGTGCCTTATTGTCTTATATTTGCAACTAGTAAAAGTATATGAATCACTTGTACATATTTTTAAGAAGCCTTTCTGAAACTCAGCAAGCATGAGTGTCTCTGTGGATATGTTCGAAATATCTGTGATGAGTGCTGAGGGTAGCTCACACAAGCTCAGAACTCCAGACATGATACCTCCCTTGTGTTAGAGTTTTCCTTGTAGGATCCTCTGCAGGGTTGGATTGGTAAATAGATACTGTTTGAATTTGGTTTTGTCCTAGAATATTTTTGGTTTTTGATCACATACATTTACAGAGAGAGCTCTAGAGCATGGGGCCTCTCTGTTTGGAAGACATATCAGTAGTATCTGAAGTGTTAGAAATTTAACATTTTGGAATGCTGATCCTGTGCCACAGCGCTGCATACCACAGGAAGAGAGCTGGTCTCCTAGGAGTGCCAACACACCTATAAGCACAAATTCCTGGCCCAAGAGGGACCTGCCCAGAGCCGTTAGGACACAGGAACCAAGGAATAGCCAGGGACAGGATCCCTCCGGTTTCCATCTGCACCATGGTGCTGACCCTGTGCCACAGCTCTCCATACCCAAACTTCTCCAGGAGAGAACTGGTCTCCCAGGAGTACTGACACACAGGCTTGCAGGAGGGACTAGCCACAGTCAGAGACAGCAAGACCAGCTAACACCAGAGATAACCAGATGGCGAGAGGCAAAGGCAAAAACATAAGCAACAGAAACCAAGGCTACATGGAATCATCAGAACCCAGTTCTCCCACCACAGCAATACCCCAACACACCAAAAAAGCAAGACTCTGATTTAAAAAACACATCTCAATGATTATGATAGAGGATTTTAAGGACATAAATAAAACTACAGGAAAACACAGGTAAACAGCTAAAAGCCTTTAAAGAGGAAACACAAAAATCCCTTTTAAAAAAATTACAGAAAAACACAGCCAAATGGGTGAAGGAATTGAACAAAACCATCCAGGACCTAAAAATGGAAATAGAAACAATAAAGAAATCACAAAGGGAGACAACACTGGAGATAGAAAACCTAGGAAAGAGATCAGAAGCCATAGATAGAAGCAGCAACAACAGAATACAAGAGATAGAAGAGAGAATCTCAGGTGCTGAAGATACCATAGAAAACATTGATACAACAGTCAAAGAAAACACAAAATGCAAAAAGCTCCTAACACAAAACATCCAGGAAATCCAGGACACAATTAGAAGACCAAACCTAAGGATAATAGGTATAGAAGAGAGTGAAGATTCCCAACTTAAAGGGCCAGTAAATATCTTCAACAAAATTATAGAAGAAAACTTCCCTAACCTAAAGAAAGAGATGCCCATGAACATACAAGAGGCCTACAGAACGCCAAATAGATTGGACCAGAAAATAAATTCCTCCTGTCACATAACAGTCAAAATACCAAATGCACAAAACAAAGAAAGAATATTAAAAACAGTAAGGGGAAAAGGTCAAGTAACATATTAAGGCAGATCTATCAGAATTACTCCAGACTTCTCACCAGAGACGATGAAATCTAGAAGATCCTGGGCAGATATTATACAGACCCTAAGAGAACACAAATGTCAGCCCAGGCTACTATACCCAGCAAAACTCTCAATTACCATAGATGGAGAAAACAAGATATTCCAAGACAAAACCAAATTTACACAATATCTTTCCACAAATCCAGCCCTACAAAGGATAATAGATGGTAAACTCTAGCACAAGGAGGGAAACTGTACCCTAGAAAAAGCAAGAAAGTAATCTTTCAACAAACCCAAAAGAAGATACCCACACAAACATAAAAATAACAAAAATAACAGGAAGCAACAATATCTATTCCTTAATAATTCTTAATATCAATAGATTCAATTAGCCAGTAAAAAGACACAGACTAAAAGAATGGATACATAAACAGGACCCAGCATTTTGCTACATATAGGAAACACACCTCAGTGTCAAATACAGACACTACCTCAGAGAAAAGGGCTGGAAAACAATTTTCCAAGCAAATGGTCCCAAGAAACAAGCAGAAGTAGCCATTCTAACATCAAATAAAATCAACTTTCCACCAAAAAGTTACCAAAAAGGATAAGGAAGGACACTTCATACTCATCAAAGAAAAAAAATCTACCAAGAAGAACTCTCAATTCTGAACATCTATGCTCCAAATGCAAGGGCACCCACATTCATAAAAGAAACTTTACTGAAGCCCAAAGTACATACTGCACCTCAAAAAAAAAATAGTGGGAGACTTCAACACCCCATTTCCTCAATGGACAGATCAGAGAAACACAAACTAAACAGAGACACAAGGAACTAACAGAAATTATGGACCAAATGGATTTAACAGTTATCTATAGAACATTTCATCCTAAAACAAAAGAATATACCTTCTTCTCAGCACTTCATGGTACCTTCTCCAAAACTGACCATATAATTGGTCACAAAATAAGCCTCAGCAGATACAAGAAGATTGAAATAATCCCATGCATCCTATCAGATCACCACGGACTAAGGCTGGTCTTCAATAGCAACAAAACCAACAGAAAGCCCACATACACATGGAAGCTGAACAACACCCCACTCAATGATAACTTGGTCAAGGAAGAAATAAAGAAAGAAATTAAAGACTTTTTAAAATTTAATGAAAATGAAGGCACAATCTTACGGGACACAATGAAAGCAGTGGTTAGAGGAAAACTCAGCTCTCAGTGCCTCCAAAAAGAAACTGGAGAATGCACACACTATCAGCTTAACAGCACACCTGAAAGCTCTAGAACAAAAAGAAGCAAATATACCCAAGAAGAGTAGATGGCAGGAAATAATCAAACTCAGGACTGAAATCAACCAAGTAGAAACAAAAAGAACTATACAAAGAATCAACCAAACCAGGAGCTGGTTCTTTGAAAAAAATCAACAAGATAAACCCTTAGCCAGACTAACCAGAGGGCACAGAGACAGTATCCAAATTAACAAAATCAGAAATGAAAAGGGATATATAACAACAGAAACTGAGGAAATTAAAAAAAAAATCATCAGATCCTACTACAAAAGTTTATATTCACAAAACTGGAAAATGTGGATGAAATGGACAATTTTCTAGACAGATACCAAGTACCAAAGTTAAATCAGGATCAGATAAACAATCTAAACAGTCCCATAACCCCTAAAGAAATAGTAGTCATTAAGTCTCCCAACCAAAAAATGCCCAGGACCAAATAGATGGGTTTAGTGCAGAATTCTATCAGACCTTCAAAGAAAATCTAATACCAATACTCTTCAAACTATTCCACAAAACAGAAACAGAAGAAACACTACCCAATTCATTCTATGAAGCCACAGTTGCATTGTGTATTCTCTCTTGGAGATGAAAGGGTTTGTCTACTCAGGAACTTGTCACAATTTCCTTTCATAGAGGACTTCATAAGAGATCTTTTTCTCACTTCTATCATGTTTAATGTTCCAATAAAAACTGGCTGAGTGAATATTACTTTTAGCTTCAGAAGATATCATGTATATTTTAAGAGACATTTAACTATTATAAATTATTTTGATGGCTTAAAAATGTTAATACTGAGTTGTATACTTTAAAATGAATTTTATTAGTTTAATTTAAAAAAAAAGAAATAAAAAAAAGTGCATGGTACCATGACAAGCTCATTACTGCATTCTTTCCATACAGACCTGTTATAGCCAGACAGTTATAGAATGGATAGTAATATTAGCATAAGGATATGAATAGAAGCAATGAACATTAACATAAACATATGAACAGTTATGGTTAACCATGTTAGACCAGAAAGCCATCAGCCAAAAAAATATGACCAAAAAAAAAAAAAAAAATGGCAATACTTGATAGGCTTAAGAAGAAAAATAAATTAAAACTTTGGCAGTTCCGTGAATTCTGGAAATTGTCCTTAAAGGTTCTTATTTATGGGGCTGGAGAGATGGCTCAGCTGTTAAGAGCACTGACTGTTCTTCCAAAGGTCCTGAGTTCAAATCCCAGCAACCACATGGTGGCTCACAATCATCCATAACAAGATCTGACTCCTCCTGGAGTGTCTGAAGACAGCTACAGTGTACATACATATAATAAATAAATAAATAAATAAATCTTTAAAAAATTTCTTATTTATGTAATATTTCTTTCATGATCATTTGTCAACACAGGTATTTCTGTTAGGGCAAAAAAGGTGCTTTTCTGGAAAAAAAAATCATCGCCAAGTTTTACAGAAATAATAGGTTTCTGAAAAAAAAAAATCTCTTTTCCTGGAAGGGGCTGGAGAAGCAGCTCTGTGGTAAAACATTTTGCTTTGTGTGTACAAAGTCTATAGTGTTATATTCACCACCAGAAAAGAAAAGGAAATGAAGTTTTAGGCCACAAACAGGATTAGGAGTTAGGACACTTAAAACATCTGGAACTAACGTTGTAGCTGAGGAAAAACAAAAATAGGGATAGAGCTAACAAAAACACAAAACTCTTTCACTGGGAACTGGGTATGGTGGTGCATACCCACTCCTTGGCAGCTCAGGAAAGCAGGGGAGTTCAAGGGCAAGCTGGTCTACACATAGAGCTGCAAACAATAAAGGCGCACGGAGAGAACATGTCTCCACTAGATGAATTAAACCACAGTGCTTGTTCTCTTTGAAATGTAGTCTTTGAGGGTACTGCTTGTCATAGACCATTTAAATCAAAATTAAAATATCTGGTATATGTTAACACTCTTCTCAAATGTCTCAACCCTCAGCCAGAGCCGTACCATGTGTAAAGTGTCTCCACTTCTGTTGAACTGTGACAGTTTCTTTAAGTGGCAGTTGAGTTTCTTGAACTAAAGTGACTTGCTTTTATATTCTCGGCTTCCCTGCTCCATCTCCCCTCAGGAATGCCCAACCTGAAAGAGTGTTTCTCCATCACCTAACCTTGCCCTGTGCTCCAGAACTCTCCTCACTGGCTCCGCTGTGCTGCTGCCTGCTGCTGATGTTACTATCACCTCTGACAGACCTCTATAAAGAAGACAGCCCACTCCAGTGTCCCCTGGAGCCCCAGATAGGAAATCTTTCAGAACTTTGTATTTTCAGCTTCATTCAAAGACTGTCCTTCTGTTCTTAGAACAGAAATAAAAATCTTACTTCACACGGCACAGCAGCACAGTCCGGTAGAACTTTCTTTTCAAACAGCTGCACGGTTTGGTGTCCTTGAAATATGGTTGATGCTAATGGTAAACTTAATTTTAAGTTATCTCAATTCAAATGTAGCCACAGGCTGCTAGGGGGCAATACAAGCCTAGGATTTCTCCTCTCACAAATTACAATTTGACTAGCACCCACTTGCCAGCGAGTTGTCCACAATCCCTCAAAACACTCCTCTGAATTATATTTTGGTTCTGGTTTTTCATAATGCTCCTTTCTCCATGCACGGGTTAAACTGTTCTTTCTACTTAATAAGCTATTTTATTTCTACATTCTAAGGCAAAGGGCATCATATTCTGCTCTTCCAAACTAATGCTTTATATTCTCGCCAAGATTCTTATTTTTCACATCTTAGCCAAACTGTCACTTTCTACAAGCGCTTCTTCCCGGGTCTCCTAGCAATCTTGGCTCGTCCCTCTTCTCTTAGAACTTTTCTCCTTGTAATACGCCAATTCAAGATCAGCTGCTCATTAATATTTCTGGGTACAGAAATCTATTTTTGTTTACGTCTGTACTTCGGCAACTTAACGCACAGTGTGTTCTTATGGAGGGAAGAGTGGGGAAAGCGGCAGAACGCAGCACAGTCTGGGGACAGCCGGTCTCCTAGCCTTGGCGCCATGGCCTAGTTGCCCAAAGCACTGCTGGCCTCGAACCCGGATCTGGTCAAAGCCGCCTGAGTCCTGTTCTTCCCGGAGCCAGAGCTGATGCCCGTCGAACCTCGTCGGACTTGCTAAACAGGCACCGTGAAAGCGAGGCGAGCGCCACCCCCACGTACCTTGGACACAGAGGAGGTGGCCATAGTCCGCGGCCCCGTGTGCCTGCGCACTGTGCACTTCCGCGCGCCCTTGCGGAAGCAGAGGCGACTTCCGGCGCGGAGGCGGGGCGTGCGTGAGAGGGAGGCATGGCGTGCGGCTTTCGTAGGTCGATCGCCTGTCAGGTACTGTCCGGAGCGGCGAGCCGGCGGGAGCCGGGGCCGGAGGGTGCAGCCCAGGCCGGCTCTGCCTCCTCCCTGAGCTGCGGAGTTGGGAGACCCTCGCGAGCACTGGGTGTTCCTTGTCCCCTCATTTCCCGTTCTTCATGCTTTAACCTGGGCGGACTCTCCGTGGGCCGTGCTTAGACCCTGTAGAAATTAATGTTCCCCGTCCGTTTATTCTCTTTATTTGCTCTCATGAGTAACCTGGAAGTGTATACCTCGAATAAGAAACTTTGTAGCTTAGCAAACCGATAGACCATGTTCTCCTGAGAAAAAGCACTAAATCCAGACTTGGAGACCAGTGAATAAAATAGATGATTTAAAATTCATGCTAAGGGCCACGGAGATGGCTCGGTGGGTAGAGTGCCTGCTGTACAAACATCAGCGCCTGAGTTTGAATTCCCAGAACCCGTGTAGAAAAAAAACCTGCATGGCTGAGGAAGTCTGAAAACACACTTGTGGGAGGTGGACCCAGAGACAGGTGGATCCGGCTCCTGGCTCCATGAGCGTCTGTCTCAAATAAGGTGGAGAAAGACACTTGACCGGTCGGTACCCCACATCTTCACCCGCCGCCCATCCTGCCTGGAGTTTGCTAGTGCTAGCCCAGACGGGCCCAGGGTGGCTGAGTTGTCTTAGACAATTCTGAAAGATGGTGTAGTACTTAGGTAGTCCTGTAGGAATTCAGCTCCAGCCTACAGCGATGACTTTAATGTATCATCTGTGTGCCTGTGGCTGCGTTTGTATGTTCCTTCCTGAGGAGAGGCCACAGGTTGCCGGTGTTTCCTCTAGTCTCTGTCCACATTTTTTTTCTAAGACTTTTCTCCCTGAGCAAAGAAGACTAAGAGGCAGAGAGAGTGAAACAGTGTTTTTATTAAGGCAGGCTTCTCCTCTGGAATGAGGGAGGGACAGTCCAGAGTCGGGGAGTCTGTGGCTGGTTGTTGGTAGGGGGCAGGTGTCTCAGGTTTCCTCCCTTGGCTGTGCATGCCCCATTGGCTCACCCAGGAGATGATCACGGGCTTTTGTGCACAGCTTGCTCAGTTAAGGAAGTGCTCATGCCTTGAAGACCCTTCTCTGTGTTTTCTAGCCTTTCTAGCTGCTGTGACTCTGCTGACCTTTATCCTAAGAAGGCAAGGTCCGCCCTTAGACCTCGCAGGTGTCAATGTTCTTAAGCTCTTGGCCAGGCTCTGTAAGCCATTAATTAGCCTATTGTTCTCTTTGTCCTTGTGTGTATGTGACCTGCTTTTAGTTTTACCACGGCAGAAAATTATCACCTGTCATAACTGCTGTCCGCACTGGTCTGTAGTTCTCGACTCAGAGCGTATAAAGGATGGCGTATGCTGGAGCCAAATTTGACTGACAGGGCAAGCGACATGTTTGTTTCCCCAAATTCCACAGTTCCAGTCTGGAAGCAGTTTCATGGAGTAACAGAACAAAGAGTGATAATAATACATCAAAGCATTTAAAAAATAGATTGATGGACCTATCAGAGAGGGTGGTTACAGCCAGATTGAGGTAACTCTTCTATAGACCCTGACTGCCATCTGACAACAGTCTGGGCCCCCTGCTGGGTGGAAAACTAGGGGTTTTTATGTTAATATACCCCCCAAAATTTACCTATTTGTCAGGATGTTAGCTCTAGCTAGTAGTAGCAGGATATTAGGTCCAAAGGTGGACGATGCCCAAGATGAAATTAATCAGGTTCCAGATCTGCCACATCCATAACTCTCCACAGGTATTGAGGGTCCGGTCAGGCAGCTGCTTCGGACACGGCTTCTCTTCAGGACTCCTCACTCACACTGCCAGGTTTTCTCCGTGGCCTATACCAGAACTCCTTGTCTGAGGGACATTCCCGAGTGGGAATAGGAAGGACCCTTCTTTATTTACAATCTAGTTCCTATAGCTGGGCAACATTGTCTTATGTATGTTTCTCAAGGAAGCCAGCTGGCCTGCTGAAACTGGCTCAGACCTGTCCTTTGTTATGTAAAAAAACAAAACAAAACAAAAACATGCAGTGTATTTTTATCATATGCCCTCCACCCTTACTCCTCCCCCCACCCCAACCCCACCATCCTCCTCCTTATCTGGTTGTCTCATACCCAGACTTAGGTCCTTTCTTTCTCCCCTAAACCCCCATCCCTCTGCAGCACCAGCACTGGAAAGTCACAGCCACGTGTCACCATGCTCAGCTCTTATGGGAGTGCTAGGGTTCTGAACCCAGTCCTCCTGCTTTTGTGGCAAGCACTTTACCGTCGAGCCGTGTTCCAGCTCCGGGGGTACAATCTCCCGTAAACTTCTTCCCCGCCCCCTTGAGATGCATCACCTTAGTCCCCAGGAGTCATCTCTCAAAGAAATTGCCTGCACCAAAGTTCTCAACTCTGCGTTTCAACAACTGGTGGACTTCTGTAATGGTCTCTGGCTGCTTACCAGAGTTCTTTTCTCTTTCGTGTATCACATGTCTAAGGAATAACCAAATCCTGCAATGTGTGCCTCTCACAGAAAACTACTCAAATCATGGAAACGTCTGTACCACCAAGTTTAGCACAGTCATGAGAGAGGCTTCCTGAAGATACAGATGCACCCATTTCTGCTTACTTATTATTTGTGTGCCAAGGTCCAAGCCTTTTGCCTCATACATACTCACCCGGGGCAGGTGACTAGTGCTGTACCCCTGAGTTAGCCCGTGGCCTCCGCTTTGGTTTTTCCTTAATTTTGTTTTGTTTCTTTACTGCTTTTCTGATAAGTAAACCTTTAGTAGGGTTTGGGCCTGGGGATTAGATTTTTTTTCCCTTAATGTTTGCTCGTTTCTGTTAAATGCCATAATTTTAAAATCTGTTTTGTTTGTTGCTATAGCCACAATGCTTATCTGGTACAGACTAGCTACTCAGTAAATATTCTGTTAATGAAAATCATCTTTAGATTCTCAGTGATTCATATCTTCTTTTTTAATATATGTGTTTAAGTTGACAAATATAAAATCCACTGAAGGACAAGCAGTCCTGCTTGCTGCTTTATAATCACACCATTATATCATATTCCAGCCCTGGCAGCCACAAATCCTTGCTTCAGTCTGATAGTTTTGTGTTTTCTAGACTATCAGATAAGTTGAATCACACTAAATGCGTTCGTTAATATGGGCTTCACGTATGATGTTTGAGGTTCACTCCTATTGTGCGTTAATGGTGTTTATCGCTAGTGGTGTTCCATTCGCTCTGAAATAGGTAGATCAACAATTTTATCCCATTTTATTCTTCTTTTTTTTTTTTTTTTACTTTTAGCTTTCCAGAGTATTGGCTCTTCCACCAGAAAGCTTGATCAAGTCAATATCTGCTGTTCCAGTTTCAAAAAAAGAGTTAAGTATGCTTGTAGTAATCTCAAATTGTTAAATTTGTTGGCAATCCAATTTTATTCAACTCTCAATTTACAGAGTAGTCCTTAAAAGTTTAGGATTCATTATATTCAACTTACTATAACTATAAAATTCCAGTTCTGTTTTAAGGATTCTGTTGTGAATGTACTGTCCTCCTGTCGTTTTCATATTTGTTCATGCTACAATAGTTATGTCAGTCTAGTCTGGCTGGACTATTAGAGACTGTGTAACCATCTGACACGTGTATGCTAAGGCACATACCTCCTGTACCTCGTCAGTTGTGTTGTTTGTTTGACTTTTCATTTGAAGACTCCCAATGATAGAGAATTATTGTTTAGGGCTATATAAAATCCATATTGTTTTCTTAAGTACAGGGGAAAATATCTTTTTCTAGATTAGTCTCATCATCTTAACTGTTAACTTATAATTTTGGCAAAATATTTTAGTGCTTGGACAAAATGTAGTCTACCCATGGATGTATTACCTTGGGCCACAGTGTCAAAATGTTCAAAGAAAAGAAATTGCATCTGCACTAAACATAAACAAAGTTATTTTTTCATATGATCTTTGAAACAATCCACTGATAACAACTACTTAGAGTGCATTTGCATTGAAGCAAGAATTACTGCAATTTAGAGATGGTTTTCTCTATGGGGTACATGGAGGGCGGATAGACATAGCACGCCACCATATGCGAGAGTCCTTGAGCCTCTACAGATCGTAGATCTCAAAGACGCCCTGCAGAAGTCCTCTACCAGTTATAAGTAAAAAGCATGCTGCATAGTAGATTCTTAGCTCTAAGGTTTTTGTTTTTGTTTTTGTTTTTTGTTTTGGTTTTGTTTTCGAGACAGGGTTTCTCTGTATAGTCCTGGCTGTCCTGGAACTTACTCTATAGACCAGGCTGGCCTCGAACTCAGAAATCCGCCTGCCTCTGCCTCCCAAGTGCTGGGATTACAGGCGTGTGCCACCACCGCCCGGCTCAGCTCTAAGGTTTTTTTTTTTTTGTTTTGTGGTTTTTTTGTTTTTTTTTTGGTTTTTCGAGACAGGGTTTCTCTATGTAGCCCTGGCTGTCCTGGAACTCACTCTGTAGACCAGGCTGGCCTCGAACTCAGAAATCCACCTGCCTCTGCCTCCCAAGTGCTGGGATTAAAGGCGTGCGCCACCACCGCCCGGCAGCTCTAAGGTTTTTAAGGATGGAATATAAAATTCTCAGTATAAGTGTATCCTTTGTTCCCTGAATTTTATTAGAACTTTCAGGTGAGATGGGGGGGTGGGGCTTGAGTATTCCTCTTTTCATGATAAAGAACAGAAATAAATAGAAAGAAAAGGCGGGCCGGCGGTGGTGGCGCACGCCTTTAATCCCAGCACTTGGGAGGCAGGGGCAGGCGGATTTCTGAGTTCGAGGCCAGCCTGGTCTACAAAGTGAGTTCCAGGACAGCCGGAACTACACAGAGAAACCCTGTCTCGAAAAAAACAAAACAAACAAACAAAAAAAAAACAAAAACAAAAAAAAGCTGAGCGGTGGTGGCGCACGCCTTTAATCCCAGCACTTGGGAGACAGAGGCAGGCGGATTTCTGAGGCCAGCCTGGTCTACAGAGTGAGTTCCAGGACTACACAGAGAAACCCTGTCTCGAAAAACACCAAAAAAAAAAGAAAAAAAAAAAAGAAAAGGCACAGACTAGAGACCACTGATAATCTTACTATTTTTAGTTTTGAAAATAGTGCAAATGGGGCTGGGTGTGGTGGTGGATGCCTTTAATCTCAGCACTTAGAAGTTAGAGGCAGACTGATCTCCGTGAGTTCAAGACTAACCTGGCCTATATAATGAATTCCAGGACAGCCAGGGCTGTGTAAAGGCCTGTCTCAAAAAACAAAACAAAACAAAAAAATTAAAAGAAGGAAAAGAGAAAAAGAAAAAGAGAAAGTAGAAGACCTACTTTAAAGAAATCTGGATGTCAGTCACTGCTCCCCACCACTGTGTGCACAGGGCTGTCCTTGATACACTGAAATCCCTGTTGTTGCAGTAGCAGTAGAGCCCATTGCTTTTACTTTTTCTTTATTTTCTCTGACTTTTGAATCTCCGCTTTCCCTTCTGTGCCACTTTGTGCTTCATTCCTGCTTTGCTAAGTGAATTTCTTTGTTGCCCATAGATTGGCTCAAATAGGTGACTGAATTACCAAAGCCTTAGGTGAATTTCTACAATTAAATTTTGTTTTCAGAAAATGGAGTCATCACATAGCCAGCAATGAATAATCTTAGAAAAAACAAGAGCACAGTTGCCAACAATTTTAGTACAGAGAGGACAGACAGAAAACTTCCCCCAAGGCACAAATTATTTATTATATGTAAGTTCACTGTAGCTGTCTGCAGACACTCCAGAAAAGGGCATCAGATCTCATTACCCATGGTTGTGAGCCACCATGTGGTTGCCGGGATTTGAACGCAGGAACTTCGGAAGAGCAGTCTGTGCTCTTAACCGCTGAGCCATCTCTCCAGCCCCTTGATATTCTATTTAGCATCAGATCTATGACTAACATAATTTATAACCGAGATGTCGTTTCTCCATAACCCTCTGAATTCCATCCCATTGCTATCATCATTTTACTGAGGTACCAAGGGACTGAGCAATGTCCGGAATTGCGGACATTAATTGTAGGTAAACTTGATTTTGTGGTTACAGCTCAGACATCAGTTTGGATTGATAAACAGTTGTACTAAGTTGCTAGGTGATAAATTAAGACCCAGAAAATTGCCAGGAACAGCAATGCATACCTTTAATCCCAGCACTCCAGAGACAGAGAGAGGTAGATCTCTGAGTTCAAGGCCAGCCTGGTCTACAGAGTGAGTACCAAAGTAGCCAAGGCTACATAGAAAAACTGTCTCTCAAAACCAAAAAGAAAAAAAAAAAACAGACCCAGTAAATTTCATTGGGCTTTTAATTAATTTTTTGTTTGTTTGTTTTTCGAGACAGGGTTTCTCTGTGTAGCCCTGGCTGTCCTGGAACTCACTGTGTAGACCAGGCTGGCCTCGAACTCAGAAATCTGCCTTCCTCTGCCAAGTGCTGAGATTAAAGGCGTGTGCCACCCACCACTGCCTGGCTTTAATTAATTTTTTATGTAATCTTTTTTTTTTTTTTTTGGTTTTTCGAGACAAGGTTTCTCTGTGTAGCCCTGGCTGTCCTGGAACTCACTGTTTAGACCAGGCTGGCCTCGAACTCAGAGATCCACCTGCCTCTGCCTCCCAAGTGCTGGGATTACAGGCGTGTGCCGCCACACCCAGCTCAATTTTTTATTTTTATATTATAATTTGATTATATTTCTCCTTCAAGTCCTCCCTTATTTCCCTCCTTGCCCTCCTTCAGTCTCATGCCCCCCTGTTTTAGTTGTTGCACAGCATGCAAATAAGTATAGGTATATATATATATATATATATATATATATTTCTAAATATAGCTTGTTTGGTCTGTATGATGCTAGAAAGTATATATGTGTACATAAATATTTTTAAATAAAATGTGTTTAGTGGGATTGTACGCTTCCCTAGGGAAGGCCACCTTTCCGGTTCCCAGCTCTTCTTAGTTGGCTACAGTCCTTTGTTTAGGGTGAAGACCTCCTGGGCTTTCCTCTGTTCATCCTTATTCAGCTCCTGTGTGGTCATTCAGGCCGGTGAGGCTTTATGTGTGTAGCCTCTGACATTACTAGGAGACAGTCTCACAGCAAACTCTGATCCTCTGGCTCATACATTCTTTTTGCCCCATCTTCTGCAATGTTCCCTGAGCCTTTCATGCAGAAGTGTTTTGTAGATGTATCAGTTGAAACTGCATATAATACATTTTGATCATGTTCTTTCTCCTACCCAATCCCCCCCAGATCCTTTGCCATGTCCCTACTCACTCAACTTTATGTTCTATCCCTGTCTCTCTAAAAAACAAAAACAAAACAATAAGACAAAAATACCAAAAGGAAAAAAATCCTAGAATAAAACCTCAGAGTCACCGGGTGTGGTGGCGCATGCCTGTAATCCCAGCACTTGGGAGGCAGAGGCAGGCGGATTTCTGAGTTCGAGGCCAGCCTGGTCTACAAAGTGAGTTCCAGGACAGCCAGGACCACACAGAGAAACCCTGTCTTGAAAAACAAACAAACAAACAAACAAACAAACAAACAAAAAACCTCAGAGTCTGTTTTGTGTTGGCATGGGCCCACCTTGTATTGGGGTTGATGTACCCAGTGGCCATCCATTGGGGTCTCCCTTTCCCAACAGGCTTCAGTTGCATATAGCATCTTATTAGCGTTGGTATTTTGTGCCCACCTCCCAGGAAACTTCGTAATGTCATTTGTTTTTTGGTTGTTTTTTTTTGGGGGGGGTGCTTCAAGACAGGGTTTCTCTGTGTAGCTCTGGCTGTCCTGGAACTCACACTATAGACCAGGCTGGCCTCAAACTCTGAGATCCACCTGCCTCTGCCTCCCAAGTGCTGGGATTAAAGGCATGCACCATCACCGCCCAGCTCGTAAAGTCATTTGAGTTTAAGTTCTGAAATGTGATGTTGCCCAGAAGCCATACAGGACTTTTAGGTGTGTCTCTGAGTTAGCAGGTGTGCCCCTTCCGTGTGTATCCTTTTACGAGCATGACACTTGGGCTAGACAAGCAATGACATAACTTGGTTAGCTCTCTTCACTAGCTCTCTGTTTCATACCAGAAGATGTCAGTGTATGTAGTTGTGCAGTTATTAATTAAATAACCTGAACTGTCATGCCCACAGAAACTCTTTAGAGATCTGCTGAGCCATTTTCGGGTACCTGTCTAAATGATGAAGTCTTTTTTCCAAATTTAAATCTTCTTTTCCTTGTATGGTAAGGTTAACTTGATTTTTTGTTGTTGTTTTTTCTCAACGAGACTACAATACTGTTTTAATAACTGGACACATGGCTGTGTCTGTTTCCCTCCCTCCTTGCAGAAGGCTTCTCTCATCATGCAGATAACTGTTGCATTGGTTGGTTCCACCGTAGTTCTCAATAGTTTAACTATGATCTAGTGAAAAGTACAAACAGCTGTGCCTATTTCTCTAGGGAACAACTGACTATTATAACATTGTTTTTCCCCCCTCATGTTGAAATGTAAAAACAATTTAAAAACATTTTGTAGCCGGGCTGTGGTTGCACATGCCTTTAATCCCAGCACTCCGGAGGCAGAGGCAGGGGAATCTCTAGTCTGTGTGAGTTCTAGGACAGCCAAAGCTATACAGAGAAACCCTGACTTGAAAAACCAAACCAAACAAACAAAGAAACAAAAAGACACAAACAGCCCATTTCCCTCTTGTTATTTGGACAGTTATATACAAACATTGAGATTGGGAGGAACGGCTTCACTGTAGGACTTTATGGTCCTGCTTACTAGTTGCGTTTAGCTTGCCAGATATCTTTGTCTGTTTCAAAGATATACATCTACACTCAGGTAATAAGCAAGAATTTTATAAAATAACCAGGAACTTAAAAGTTATAAATAAATAAAAAGTTTTATATTTCTTGGCTTTTAATTTCAAAGGTATTCATTAAAAATACACAGATAATGTTTCTGTAACAACTCTTTCCCATTTCAATGTTTATCTTTAGAGAAGTGGCAGATTTTCAGCTTTCTGTGGATTCCTTACTAGAAGACAACAATCACAAGTCACAACTAGACACTCAAGATCAAGCCAGGAGACTGGCAGAGAAGGTATTTTATCTCTAAATTATAATTAGCTTAGCATTTAAAGAAGAACGGAGCTCTACAGGCGACCTCAGCTATAATGAACTGATACAGTTTCTTTGCTCAAGACATCTTGAAAAATGTTTCAGTTCACTTTAGCTGTGTGCTATGAGGTTTAATGGTTTTTAAGGTAGTTGTAAAGAATTCCCTTTGTTGTAGTGTACTTTCTGTTGCTGTGGTAAACATGACTAAAAATGGCTTAGAGAGGAAGGGGTTTTTTTGTTTTTTTTTTTGTTTTTTTCGAGACAGGGTTTCTCTGTGTAGTCCTGGCTGTCCTGGAACTCACTCTGTAGACCAGGCTGGCCTCAAACTCAGAAATCCGCCTGCCTCTGCCTCCCAAGTGCTGGGATTACAGGCGTGCGCCACCACGCCCGGCTAAGGAAGGGGTTTATTTGCCCAGGTAACGGCCCATCCCTGAGGGAAGACAGGCTTAGGCAGTAACTGAAGTGTCCACCCTGAGGGAGGCTTGCTCTCTGGCCCTCGGGCTCCTGCTTGGCTTGCCTGTTGATACAGCCCAGGTCCATTTACCGAGGGATGGTGCCACCCGTGGGCTGGGCCCTCCCACATCACCACCAAAGCTTCTCACACACAGGGTCATGGGACAGTCTGAACAGTGAGGTTCCTTTCCTAAGTGACTAGGTTTATGGCAGGTAGACTATAGCTATCTTCAGACATACCCCAGAAGAGGGATCCCATTACAGATGGTTGTGAGCCACCATGTGGTTGCTGGGAACTGAACTCATGACCTCTGGAAGAGCATCAGCGCTCTTAACTCCTGAGCCATCTCTCCAGCCCATGGTGTTATGTTTTTTATTAGCCACGGGGCTGAAATGTTAATTACATTTTATAGGTTGAAATTGTGTAAATTTTTGTTTGTGTGCTTGGTTGGTTTGGTTTGGTTTGGTTTGGGTTTGGTTTTCCAAGACAAGATTTCACTGTGTAGTCCTGACTGTCGCTCTGTAGACCAGGCTGGCCTTGAACTCAGAGATCCACCTGCCTCTGCCTCCCAAGTGCTGGAATTAAAGGCATGCATGACCATCACCTGGCAAAACTGTATAAGCTTTTAAAGAGAGTTTTGCTTACTCCCCTGCAGCTGGCATTACAGACAGTGTGAGTGCTAGCAGTAGAGCCCAAGTCCTCGGAAGACCCCAGTGAATGCCCTTGAGATCAGAGCTATCTCCCCAGCCCCTGGGTAAAGGCCTGAACCTAGGAAGACAAGCATGATACATTAGAGCTGTGGGCTGCAACTTTTTAAAATAAGTTGTTGAGAAGAGCATTAAAAATATGAGGAGAAGCCGGGCGTGGTGGCGCACGCCTTTAATCCCAGCACTTGGGAGGCAGAGGCAGGCGGATTTCTGAGTTCGAGGCCAGCCTGGTCTACCGAGTGAGTTCCAGGACAGCCGGAGCTACACAGAGAAACCCTGTCTCGAAAAACAAAAAAAAAACAAACAAAAAAAAATATGAGGAGAAATAATGTCTGTGGAAGGACCACAGAGAGGTTGTAGTTAGATAATTTAGTCAGCTTTCTGTATGTCTTAAGTTCTTCCTCACAGGCCGAGTAGATCGAGTCAGTGACCAAATCTAAATTGTTTGCTTCAGACCCTGACGTAAAGCATGCTGGAAACGCTTTTGTTTGTTTTTAATTTTTTAGAATAAGGTTATATATTGCTCAAAGAACTCTAAAAAATTGAAAGTGAAAATCACTATTGGAAATATGTGTATTTAAAAATGGCTGCTAAAGGAGCTTTGGTAAGAGAGTGAGAGTGGTTTCATCAGAAGGTCACCTGCTTGGGCTTTTTTTTTTTCTAAGTCAGGATATATACCAGGAGTCAAATTAATCTAATTACAACACGTAACCACTCCGTGCCTTTAAGTTCTCAGAAATGGGGATTGGTGGCTCTTCGGCGACAGCAGGCATCTCGAGCTGCCCAGGCTAGCAAAGGGTTCGAGTGAGCACAGGCAGGGCTGCGGCCTCTGCGAGGCGTCACTGTGCCCTGCGCGTGCGTCAGCAGCGGGCCCCACACATGGCCTACGTGTGACTTCATGAAAGGTGGAAGGGATAAGTGTCCACTGGTGACAGATGGGGAAGTCTGAGGCAGGGGGACAGTAAAAGGGAGGGAGAGACTGAACAGCATTCTAGTGAGGAAAAAAGAAAAGAAAGTGTGTTTGTGGAAGGATGGTGGGATGGAAACGCTGGCCAAGCCCCTGGTCCAGCCGAGTGCCTGAGAACAGTCACCTGCCGGCTTGTGAGCCAGTTTTGTGCTGTTAGAACTATGTGTCTCAGAGGGTTGGCTCTAAAATGTCACCGGCTTTCCGTGTTTTTTCAGCTTCAGTGTGATAGAGTGGTGACAGCCATCAGTGTCGGTCAGAGGACTCTACATTTCAAAATAAACAGAGAGTTATTAACAAAGGTAAGCCTGGCACACAGTCTAGCCTGTGCTTCCTCGCCGTGTGAGCCACGCTGACCCTGCAGCTCCAGGACGTGCTACTCCTCGGAACTGTGCACTGCGATTGACTCCTTAGCCGGACGCAGCCTTAGGTTAATGTGCTCAAGGTTTATATCATTTCCGGGCCTGTCTGTCGGCTGCTGACCTTCAGGCTGTTGCAGCTCTGTTGGGCTCGTCCTCACAGCAGTGGCCTTTCCTGTTTACGCTTGCTTGACCAATGGCACCTGTGCTCTCACCGCTAAGTCACTCCAGTGTATAGTGTCTGCCCTTCCCGCTCTTCTGCCTCCATGTTCTCACATAGTGGCCGATGCATCCTAGGTGCCAGGTGAACTACTGTTAGCTGAATGAATGAATGAATGAATGTGCTCCGCGGTGAGAGAAATACATTGGTTTCTACTCCCTGGTAATCTATAATTTATTAGAAGCATAAGGCATCAGTTGGAGAAACCATGGGGTAACTTTTTCGTTTACTAAAACAGTGAATATTAAAGTAAAAAGGTTAATTCAAGTTCATTTTGTTCAGTGTTTTAAAGTTATAATGCATACTTTTGGCCTATTTTTGGCATACTTTTGGCTATATTTTTTTTAAAGAAATATAGCTCGCTGGTAGGTTGTTGAGGCTTAGTAAATGTGGCAGTCTCGAATTGAAAAATAATTGTAAAGCCAAAAGTTCTCTGTCAGTGTTCTAAGTTACCAGGGACAATTGGAGAAAGAGGCACTGCAGAATGTAATAGGCTTAGCAAAAGCAGCAGGGTGGTCTGCTGGGCTCTGCTGGACTGACCGCAGAGCAGCGTCCCAGAAGTCCCCACACACCAGAATCTCAGTCTGATCTCCGAGTTGTCTTAAGCAACTACCTAAGCAAACACAGCCATTATAAGAACTCCAGGTTCACCAGGAGCCTTATGACTAAGGTCATGCGAAGGCTCTAAACCCAAGGAAGGATTCCCATAAATCTGAGGCAACAATCACTGCTTACTTACAAGAGATCGCTTCCATGACGGAGTGGTCATCCCTCCAGAGGAAATGCCAGGTGTGATGGCTCTGGAAAATTCTGCTACATCTCTGAATGTGGACTCTTTCATTGCCAAATATGCCTTCCATGCTTTTAGCCCTGGATAGCAACATTGTCCTTCTTTTTTTGTTTTTCCTCGTGTTGGAGGGGGAGGGGTAGAATTTTACCTTTAAAGCTACTTTAGCTGAAAGAGATAAGGTGTATATTTCCAGGAAAAATACATGTTTATGTATCATTTAAAATTTCAATGGCCATGGACTTTATACTTTATTTCAGTTAAGAAACTGTAGAATTTTATCAGTTGTATTAGTTACTACAAATATTTCCATAACTAGGTGAGGTGGAGAATCCATGATGGTGAAAAGAGCTCTTATTTGGGTACCACACTTAACGCTTGCCTATTGAAGTCATTTGTAGGAGAGTCTGTAACATCTACTGATGCTTAATTCAATTAAGAGGGAGAAAAGAAAAAGATTTAAATCAAGTTCTATTTGCATTTTGTTTGTTTGTTTTTGTTTTTCGAGACAGGGTTTCTCTGTGTAGCCCTGGCTGTCCTGGAACTCACTCTGTAGACCAGGCTGGCCTCGAACTCAGAAATCCGCCTGCCTCTGCCTCCCAAATGCTGGGATACAGGCATGTGCCACCACGCCCGGCTGCATTTTTAAAAATATAGATAAAACCTTATTTCTTAGGTATATCTCAAAAATCCATGGCAAATAAAATCACATTTTTTTTATTTGCAAATCCAACTTTGCATTCTCTACCAAGAGGAGAAAGTGTTTTGTGATGTCACTAAATAAGTTTTGCCTATGGATAGTGGATACATTCACGCTGCATTTATTTTATGAATCATAGAAATAGTGATTGTACTACTAAGGAATTGACCAGGCAAGGTGGTAGTGGCAAATTCCTTAGAGTCCTGCTGACAGGCAGAAGAACAGTCAAGCCATAGAGTTAGACAAGAGAAAAGACATCCGCCATGCGTAGGAAGGACAGTGACAACAGAGTAGCAGCGATCGGGGTATCCATCGAGTTCCTTCAGCCCCAATAACGGAAAGCTCAGACTTCATTCTGAGTATTTACATGAGTACAGCTTACACTCACACATGCATATTGGTAAATATAGTAGATTCTAGTGCATTTATCTATTAGAGCACAATGGAACAGTAGTACCTCCTAGACATTGAAGTTAAAAAAAATGTTCGTTTGTAATTGATACCTTCACTGGCTCTGCTTGGTGTCTTGAGTTAGCACAGAAGCAACAGTAGCAGGCATACAGTAACTAGCACGTGCACTTGCCTGGGAGAATTTTTGCTATTTGACTTCTCACCTCCTATATCCCAGGCTGGCCTTGAACTAGAGGTGAGGCCATGAGGACCTTGAATTTCTGATCTTCTTCCATACCCTGGCATGCACCAGCACACCAGATCTGTGCAGTGCTGGAGTTAGAACACACAGATCTGTGCATTCAAGGAAAGCGCTCTTATCAACAAAGCTATTATGACCTTAGGAAAATTAACCTCTGCTCTTTCCTGGTTTGTGAGCACAGTGTTCACCTCTGAAGCTGGTGCCTCAGTTAATATAAAGCCCTCCTCGCTGTCTTTGTTACAGTCTTCACTCAGTAGCTGGTTCGATCCTGATTTTGGCTCTGGTATTACTCTTTCCATGGAACTTTTGCAGTTAGCCTCACCTCACAAAGCTTTGAGTTCCTGATCTCTAAGTGCCATCAGCGGTTCTGTACTGTTGAGTGGACTCAGTTTATAGTCCCGGAGTAGCACATCACACTTACTATCTCACATTGTAAGTGCTCTAAGAGGAGTTGGCAGCAAGTGATGTTGGTACTAGAGTGGCTGCTGCTGCTGCTGCTGCTGCTGCTGACAGTTCTATACAATTCTAAGAATGAACGAGTTAACAACATTTAGTTTTCAGTAATACAGTAGTTAGGAATATTTATTTATTTATTTATTATCACTAAATGCCACTCCTGTTTTTTTCAGGCAGTGTTGCAACAGGTAACTGAAGATGGCTCAAAATATGGGTTAAAAAGTGAACTGTTCTCAGATCTTCCCCAGAAGAGGATTGTGGTTGAATTCAGGTGAGTGGCTGTTGATCTTATGTGCTGACTGACCCAGCTGATAGGGCGGAGAAGAGTTTGGCGATTGAGTTTTCACTGAACTACACATGGAAAGTTGAAGATGCACAACATTATGTTATCTTGTTAGGATCATGATGGATCGATTATTAAACCATGAATAAAAATGATAAAAATATTTTCTGACTCCAGTATGGGTTTGCCTTTTTCTGTCTTTTTTTTTTTTTTTTTCCCCAGAGACAGGGTTTCTCTGTGTAGTCCTGGCTGTCCTGACACTCACTCTGTAGATCAGGCTGACCTCAAACTCAGAAATCCACCTGCCTCTGCCTCTCAAGTGCTGGGATTAAAGGCATGCGCCACCACTGCCCAGCTTGCCTTTTCCTTGTTTGGACAGGATCCCCAGTGTTCCAGGCTGGCTTTGAACTGCAGGTGTAGCCAGTAGTGACCCTGAACTTCTGAGCTGCCCTCCCAAGTGCTAGGTTCATAGGCGCGCACTGCCACACCACAGTTATGAAGAGCGAGGTGGGGGGGGGAGGTGAAGCACAAAGACTGGTTCATGTAAGAGAGGTGCATGTGTGCCAGGGACGTGCTTCGTGGAGTCAGTTCTCTCCCTTGCCTCTTGTTTGGGCGCTGAGATTTGAACACAGATTGCCAGGCTTGCTTAGCAAGCCACTTCACTATCTTGCCAGCCCAATTACTATGGTTTGCCTTTTGTTTTTTTAAGAACTCATTTTTCACATTAGTTAATTTGTAAGGCAGTTCACAACTATATTAACAGTTTTAACATAATTGGACAACTAAAGAACAAAGCCTTGCAATTATAATTAGATTTTTTTAATTAACAGAAAAATAACTTTAAGGATTTTTTTGTTTTAATTATTAGTTTTTGTTGTATATGTGAGGTAGGTGTGTTTATGTACTGCAGGTTCATAGATGTGTTGGGCATGCGGAGGTCAGAGGGCACCCATGGGTGTGCGCCTAGCCTACCTTGTCTGAGAACAGGGTTTTTGTTTGTCTCTGTGTATGTTAGACTAGTTGGCCTCTGTGCTTTCAGGGATTCTTCCTTTCTGCCCTAGGAGCACTGGGATTACACCTGATAGCACACCCAGTTTTTGCCAGGGCTCTGGGAGTACAAATACAGATTCCTATCATTGTGTGTGTACCAAGGATACTTTGTCCCATCCATAATCAGTAGCACCTGAGGCTTTTGGTTGGGGTTTGGTTGTTTTTGCTTTGTTTTGTTTTGTTTTTTGTTTTTTTGTTTTTTTTGTTTTTGTCTTGTTTTGTTTTTCAAGACAGGGTTTCTCTGTGTAGCTCTGGCTGTCCTAGAACTCACTCTGTAGACCTGGCTGGCCACGAACTTAGAAATCTGCCTGTCTCTGCCTCCTGAGTGCTGGGATTAAAGGTGTGTACCACCACGCCCCCAAGTTTTTAATTCGTTTCTACATAGTCTTCAGATAAATTTCTAACATATTATAAATAAAACCATCTAATACTTAAAATGTTATGAAATAATCAAAACTGTAAAGGGAATATTAATAACTAACATCTTCACAGTGTAGCTGACTAGTTGACAGTTCAAGAAAATTACCAGAAATATTTATCTTCCAAAAGCTGAAGAATCCTAATGAACTACTTCCTCACTTAGAAAGATAAGACTCCCTAGAGTGTTTTTTGTTCCTCTGCATGTACTTCTGGGGACAGGGTGGTGCATATGCATGTACACATGTGCTATGAAGACCAGATGTCCGCCCTGGGTGTCTCCTCAGGTGGTGGTGGTCCTTAAGGGCATTCTCTTCGATTTTGAGACAGGTTCCCTCACTTTCCCTAGAACTCACTGATTAGGCCGCCATGGCTGTCTGTCTGTCAGCTGCCAGGAATCCTTCCCTCTTCCTCTTCACACTGGTGTTATAGCAGATACCGTCAAGCCTGGCCTTTGCACATGGTCTGGAGATCAGAGTCGGGGGTCACATGCCTCCTGGGCAAGCAGCTTCACTGACTGAGCCATCTCCCCAGCCCTCTCTGACTTTTCTTTCTTTCTTTCTTTTTTTTTTATTTATTGGATATATTCTATATTTACATTTCATTTCCCTTTTTCTGGTTCCCCATCCCCCGAAGGTTTCACATGCCCTTTTCCCTCCCCCTGTGCCCCCATCCACCCCTTCCCACTTCCCTGTTCTGGTATTTCCCTATACTGATGTTTTGGTCCTTTCCAGAACCAGTGTCCACTCCTTCCTTATTGTCGGATATCATTTGATATGTGGATTGTGTCTTTGGTGTCCCAAGAGTCTAGGCTAATATCCACTTATCAGTGAGTGCATACCATGGGTATTCTTTTGAGACTGGGTTACCTCACTTAGTATGATGTTCTCCAGCTCCATCCATTTCTCTAAGAATTTCATGAATTCATTGTTTCTAATGGCTGAATACCACATTTTTTGTATCCATTCCTCTGTTGAGGGACATCTGGGTTCTTTCCAGCTTCTGGCTATTATAAATAAGGCTGCTATGAACATAGTGGAGCATGTATCCTTATTGCATGCTGGGGAATCTTCTGGGTATATGCCCAGGAGTGGTACGGCTGGGTCCTCCGGAAGTATCATGTCCATTTTTCTGAGGAACCGCCATACTGATTTCCAGAGTGGTTGTACCAGCTTGCATTCCCACCAGCAGTGGAGGAGTGTTCCTCTTTCTCCGCATCCTTGCCAACACCTGATGTCTTCTGAGTTTTTAATCTTAGCCATTCTGACTGGTGTGAGGTGAAATCTCAGGGTTGTTTTGATTTGCATTTCTCTAATGACTAATGATGTTGAACATTTTTTAAGGTGTTTCTCAGCCATCCCCTCTCTGACTTTTCTTAAAAAGCTATGGGAAATGTCTCATGTTTACTACCTCCTTTTTGTTCCTCAGGTAATTTTTTAAAAATCTAGTTATGATTACAAACTGGAAGTCAGATAATGGGTTTTCCGAATTGCACATGTATTCTGCACTTAGATTCTAAGGCAGGCCCTGGAAGACGATGAACCCTTTATAACTGAGGCCGCCTGCTGAGATGATCGCCCTGCCCGTAGGGCAGGTACAGGTCTTTGTATCATAGCATTTAAAACTGAGTTTAGAGATTTGTTTGTATGACAAAGAGAAAGAGGACTTCAAACTACCCTTCGTGCTGGAGGACAAAGACCCTAGGAAGCAGTCCTTGTCCTGTAGGCACACCCCCCACCCCCCCCACCCCCCCACCCCCACCCCCGTGTGTGTGTGTGTGTGTGTGTGTGTGTGTGTGTGTGTGTGTGTGTGTTCAGAGCCAAGGCTGCGGTGACGGTCTGCAGGGCAGCACAGGCCAGCTTTGCTGGAAGCACTACAGATCCAGTATGTGCTCGGCCCTCAACAGGCCTTCTGAAACTTCTACTACAATCTCTTTTGCCCAAGAAATTCAAAAATTTTAACTTCTATTTATTTGTTTGTACATGTGTGAGAGAGCATTTGTATGGAGGTCAGAGGACAAATGTGGGAGTCACTGCTCTCCTCTGAACATGTGGGAACTTGGGTGATCGGGTTTGTCAGCAGGCATCTTCACTGGGCCATCTTACTGGCCCCGCCTAAGAATTTTTATAAAACCTTGGGGATATAAGTAAATAAAATATAAAACAGGAGTATAAATTAACATTTAGTGATAACATATTATAATTTATTTTAAAACAGTAATTTACATAAAAATTTAATACCATTTGCTAATTTGCATAATAATGTGACAAATACAAATATTTTTATACAATGAATTAAACCTTAGCTTAATGTTTGGTACTATAGAACACAGAGTTTCTCTCCAGCACTTTTTTTTTTTTGTTTTTCGAGACAGGGTTTCTCTTTGTAGCTCTTGGCTGTCCTGGAACTCACTCTGTAGACCAGGCTGGCCTCGAACTCAGAGATCCACCTGCCTCTGCCTCCCAAGTGCTGGGATTAAAGGTGTGCACCACCACCGCCTGGCTTCTCTCCAGCACTTTTATCTCCTTCATCTTAAAATAATTTGTTTCGTAAGTGTGCCATTTCTGACTAGCAGGCTACATTATAGATCACACAATTATTAATTGTTGGTCAGAAATAAGGTGATTCTTTTCAATTCTAATTCATCCTCACTGTTATTGAATTGTCAAAAGCCCTGCTCCCTAATTATGCCCGTCTATAGATGTTCTCTATGCATTATCTTGTTCATTCTCAAAATTTTTGTTATTAAGATAAAATATTCTTGCAATTTTTGCAGTTCACCTAATATTGCCAAAAAATTTCATGTTGGACATTTGCGCTCCACCATCATAGGTAAGTGGTCGCTTCAGCAGGAAATGCTAACAAGGCTTTGGTGACGGGATAAGAATGGAGTGCAGGGAAGGAAAATGTAGTTATATGACCATCGTGCTAAGTAAATGTTGCAGGGAATTGGAAAATGGGTTTATAGATTAAAAACCAAAATTTATTTCAACAGAAAAAGACTCAGAAATCAGTTTTCAATGGTATGTGTGTTGTGATTTTTTTTTTTTTTTTGAGACAGGGTTTCTCTGTATAGCCCTGGCTGTCCTGAACCCCACTCTGTAGACCAGGCTGGCCTTGAACTCAAAATTCCGCCTGCCTCTGCCTCCCACAGTGCTAGGATTACAGGTGTGTGCCACCACCGCCCGGCTGTGATTTTTTTTAAAACTGTTATCCTTATGGAAAACTGAAAGAGGCAAAGATAAAAAAAATTGTTTCTGTGGGATTGGCAGAAATATTTCAGATGTTTTTTGTTCTTTTTTTTTTTGTTTTGTTTTGTTTTAAATAAATTCACTCTCAGCACTTAACAGTAATTTTCAAGACTAAAACTGTCTATAAGAAATTTTAGGAATACTAAAACTACTTCATAGTTGTAAAGCTTCAGTATGTAGTATGCTTTTTAAAGTGTGTGTGTGTGTGTGTGTGTGTGTGAGAGAGAGAGAGAGAGAGAGAGAGAGAGAGAGAGAGAGAGAGAGAGAGAGAAAACGAATGAGAGAGAGAAACTGACCACAGAATTCAGAAGTGGGTGTTGAACCGCCTGGAGTTTGAGGTACAGGTGGTTATGAACTACCCAGCATGTGGGGAACGGAACTCTAGTGCTCTCGAGCGCCAAGCACAGCAAACATAACCACTGAGCCGTCACTAGCTCAGGGTCTGCCCTCTAACTATTTAAATTGTTTTGCAGTACTGTAACTCACAACTCAGCTTAGAATCATACGATATTAGACTTGGAGTTCATTTAAGTATACAGCGAGTAAGAGAATAAATAGCAAGACAGAGAAAGAAAGACAAATTGGATGGTGAGAGAGAAAGCATAAAACCCAAACATGGTCAAATCTGATGCTCAAAACATTCGGCAGAAACTCAACTGGTAAATTCTTTTAAGAGGGCCAGCTAATAGAACTCCAACCGAGAGTCCTCAGCTAGCCTCCCGGGTATAAGAACAAACAGCAGCAGGCAGAGGCAGTGCCAGTCAGACCCTCACCACTGCAGCTGAGTTCCCATTGAGCCTGCTGAGCTCTGGTCGCTGAACTCCAACTTCTCCTCCTTTCCTGTAAGTGCTTTTATGTCATAGGATAAACGTCTGTTGGAGATGATTTACTCCAGCTCTTTGCAAGGACAGCATTTATACCCATGGACTGCTACTCTCCCCCCATGTCACAGAGTTAGGGGACCAGCCCATTCTCAACAAGCCAACGTGCTTGGGTCTGCAGTGGGGACAGAGACGGTTTCTCAGTGAGTTTGAACATCACATGGCAGTTTACAGATATGATGTACATTTTCCCCACTTATGTAGCTCTGTTTGGTAAGTATACTTACCTAATATTTGTGTAGAAGAAATTCATGTGTAACAAGTAACTTTTCTAAGATCACATGGATAAAGTACTTGTGGCTGGGATCTAAGAGTCCAATTAGGAGCCATATACACACATTTCAATGAATTTGTGCAATAACAGTATGCTAAGAAAAGTAGATATACAAAGCAGCTGAAGATGATTCTTCTTGCTGGGACTGTATAAATTTGGAAGCTGTAGAGCTAGAGACGCTTGCAAAGAAGGAGGATGCTGTAATTCACATCAGGCTTTTTATATTTATGATCTCATTGATTTGTGACAGGGGCTCATTTGTAGCCTCGTTGGCCTAGAACTACCATGTAGTCCAGGCTAAGTATGAACTTTTAGCAATCCTCTTGCCTCAAACTCCCAAGTGCTAGGATCATGAGTGTTTGCCAACAAGCCACTATATTTAAATCAAGAAATGATTTATTATAGAATCTAGATGATTTGCATAGTTATTGGGAGGACTAAAGAGATTTTTAATTGCACTGGCATGAGTGACTCCAGGGAGTATCCCACAGACGTTGGTGACGAGGGAGAACCTGCCTCTTCTGCCATTGCTTCCATGTTCTGGTGCCACTGCCATGATTCAGAAACCGCCACTGTGCGTGTCATGTCTTCTCCAATCCATTACGGACAACAGAGGTCACACCATAGCCTGTCTTTCAATTTGTTTTAGAGGTCATGACACAGTGCTAGAACCTGTATTAGTAGGTGCCACTGAAGAGAGGGGAGAAAAACAAAACAAATGTCTCAGAGTTTCATAACTGCTTGTGGGGGGGGGGAGAAAAAGCAAAAAATAAAAATAAAAAAATAGAAGTTAAGTCCTTTGCCAAATCACATGCACAGTGTCCCTTACTGTCCAATCTTAGAGGATTTAAGATCTTTCCCAGTTACTCTGGTAACTGGGAAAGAAGATCCTTTAGGTTTCCAGCTTTTACAGTATGTGAAGGCAGGAAGAAGGTTGAGTAGAACAGATACTGGGCAGACACTGGACATCAACCTGTGTCAGCAGAATATGCAAGTAAAGGCTCTGGGGCCGCATGTGCTCTTAGACTTGTGGACGATGCTCATCAGTGCGTGAAAGGTGACGTGAGCTACTTAGAGAAACAGCAGGGTACAGCTCACATCCTTGGACACAGACATAGACAAATTATATAGTTTTCCTTGTCTTCAGGATGGCGTCCATACACGTGAGTACTGATACCTTCAGAGGCTAAGGGGTGTGTGTGTGTGTGTGTGTGTGTGAGAGAGAGAGAGAGAGAGAGAGAGAGAGAGAGAGAGAAAGAGAAAGAGAGACAGAGACAGAGAGACAGACAGAGAGAGAATGAGGAATGAGCACGGGTATACATGAATGCAAAGCATCTGATCCCTTGGTGTTAGAGTTGCAGAGAGCTGTGAGCTTCCTGATGTGGGAGATTGGTCCAATCTTGTGTGTTGTGGAAAAGCAGCAAGTAATCTTAACTGCTAGGCCATTTCTCTAGCCCTCTAAATGCTGTATTCATTAATTACTAAGATTCTGTTCTCTTTTGTCCTTAGGATTAGCTAAGAATAGTAATTACTCTTATGTGTTTCTAAGTGCCAATAGTGATGCTGATGAAAATTCTCTTCTCATGAAAATTATGGGAGCCTTTGGAATAACATCTCTCTAAGTAACTCCTTACTTCATATCTTATATAAGTAAACACATTATGGATGCTTCAATAGAAAAGGCTGAGTTTTATTAAATATAAAAATTTTATTTAAAAAGAAGTTTTATCAAAAGGGGTTTTCTATCTTATGACTTGATAATAGAGAAGTACAGTTTTAAAGCCAAAAATGGATAAACTAATATAAGATTATATTTTATGTATGACTAGGAAATTTTATAGCAAATCTAAAAGAAGCTTTAGGACATCAAGTAACAAGAATAAATTACATTGGAGATTGGGGCATGCAGTTTGGTAAGTATCTTTGGCAAGCTTTTCATTTTATTATATGCTTAATTGTTTCAAGCACTATGTCACTTGGTCATCTGTATGAAATGTAGACAATCCCTGTTGGCTAAAACAATGAAATTGTGATGCTAGGAACTGAACCTGGGGTCTCGTGTGTACCTAGAACATGTACTACCGCTGAGCTGTGTCTGCCTATTGCCGTACATAGTCTATATAAACCTCACCATATAATTAATTGGCATTTTTAAAGCAGTACCTAATAAATTAGTATACTTAACACATACATTAAGCCTTTAATAAAGAAGAGCAGCTTACCTTTATTGGTTAAACGTATAAATGAACACACAGAGAAGAAATAAGTCTCTAGCTATGTATTCCAGTCTTGGCCACAGCTTGCCATTTTTAAATCTCATGAGTTCCAACACTTTCCCACCTCCTCACCCCCATCCCCTACTTCCTACCCCCTACCCCCTACCCCCACCTACTCACCCCCACCCCCTACCCCCTATCCCCACCTACTCACCCCCTACCCCCTACCTCCTCACCCCTACCCCCTACCCCCTACCTCCTCACCCCTACCCCCTTACCTCCCACCTCCTCACCCCTACCACCTACTCCCCACCTCCTCACTCCCACCCCTACCCCCAGCTCCTCCCCCCACCCCTACCCCCATCCTGTACCTCCCCCAGATACCCTACTCCCCCACCTCCTCACCCCACCCCCTACCCCCCACCTCCTCACCCCCACACCCAGACCATCCTATGAGACATGGGATCTGTTCCTATGAGTGAGTAGCCCAGAGGTGAAACACAGTGTGATGCCTTAGCTTTCTCTTGAACTCTCCATTGGAGTAGGTGGAGGTCAAAGGACACAGAGGAAAAGGGTGAGCCCCAAAGAGCTGCATGCCATAAATCCTGTCAAGGTCATTCACAGTCTCTTCAGAAACTCTGTGGTCATGTAGGTATGAGGAGGTCCAAGCAGGGGAGTTGCTAATATTGTGAGGACTGCTTGCACACTGAGTACAGTCTTGTACTGTTTTTAAGATCGAGCTATACTGCTATATTTTATGACGGAGTGATGTGTCCTTTGCATATCACCACATTCCTAGAAGGCAGCTCTTCTCTGTAAAAGTGGGGTTTTGTCCTTCTGTCTGTCCCCAAGCTCCCAAGATAACGACTCTGAGACTCCAATTATATTTACAGATAGCTTGGCTATAAGCTTTGGCTGTCCTCCAACTAGCTCATTATTATCATCCCACTATGCTATTGTAATTCTGCCTCGTGGCGGTCACCTCAGCTCCCACGCTTCTGTCCTCCATGGTCCTGGGAGGATCCGTTGCCAGATGTCCCACCTGCTATGTTCTTTCTTAGCTCATTGGCCATAAGCTTTTTATTGGCAGGTGACGGCTGTGAGAGACACTCTCTACACTCAGCCAGGATTTTTGCTGCAGCACTCTGTGCTCTTTTTCCCACAAGACACCAATTTCTTGAGGGTATAGGCTATGCCTTAATTATTTCTGTATCTACTCAGTGATGAATGGCTCTGTTTACAGTACTAATAACAGAGCTAGGTGATATCGTAAGCCTTCTCCAAAAGCGTGTAGTTTCCACAGAAGCTTTTTCATAAGAGGTTTATCATAGCCTTCTCTTATGTGTGGTGTTATTTCAGTTACTAAAAATGTTTCCAGACTTTAGAACTAGAGCTTAAGCCTGTTCATAGTCTGTTCACTATAGAAGACACAGAGAACAGCCTTCTGTTTCAAAAATCCACTGTCAGTTCACAGCAGCTGGTAGTCAAAGGTTTAAACTCTGGGTACAACAATCAAGACTTTCTAGATAGCACCCACTGTCCTTTGACTGGTCTAAACCAGTCACAGCAACAGCAGTGTGTGACGAGTAGTCATCAGACTCTGGCTGCAGGGTTTTCAGTAGTATTTTCCTAGAAAGGAATTCTGTGACTAATGATCTGCCAGCATCCCATTACAGCCATCATTGTAGAATTAATATTCTTTCAGCTCTCCCATTGAGAGTCGGCACATGATTGCTGTGCACAGAACTAGCTTTTCACATGTATCAGACTGAGTGTGAAATGGAGTCTCTACTTTCCCCATCTTTTTAGTACACGCTTCGCATCTCCCCACACTCTGCTTCCTTACCCTGAATCATAATCACATGTGTTTTCCCTTTAAAATACACAGAACTTTAGTCATTTTTCTCGCTGCTCTCTAGGGTCTCGAATATTGCATACTCTCATGTGCAATAGCTTTCTACTCTGTGCCGACTCTCAGACAAATGAACATTGGTTCTGATGTAAGAGGGCACGCAGCCCACGGTGTTGGGGAAGGTGCAGGAATGGGCAGTAGCTGGTCATGCTGTTTTTGCAGTCAGGGTGCAGGGTGCAGATCTGAGAAGTCCATCTTACAGAATTATGCCTGTTTCTCACCATGACTGTTCTCTACTATTTTATTTTGTAATTTTTTTTTTATTCATTCACTATCTTGATAGGTCTACTGGGAACCGGTTTCCAGCTGTTTGGCTATGAAGAGAAACTCCAGGCCAATCCTTTACAGCATCTCTTTGACGTAAGTTGGTTAGGTAACCATAATAGGGCTTTTCTCCAAAGGTTGCTTGAGGACACAGTTTTCCCTCACTGTACGTGTACCCTGAACCAGCTTAGGGTAGATAAGCTTTTCTATTCTTCATCTCTGGATATACTTGAATAGAAAGGATCTAAGTTTGATTGTTGTCAAGGGCAGGGCCACTTATACTGTTGTTTCAGGAGAGGTGGATGTGTAAACCAATTCAGGCTGGGGAAAGAGGAAATTCTAAGGTTACTAGGTACATTGTTTTGAGAGAGAAATGTGTACATAAAACTATTATCCTGGATTTTTGTCAGCTTGACACAAGTCGTCTGAAAAGAGGGAACCTCAGCTAAGAAAATGCCTCTGTCAAACTGCTGATAGGCAAGTGTGTAGGGTATTCTCTTGATTAATGGGCCATGTGGGTGGTACCACCCTGGGCAAGGGGTTCTGAGATTTATAAGGAAGCAATGTGAGCAGGCCAAAAGGAACAAACCCGTGAGCAGTCCTCCTCCATTGCCTTAGTTCCCGCCTCCAGGTTCCTGCCTTAAAGTCCTTCCCTGACTTCCCCTCAGTGCTGGGCTGTGATTGGGAAGAGTAAACCAAATAAACCCCTTGCCTCCCAAGTTGCTTTTGGTCAGGATGTTTTATTACAGCCATAGAACCTTAACTAGGACAGAAATTGGTACCAGGAGTATCACCTATCAGGGCCTGCCAAAGGCTCAAACAGCATTCCTAACTGCCACTGCTATGTCAGGTACTATCAGCTCTGCCTGATCATGTGTTCCTTGTGGTAAAGCAGTCTGCACAGCATCCTGGGGCTGTTGAAGAGCCCCCTGTTCCATCCAGATCTCACTCAAAACTAGCAGCTTCCCAACCACTTGGTGTGTGGGCCAGAGCACCATACCCAAGTGAGGCATATGTTGCCTCCAAACTGCGCTTAGGCCTACGAAAAGCTTTGTACTTCCCTCAGCGGTGGGAGGGGCCAAAGGAACAACTTTCCCTTTGCTTTAGAAGGGATGTCTCTGCATCTCCACACCACCTAGTAATGTAGAAGGCATAATTAAAAACGTTTGATAGATTAATAGCTGCACACTATGTAGCATGTTTGTAGGCTGTTGCTGTGACGGAGCTGACTGTGTGTCCTGGAGTATTATGAAGCGTTTGAAAGCTTGAGCTGGAAAAGCTGTTGACTACATGGGGCCCAATCAGCTCTGATAGGAATCTAGAAGAGAACGCTGAGAAAGGTGGTGGTAGAGGCCTGCATGTGAAACTTCAGAAGGAGCTTGAGAACTCCTCAGGAATATCAGGAGGACTGTGTATTATAATATTTTGAATTAACGATCTGTGTGTCTGGTCAGTGGCTTTAAGGAATCTGCTGTGATTAAGAAATCAGAATCATTCAGTTGAAACATTCTTGGAGCAGGCCAGTGGTGGCGCATGCCTGTAATCCCAGCACTCGGGAGGCAGAGGCAGGCAGATTTCGGAGGCCAGGCTGGTCTACAGAGTGAGTTCCAGGACAGCCAGGGCTACACAGAGAAACCCTGTCTCAAACCCCCCCACCCGGAAAAAAAAAAAAGTAGCTCCTGAACCACGTGTGCGTAGGAATGGGCGGGGCTTAAGGGGTGATGGAGGCGGGCTCTCAGATCCCACCTCCCACTGCTCAGCTATTTGCTGCTGCCTTAGTCAGGGTTTCCATTCGCACAGACATCATGATCAAGAAGCAAGTTGGGGAGGAAAGGGTTTATTCAGCTTGTACTGTGGACACATTGCCGTTCATCACCAAAGGAAGTCAGGACTGGAACTCAAGCAGGTCAGGAAGCAGGAGCTGATGCAGAGTCCATGGAGGGATGTTCCTTACTGGCTTGCTTCCCCTGGCTTGCTCAGCTTGCTTTCTTATAGAACCCAAGAATACCAGCCCAGGGGTGGCACCACCCACAAGGGGCCCTCCCCCCTTGATCACTAATTGAGAAAATGCCCCACAGCTGGATCTCATGGAGGCACTTCCCCAACTGAAGCTCCTTTCTCTGTGATAACTCCAGCCTGTATCAAGTTGACACACAAAACCAGCCAGTACAGCTTCTGATAATTCAGGGACCAGGGAGTCATTGCCCTCGGGTGTATACCTACCAGTGACCACCAGAGCTTAGTATATGATTCCAATATAGTAGTCACACAGATGGCCTTGGCTAAACGAAATGGGTCACACAACCAGAGCAGAAGTCATGAATCTGGGACATGTAGAGAGGAATGGAGGTTAGAAGTGGTGGGAGAGACAGATGAGAGAGGGGTGGGGGAATGCAGTTGGAATATATATAAGAATAAACAATAAAGCCGGGCGGTGGTGGCGCACGCCTGTAATCCCAGCACTTGGGAGGCAGAGGCAGGCGGATCTCTGAGTTCGAGGCCAGCCTGGTCTACAGAGTGAGTCCAGGACAGCCAGGGCTACACAGAGAAACCCTGTCTGGAAAACAAACAAACAAACAAACAAAAACAAAAATATAATAATTTTTAAGTAGCTGTGACAATTTCCATACATCTTTTCTGCTACTTTGATTAGCCTGTCTTGTGAATGTTCAAGACTGGTAAGTTGATTGTAACAAACAAGATGCCAAACTGCCAGTTTATTGAAAGAGACCATATTGCCTCTTGGTTAACTTTCCACAGGGACTCAGGGTTGTGTTTGGTTTCTTTTCTGTGGAGATAGCAGTGTATTATAATAATGTACTTAATGTACTTTTAGGTTTATGTACAAGTTAATAAAGAAGCGACAGATGATAAAAACGTAACAAAATTGGCACACGAATTCTTCCACCGACTAGAACTGGGTGACACGCAGGCACTGTCGCTGTGGCAGAGGTTCCGGGACTTGAGCATTGAAGAGTACACCCAGATTTACAAGGTACCCCGCAGTCACTGTGCCCCCTGTCCTGGGTCGCTTGGCTAGTGCTGCTGCTTACAGTCTGCTGTACGGGCTCCTACTTAAGAGCAGATTCCAGTTGAGTTGAGATTCAGTGGAAGAGCGTGCTTGGGATAGAGAGCGGAAATACAGAGCCACCCAGAGCAGTGCCCGGCAGCACTAACTTAACTTGTGAGATAGTACCAGATGCCGGGAAGGAGGCTGTGGAGCACGCAGGCCCAGGGAGCAGCTGCATGGAGGGGAGCTAGAGGGCGCCCTTCTCAGGGCTCTACTGCATCGCGTATTCCCGTCCTGTAAACCATCCGCAGTTGCAGGACCCCGGCAGGTGCCCCTGGCTGCATGAGTACCTTTAGTGTGACTAAGGAATGGCCAGAGTAAAATGCTCATGCCATTTTTACAAAGCCATAAGTGCCTATAGTGAACAGCAAATACATTGTGAGGACTTGGCCAGTATGGTGTGTGTGAATCATTAGAAAGTTTAACTTTTATTTTTCCCATCTTTGTGACAGTTGGTAAAACAGCTTTAACTTTGTCTTAGTGTAAAACAACTTAACTAACATTTTTCTTATATTTCTAAATCTCAGCGTCTTGGAATAT
Organism: Apodemus agrarius; assembly: GCA_964023405.1. Classification (NCBI taxonomy): domain Eukaryota; kingdom Metazoa; phylum Chordata; class Mammalia; order Rodentia; family Muridae; genus Apodemus; species Apodemus agrarius. The sequence continues at coordinate 118,318,008 of OZ030009.1, read as the reverse complement.
ACTTTGATGAATATTCAGGAGAATCATTTTATCGTGAAAAATCTCAAGATGTCTTAAAGTTGCTTGACAGCAAAGGACTTCTACAAAAAACAGAGTATGATCAAGTTACTATTTTTTCTTTTTCCTTAAGATCATGACTCACTAGCTGCCCTGGAACTCACTGTAGACCAAGCTGGCCTCAGACTCAGAGAGATCTTCCTGCTTCTGCCTCTCAAGTGCTGGGACTGAACGCGTGCACCAGCACTCCCAGCCCCATGGGCTCTATGTATGGCTTTAGTTAAGCTATGTATATTCCTTGAAAGTGACAATAATATAGTCTCTGAACTCTTTTGCCATTTGTCCTTTTTCTTGTCTGGTGTAGTGGCACAAACCTTTAACCTCAGCACTTGGGAAGCAGAATCAGGTTCTCTGTGAGTTCCATGACAGTCAGGGCCATGCGGTGAGATTTTGTAGCCAAAAAAGTACTTTTCCAAGCTGTGCATGGGGAGACATGCCTGTAATTGTATGCGGGAGGATGAGAAGGGTGACGCATTAGTTCAAGGCTGGTCTGAACCATGCATCAGATGATGAGGTGTCTTCTCCTGTGCTGTGTAGCATTTTCATAGCCACGCCTCAGATCACAGGAGTGAGGGAGGCACCTGTTAGGAAGTCTGAAAACAATGTGGCCTGCCCCAGGTTACATAAATTAACCTTGTGAAGACAGGAAATAGAACACTTTTGTGGCTTAATGTTGCCCTTTTAAAAACTACTATTTTCCAAAAGTATTTAAGGCAGCTTATGAAAGTAGGTATGCCATAACAGGCCTTCAATGAGTGAGGAAGAGAAATCCGGGAATGACATGGAAACAGTGTGAAGTCAGGTAACGGTAGTGCATCCCTGTTGGCAGTGTTGCCTTGCATAGAGTAGAATGAAAACACAATTTTGTGTTTTCATGTTGTTGTATCCTGATGTTTTATGCAGGTGTGCACTGGGGACCGTCCAGGTCAAGTGCATTAGTATACATAGCTGTGGGGAGAATTAACTGTGCACATCACCTCACATTTTCAACCGTGATGTGAGCATCCGAACACACACGAGAAACGGTCACCACCTCCAGCTAACTTGGTGGTTTTGACTACTGTTGCTTATAGCTTGAACTGACACTACTTATAGCCTCTGCTTTGCCAAAAATGCTATAGATATTATTCTACCTCCAAAGTAGAATTAATGTGTTGATTTACAGTTTCCCTCTTTCATTTTCTAGAAAGGGGAATGCTGTAGTGGATCTCTCCGGGACTGGTGACCTCTCCTCTGTCTGCACTGTGATGCGAAGCGATGGGACCTCTCTCTATGCGACCAGGTGCGCAGCGTCTGGGGGGACGAGCACTGCCCCGCGGGCTTCAGTCTCTGTCCTGAGACCAGCGCAGAGCATCAGCCTGTCCTCACAACCAGTACACAGCAGCCGAGCTGCAAAAGAGAAACCTATTACTTGAATATTTTAAGAATATTTACTGGGTTTCTAGTTATTGACAGTTGCAATCCCAGAAAAATTTAATATGAGAAGAGTCGGACTCTATATTTAAATTTTATTCAATATCATGATCTATTTATAGCACAACACATCAGTCTGTTCCTCCATAATCATATGTTGAGTGTTTTTAATAAGTGCACACTCTCAGGAAATACATTCTAAAAAACAACCAAGCTAGGGTTCATTGGTAATCTCACGCATTAAAGACCATTCTACATGCATGTAAATGCCAAACCTCACTGTACTGTGAAAGGACAGGCTGAGGACGAAGTGGGCTCCTCCAGTGTCACCCGTGCACGTGAGCACTCATCGTTCATATGTAAGAACTGCACTTTCCACGCACACACGGGGGAGAAGGCAAGACAGGGAGACAGCCACCCAGTCAGTGCGGGCAAAGGTTCCAGTGTCTCCAGGCCCGAGTTTCAAGTAGCTCACAAACCACTATATCCATTTCTTTTGTTTGTTGTCATTGTGGTACTAGGAATAAACCCCGAGGATGAGTGTGTTAGGCAAGCATATACCACTGACCTATGCCAACAGCCTTACTCAGAGTGCTTTTATAGCACAATGGTATTTTTGCTATTGAATACCATCATTATTATAAATAACTTGAGGCAACCAATGAATTTCCTAGTGACCCTTAAAGAATTCATCTTTCTTTTATTTTTTAAAATTTTATTCTTTAATCCTTTTTTTACAGTCCAGTTGTTAGCCCCCTCATGGTACACCCGTCAACAGTTCCTCATCCCATTTCTCTTCCCCACCCCTGCTGCCCCACCTCCAAGAGGACATCCCCACCCCTACCCACCCCACCCCCACCCCACCAGACCTCCCCACTCCCTAGGACCTCAAGTCTCTTGAGGGTTAGGTGTGTCTTCTTTCGGTGAGAGCAGACCAGGCAGTCCTCTGCTGTACACATGTCGGGGGTCTCATATCAGCTACTGTGTGCTGCCTGGTTGGTGGCTCAGTGTCTGAGAGATCTTGAGAATTCAGGTTAGTTGAGACTGCTGGTCTTCCTATGGGGTCGCCCTTTTCCTCAGCTTCTTCCAACCTTTTCCTAATTCAACCACAGAGGTCCCAGCTAAAGAATTCATCTCTTTTTAGCACTTCTCTTCAACAATTTTCTGCAATTGAGTTAATGAGGAAAAACTGGAATATCTAAGAGATATGTGTGTGTACACATATATACACATGTGTATATATATATGTATACACACACATACAATTTCATTATGGCAACTAATTATTGCTAGATATATTAAAGAATCCAAGCCCTGTGCCAGTGTGCAAACATTTCCATTCAGAACAGAAATCCCTGTCAGAAAGGCTTGGTGGCAAATGCCTTTCATTTCAGCACTTTGAAGGTAGAAGCAGCAATTCTTGAGATCAAGGACTGCCAGGCCTGCACAGAACCCCAGTCCAGCCAGTGCTACTTAGTGAGAACCTGCCAAATAAGTACATCCCATAGATAGATAGATAGATAGATAGATAGATAGATAGATAGATAGAGCCTACCAAATAAATATATTACATATATAGGTAGACAGACAGGAGCCTGACAAATAAGTACATTGCATAGACAGACAGAAGACAGACAGACGTAGTCTGCCAAATAAATACATTCCATAGACAGACAGACAGACAGACAGACAGATTTCTTTTGCTTGGATGTGAATGTTTACCTCATGCAGTGCCTGGATCATGAGATGAACACAGATGATATTTTGATCATTTACAATATCTCAAAGGATATAAAAACAAGTTTTCATCTTGTCAGTATTTTCACAATTAGTATTTGAATAATCTTTGATGTTAATAATTTTTGATTTCTCATTGTTTTAAGTATGTACAAACTAAGTATTTTATGTAATTGAAGATAAGAATTTTAAATAGAACTTTTCTCTAAACATCTATTTTTACTTTTTAGTTATGTATATATCTGTATGTGAGCATGTATATATATGAGTCCTGGTTCTAGAAGAGTTTGTTGGGTCCTCAGGAGCTATAATTACATCAGCTGTGAGCTGTGTTTTTTGTGCTGAGAACTGAACTTGGGTCCTCTACAGTAATCGTAATGTGCACTCTTAACCACCGAGCTAGCCAGGGGCTTAAGAGCTTTTAAATGCAGAAGTTACCACTTTTGAAAGTTTTAAATAGTACAAACTAGAAAACAGGTACTTCTTTAGGTTTTTGGGTTTTTTTTTTTGTTGTTGTTGTTGTTGTTGGTTTTTTTTTGTCATCTACATTATCACTGTGTTGTTTGAGAAAATATATTGCAGAAAAGTAACAATTAAATGTTACTTTTCTGGAGAGGCTTGGTTAATTTTAAAACACCTGTAAGATACGATTTAATGATTACTCGTTCTAAGACCTTTGTTTACTTTTAGTTGGTTTTTAAATTACATCTCCCAAGGTATTACATTTATTTTTCAAGCCTAATTTTGTTATTATTTCTTACCAAAGTATATTGGGACTCTACAAGGATAATTAATATGCTTGAGGCAACAGAATTATACAGATTTTAAATGAATCATCTGTTGTCAAGTAAGTAAAAGTCATTATAACCATCCCCCCCCCCCCAGGGACCTTGCAGCTGCTATAGATCGCATGGACAAGTACAATTTTGACACAATGATTTATGTGGTAAGTAATCACAGTACAAAGCCTACCTCGTGAAACTAGAGAGAGATAGAAATAGGAAACCAGGGTCGGGGCGGCAGCTGGATGGGTAAGGTGCATGCTTGCCTGTCTGCCTTTGATGTCACTTCAGTTCCCCAAACCCAGGTAATGACAGAGAGAGAGAGTGCACTACACACTTCTCTGACTTCTACACGTGAGTCCTGCCATCCTGCCCGCTCACATGCGGGCCCACACACGAGTCAGCAAAAAAGAAAAGATGTTGAAAAAAATTACAAAAAACAATTTTGTCAAACTATATAAATTAATTAAACACTTAGTTGATTAAGACAGTGAATTCTTTTTAAACTTATTCTTAAAAAGACTAAAAAACATCAATTTCACATTGCTTCATAGTGAAAAAATTTACCAAAATCAAGAATGTGATTATATGAAATTACTATATATGAGCTGTTGCAAGACAGTTGTGCTTGTCCTATTGATGCACTTAGAAAAATTATTATTTTAATTCATTTTGTGGGGAAGAGTTAGTATCCTGGAAATTTTCCTCTTCTGTTTAAAATTACATCAAGGGACTTACTTTAGTTTTTGTTTATATGTGAGAGAGAATGAATAAGAGTTTGTGTTTCTGTGTGAGTGCTCACGTGTGCACCTCCAAGGTAGACAAGGGCATCAGATCCTCTTTAGCTGGAGCTGTGAGCTGCCCAGTGTGGGTGCTGGGAACCGAACTTGGGTCCTCTGGAAGAGCAGCTAGCAAGTACCCTTAAGCACTAAGCCATTTCTCCAGCACCTGCTGTTTATTTAAAACATATTGACAATGACTTTAGTCTGATAATGATGTTAACTTTTATGGTTAAAAATAGGACCAGCCTATTTTTATTTATTAATTTGTCTTTGTTTTGTTTAAATTTGAAATTATTTTTCCTAAGGCAGACAAAGGGCAAAAAAGGCATTTTCAGCAAGTGTTCCAAATGCTGAAGATTATGGGATATGACTGGGCGGAAAGGTAGGAGGATCCTTGTTCTTTCTTGACTGATCAAGGCACTAACACTGATGTCAGCCACCTCAGAGCATGACTACACTAACGTATGTTCAGTTCTCTTTTCAAGATATTGGGATAGAAAGACAGATTGGTTTTGTATTAATTTACGTCCTGATAAATGTATTTAATCATTTTGTATATTGATGCTGCTATTTTCATTTTCAGTTGTTAATATCCATTTCCTCTTCCTTATAAAGGCAACTCATAATTTAATCACAAACTAGTATCTCAGTAATATGAAACTTTGGTGGACTGCAAAAACCTATATCTTATTTTTTGTTTTTTAAATTTACAATTCATTAGTTATATATAATGATATCTTTTTTCTTTTTAAAGATTTATTTTATTTATATGAGTACACTGTAGCTGTCTCCAGACACCAGAAGAGGGCATCAGATCTCATTATAGATGGTCGTGAGCCACCATGTGTTTACTGGGAATTGAACTCAGGACCTTTGGAAGAGCAGTCAGTTCTCTGCTCTTAACTGCTGAGCCATCTCTCCAGCCCCATAATGATATCTTAATACACACACACACACACACACACACACACACATATTACATTTTATCATATTCACACTGGTCCCCTCTTCCACTTCCATTGACCCCCTTCCCAGTGAGTCTTCCTATTTATTTACGTATTTGCCAATGATTTGTTAGGGTTGCATAAAGTTTATTAAACTTTAAGTGAGATGTTATTGATAGAGGCATAGATGACTTTTGGGGGCAACAGTACTGACCAAAATGTCTCTCCCTTCATCAGCTAGTAATTGCCTGTATTTCCTCAGGAAGGCATAGGGCCTCATAAGCCCCTCTCCACTCCAAGAGGGGTGTTGTTTTTTTTTTAATGGGGGGCGTGGCAGACTCTGGCAGGTCCACAGTTATGAGTTCATTAATGTATTGTCCCTGCCATACTTAAAAGGCATTGTTCCACGATTGTCTCCCCTACCTCCTTTGGTTCATATTTTTCCCTGCCCACCCACACCACCCACCCTCATTCCAAAATGTTTACTGAACCTTGAATGGGGGATTTAGGACACATTTAGGACTCAGCATCCAGCAGTCACTCTGTAGTTACTCGGAATTCACTGTTGCCCTCTGAATAAAGAAGTTTCTCTGACCAAAGCTGACAACACTTAGAAGGTACTTTCACGAGTAGTCCCATCTGTCAAAACAACCCTAGTAGTTTCTTCATTAAGGCTTAACCCACCCGTGCTGTTAGCTCTAGCTGTGTATACATTAGCAGGTATGAATTTCCTTCTGTATGGTCAAATCCAGAAGCAGGTAGTACCCCAGTTACAGCCATGCCAGTGTACACCAGTGGGCACATCCTGCCTGGCAGGCCAGCGGTCTAGCATGCAAGGTCCACAGGTGAGCAAGGCCATTGCTTACTCTCTCCTCCAGCCTAGAGCATCTGCTGGCAATGAAAGCTGGCCAGCAGGGAGGAGACTTCCGGCCCGAGTCCAGCTTGACTTCTCAATGGCCTGTATCTGGTGCATATTAGATCTTACCTAAAACTGGTGGGCATCCAAGGAAAGGTGGCATCCCTCCTGGCACTAAGATTTTTTTTAATGAACTTATGGCTTGGAGAACAGTTTTATACATCCACATAGAGTACTGCTGTTCAAACTTTAAGAATGATTTTATTTTTTAATTAACTTACAAAGTAATTGGTTTCCGTCTAGTTTTCTCATACATCCTTAGGTTTGGTTGTCCCTCTCTCCTGATCCTCCCCACTTCCATTCTCTACCCCTGCTATTCCTCTTTTCACTCTCATAGCAGATGTGTTTTACTATCCCTGCCCCACCCCTTCTCAGGACTCTCCTGGGTCCCTTCTCAGCCTCTGCACATAACCGACTTCTTTTTTTTTTTTTATTGGATATATTCTATATTTACAATTCATTTCCCTTTTTCTGGTTTCCCACCCCCAAAGGTCCCACATGCCCTTTTCCCTCCCCCTGCTCCCTCATCCACCCCCTCCTACCTCCCTGTTCTTGTACTCCCCCACAATGATGCTTTGGTCTATTCTAGCACCAGTGTCCACTCCTTTCTTCTTGTCAGACATCACTTGGTATGTGATTTATGTCTTTGGTGTTCCAAGATTCTAGGCTAATATCCACTTATCAGTGACTGCATACCATGGGTATTCTTTTGAGACTGGGTCACCTCACTTAGTATGATGTTCTCCAGCTCCATCCATTTCTCTAAGAATTTCATGAATTCATTGTTTCTAATGGCTGAATAGTACTCCATTGTGTATATATACCACATTTTTTGTGCCCACATGTAAAAATTAGAAGTCAGGAGAGAACATAATAGTGTTTGTTTTTCTGAGCCTGGGTTATCTCACTTATTATAAATATCGTGGATATCTCCAGGTAGGATAATGAAAGTAATTTTTAAAGTATTCAACATCATTAGCCATCACAAAAAGCAAATTTAAACTACTTTGAGATTTGGTCTCACTGCAATCGGAGTGATGGTTATCAAGAAAGCATGATCACAGATCCTAGGAAGGATGTAGGGAAAGAGAAAATTGCTACTGTGCTGGTGGAGGTACACACTGGTACAACCCCTGTGGAAATAAATATGAAATTACCATATGGCTCAGCTAGACCATGTCTGGATGGATATACACACACACACACCAAGGGCTCTGCGTCCTGCTGTGAAGACTGCGTTTCTATGTTCATTGATGCTCTTTCACAATAGCAAGGAAATGAATTCAGTCTACCTGCTCATGAAGATGTACCTGTTCTATCTGTCTGTCTGTCTGTCTATCTATCTATCTATCTAAACACCTATTAAAAATTTTTTTTAATTTTTTAAACAAAACTTTGTAGCAGAGGCTAGCCTTGAACTCCTAATCTTCCTGCTTCCATCTTCCAGTGTGTGAGTCGCCACCATGCATGCCATTCCTGGGTACATCCTATTTATTTGGTAAATTTTCAAACTTCTACCACAAGGGTTAAAAGTTTGAATTACTTTCTGAAAAAGTACCTAAGTATACCCACATCATTAGCCATGTTTTTAGCTTTTGGTTAATGAATGCCTGTCCTTTTCAGGTGCCAGTATGTGCCCTTCGGGGTAGTAAAGGGAATGAAGACTCGAAGAGGCGAGGTCACTTTTCTGGAAGATGTCTTAAATGAACTTCAGTCGAGGATGCTACAGAACATGGCTTCCATTAAGAGTAAATCCTCCTTGTAATGCATGCTGCCATGGACCTCCACTGAACTGATCAGACCCTTTGACTGCTTTGACGTGCAGTCCAGTAGTTTGTTAATATAACTTTAGTCTTCCTTTCATGGACAGCTTGAATGTTGTTACCTGTTGTCAGAGTCATCCTGTGAACTGTTTGCATGTGTGCAGGTGTATGTGTGCATACACTCACGTTGAGGCCAGAGGAGTTCTCAGATGCTGTCCACATTTATAAAACACAGACAAACAGGATCTCACCACTCAGGCTGGCAGGCCATAAGCCTCCTTAGCACGAGTTACACGCATGCACCACCATGCTCAGCTTGTTTATATGTAGGTTCTGGTTCACACTCAGGTCCTAGTGCTTCCGAGCTGTCGTTTTCTATTGCGGTGATAAGTCACCATAACCAAAGCAACATGAAAAAAGAAAGCACTTAATTTGGGGCTCATGGTTCCAGACGGTTAGAGTCTATGACCATCGTGTGGGGAACATGGCAGGCGGGCAGACGTGACATTGGAACAGTAACTTGAGATCCACAAGCGAAAGGCAGAGAGAAAGCTAGCTGGAAGGGCTCGGGCTCTTGAAACCTCAGAGTCCACCCCTCAGTGACTCAGTTCCTTAGAAAAGGCCACACCTCCTAGTCCTCTCCAAACAGGGCCACTAACCAGGGAGCAAACGTTCACACGTGAGCCATGGGGCCGTGCTCATTCAAGCACTGTACTGGGCGGGGCAAGCACTTTACCAATGGAACTGTCTTCTAGCCAAGTCCTTGTGTGGCAAATTGGATCCATGTAACCAAAGTACATATAACTGTTTAATCTTCTCTGTTGGGAATATAACAGTGTGCTGTATCTAATACCTTACGGGGGATATTTCTAAAAAACAAATAAGTTCATGTTTCTTCACTTTGATGTAGGCAGGAGAACTGACTTAGGTAAATTAGCCCAGATTAGGAAGGCGAAGCAACCATTATCATCTTTTTTTTTTTTTTACTGTATATTTCAGATTTTTTTTTTCTCAAGCCGATTCATTCTTCTTGAACAAGATGGGGCAGGTTGAAAATATCTTACTTTATCTCTTTCAGCAACAAAAAAAATGGAAAACCCTCAGGAGACTGCAGAGAGGGTGGGGCTCGCAGCTCTCATCATCCAGGTATGTTAGGAGTCCTTCCTCTGAGACCTTTTTGTGTATTGTGTAGCAAAACCCAGAGTAACAATGGACTCTCGTTCTAGGACTTCAGAGGCTTGCTCTTGTCCGACTATCAGTTCAGTTGGGATCGTGTTTTCCAGAGTCGTGGGGACACCGGAGTCTTCCTGCAGTATACCCATGCCCGCCTCTGCAGGTGAGATGGGCAGGGCTGTAGGGGAGCCTGGTATGGTTCTAAAACCAGTAGTTGGCCCTCTTTTCTGGACGTGTCCAACAGCTTGTTACTCAAAACTGTGCAAAACACAGCAGCCCTCTCATTGTTAAACATTCATTTATACTGTAAAACACCCATTATAACACACCATTGGGGCTCTTGAGATGGCTCAGAGGTTAAGAGTACTGATTGCTCTTCTGGAGGTCATGAGTTCAAATCCCAGCAACCACATGCTGGCTTACAACCATCTGTAATGAGAAACAAATTAAAAAGCCCATGAGCCAGAGCTAGTGGGGCCAAAGTGAGTTGGGGCTGAAGCAGAGGGAGAAGGGAAGGGGGGAAAAACCCACTTTTTCACCTCGCCTTACTTCATCCTCAGGATTTGTGCCAAAGAATACCTGTCACCTAAATTTTAAGAGACACTGAAAATATTTGAGAAAATGAGGATTTTCCCCCAAATTTCCTAAAATTAGGAGTTGTCGCATGTGCTATGAGCCCGTGAATAACTAACTGACCCCCTCACATCTGTTTAAACCCCGGTAACAGTTTGGAAGAGACTTTTGGATGTGGGTATCTCAACGACTTCAATGTCGCTTGTTTACAACTAACTCACATCTGTTTAAACCCCGGTAACAGTTTGGAGGAGACTTTTGGATGTGGGTATCTCAACGACGTCAATGTCGCTTGTTTACAACTAACTCACATCTGTTTAAACCCTGGTAACAGTTTGGAGGAGACTTTTGGATGTGGGTATCTCAACGACGTCAATGTCGCTTGCTTACAAGAGCCACAGTCTGTTTCGATTCTGCAGCACCTTCTCAGGTATGGAAGTCTATCATTGCCAATCTGATACTCTAAATTAGGAGCACTGTGGGCTTCTAGAGTCCTCAGTTCCCAGGCTGCCTCCTGCCTCTAGGTAAGCCCGAAAGATATCCGCCCTGTGGGGACAGACTGAGGGTACGGTCAAGCTCACGTTCCAGGTGAATTCTAGTCTTACAACATTATCACAAAGTGTACTGCCGCAAGATGAAAGAAAAATGCGCATTTCCCAGGTCTTTTTCACACGCTTAACACATAGGCACTCAGCATCCTCACACGCTAGCTTCACACCCAAATGACCAGCCCGTGCCCTTCCTCCTTCAGGTTCGACGAGGTGCTGTATATGTCATCCCAGGACCTGCAGCCCAAGCACATCGTCAGCTACCTCTTAACGCTAAGGTAATTTCCAATCTCCTTATTTTCTTTTTAAAATCTTATTAAGATTTATTTTTATTCAAGTGTGTGTGTGTGTGTGTGTGTGTGTGTGTGTGTGTCTGCGTGTATATGTCTATGTGTGTGTGTGTGTATGTGGGTTTATGTCTGTGTCTGTGTGTGTGTGTGTCTGTGTCTGTGTGTGTCTGTGTGTATGTGTGTGTGTGTATGTGTCTTGTGTGTGTATACATGCTTGTGCACAGGCATGCATGCTGGTTAACCTTATTGATAAACTCAGTCCCCATTGTGGATAGGTGCTACACTGAGGAAAGGAATCTAAGCACTGACCCTTGGAGTCTACCCAGGAGTGAGCCCGACTTGGCTCACCATGGTTCCTCCATAGCTTCTACCTGTAGCTTCTGAGTTACTGTGAACCCAGCCTGCCTGTAAACTCTGCTCCTGCATGAGTCTGCATGTGTGCCTGCCTGTCTTGAATGTCCCTAACAAAGGGCTTTGCTCTCTATTGAGCAGAAGAGAAAGCATCACATAGGAAAGAAATATAAGACACTTTACAGAAGTCTTTAACTGAGTTTTACACGGAGGAAACACTACTGACTCCAGCTGGCCAGAGGCACTCAGAATAGCAAGCAGCACTGCAAGTGGAGCACTTCCGAGCAATATCCACATGTTCCTTCAGCATTTATGTGGATATTTATTTTATAAGGACTCTTTTGTCGTATCTGCTGTTTTCAACCTGCATTGTTTTCTGGGTCAGGGACATGGAAGAATGCATAATTTAAGATGAATGCATGACTTAACATTAGCTTAGATTGGCAAAAAGTAATTACATGGGAAGTCATAGACAAGTAAGGTTGGTTGTGAAATTGTTCTCTTAAAAGCAGGTTAAATGAACAGGCTACATACACAGCTGGACATCTGTCTAGGCTCTGAGTGACCTCCAAGTGTTTTAGCTTGGCTATCAGGTTCGGCCAGAGTTCCAGTCTCTATGGATATAAGAGCTATTGTCATACAAATGGTATCACTACATGTGTGTGGGTCCTAGGAAGGCCACCAGATCCTCAGAAGTTGGACTTACAGGCAGTTGTGTTCTGCCTGACATGGGTGCTGGGAACTGAACTTGGGTCCTGGAAAACAGCATGTGCTCTAACTGCTGAGCCCTCTCTGGCCCCTCTATTTTCTTTCTTTCATCAAAAAGTTTCCTATAAGCAAATACCCTGCCCTAAAAATTGCTTTTTTATAAGTTATAGAAATTGTCACTTCTCTGAAGACTAGGTTTTATTTTATTTACTCAGTGATATAAAGCATAGGAATGGAAGTTACAACAAAGGGACATGCGTGCTGTCAGAAGCGGATCTACCAGACGATGTCCACCCCCACTTTGAGGGAATCTCGGCTCCTCAGGAGCAAACAGCAGGTGTTAGTCAGGAGAAGCAAATGCCTGGGAGGTAGGGGAAGGCCCGGCGTGAGCAAAAACTACAGCTCGAATGGCTAAAAGGATGAGAGCAAGCCTTGGGCCTTTGACAGGTTTCTGGGTGCTTCGTCGATGTTACTGTTCTAAACAGAGACAACAAAATCACATAGAGCTCACGGAGATATTGAATTAGGAAGCCAATCAAAGCCAATCAATGGTTGAATTTTCATGGTAATTTAAATTACTTGAAGTAAATCTAAGGAAGGGACATTTTGCTTTTACTCACTGTTTACTGAAATGAGAGAATATTGCAACTTTGTTCTTAACTGTGCTTTTTTACCGTTCCTCCCAGGTTTTTGTTTTGCTTGACAAAGGGTCTCAGTGTGTAATCCAGGCTAACCTGGAACCCATTTAATCTTCCTGCTTCTGTTCCCTAAGGACTACAGCCCTACCCCTGATTCCTTTAGGTTTAAATAGGTTTGATTGTGTTTGTGTGCTTGTTTTGGGGTATTTTTTTAATTTTCTACTTACATATAAAGGCAAAGCCAAAAAGTCTAGTGAAATGTTTAGTGAAATTATTAAATGATAATTGTATGCATTCCACGGCCCATTGCTGCCATGCCTTCACGGAAAATGGCTTTAAGGAATGTCCAGTGTGTGTGCACTGCATTGATAACTAGTTCCATCCCACATCAGTGACACAGGGGAAAGGGTACACCATGTATATTTGTAAAAGTTGTCTACATAAGGACGTACTACTTATTAGAAAAGCATGTCCTATTTCTATAAAACAGTGGAATCACAATCATAAAAGCTTGCCATTTGGTAGATGCAGAACTCAAATCTAAAGCTCTAGTGTTTTGCTGTATTACAGATAAGCAAATGCATTTGAGTCAAAGTTCAGATAGCTTTAGTGACTGTGGGCTTTAAAGTTAAGTGTTGGAGTAGGACCGACTCGTGGGACAGGAAGTTACTGTTGGTCCTCATCATTTCTCTCTTGCTTATTTCAGTCACCTTGCAGCTGTGGCACATAAAACACTCCAAGTGAAAGACAGTCCTCCTGATGTGGCTGGGGTATGTTACACTGACTGTCCTCTATGGAACCACTGAAACTAATATCGTAGAATGTTAGTACTAAGCCTTAGGAATGTGTCCGCCCTCTCCTCTGTTGTTTAACTGCAACAGTGTACTTTCTGACTTAGGTGAAGAATAGAATGGGGCTGTAATATCAGTGTCATTATCAGTATTTCTGAAAACAGTAGACTATCAAATACATCTTCCACCAGCTGCTCAGGGACAGACTGAGCCTCTCCCACTGCACAGCCTCTGCACGGTTCTTTCTGTCAGAGACGCTAGAGTGCACTTCCCCTGCCTGCAGCATGCTCGGGACTGTCGAGTGATATTACTGCTTTAAATCAGAATTACTTCTAAAACCGTTCTTTTTTGCTTATTTCTAACGTATTACTGAGCATTTAATCATTCTTTATCTTGTAGGCCAGACTTCACCTTTTCAAAGCTGTCCGTTCTGTCTTAGCCAATGGAATGAAACTTCTTGGAATTACACCTGTATGTCGAATGTAATTTCTAGATAAAGTATTTTTTATGCAAATGAGTTGTAGTTGTTATCAGATGGCTTGCTGTTCAGAATAGAATTTAAAGTATTATTCTGTCCCAGAACGTGTGTAGTAGAGTGTGTTTGTTTGGGGCTTTTTGGAGGGGGTTGTATTTTTGAGACAGAGTTTCTCTGTGTAGCCCTGGCTGTCCTGAAACTTACTCTGTAGACCAGGCTGACCCTCACTGAGATCCACCTGCCTCTGCCTCCTGAGTGCTGAGATTAAGTGTGCTCCATCGTCACCTGACCAGAAAATACTTTTTAAACTGTTGATTCTTTGTGAGTTTCACATCATGCACCCCAATCCACTCATCTCCCCATCCTCTTGTAACATCCCCTTCAAAATAAAAAACACATAGACAACAGCCACAACGAAAAGCACAGAAAACACCATGGAAGCTATAGTGTGTCACCACGTGTCCCACAGTCTAGCCCTCTGTCCACACAGCTTCACCAACAAATGTTCATTGCAATGGGCCATTGGTCTGGTTTGAGGCCAATGGCTTCTGTGACACCATCAATATTGGATCCTCATCGGGTCTTCTCCTGTGGGACAGTGGACCATGCCAGGAAACTTGGTGGGGTTGAGTAGGTACGAGACAGTACCCACCTGAGACAGTAGCTGTTTCCCTGCTCCCTACTAGATTCCTGGCCTGGAACACATGTCCACATTCCCCACAAACCCAGAAGAGAGTTCTCCAAGCTAATGAAGTATCTGGAGACCCTGAGGGCTTAGCCAGTAAGCTTCCCTTACCGGGCATTCCTTCCTGCAAAAGGTACTTAATCTCTGGTCCACCCTGAGAAGGTGGTATGTACCCATTTTCCACAATGAACAATCAATAAACAGTTTGGAAGCAAGGACTGTCTCTTCCATCAGGAACTGCTGTGGGGGATCATGGGAAAGCCTTTGCCTATAGAGTCACAGCCTCAGTCTACCACAGAAGGCCGCTCTGAGTTACCAGACAATGCTGCTAAGCTAAGGAAAATCACAAATGAACTAAGCCAGAGCTCCCCAGCTCCCCATTCCCCCTGGCTCTGGGCTTTCCACTGTCCTCAGCCTGCAGGCCCCCTACCTCCCCTTAACCCAGCGGCATCTGGATGTCCAGGAGTTTGGGAGTCTCAGGCCCCAGGGTCCTCATCACAGGCCGGGGACCCCCTCCATTCCAATTCCACTGGGCGGTTTTCCTAGGACAACTGGGTGCCGAGGAGTCAGGGAACCCCAACTGTGGCCTCCCACATCCTAGGCAGCCCCGCACAGTGTATTGGCGCTTTGCTCAAGCTCAACACCCGACAGCAGTAAACACAGTCTAGTACTGTGTTCAGCCTGCCCAGCAGAGGAGCAAAACACAGACCCACATTCTCCCAGTTACCCTTTTGTTGCACTGTGTCATAGAGATCCTGCAGCATTGGATCAGCAAGCTCTGCCCTTTCATGTGTCTCCACTGTTTGCAGATGATATAGATTTTGGAGCGGGCCATCTCAGATCCCTGGATCTGGGCCTCTGGTAGCACAGCTGGTCGGTGCTGGCTCTTCCTTATCCACACCACCAGGACAAGCTCTCCAGTACTGCTCTGGCTGGACCATCTAATGCCACCATCAGCAGAAGGCAGGTCAGCTGTCCTACTCTCACACCGGCTCACCGACACCCGTGCCTCCAGGAGCCAGATCTCCCAGTGCTGCAGCCTGTAAGGAGCTGGGCTAGCTCTCCTGCTCTCGCACCCTCAAGGTGACTCACCCTTACCTTTGGCATCAGAACCATTTCCACTGTGTTGCCCAGGTGAGGTGCAGGGACTACTCTCCAGAGTGCTATAGCCAGTGAGGGGTGGGGCCAGCTGTACCCAACCGCCGCAGGTGGCAAAGGGAGAGGAGGGAGGGCATCACACCCCAAGGGGACCAGTGCTCCAGTTACTCTTGCCCTCAGGGCAGGCTCACCTGTGCCCCTTCCAGCAGGGCCAGCAGGACTACACTTCCCATGAGAGGTGCAGGGCCTGCTCTCCCCGCTGCTGCAAGTGGCAAGGGACCAGGCATCACCCCTGCACCCACAGCAGACAAGTGGTGGGGGCAGCTCCTCCTGCCTTCTCGCCCTTGGGGCCGACTCACCTGCCAGTGTCAGCTCTGCTGTGCTATACAGGCAAGGGTCAGGGCCCGCTCTCCCAAGGGCTACCTGGAACCTTGAGGTCTGAATATGCGTGGCCTGTGGCAAGTAGCACTATTAGGAAGTGTGGTCCTGTCGGAGATCACTGTGTAGGCCACAAGCTCCGCCAGTGTGGAAGAGAGAGCAATTACTTGTAGACGTTGTATTCGGGCTTTCTGTGAAGCGTCGGCCGGTATGAAGCCATAATTTGAGAAGGAGTTTGGCTCCCTTGTATCTGCATAGGTAGTTTGACCTGAGTCAATAATGTGAGCTCAGTTAAGCATAATGTGTTGTCTGATAACCACAACCATCACCTGCCAGCATCTCTACTTGACCTGCTACACTTAATCTAAATGTTAGTAATACAACTGTAATGCAGAGGAGTTAGCAAGAGCCAGAGCCTCTGCAATTGGAATAGACACAATTTCAAACTGACAGGTATGGTCTACCTTCTTACTGCAGAAAGTTTAACCACATAGCCACAACTGTACGTGATTTGCTAACTTTCTGCTTAGAGTACCATTAACCTTCCGATGGAAGCCAACTGTGGAATGGACATGGACATTTGGGACATGTTTTATGTCTACTCTTGCTCTGTGTTTCTTTGGAGAAACTTTCTCCTAGACCAGTGAGTACTTGAGCTTTGAGTAAAATTATACTGGGACTAAGCCTTGAAGTTCTAGATCTTTGAAAAGACTTGTTATGCTGTAACTCTTGCCCAAAAAATTATTTTTTTGCTCAAAGCTCGCAAGAATGAGATTTTAGTTTACTTACAAACAAAACCCTTATCTGATCATGACTATAAACAAAGTAACAACACAGAAGTGATATAAATAAGTTTATTGCTGGATTTCCCCATTAACATTATAGAAATATTTTAAAATCACTGAAAGTCACAAATTGAGAGCCCAACAGGTAACCATACTTTATAAAAAAGAAAGTATAAAAGCGGCTTATAAAATTTTCTGAAAAGTATATCAGCTGTCAGCAAAGAAATGGGAACCAGACAGTAGATGGCACAAATACATCAGTGAAGTTCTCAGTCACCACCCGGAAGTCAGCGTCTGAGCTGTGACGTAGATCCCGGTTTAGAAGTTACACACTGAGGTGTGCTCCACACTGTCTTACTCCTGCCTCACTCTGATAAGAGAAGCTAGATCTTTTACTGCTATGGGGACAAAGTACTACCCATGAGCTGGAGAAGGCTAGCCTTCCTCTCCCAGTACCTGAACAAGAGAACAGCGAGGACAGAAATGGCTTTGGCACTCTAACCCTCAGACACTGTCTTAAACCTTGTTGATTGAATATTGTAGTTTCTTCACTTGATGCTCTGACCCTGCATTGTTACCTCCATGCTCTGTGTACACCACACACACACACACACACACACACACACACACACACACAGAGACACATGCGCGCGCACACACGCACACTGATACCATGACACCTCCATGCTCTGTATACAAGATTGATCTCTCTATCTCTCATATAAAGTCCTTCATTCTGAAATAATATAACTGGACACCAAACCACACCCAAATTAAATGTTTTAGCATTTCATTCAGAGTTTTCTTCTTGAGTCTTGTGTCATACAGTTAATTTGTTGACATTGTTTAAGCTACCATCTGGGGTTGACTTAAGGCTCTGATTTATTATCAACAGTTTAGTCCTTATAGGAATCTCTTGAGATTCAAATCACACACCAATGATTCTCTCTTTTGAAGTTGTTTCTTGTTGAATGGATGTAGTATCTTGCCTGGGTAACCCATAGAGATAGATGGAAACACATACAAGAAGAGCTCCCAGTGCAAATGAAAGTGCTGAAAAGAGAAGAAAAAAACTATGAAAAATGGTGAATTTGTGTAGGGCTCACATGTGCACAAATACATAAACACACATACCCAAAAGACAAGCCTGGGTTTCATCCTTAAGAATGCCACCCATCGCTGGGCGGTGGTGGCGCACACCTGTAATCCCAGCACTTGGGAGGCAGAGGCAGGCAGATTTCTGAGTTCGAGGCCAGCCTGGTCTACAGAGTGAGTTCCAGGACAGCCAGGGCTATACAGAGAAACCCTGTCTCGAAAAAACCAAATCCAAAAAAACTAAAAAAAAAAAAAAAAAAAAACCAAGAATGCCACTCATCTCTTTTTAGGGGGTGGTCTCTCAGTAGCCCAAAGCCCACCAATTAGGTTAGACTAGGTAGCGAACAAGCCCCAGAGATCCGAGTCTCCATCTCCCCAGTCCCAGCACTGCAAGCATGTCCCACCATTGGGCGTCTGTGTGCCAGTTCTAGAGACGCTCAGGTCCCCAGGCCTGCCTTACAAGCACTCCACTGAGGCGCCATCTCCTCGGTCCTAAAATCAATCTTACTGTGGGTTTGCCCACCAGGTTGCATGAGTGCTGTTTTAGAAAAGTTGTTTATTTTAAGGAAAAAGATAAATATCAAGGGAATGGTAACATACTTTTCAAAAACATAATTAAGCTTGTCTTGGACTGATACAACAAAGGGATTTATTAGTTCCCCTATATGATTTATAATTAAAGGGAATAGGTAAATGTAATATAAGTATATATGAATAGAAAATAAAATGCAATATAATGTGGTTTAGTTATGATTCCAGAAAACTTAGTATAAAAGACAGTCACACAATTCAGCTTTCAAAAACCAGTGATTCAAACCACTGAAAATTTCTGGATAGGTGAGAAGGTGATCATTACGTTTCCCACTACACTTGACTCTTTCCATGTTACTCCTGAAAATTAGGATACACAAAATGTGTGTGAAGGCTAACGCGCCAGCGCACAGGCCTGAGGACTGGCAGCACTCACAGACAGTGGGCACCCACCGTGATGCACAGCCTCAGGGCACGAGCAGCTAGTCTAGTCAAATCAGCGTGGGCCTGCTTAGAGAAGAAGGGGGTGACTGACCGGGACATCCAGCGTTAGCACACCAAGAAGAAACAAAAGCAAAAAAATAATAGTAAAACCCTTCTATGAACTAAACATGTAAGCAGTGTGTAAGTGAGTCCTAATGCCACAGCTCTACATGTGACTTAGAAGCAGACTATGCATATGAACTGTATCACAGTGGCCCGGGATTAAGCGCTTTAGAAACTGGCATGTGGCTAGCAAGGCAGGCAGGTTCAAGGTAGCCAGCTCCACAGTGAGTCTGAGACCAGTGTGCGCGACATGAAAAGGCATGTAAAGAAACAGCAGCAAGCTACTGTTTTCGTCCACCTATTAAAAAAGACCAGCCTTGAATTCAAAGTGTGAGGTAGTTTACACCTTAATACCTCAATAGTTACCTGAAAGACAGCTAAGACAGAAACAGTTTATATTGTTCCCAAGTTTTTCTCAGGAGCAAAGACACAAAGCTATGTTAAATATAAGGATGTGTTAGAACTACTGTTAAAAGTTTACACAAATCAGGTGGCAAACATCTAAAAGAACATCTAGAATGCTACATGCTGGACTTGTCATTTGCTAGAGACTTCTCTAAGCAAAACTGACAAGCCCAGGAGACCTGTGGCATTACTCTCATTTGACAGAGCAAGTGTGAGACACTATTCTATGATTTCCCCAAGGCTGCTGCTAATAATTACAACAGGCAAGATGTGAACCATACTATAAAATGGCTTTCTACAATACTAATAATGCTTCTGTTTATGAGTCAATTTTAAAGTGAAATGTAATACAGGACAGTCTCAAGTCTTCATTGGTAAAATTGAACGATTGGAATTTTGTTTAAAAAGACAAAATTGCACCCAATGTGACCGGAGAAGAAAAAGCCCACCAACGTTACAGAAAGAAGAAGAAACGCTGCAGAAGACAGGAAACACCGGACAGAACGCTGCAGAGAGGACATCTGCCTGTGATCATCTCCAGAGGAAGCCTCAGTTCTTCCACTTTGGCGGGACATACAAAGACACTGAGAAGACTCCAAACTGGCGGGGGCCCTGCCTGGACAGTGAGTCACAGTAAGCCACCATAGATGACTAGCTTAATTATATAGACAGACCCTTCCTGCATTAAGAAATGGGAAACTCCGGGGCTGGAGAGATGGCTCAGGGGTTAAGAGTACTGACTGCTCTTCCAGAGGTCCTGAGTTCAAATTCCAGCAACCACATGGTGGCTCACAACCATCTGTAATGAGATCTGATGCCCTCTTCTGGTGTGTCTGAAGATAGCAACAATGTACTCATATATAAAATAAATAATTCTTTAAAAAAAAAAAAATAAAGAAAGAAATGGGAAACTCCATTGCAGATCAAGGGTAGGACTTGAGGAGATAGAAATGCTACTTGAAAAAGCCATCACACTACTCATTGGAATTGTGACCACCATAATAAACCCCTCCCTACTTTCACTGCATTCTTGATATATTTCCTCTCCACAAAACGTTGAAAAAATAGCCATGATAATACAAAGGCTTGAGAGATAAGAGACAGAGAAAGCAGGAGAACAGGAAATGCTTAGGTTTGAACCTATGGTTCTGAATGAAATTGAGGATCAAGATAGACAGCCCACTGACACTCGGTAAAAAGCCTAGTTTTCAGGCTTAGAGCTGGGCATGGAATTTGAATGCCTAAATGTCTAGATTATATGTAGATTCATAAAGATCTAACTACATTGATAAACAGAAAGGGGGAATAAGATTAGCTGAAAGACATCAGATTGTAAGAAAAACTGATGGATTAGATAAACTTGTATACTTTAAAGATGTTTTACATTAGCATGGAAGTCAGGAAATATATTAAAAATTCAAGTACACAGAGAGACAGCAATGAGACAATGCAGACCGCTGATCCTCCATGCATGAGGACAGTTAAACAAACTGGCTGAAAAAGGACTAATGACTGGTGGAGACGGGAAAGCCTTACTGCCGCAATGGACTGCCTGAAGGCCGACCAGCACTGCAGTGAGGAAGGGTCACCACGTCAGCGGATGCTCAGAAGGACATCCGGAACGCGAAGTCTGTGGGACTGACAACGGTTTCTGCTGTAATAGTCGTACTGTTAGATTTAAAGTCTTTCCTTCTTATGTAAACAAAAAGAGGGAAATGTTACAGGACGTTTGCTCATACTGTGAACCCCAAGTTTGTATTGTTTACTGGGAAAATCTGTTTCTAGTTGTAGTGTGGTTTAGCCTCAGTACTTACTTAATTTGTAGAAGGAAGCAGCCATGTTTGAAAGTGACATCTAACCGAGTGGCAGGCAGAGTGACGAATGAGAAAGATTTGATAGGATAGGATAAGGCAGAGGAAAGGGGAGCTACTTAAGAGGCAGCACAGGGAGAGCGCGAGGGGTGGTGGGCAGGCAGTTTACCAGGAGTTTTACAGAGACAGGTTGAAGAGAGAAAGCTACACACAGATGAATGAGAGAGCCAGAGATTAGAACAGATTGCCAGAGTTAGAGGCCAAGCACAGCAAAGAGTCAGAGGCGGAGAGAGAATCCAGATTGCATCAATCAGCTTGGAGAGAGTTTGAGCCAGACTCAGAAAGAGCTAGAAAGGCTGAGCTTATTCAGCAATAAGTCTCAGAGGCTGAAAACATTCTAGGCCTAGATAAGACTGTACAGAAGCTAGAAGCGTCCAGGACTAGGCCTAGGTTAGCAGATAGAGGCAGTAAGCCTCAGAGATGACAACTGCACCAGGTGAATAAACGATACTTTTACAGAAGTAGAAATGAAAGGAAGCTTCAAAATAGGCCTACATATGTTACCGCTACACCTGAAAAGAATTAGTTCTCTGAGTACCCAATCATACCACAGTGCTCCCCAAAGAGCCACAGGAATGGGTTCTAACACTCCCCTCTAAAATCAACACTAAACACCAATGCTAAATCTCCATGTCTCATATATAAAAACAGTACAGCATTATATATAACCTACACATGCATACCTTTCCCTACAAGTCACTCACTGGTTACTTGAAATATCTACTATACTGTATATACTATATAACTATTTATATACCTGAGGAACTGTAACAAATATACTCATTCAGACATATAGTCTCTACCTAATATTTTCTAATGATGATTGTAGCCACAGATGCAGAAACCGTAGTTACATGGGACCAAATGTACAGCCTGGCCCACCCAGGTCACCCTGTATCTTACAACTTAGGGGAAGACGGTCTTAGCTGTTTAATAACAAGAGGGTGGCTGGGCGGTGGTGGCGCATGCCTTTAATCCCAGCACTTGGGAGGCAGAGGCAGGCGGATTTATGAGTTCGAGGCCAGCCTGGTCTACAGAGTGAGTTCCAGGACAGCCAGGGCTACACAGAGAAACCCTGTCTCGAAAAACCAAAAAAAAAATAAATAAATAACAAGAGCGTGGCCCTCTCAACACTGCCAAGGACCAGCACCTTCAGACTTAAGCTCTAGGACATGGGAGTGCTGGTTAATCACCTCCACACAGCTGCAAACTATGCAAGAAATTGTAACAAAAATAGGATTCTCTTGATGAGAACTGAAAGAGACCATCGAGTGAGAGGTTCTTCCATGCAACAACGCATTACAGACAGTGACGTACTTATCTGTAACCCGAAGAGCACGACGGAGGCGACGGTGGAGAGGACAATGGCTGCGGCCGCGGAGAAGCCTTTCATGATGTTGTCAGTGTACTTCACCACCACCGACGTGTAGAGGCCGCCCACACTAGCAAGGACTGGCGACACAGAGAGAGAATAAAGTCTTAACACTACAATAATTAAAGCAGCCTATAGATTGAGATAGTTTCCACTCCCAGATGACGTACTCATTCCCTACAGAAGCAGACATCTGAGAAATTGTACTAAAGCTGAGTATACGACACTGTTCTCAGATGCTTAAAAGACTGTGTGCACCATCACTTAATTACACACACTTATTACTAATACATTAATTAGATTCTTTTCATTGTGAAGGTAAAGTTTCTTTTGGAAAGCATTTAATAAAAACAAAGTTACATATTCCAAACTGGTATGCAGTATCAGAGGAATAACTCCAAAATGCTTAGGTCAGAGATCTAACTTAAAGATTAAAATAAAAACCAAAACAATCCACAGAGACCTTTTATTCCTGGATACTTACAGATAACAAACCAGACATAATATGTGTAGCCATAGAAGAATCCTTTTTCTTTAATTTCAGCTCCGTCTGATAAGTAGGCACCAGCTAACGTCACAGCGATCCCTGACAGATACATCTGAATGTTTCTCACCCAAAGGGAAGTGTCTGAACTCTTTAAAACTTTTTCAAAATAAACTCCTAAAAGAAAAGAAATGGACATGGAAATATTAAATGAACTAATAATCTTCTGTTTAGAACATGCCCCAGAGCATTATTTAGGGAATATTCTAACATTAGTTAAATACGCACTTATATAGTTTATGACATGATATATTGAACATTACCAATTTGCTTTTAGAAAGCAAATAGATTAATAATTAAGAGGAAACTTTATAAGCTACATTTGACAACAGGTTGTTAAGAAATCAAGAGCAGTTTTTCTCCTTTACCAAATTACTCTATTCCTTAATGCCAATAAAAGGTTGGCTGTGACCATCTGTAAGCTATACTATTGGAGTGAGTCATCCTACTCACGCCCCTTTAATATATGTAGAATGAATGTGTCTAACTGTGCAAAGCAGCTGTGTAATCACTCAGCTTGTGTCTTTTCAATGATATAACCAAAATAAAGTTAAACCCAACTCTGTGAGTAAAGCTGCCGTCTCAGAAGTGTGTCTACAGACGGTGTCACATTTGTGTATGTGCATGTCTCCTAGGATGGGGAGACATACCGGTGGGACACAAACTGTTTTTGCTCAGAGAAAAGGGAGTAAAAACCTTTTTTGCCCCTAAAAAGTCACATACCACTATTTCAAGTTTTAAGTTTGGATGAAGGCATGTTAAACAGGGATGCTGGAGATTTTGTCTACAGACATTTTATCAGCTAGAGTTGTGGGAACTGCTATTTACCAACCAAAAGGTATAATTAAAAGTAAGATTCCTATATTAATCTTTATTTTGAGACATGATCTCACAATGTGGCCCTGGCTGGCCCAGAACTCACTATGTAGACCAGGCTGGCTTTGAATCTGCCTGCCTGTACCGCTCAGGCCCTGCTACCATACCCGACGACGAGATCGATATCAATGAGACTGTTGGAAAGAGCCAGACAATAGAAATACACATAAATAGATACTATGATTCCAACTTAGACTTTATATCTGGAAACTGCATGTAACTCATCTGTGATCTGTTGCTTAAGTACAGGAAAACTATTAAGCCACCTTCTGTTTCCTCAGTTGCTCAAAAATATTTCTGAAAATCAAAAGAATATTGTCTCAGTAATTAAAATTTTTGTTTCTAATTGGTTGATTTTTAAGAATGAAAGTTGATCTTTGTACTATGGTTAATTAAGTATATTTCTAAAGTCAGCATTTTCTCTTCTCCTATAAAACATCTTATTTCAAACAGTATTTTATTTCTCTAGCCTTCCTGCTTTCCTAGTGGAAAAGAAAAAGTCGCTCTTGAAATAGGTAGAAATAAAGAGATATACAAATATCACTAATATATTCTTTACTAAAAAGAGCTCTTGAGTTTCATACCTTCTGCAACAATTTCATTCTTACATTAAGATTCACATACTTCTCATCTTTTCTTAATTCATTAGAGGAATGATTGTCCCTAAAATGACTCCATACTTCCCTGTTTTCTTGATGTTTGGGCTGTTCTTCTTTGATATTATGCTTGCTAAGGTACACTTCACCCACCTCCTCTCTACTCCATAGCTCTAGTCTGTTGAAGCAAAGGAAGAACTTGAGGTTACAGGTACAAGACACTGAGCTGGTGTAGTAATGGCCTACGGCAGCAGAGACAAGCTTGGAAACAGTGAACTTTCAGAACTGGAAGTGCTTGTGGGGACCTTCCTGAAGGTCAATTCCCTTCAAAGCCAGAGTCCATTAACTGAGCTCCTGGCTAAACCGAGATGGTCAAGAATGACAGAAAGATATTCTTAAATGACTGCAACTCTCAAGTCTGAACTCAGGTAAATCAAGCCACATATTTACTGGGAGAAACAGCTGGCACCAAACAAAATAAGAAAAACGTCAAAACCTTAATGGGAATAAGTGTTAGGACAAGCAGCTGGGTGGCAGTGGCGCACGCCTTTGATCTCAGCGCTCGGGAGGCAGAGATCAACTCTGTGAGTTCGAGGCCAGCCTGGACTACACAGAGAAACCCTGTCTTGGGAAAAAAAATCCTAAAAAACAAACAAACAAAAATTTGTTAGGATAAACCAAGGAAATGAGATCCAGTTTTTATAGATCAATGTTTTTTAAAGAAAGTTACAAGATAAAACAGTGCTTTTTACAACTTACCTGCAAATCCAGAGCACAATACAGCAATAGCTATAGCGCCAAAGCCTAATAATGGATTCTGTGCTACCTGCAATTGTAAGTTTTCAAAAGTTATTTTTAGTAAGTGCAAACTGAATTAATCCGATAATCCAAATAGATAACTACAAATATGCTTGCTGCCAGGCCTAGTGGGGCATGCCTTAATCCCAGCACTCAGGAAGAAGTGCTAAACAGACGACTGAGCCTGACCATCAGACACCACAGAAACAGACCCTCAGCTCAGTCGGGCCTGCAGCTGACTACAGCATTAGCTAGCTCAAGCTAGAACCATCTAGTTAAGATACTCTCAGGTACTTGACCCATAAAAACTTAAAACCAAATGTTTTAGTAAGCAAGAAAAACATAAAGCTATGCTAAAAGAGAGGTCTAAAGATGGTATAGCCCACAGACTCTCCACACCAGAAAACCTAACAGTCAAAAGAGAGCTAGCAATGGAGAAGAACCAGAAAAGGGGGGAAAAAAAATCAAGGGCCTAATGGTAACCATTTCAAAGTTGATTTTTAAGCTCCTTGACCAAGCTGTTTTACTCTCTCACATTCAAAGACATGTAGTCTGAAAAAAATAAAATAACAACAAAACTGGATTCCAAAGCCCTTTTACTTCCAATAATCCCATAAAAAAACAAAACACAACAACAACAACAAAAACCTCCACTTTTTACACAGGGTGAATGGAGAGCCAGCTTTACCAATACACAAAATGTTAGAGGAAGAGACCGAGGAGACTCGGTCTCCCAAAAGGAGTCTTCTTCCATAATGAATAGCAGAATATCTTGGCAAAGCTAACAGCAGACAAATCAATTACTTAATTCATCTATCAGATCATTGTTGAAATTGAGAATATTTCATTCTCCGAACTCTCAAGGGTTTTGATGATGGTCTGTGATTCCTGATTCTTGACTATTGCTCAAGTTACAGCCTTTAATCTCAGTATAACAACAAAAATAGAAAAGAAACTGAAATTTGGAAAGCCAGGCCTAAGAGACTGAGCTCCAACTTTTTAAGTTCTTAAAATATTTTTAATGTCATTCTTACCCAAAATGATAACCCACTGTTACAAGGTGGCAAGGAAGGAATGGTGCACATCCTCCCCACATGGCCGGCCTGCCTGCCACAAATGAGCAAATGCTCATTTAGTATAAACTAGCTCTTCTACAAGTAAACAAGTTGCTATATAATAATAATTAGCTATAAGCACAAATGGCTCTCTAGTACTAGAAACAAAGGCATGATGCCACGCTGTCCAACACGACCCAGGCAGGGTCTAGAAACAGCCCAGCTTTAGGGCATGCTATGGAACATAACGGAATAATACATCTGGAAGTCAAATACTGGGCAGTGCTAAGCCAGGGCTCAGGAAGTGTCTCCCTAGAAACAAAACATAAGCGAGTTTAACTGGGAGAGAGGACACCTGAAGACTGCATATGCGACCTTACCTTTGAACACTCACAAGGGCATCCTAGATTAGTATTTTCATCGCCATGACATTAAGAACAACGAGGATTACAGCACTCAGTCCTTCACACCACTTTCCTATCGCATCACAACACCCCTCTGCTTACATCCCCCCCACTGACAGTGGGCACACAGCCAGGGACTGTAGGTTCAAGGACAGTGAACACTGGATGGAGAAAGCCTTACCCAGCATTTCCAAAGGATGGCTTAAAACATCTAGAAATCCTCATGACATGAGAAGCCTGCAGTTCTAGTCACAGGTTTCCTATTAGCTGTCTTTGGACAAGTTACCTCAGCTGATTGGACTTAATTTCTGAGGTGGCTGAAATGGAAATTGCTCACAGGCTCAAATGTTTGAATGAGTGTCCTCTGTTGGTGGAATGCCTGGGCAGACTTGAGAAGTGTGGCTTTGTGGTAGGAAATATGTCAGTACGAGTTGTGAGCTCAGGGTGGAGCTTCTCCAGCCACACTACCTACAACTGCTGCCTACACTCTGTCAGCAGAAGCCTCGGGACCCCTGAGTCTGAATAAGTTGCCTTGGTCATGGTGTTTTACCACAGCAATAGAAAAGCTACTAATACAGTTTTGTTATCCACAAAACAAAACAAAACAAAACAAAAACAAAACAGGAGGCATATACTGAAGGGTGACTTCTGTCACTAATGTATTTTAGCACTTTCCTCATAGAAACAGAAATTCAATCATACTAGCTAGCTTATTTCTTTCTTATTGCTGTCATAAACCATCATGACCAAGGCCACTAATAGAAGAGTTAGTTGGTTTCCTTTGGCTTCAGCACTTTCGAAAGGGAGAGTCCACAGCCAATCACGGTGGGGAAGGCAGCAAGGAGGCA
This sequence comes from Apodemus agrarius, assembly GCA_964023405.1. NCBI lineage: Eukaryota > Metazoa > Chordata > Mammalia > Rodentia > Muridae > Apodemus > Apodemus agrarius. The sequence continues at coordinate 118,290,180 of OZ030009.1, read as the reverse complement.
CCACAGAACAGCTAAGCGCTCCCTCCATCTTGAGCGGAAGTACTAAACACTGCAGAGAGGTTAGCTAGGGATGGTGCTGGGCTTTTAAAGCCTCAACGCCTGCTCCCAACAGCACACACTTCCTCCAGTAAGGCCACACCTCCTCAGCCTTCCTCCACAGCTGCTCAAGTGCAAGGTCTCCAGGGAGGTATCTCATTTAAACCACCATATTACAATTCTCAGTAACTATGTAATTCTAGGAGGCGGGGGGACCCCAACTATAAAGCAAAGCACATTTTAAATCAAAAGTAAGATCACACGTTACGTTCATCGGAGTGACTGGAGGGAACAGAACAGGTGCTGTGAGATAAGTGTCCTATTTTACCTGTGGTATATGATTTTGTCTCTTACCACGACTTTTGTAGCTTGGGCTGGTTTCCACTGTACCAGTGTGACCCCACCACACAGCATGAAAACTGAAATCCACTGTAATTTGCTGAGTGTCCGATTTAACATTAAAACAGTACATAAAGCAGTGCAGGGAATCTTCAGTTGATAGGTCACCTACAAAGCAACAGATATTAAATTCATCTAATGTTAGTCCTTTACAGAAATGTAGCTCATATCATTAACAGAATTAAGAAAATACTTGTGAGGGCTGGAGAGATGGCTCAGCGGTTAAGAGCACTGACTGCTCTTCCAAAGGTCCTGAGTTCAAATCCTAGCAGCCACATGGTGACTCACAACCATCCATATTGAGACCTGACGCCTTCTGGTATGTCTGAAGACATCTACAGTGTACTTACTTATAATAAATAATAAAACTTTTTTAAAAAAACTTGTGAATGTAGTAAAAGGTTAATTAAACAATCTTTCTCCATTAAAAAAAAAAATTCAATGACCTCAAATCCCAGATTTTTAGTTCCTGTATTTAGATAGAGTGCTGGGACCAAAGGCATGCACTACCATGTCCCACAAAGCAATTAAAAAAAAAAAATTCAATGACCTCAAATCCCAGATTTTTAGTTCCTGTATTTAGATAGCGTGCTGGGACTAAAGGCATGCACTACCATGTCCCACAAAGCAATTCTGTATCATTAACTCTGCTTACCTGGTACACTGCTGCGTCCAGGTTACTGAGAGCTAGGAAAGCCATGTTGTTCTGTACAGCATACACCAGTGATGGCACACTTAACTTCACCAGCTCCTTGGGGCTCCCCAAGACGTTTTCACTTAAGGAGGCTTTAAATCTGCCCAGACTGCCAGTTTCTCTTCAAAAACAAAAGGGGAGACAAAGGAATGGTGAGGCGGAAGACTAAGCGAAGACTAAGCGGCCTCCCGTCCTGATGCTAGGCACGGACGCCGCGGACGCCGCCTCGCGCATGCCAAGCAGGTGATCCACTGACCTCCATCCTCAGCCTTGTTTTTGAGGCAGGATCTTCCTCTAAGACCCCCCCATCTCTACCTCCCATGTGCTGAGATCACAGGCAGACCCACCATGTCTGTAGTACTCTGATAATGAGACTCCTTCAAACACAATTAACTTTCTGATGTAATTTAGAATGCACGCTTAAGAATTATGCCCAACTAGTTTTAGATTTATTAATAGAAATAGATCTGTAATTTATTCCCATTTTAAAAATCAAATTTCTACCTAGAAAAAAAATCTTCTGGTGAGAGTTCCAAGAATTTTTTTTTTTTAATTTGGATTTGGATTTGGTTTTCTTCGAGACAGGGTTTCTCTGTGTAGCCCTGGCTGTTCTGGAACTCACTCTGTAAACCAGGCTGGCCTCGAACTCAGAAATCCGCCTGCCTCTGCCTCCCAGGGTGCTGGGATTACAGGCGTGCACCACCACTGCCCGGCTTCCAAGAATTTTTAAGTCCATTAAGTAAAGAATCTCAGGAGCCAGAACTGCAGACAAACCATTACCTATAAAGACTAACCCTCTGCCACTTCAACTCTGTTGTGTCCAATGTACCTCAATATCTTTGTAACTGATCAGGAAGCATACCATATCTTTAAATTGGCCTTCAAATTATACATTTAAATGCAAATAAGAGGCTATAGTGGTTCTACAACTCGGATTTGAAAGCAAGTGATTCTTATTTATATTAGTGCTGATTAAATGGGTAATAAATCTTTATATAAGCACTCCCAAAATATGTCAAATCTATATAATTCTATAATATAACAGATTAACCTCAATAAGAAGTAAACTATAGCCGGGGCGGTGGTGGCGCACTCCTGTAATCCCAGCACTCTGGGAGGCAGAGGCAGGCGGATTTCTGAGTTTGAGGCCAGCCTGGTCTACCGAGTGAGTTCCAGGACAGCCAGGGCTACACAGAGAAACCCTGTCTCAGAAAAACAAAAACAAAAAAAGGTAAACTATATCTGTAATGTACAAAAAAAGCCTATTGTTAAATTCTGTCCACCCCACCCCACCCATCGCCATCCAAAGAAGACTGCTTAATCTGGCTTATACTTCTACCAAAAATCACCCGTTTGCTTCCTAAATATAAAAATAAAAATGTATTTTATAATAAGCATCAATATTCCCCAAAACATGCTTTATTAAAATGGTCCTAAGTGCAGCTGAGAGCCCCAAAAAGACCATACTCTTGTTTACAATGTTCACGACGAACCTGAGCTCTTTATTAATATTAGAAACCTGCAAATATGTTTATGTTTATGTTTAAATGCTGCAGGATGGATTGCATAAGTTCTGGGGATGGCAACAAAATTTTAGCCCATTATATCAAGTATATAGTATATATACTATATACTTGATTAACATCTTAACCAGAGTACAAAGAACAATATTTCAATTATTTTCTCCTCTGCAAAATTTAAAAAGAAAACAAACCTACTGAGTGATCATTTCAAGCGTGATGGGTTAGTTTAACTGTCAGTTTGACGAAATCTAGTATCACCTGAGAAGGAGGCCTCAATGGGAGATTTTCTGGGTTAAACTGACCTGTGGGCTTACCGGTAGAAAATCTTGATTGTGTTAATTAAGGAGAGAAGATCTACCTATTATAGATATCACCATTCCTTCAGAAGGGGATTCTCGTGTAACCTAAATTGAAGCTAGAGAGGACAGCTGTCTCCAATATTAACTTTGTGTAGTACCCTATAAAGTTTGCAAACATCGTTGTATCCTGGCAACCACAACTAGCTATTGTCTTTGTTTTTTTTTTTTTTTTTTTTTTTTTTTTTTTTCGAGACAGGGTTTCTCTGTGTAGCCCTGGCTGTCCTGGAGCTCACTCTGTAGACCAGGCTGGCCTCGAACTCAGAAATCCGCCTGCCTCTGCCTCCCAAGTGCTGGGATTACAGGCGTGCGCCACCACCGCCCGGCGCTATTGTCTATATTCTATTTCTGATAAAGGTATAAAAGTCTGATTGCTCTCATTAAATTGCCACGGCTTAAGTTTTGCTGTGGACCCTCCTACCAGCATGGTTTCTGTCCTCACAGCCACACCAGGTAATCTTGGCATGGGCACTTACACTGTGTCTTCTGTTATGTAGGAGGAGAAAACTAGAAAGAAACCAAATGTCTCTGAGTAATGGCTGGCATATATACATTGGAGAGATTTCTGTGTTCTGGTGTGAAGAACTTATGTGTGAAAAATGATAATAAAACAAGCCTAAGAACTCAGGTGAGCACAACAGTTAGTGTATTCCACACCCAGTGTCCAGCAGTTCCGAGCGTGTAACTGAAGTTCACTAATTAGACCACATAAGCTTTGCCAAAGCACCCATCCATACACTCTTCCTCACATTTCTCTTTTTCTTCTTCAAGTTCTAATTTCCAGCTGAAAAAAGTATAATTTTATATTCCAAGCAAAGTGGAAAACTATGATTAAAATCAGTAAGAATGGAGGAATCTTAAATTAAGTATAACAGAAATCACTACTTCAAATGTGTAAGAAAATTATATCTCAGAGGAAAAGAGGGCCCATAACACACATCATTCATTACATCATTAAATCAAAAGAACTACACGCTGGATGCCAGCGAGTTTGGAGTTAGAAACCTCTTTAAGTTTTATCACATTTATTTACGTGGGTGTGTGCTCACGCATGTTTCTGCATGCCTCAGTGCTCACGCATGAGGTGGTTCATTCCCCTACCGTATGGGCCCAAGGATCAGGTGATTAGACTTGGCAGTAAGCACCTTTGCCACCTGTGGAAGCATCAGGTCAGCGCAGACATTTTTCTTCATTAATTAGTGTATTTATCTACTTTACATCCCAATCACAGCTTCCCCTCCCCCTTCTCCTCCCAGTCCCCCTCTCACCTCACCTCCTCCCAACCCTGCTCCCTTTCTCCTCAGAGAAGGGGAGGCCTCCATGGATGCCAACCCTCCTTGGCCTATCGAGTTGCAGTAGAACTAGGCTCATCTTCTACTGAGGCTACACAAGGCAGCCCAGTTGGAGGAAAGGAATCTAAGGCAGGCAACCGAGTCAGAGACAGCCCCTGCTGCTGTCAGGAGTCCCACATGAAGACCCAGCTGCACATCTGCAACACATGTGCAGAGGGCCTGGGTCCAGCCCACGCATGTGCCTGGTTGTTGGTTCAGTCTGTGAGCTCCTACGGCCCGGGTTAGTTGATCCTGCATGTTTTCCTGTGATGGCCTTGACCTCTCTGGCTCCCTCAATCCTTCCTCCCCCTCTTCCACAAGATTCTTCAAACTCCACCTAATGTTTCAGTCCAGAAAATCTTAAATTTATTACCTATTTCAAGACTAGCCAAATTAGTAAGTATCCTGAGGACAGCAGGAGCTAAGCTCCCCCACCCTGCAGAAGGGCCGTGTGAACATAACTCTTCTGACGTCGCTGTAGGTGCCAGGCAGAGAAGCGGGCATACACAGTGTTGTGGCTGTCTGCACAGGGTATGCTTCCTAGCTCTGTCTGCTCAAAGGGCCCAGCTCAGCCACTGATTCGAAACCTTCGTAATACTAGGACCCTTTAATACAACTCCTCATATTGTGGTGGCCCTGAACCTTAAATTGTTTTCATTGCTACTTCATAACTGCAATTTTGCTACTGTTATGAATCATAATGTAAATATCTGATATGCAAGATACCTGATATCCAATCCCTGTGAAAGGGTCTCTGACCCCCACCCCCCAAAGGGGTCTCAATCCACAGGTTGAGAAACACTGGCCTAGAAAGGCTAGTGTAGCAGCAACACTGTAATAATATCCACATCCCCGTATCTAAATATGGAGAGAGGGGACAGTTTAAAAGGAACAAGGGATCCTTTTAAAAAACAAAAAACAGAGCCGGGCGTGGTGGCGCACGCCTGTAATCCCAGCACTTGGGAGGCAGAGGCAGGCGGATTTCTGAGTTCGAGGCCAGCCTGGTCTACAGAGTGAGTTCCAGGACAGCCAGGACTACACAGAGAAACCCTGTCTCGAAAAACCAAACAAAACAAAACAAAACAAAAACAAAAACAAAAACAAAAAACAAAAAAACAGTAAATTCAGGTCAGGACAATGAAGTAAAGCACTTGCAGACTATAATCTGTTCAGTCAGTCTGTCTGCTCAGTGCTACATTTTTCACATTCTAATGCTAACTGTTGGTGATGTTCCTGTTCAAAATGGCCCCCAAACACAGTGCTAAGGTAAAAAGAACCCACTGTTGTAGGTGTCCGAAGGCTATATGCAATATGAAGGTCATGCATATGGTAAGTAAGCTTCATACACACAAGGGGCCTGTAAGCCATGAGCTCAAGGTCAATTAGTAACATTCAGCGAATGTGTCAGCTTCTCCTTACTGTGACAGCATCGCCTTTAGAAAGTGAGGGTTTACTCTGAGTCAAAGTTTGAGGTTTCCTTTAGCGTAGCCCCACTGCTCTGGGCTAGACCACTCATTACCCTGGGAATGCAAGACCGCACAACTGTTCACCCTGTGGCAGAGAAGAAAAAGAGAGAAGAGAGGACCGGGGCCCACAGTTACTAGAGCCAAACTGCGGAGGAGGCCTTTAACAGAGCGAAGACTTGGCCTTCAGTGAACGCTGAGGGTCTAACCTACAGCATGAAATAGTTTTACATCTGAAACACACATAAGATAAGAATCTGTGCTGACCCACCTGCAGCACACTCCTCCCCACAAAGAGCAGCCGAAGGGAACAAGCATTCCTTCGTTCTTTTCTCATTTACACAGTAGTTGCAAGCAGTTCAATAATTATCTTCCAAGAGAAAATATTGCTACTACTTTGAACACCAAGAAAAGTAATTTCTTTTTTACATCTGAAAAATTATTTTACCATCATGGCAACAAATTTTCAAGCAAATATAAATTCAAAAAGCTTCCAAGGAACAAATGTTTTCAGATTTTTATCCATCACAATAAAGCACCGCTGTCCGGCCTGTGTGTGTATCCGTGTGTTGCCCGTATGATGTCTGTATGATGTCTGTGCATCACCTGTGTGCTTGCGGCCACGGAGACCATCAACCGGAGTTCCACTGAGAGCTGTAAGTTGTCATGTGGGTGCTAAGAACTAAGTCAGGGTCCTCAGAAAGAGCAGCCATCCTCCAGTCCTCTAGACGCTTCTTCCTTACGTCTGCACGTGTGTGGATGCCACCTGTGTGTGTGTGTGTGTGTGTGTGTGTGTGTGTGTGTGTGTGTGTCTGTACCCACAGATGCCAGCGAAGGCACAAAGCACAGATGAGCAGCTGGAGTAACAGAAGGTTGTGAGCTGCCCGCTGGGAGCCCTAGGAACTAAACTGGTGTCCTTCGCCCATGGTTTGGGTTGAGACAAGGTGGGGCAGGAGTTGTGCTCTCTTTGTTGTTGTTGTTTTGTTATTTTGGTTTTGGACTTTGTGTTTCTTTTCTTTTTTGTTATTGTTGTTTCTTTGTTTGTTTGAGGAAAAGTCTCATTATGTAGGCCTAGCTGGCTTGGAACTCTAGACAGACCAGCTCTCCTGGAACCCACAGAGACCCACTTGCTTCTTCTCCCAAGTGCTGGGAATAAGACTGTACGCTACCATGCTTAGCCCAAACCATGCCTTTTAAGTACTAAAGTAACATCCTGTTTGCCTTTGACCAATTTTTTAAAAATTATTTTGCATTTATTTATTTATTTGTGTGTGTGTGTGTGTGTGTGTGTGTGTGTGTAAAATCCCAGACATTAAACTCAGATTGTCAGACTTAGCAGTAAGCACCTTTACCCACTGGACCATCTCACTAACCACTTTTTAAAAAATTACTGGTTTTCATATGTATACAAAGAAATGGCAGCACTGAGAGTATCTGGAAATTTTTAATATGTTTTCAGAATTTGTACTACTAAACCTAAATATTTTTTGGTTTTAAAATAGTTATCTAATATAAAATGAGTTGTGTGTATATATAGTGTGTATGTGGGTAAGTTGCAGAAAACAAGACAAACTTGCTAAGTTATAAAAAAATGCTTACTGATCTTTAGATATTGGTTCCTAAATTTATAACACAAAACTATCGTTTGAGTTCTGATGCACGGCAGCAGATGCCGGCCGTCTCAGCACTCAGGAGGCTGAGGCAAGAGAGCGGTGAGCTGGAGGAAGTCCAAAGCCAGCCTAAGATGAAAGTGGGAATTAATATAAAAGTCCATATTCCAATTCCTGAGTTATAAATTTTCTGTCTCTTTAAGTTAGTAAACCCTATATTTTTCCAAAAGGAAGCTCAGTTGTAAGATTATACAAACTGCTATATGGAGATTGTTCTGGAATTTTAGACACTGACTTGTAACGGTATAGTAAGAACTCCCAGCTGGGGCTGGAGCGATGGCTCAGCGGCTAAGAGCACTGACTGCTCTTCTGAAGGTCCTGAGTTCAAATTCTACAACCACCTAGTGGCTCACAACCATCCGTAACAAGATCTGATGCCCTCTTCTGGTGTGCCTGAAGAGAGCAACAGTGTACTTACATATAATAAATGAAAAAGCCTTAAAAAAAAAAAAAAAAGAACTCCCAACTGGTTTCATCCAGATGAAGAATAACATAATAAAAGATAAATTTTCAGAAAAATAAACTTTATTCCATGGATGGCATAGGATTTTACTACACTTGCACATGAGTGCCTCTGCCCATAAGATAAATTTGAAATCCAGTATCTAAACCCCTCTAACGTCCACCTCAAGTTCGTTTCCTATTCCTTTCTCCCTCCCCGACCACTGCTAGTGTATCCTTCTTCACATGGACTTTGGAAATCATTTGTCTTATTATTTTATTTTACTTTGTTTTTCTATCTCTCCCACTAAATTTGTTTCAAGAAGACAAGGGTCACATTGATTTCATCCCTGTACATCCACCACCTGGAAACCGCTCAACAACAGATTCATGGGATGGGCCTAGAAATGTTTATGTTCAATGTAATTTACCTGTTTCTGCCTGAAAGCCATCACTGACTCTTTCCCACTCTCACTGGTAAGCATGACATTTACATGAACTCTCACCTGTACACATGACACCTCCATGAACTCTCACCTGTAGATATGACACCTACATGAACTCTCACCTGTACACATGACACTTACATGAACTCTCACCTGTACACATGACACCTACATGAACTCTCACCTGTACACATGACACCTACATGAATTCTCACCTGTACACATGACACCTACATGAATTCTCACCTGTAGACATGACACCTCCATGAACTCTCACCTGTAGACATGACACCTACATGAACTCTCACCTGTAGACATGACACCTACATGAACTCTCACCTGTAGACATGACACCTACATGAACTCTCACCTGTAGACATGACACCTACATGAACTCTCACCTGTATACATGACACTTACATGAACTCTCACCTGTACACATGACACCTCCATGAACTCTCACCTGTAGACATGACACCTACATGAACTCTCACCTGTAGACATGACACCTCCATGAACTCTCACCTGTAGACATGACACCTCCATGAACTCTCACCTGTAGACATGACACCTCCATGAACTCTCACCTGTAGACATGACACCTCCATGAACTCTCACCTGTAGACATGACACCTACATGAACTCTCACCTGTAGACATGACACCTACATGAACTCTTACCTGTAGACATGACACCTACATGAACTCTTACCTGTAGACATGACACTTACATGAACTCTCACCTGTATACATGACACTTACATGAATTCTCACCTGTAAACATGACACCTACATGAACTCCCACCTGCCCCAATGGTTTAAATAGTTAGATCCTTACCTCATAAACCCCCAAGTCATTTACAAGCAGGGTTTTATTTAATTTTGTTTGTTTGTTTGTTTGTTTTCGAGACAGAGTTTCTCTGTGTAGCCTGGCTGTCCTGGAACTCACTCTGTAGACCAGGCTGGCCTCGAACTCAGAAACTCCTGCCTCTGTCTCTGCCTCCTATTTAATTCTTATTTAATCCTCAGCACCCTCTATTATCTCCTCTTGTGAAAAGATGAAAAAACTGAACTTCCAGAAGGATGTAAACCCACAAAGCTGGGAGTGAAACTGGCTCTGTCCTGTTTGGAGCCCTTGTTACCCTCCCACTGACTGACCTTCAGCTAAACTGATCCTTCCATGTTGCTGACCCAGAGCACAGTGCTGTCACATGTCAGCAGAACAATCGAGAGGCACTTCATATGCTGCACTGATAAAACACACTATGTCAAAGTGTTTAAAAATTAAATGAAATTACTGCAAAACACCTGGCACTTAACACAGGAAAAGCCTGTAAATTGTTTATGACTCTCATTAGATCCCTTTAAGTCTTTTTCCTCATAAGGGTCAAATAGCATATATTTTAGGTCTCATGACCTTACAGAAAACAAAACAAAACAAAACAAAACAAAACAAAACACACATGGAATAAACTGTACTTGGGCTACCAATACACCATTTGACAACCCCTACTTTAAAGTTAATATCGAAAGAGAGTTCAACTTCAACTTTATCAACACTGGGCTCGACACTCCTGTGTTTTAAAGGGCTGTTAGGCCCTGTATGATATATAGAATTCCTGCCCTCCACCCACCCAATGCCAGTATATGCCTATTATGACAACCAAAACTGTCCCTAGTACAAAAGTACTGTTCCAGAACAATCTAATACGTAAAAATGTGACATGAGTTTTCTTTTTTTTTTCTTTAAAGATTTATTTATTTATTATATGTAAGTACACTGTAGCTGTCTTCAGACACTCCAGAAGGGGGTTGTCAGATCTCGTTACAGATGGTTGTGAGCCACCATGTGGTTACTGGGATTTGAACTTAGGACCTTTGGAAAAGCAGTCTGGACTCTTAACTGCTGAGCCATCTCTCCAGCCTGTGACTTGAGTTTTCAATACTGTAGCTGGAAGAGAAAAGAACTGAACTCTGTAGAAGGAGTTTACTTACTTGGCTAACAGTCCGACACTTAGGAGTAACTTTATAACCTCTGTGACGCACACGGCTGTGGTCGAGAAGTAGAGCTCCTTGGCTGCTGTCCGTGTGTATCTCAGCGCTACAGTGTAAGCTGCGGCCACCAGGGTCATCACCGTCAGACAGTACAGCTTGAAGAACAGACTGACACTCTCTGGAAAATATGTGCAACAAAAATATTAGTGTGTGCAAATATACATACATACATATACATGCATGCATACATACATACATACATACATACACATATGTGGGTGTACAGTGCTAATCAACCAGTTAGTCCTTAAGGCTTTCCAACTTCTAGCACCATTTTTAAAATATGACTTATGAAACTCAATTTCCAAATAATACTTTCTGATTACATGAAGATAAAACATTGCTGATTTTAAATCTCCATACAAATTAGGCAAAGACACTGTTTAGCGCCCCCAACTACACAATTACATAGCATATCAATCTTAGTTTGTTATTTTAAAAAAATTATATATATGCATGTATATGTATATATATGCATATATAACTATGATTACAAAGCTGTGAAAACAAAGTATCAAAGCAACTGTAATACATTCTGAATCTGACGACATTAGAGAGAGGACTTGAGGCCTGTCTGGCTACATTTGCCATTCCGATGACAGACTGGGTTGGTTTGGTATCTGTTTGGCTAGGCTGTTCCTGCCTTCCTTCCCCACCGCCTCACCGTCATTCCTCCTGACACACTAGGTCTACCCTCAGTCAGAAAGGACACACTTTCCTCGTTATCTGTGTATAAGGCACAGGTAGCTGTATTCCTCCGCTAGCCTCTAAATATGCTTTTGAAGATAACAGAACAAAAACGAAAAGATACCTGAGTGACAGCAATGCACAACTGAAGGAACTGCGGAGGCAGATGAACGCAACCCCAGCACTCATGTACAACAGTCTAGTCCATCAAGATGGACTTCATAACCAGGCTTGGACCATATCCTAAGCCCCTGTCTCAACACACACACACACACACACACACACACACACACACACACACAGCATCTAACATAGAACTAATTAAAGAACACATTACATCTAACCTCTTGTTTTACTGAATTGTCTGAGAATGAATGGTTAACACAGAGTACTTAGAAAAGCCTCTATAGGGGCTGGAGAGATGGCTCAGCGGTTAAGAGCACTGACTGTTCTTCTGGAGGTCCTGAGTTCAAATCCCAGCAACCACATGGTGGCTCACAGCCATCCATAATGAGATCTGACACCCTCTTCTGGTGTGTCTGAAGACAGCTACAGTGTATTTACATATAACAATAAATAAATTAAAAAAAAAAAAGAAAAGCCTCTATAAAACTTGAAAATGCAGGATATAGCGTCATCACTCAGGGGCCAAACACAGTCCAACACCTTCTGTAAATTTACAATCACTGGAGAGTCCAGTTTCCCCCTTCTCGCTTCCTGCTCTGAGACTGCCAACACCCAAGGCTCAAGCTATTTCTGCTTTCTTTTCATGACAAAATTTAGAGTATCATGTTAGAATTATATGGGAAAATCAATTCCCACAATTTTTTTTGTTAATTATAAATTAATCTAATCCTTGTCATTGAGCTCTACTGAGAATGGAGTTACATTTGATCTACTTGGAGTTCAGAGTTAGTGTTTTGTCATGAAATTAGTAACAAGTGTCCCCCTGTGAACACTGTTCTTAGTCATGGCTTATACATGATCCTAAGGATGCCAAGTGACGCCTCCAGGATCTAGCTGTTGCCTGATGTCTTAGGGGCTAACCATGCTCTTGTCCTAGCCTAGCCATAGGTAATTATACCCATTCAGAGGTAAATAAGGTAGGTGTTTCAAACAGACACTTTAAAATATGATTATACAAGAACCTAAGGAAGCAGTGCTTTCATCTAAATATATCCTCCCTGGAGAATTAAAGCATAATTTGTAAGTTGTAAGCAAATTCTTAAAATTAAACCAAGGAAGTAGTACAATAGAGAAGAAATATGTCCTATAACTATTTATCTTTCCGTCCTAAAAGGTCCAATAAGCCAGATCAGCAATGCTTATGTAAAGGGCAGTGAGGGAAGTACTACAAAGCTTCCATTGTTCTAAAACTTTCTTATGAAAAAGTTTATGACTCCAAAAATATGGAGCAGTAACAAATCAGTCAGTACACGAGAGAGCAAACTCCACCATCCATATTTTTATATGATGGTTCAGAATGTCTTTACACTTTCAAGTGAGTGGTTGGACAGATGTTTAAGTCCCATCTCAAGACACATGGAAATAATAGTAAGTTAATATTTTGGTGTCCATAAATAAAGTGTAATTAGGAGACAGCTATGCTCATTGGCCTAAATTATCCTGCCTACAGTTGTAGGGTTCGGCAGCTATGGCGGAGACTAACAGCTCTCTACAGAAAGAATGCCCATCCAGGACCTGAAATTATCAATATTCTCATAACTAAGGAGTGAACACTCAAGTCACTCCTTGAGGACAGGGGGCTATGTTATAGGTTCCTGGCCAAAAAAGCAGGATAGTTTAAATACTAAAGATGTTTAACTCCAGAAAACATACTATCTTTTTTTTTTCCCCTTTTCCTTTCCTTGAGACAGGGTTTCTCTATGTAGCTCTGGCTGGCCTGGTACTTGCTATATAGAACAAGCTGGCATCGAACTCATACAGTTCTGCATGTCTCTGCCTCCTAAGTGCTGGGATTAAGAGGTATAAGCCATTATCATAGTTTTTTAAAAAACAAACAAACAAGCAAAAACACCCACGATGAAAAGGTCTGCAAATGTAATTCTTGAAAATAACTACTAATCAAAGTAGAAAAGTCTAAGTTTAGATAGTATAAAACATACAGGACTTTGGTATGTAATATAACTTTAGAACCAATCCTTGTAACCTTGTAACCATGATTTTCACTTACATTTCAGTTTACCATTAGATCAAAACATTTATTCTACCATTCCTCATTTTTCTGGTATGAAGTTTCATTTACGAGGAATTTCAACGTTTTCAGGGTAATATAAAAACTCATGGAACATAACTATGTTAAACTTTACCAAGAATTCAAATCATACCAAGCCATTAACTAGAAACCAGGGGCCCACTAATCATCCAGAACCACCACCCTCCCAGCCTCGAACCTATTACCTTCACGGTATTTGTTTCTGGGTGGGAAATATCCCCCAGAAGAGTCAGTCTGGAGTTACACTTTTGTTTTCCAGTTACATTTTATGAGGACTATTATTGTCATACCTGAAAGCTTGGACGTTTCAGGAAATAGCAAGTAAGTAATCTTTAAGATGACTCTAAGGAGGTATAGAAACTGTTTCATTAGGATAAAAAGTGCAACGCACCCAACAGTAACAAAGTATGTACTAGCGAGAAGTCTAAATCTGTACTCCCTAACAACCGGAACTGATTTGCCTGCTGTATCTTTTTAAGTGTGCATTTGTCAATCGCCCTTCCCAGATGCTACAGGACTGATCTGAAATGGGAAATCCACCGCCACACAAAACTTATATGGCGCCTAATGTTAAATGCCAATTCCCTCCCCTCCCCCAAAGATAAGCAATTTCACACCCACGCAAAAGGATATTCTTAAATGCTTGTCCAGCATTTATTTAGACTTAGAGCTCATTGGGGAAATGGTGGGGGGAAAATTGCGATGTAGTCGCTAGGTATGAGGGCACAGACCACTAATCTTGGATTAGTTCGTGGAAACTGAGGCAGGAAGATCTCTTAAGCCAACGTAGCCTATAGATTGAGACCATGTAGTGTTGATCCCTGCTTTAAAAATAAATAGAAAATTGCCATGGCCTTTTGGCCTGTCTTAGCCACAGTGCTACAGAATAAAACCTCAGCCTTGAGTCCAGCTTAGGTAAAACTTGAAAGGGGCAGCCAGGGGCAGCGCGCGCCCCCTCACACCGGGTGCTCCAAACCTCAGGCTCGCTCAAGGTAGAGACCTAGCGGGCGCCCGGGCGGGCGGCTCGCTCGCTGCACGGATGTGCGTGCGGGTGCAGCCCGCAGCGGATCCCCGCACGGAGGGCGCGGCCCCCATAGCCGGCCGGGCCGGACCCGCAAACCCCCGCCGCCGTTCCCTAGCGACCGCCCCGCAGCCCGGGCTCACCTCTCGCCGGAGCCATGGTGCCGAGAGAGTCTGCGGAACTGCCGCCCCTGCGGCCATAGAGACGCGCCGGCCTAGAGAGCCCGCCGCACCAGACGCGCGAGGAGGAAGCGGAGGCGCTATGGCGGAAGCCGCGCGGCGTGCGAGAACGGCAGGGCTGTGAAACTCGGTCGTGCGGGGGCTCTGCAAACCGCAGCTTCCGGTCGGCCGAGGGGGCGGAGTCAAGGTGGCCGAGCCTTTCCTTCTGCGGGTTCCTGAGCATCCCAAGAGAGGCCGCCAGAAGGGTTTTGAAATGCTACTGGTTATTCGTTTGTGTGGAAACCGTTAGAGAGGCTCCGAGAACTCGAACTTTTTATAACTTTCAACTCTATCAGGGCCTTCCATGGTTACCTCTTGGATACATTTAGTATGTATTACATACTGCTCGGGAGTCTTGCGTCCTGTCTTTACTGTCACTGTCTAGCCTGACTTGGTAACTACATGATCTTCGGGCAACAAAAAAGGCCTCAGAAACATTAGATTGTATTAACAGGCACTTCAGCCACTATAATGGTTACTGCGACTACAGGATATTATTAGAAAATAATCCCGGATTGAAATGGCTCGTGTTCAAAATATCTATATTGATGTGGGGTTGGCGGCACACGCATGTAATCCTCACATTTGAGGGGCTCAAACTGGGAAAAATATGCAATCAGGGGCAGTCTGGGCCCCTTAGTGAGACGCTGTCAAGCTCACAGCCAAAAATAGGTGTTGGTTTTAAAATCTACAGAAATAGCATCAGCCCTGACAGTAATTCTGAATAATACAGGCTCTGAAATAACCTAATAGCTTCAACCTTTATCTTTTTGAAAAATCCTCTTTGGAGCGTTTTGGGGTACATGTTATAAGCCATTCTATAGCTATTGGATGTACATACAAATATATCTCACCTCTTAACATGACTGGAAAAAAATTTAAATTTCTTATCATGTATTAATATGATGTAGAAGATGTCCCCCCATAATTTTTTTTTAAAGATTTATTTATTCTTATATGTAAGTAGACTGTAGCTGTCTTCAGACACTCCAGAAGAGGGCGTCAGATCCCGTTACAGATGGTTCAGACACTCCAGAAGAGGGCGTCAGATCCCGTTACAGATGGTTGTGAGTTACCATGTGGTTGCTGGGATCTGAACTCAGGACCTTCGGAAGAGCAGTCAGTGCTCTTCACTGCTGAGCCATCTCTCCAGCCCCCACCCCCCATAATTTTTTTAAGGAGTTAGAGGACTCACACATACTAGGCAAACAGGCTGGAACTAAGTTACATTCTCAGCCTTAGAGCTGACTCTGTAGAGTTTGACATTCATTTATCTCATTTGGAAATAATATCAGGCCTTTAGTTGACTACATGTGTGCTCGCTAATGCTAGTCACTTTCCTGCAGTTGGTATAGTTCATACATGTAGAATTATTGTTTCTTATTCTACATGTATTTAAGCACACAATTAGGAAACTCAAGACTTGAACTTTAAAGATTAAAATACTCTATCATATACTAATTGTTTTACAACTACTGCTTTGCATAGATCTTATCTTCCTGTTTTTGAGTGTCATTGTTCTCTTAGTATTTTTAAGAGGAAAACAGCTTAATTGAGATCACATTGCTATATGTTGTAGATCACAGACTCAAAGCAAGGCAGACTGCTTTAAGTTCTAAACAAGCTTGTATTGGCTTACCACAAACTTTTGATGTGTTTGCACTAAGTATTTACATTCCTTTAAAAATCTGTTGAAGAAGCCTGAAGATGGGCTGTGTGTGTGTTCCTGTCTCCACTTGGCTTCGCAGTCTTGGTTTTCAGTGTTCACGTCTGCACATTCTGAATTGTCTGAGTAACCACAACGGATTTGCTGATTCCTTCTCTGAGTTTTTCTCGATCTACTGACATCTTAGGAAAAGTCTGTCTTATGGTCAGAAAAGTATAGAAAAAAGAAACATCAAACCAGAGACAAAAGAGGTCACTGCTGTCTTCTCACCTAAAGCAACTAGCAAAACAGAAGCACCCATCACAACGGTCTTCATGATATTAGGCTAAAAGACACAAGTGAGGTCGGGCTGCTCGTTCCCTGGAGAAGTTCCTGGGCTGTTATCCCAGGAACCCGCCCACCTAAGCTTAACCTCTCTGCAGGCTAAGGATATGGGGCTGCCAGCCCCACATAAGGATGCCAGCGGAGCGGGAGCTTGAGAGCAAGAACATCCCTGAGCCATAGGCTAGCCTCAAGGGAGAACTGCGAGGAGGGTTTGCTTACCTGAGCGTGGACGACCCTAACGCAGCAGCTCTGGATTCTTCACCATCACAGATGATGAAGTCCCTGTGTTCACATACCCAGAGTTACCGCTTCTGTTACCCTTCCCCAGCCTATATCCTCCAGCACCTCTCCAGACCAGTAAGTGCAATTAGAGAAGAAGATAACTTAGTTGTTCTGTTGATGATATTCAAACTGTCCAGTTATAGTCATTGCAAGCCTTCGCCCATTTCAAAGTCTGTATCGGCTTTGTGAAGAATTTTTGTTTCCAACAAAATTTTCAAACAAACTTGTATGTTTTTGTTCCCTGTCCTAATCAACAATAAAGCAACCACAACATATTGTGAACACACACACACACACACACACACACACACACACTCATACTGGCCACAACATAGTGAATAAAATACTATTGAGCAGGCCATTTTTGCTGCATTTCTGGTTCACAAATTATACTACTGAATCATATCTTATTCATTGCCCAAAAGATATTCTACTCAATTTATATAAACCTAACATCCCTGTCCTCACTCAATTAGTCCGAGACCATCAGGGGAATGCCTGCCAAACCATAGTCCAACAAGTTTATTGACCCATGTTAACGAGAAAAAAAATGACCACCAGAGGAATCAACAAGATGTCTCTAGAAGCAAAAGACAGGGCATAGTTAGAGAATGTTGAGGAAGGATAGACTTAGGTGACATTCACAGTATTTTTAACAGTGTGATAATGACTGTAGGGAAAGAGTGCTGTATAGCAGTTTCCCCTAAATCAAAACATTGGGGTGAAGGAAATGTTATGCAATTCAGGAGATAAAGGGTCACACATCTGGGAGAATAGAAAAGGGAAACATTCTCTAGGATCCTGCCCCAGACATATAAAAAGGAGTAAACAGGGTGGGGTAGGAGACTCCGACCAGCCCGATGGCAGGGAGAAGAAATGCCTGCAAGCTGGGCAAAGATCTCCAGGGTGCATCCCATGTCGGGGTGTGCTTTGCAGTGATGTGATGCAGCTGTTTCTGAGTTGTCCGTGTTCCTTGTAAGGAACGGTCCTCGCTCAGATTATAAGCAACCCCTTCCCCCACACAACTTAACTGGTTCACCAAATAGGACACTGGTGCAACTGTTTCTGCAGTTTGCTGTGGATTCTCTTCCTGGGGTTAGTAGGCAAGTGGTGTGTGTCTCCAGGGCACATCTGTCACACGCGTCCTACCTAATCACTACAGCTGTGGAATGCTGTGCTCAGGGGCCCTGTAAAGGAAGCCTCTGTGCCTCTGTTGGAGATTGATGTTGTTCCTCTGTGCCAACGTGCCTTACAGCCTCCATGTAAAGACTGGAGTATCCCCGTGATTACTGTGTAACTTAAGCATCGAATCCTCAACCGTAACTGTAAAAAGCAATTTTTCAATGCATTAGAAGATACTCAGACATGGCTGTTACTACACGTTCCAGTTTTATCCTATCCTTGACAACTACTTGTTAACTTTTTAGCTATAGTATCTGTGCCTTTCATACCAACCGAATTCGGGTTTAGTCGGCACTTACAGTCGGAGTTATTTTTATTTTCCCGCTATTTCCCATTATTTGAAGCCTTAGTGGGAAATACTCATTTAGTATATTTTACATATGCCTAGCTTTACACGCTCCTGTAAGGGGCAGCAGTCCTCACAACGTGAAGCACGATGTCGCATTCATTAATGTCTATCCAAGGTGTCAGGCTCTGTTACTCTGACCATTTAAGATGCTACTGGCATTCCTGATTGTGCCCAGTGAACCGCTGTATTGCTGTATTTCCTTGATCCTGCTTATTTCTACTACTGTCCAAGCATGAGCCTTTGTGAAGTTTACAAAAGGAAGCTCAGTATGTCCAAAATATACTGGATATTATATGCACTATACATACATCACAATATTATAAAAAAAATTCTATAGTTCATATTCATTGGCAATACAAGTATGAAGTTAAAGGAAAATGAGTGCGTAGAAATTAAATAGCTAAAAGTTTAAGGAGCTATTAAGTGCAAATATAGTACGTGTATGATAACTTGTTAAATATTATGTTTAAAATATAGCATAAGTTGTCATAAAGCACACACACACACACACACACACACACACAAAGGTTGGCAGTATAGCTCAGTGGTAAAAGGCATTTGCTACACAAACCTGGCAACCTGAATTTGGTCCCCAGGACCCAATTAAAGATAGAAGGCATAACCAACACCACAAAACTTGTCCTCCGACCTTCACTGCTGGTAAACAAACCCAGGTAGTGGGCAAAAGCAGTATCAGCTCTTTTTTTGTTTGTTTGTTTTTGTTTTTTTTGTTTTTTGGTTTTGTTTTTTTTTTTTCCGAGACAGGGTTTCTCTGTGTAGCCCTGGCTGTCCTGGAACTCACTCTGTAGACCAGGCTGGCCTCAAACTCAGAAATCTGCCTGCCTCTGCCTCCTAAGTGCTGGGATTAAAGGCGTGCGCCACCACCACTGTGCACAGTATCAGCTCTTAAAAGCTAACCTATATCTCCACACCCAACCCTGGGTGAGTTCTTGATACTAAAAGTTTGTTTTTTCAAGTTGTATTTGGTACTTTTATTCCTTGGTTGATTCTAACCCCAGTTCTAAAATAACTCCACCTCTGAGATGATTGTGGCTTGTGTTTATGAGTTTGGATGAAGGTTATTTAAAAAAAAATCACAATCCTAAATTCCTAAAGTTGAGTAAGTTCTGTGACTCAGTTCCACCCTACCCCACCCAGGCCTTGTCTTAACAGTCAGCCTGTCAATATTATTTTTAAACTTCAGGCATGAAAATCGCGACCTTTATATGATACCCATGGAAAAGAGATTTCCAAACAGGTTACACCAGCACATTTCTGTTGTTCCTTTTCCTTGGGAAGACTGACTGCTAGTAAACCCTAGGCTCCCTGCCACCACTCTGGTTGTCACCTCCTCCTGAGGGCCTTCATCTAGAGGCCACCAGTGTGGTCTTTTCACAGTGTCCTCAAACAACTGGGTGTCGGGGAACTGTCTAGCTTTGTCCAAAAGAAAGTAGATGTGTTGGCTTTTGACCTTCAGGGGCAACATGGCAGGAACTTCACCTCTGTGGACCGTATAGATGCGGTGCCAGGGAACAGCGAAATGGGTCCAAACAGGCCAAAGCAGGCTGACTGGTGAATGTCACCCCTGCCCTCCACTAGAGCATGACCCAAAGCACAGTCCAAGAGACCAGCACCGAAGACTACGTGGGGGTGTTTGTTTGCTTGTTTGTTTGTTTGAGACATAGTTCCATATTTCTAGGTTGGCCACATGTTTGCTATATTTCCAGTGACAACCTTGAATTTGTGATCTTCCTGCCTCCACTGCCCAAATGCTGAGATTATATCCCTCTGCCACCATGCATGATTTAGGCGATGTTGGGGATTCAATACAAAACCTTGAGTAGGCTAGACAAATATTCTATTCTACCAACTAATCCATACCCCTGCCCCATCATATATATATATATATATATATATATATATATATATATGTGTGTGTGTGTGTGTGTGTGTGTGTGTGTGTGGTATACACACACACACACACACACACACACACACACATATATATCCCCTTGCCCTAATTCTTCTGCTCGTTCCTTTCACAACTGGAACTTCCTTATCAATTAGCTGGTATTAGAAGTATATGAGTAATAAACCTATGCCTCTAAAGAGTGGGAATTCACAGGAGCCCAAAACCCAACTGCCTTTGCGTCAAATAAGGCCATGGAGTATGCCAGGCAGTGGTGGCGCATACCCTTAATCCCAGCACTTGGGAGGCAGAGGCAGGCGGATTTCTGAGTTCGAGGCCAGCCTGGTCTACAGAGTGAATTCCAGGGCAGCCAGAGCTACACAGAGAAACCCTGTCTCAGGGAAAACAAAACAAAACAAACAAACAAACAAAAAACAACAACAACAAAAAAACCAGAGAAACCCTGTCTTGGAAAAAAAAAGCAAAACAACAACAACAACAACAACAAAATAAGGCCACGGAGTGTGAAGTGGGATATCAGGCTCTGCAGCAGACAACAGAGTGTGAAAGGATCCGGCTAGAAAGCCGGCCAGTGTTGGTAGACATTCTGATTTTTTGTTCTCGAGGAGCCTGGAATTAAGATACTATCAATTCTCCGGCTTTTAAAGGGCATCATGTGGGTGTCGGCTAGGCTGGCTTCAGTTGTTCCTGACAGTAAGGCTCATGACATAGAAATCTGTGTCCTCGCTGAATAGCAAACGGAGCAGTGTGTGTGGTGTCTCAGAATCAGGGTCAGTGGTGAACGCTTCGCAGGGGTCCAGTGACAGTCATCCTGCTATCTAACTGGCATTGCAGCGTCAATCTCAATGCTGCAAACTTCGTCTAAAACATAAAACAAATAAACGGAGAGTTTTACTTGGCAATTTTAATAGAATGAAAAATGGGCTACAGAAACTGCTTTTAGACTTGCATCAACAGTCAGGCAGGGGCCCTCCTGCACACTCACACAACCAACGACTGTACCAACCCCACAAATTAACTTTATACACGTAGAGTGCGTTAACTCTTCCATAGTCCTCTTAAGGAGCAGCTTCTTGCAGAAGTCCATGTCTAGGTCTCGTCCACGGCTCGGGTTAGGTTTACCTTCACCCCGTAGGTTGTTTTGCTTTGTCCCCCACGAAGACCAGCGATGAAAATCTGGGGCCTGGGCACTCGGCTGCTGCCTTCCCGCTTGGACTGGGTGCTAGCCTCTTTCAAAGGATACACCTGTGAGCTGTTATCTCTTCTCATGTGACTAAGGTCAGTTTGGACGGAGTGAGTAATTTTCTGGCGCAAATTAGCCTAGATAGAAAAAGAAAATTATGTTTTTCTTTTTAAAAATTGTAAATAAACCAGGCATTTAGTTAATAATTGCCTATTATTTTCCCACTTCGCAAATAAACAATACATTTTCTATGATGATGATGATGATGATGATGATAATGATGATGATGATGATGATGATGATGGGGAGGAGGAAGATGGGGAGGATGGGGAGGAGAGAGATGGGGAGGAGGAGGATGGGGATAATGATGATAGGTAAAATGATGATGAGGGGGAAGATGATGATGGAAGACAAAGGTGAGGAGGAGGAGGATGGTGAGGATAAAAGATGAGAATGGGGAGGAGTATGGGGAGGAGGAAGATGAAGAGAAGAATGGTGACGAGGAAGATGATGAAGATGAAGATGGGGAGGAGGATGGGAAGGAGGGGGATGGGGAGGTTGAGAATGGAGAGGAGGATGGGGAGGAGGGGAATGGGGAGGATGGGGAGGAGGAAGATGCTGAGGAGGATGGGGAGGATGGGGAGGAGGAAGATGGTGAGGAGGATGGGGAGGAGGGAGATGGGGAAGCTGAGGATGGGGAGGAGGATGGGGAGGAGGAAGATGGTGAGGAGGATGAGGAGGATGGGGAGGATGGTGAGGAGGAAGATGGGGAGGAGGATGAAGAGGAGGATGGGGAGGCTGAGGGTGGGGAGGATGTGTATGGCATGATTGCAAGCGTATGCACGCCATGGTGTGCATGTGGAAAAGAGAGGGAAGCCCCTGGTGTGAAGTCTCTCCTTCTATGGTAGGTTCTGGGATTGAGCTTAGCAGCTTGCATGGCAGCTTTCTCAGTTATCCTGATGGCTCAATGTCTCACTTCTATAAAACATTTGAACGCTAAAATAAATCAAGGACAGAATAAACTTAAGAATCCTTTACGAAGTGGAGAAACCTGTGACATGCCGAGTCTGAGCTAGAGAGAAACACTCACGATTGAGCTGCGATGGTCGAATATGAGGAATTTAAGTTTTACAGTGAGTTTTTGAAGCGAGCTCCCCCCATGCTGCTAATATGAAAATCTGTTTCCAGCTTACACATTTTTCATCTTGCTCGCTTTATTTATGGACAACCAGCAAACACGAGGTGAAACAGATTGCACAGGCCAGTAACCACAGCGGACAGGGACTAGAAGCTCTGACTCAGTGGTCTCGGGGTTGACTAGCTTGGAAAGCCCTAAGTTGATCCTCAGCCCCACAAAGAAAGCAGGGGAGGATAAGAAATAAGAAGAATCTGGAAAGGGGTAAGAAAAATATCAGTGGGTGCTAGAGCATGTAAGTGAAGGAAAGCAAACCTAAATATTTCAGAATCTGAACCATCAAGGATCCCAATCTCCTCCCTTCATATGTCCTGCATACAGTCTACATTCATTATTTCTGGTAGCAAAATTTTCCTATCTCAAGAGACTTGTTATATGAACAAATATTTCTGTGCTGGGATTAGAACTCAGGGCCTCACACAGGCTATGTAAGTACTCCACTGACCTGTACCCAAGACAAGACCAAACAAGTTATTAGTTTGTCCACTAGAAACCATTCTGAAAGACGCGTTCACTCAGCAGCTGAAGCATCAGTGCACAGTGAGATCGATCGCTAAGATTCCGGGCATCCTTTGCCTTCAGACCGATCACCTTGCTGTCCCAACCAGGCTGGCACTGTTCTGCCCAGTCTTATTTAAATACCCGTCTTCTTTCAGTTCAATTCACCGGAATTAAAAGACTTGCCTTAACACACTTCAAATTCTCAAAAAATTTTAAATACCATTCCCCCTCTGAGTCAAAGCCAAAGACTGGTTGAGGTGACCTTCTACCCCGAGTGTCTCTGCTATTGCATAGGCCCGGCCAACTTCCCGGAAGTCGCATGGTCCACCTCCCACCTCTGGCAGGCTCTCGGGGATGGCAGCCGTGTGCGCTGTGTGCGCCACTGAGTCCAGCCCTTATGTTTTCCTGTAGGCTTGCGGCACCCAAACTCGGAAAGAGCCTTCCCTGGTAGGCAGCTTTCAGGCCTGATGGGGCAGTCTTCTTTTACTTCACATTTTACTTCACCATCTCAGTAGAATGGTGGATAAAATGCATTAAGGTTGTGGGCATAAATGATTTTATCACATATATACTGTAAGTCCTCCCTCCTTTGTGTTGGTTGGGCATTCTGTGACTGCTAAGAAAAAAGTACCTAGTTAGGTAACGTATCCATCCCCTACCCTGTTATTCAGCAAGAGGCCCACGGTATAGTAAATGGTGCTAATACAGTTAACATTTGTTGTCTTTAATAAGATTTCTTTAAAGGAGGCAAGTGGGAAATGCAAAACTTCCAAGACAGGATTGAGGAGAAGGCACCTGTTGGGATGAGAGTGACCCAGAGTCCAGAGGATGGGCAAGCACCATGTCTAACAGAGCGGGGTCCCGGCATCGGGGACAGAATTGTAACCCCAACACTCAGGAGGCTAAGGTTAAGGCAGGGGAAATGTTGAATTGTAGGGCAGCCTGAGCTACATAGTAAAAACTTCTCCCAAAGGGGGCAGGGATACTGCAATTTCTGTGATTTGACCAAGAAGGTTTAAAAAAAGTAGTGGGAGGAAGAGACTGTGCTGTTGCTGCTGGTGGTTTTGCTTTGTTTTCGGGTACACTGGTTTAACCCGGGGCTGCTAGGAAAGTGCTCTGCCACTTTAATACACAACACACACATGCACATAGCACTCAGACATACAACACACACACAAATCACACTCACATAACACACACATATATGTACACACAACACACACATACATATATACAACACACACATTACATATACACACAATACCCATACACACAAATACACACACATACACACATACACCCACAGAACACATCTCACACACATACACATACAACACACACAAATATGCACACAACACATACATTCACACATCACCACACATCACATACACATATACAACACAAACCACCCCCTTCCATACCTACACACACACAAAACACCATCACACATGTACAACATATACAATCCACATATACAACCCACACATACACACAACACACATGCACACATGCATACATGCACACATGCACACACTACACATACACCCATAACACATACCGCACACACATATCTTTGACATAGGTTTTTGCTAAGCTATGCAGACTGCCCATAAACTCACCTTTTTTGTTTGTTTGTTTGTTGTTTTTAAGATTCATTGGTATATCTAAGCTGTCTTCAGACCATGTGGTTGCTGGGATCTGAACTCAGGACCTTTGGAAGAACAGTCAGTACTAGCCCCTAAACTCACCCTTTAACCTAGGCAGGTCTCAGACTTCTAAGTAGCTGAAAGAATATATGCTTGTACCACCAGAGCTGGAGAAAGGTATTCTTTTAAATATAAGACTCATTCTGGTTTTCGCTTTTGTGTCTGCGCCTGTGGACTTGTGTTTGAGGGCTTGCAGGGGCCAGGTGAGAGCGTCAGATTCCCTGGGGCTGGGAGCTGGAGCTGCCCAAGTGTGTGCGGGGAACTGAACCCAGGACAGCTGCAAAAGCGGCACCGCTCCTAACCACCCCTCCTAACCACGTAGCCATCACTCCAGCCTGGGGAGTGCTTTGAAACTCTGAAGGAAAGAGCAAGTCACTTAGGGCCTGGACTGTGGGGAGCCTCAGGGGACCACTTGGCAGGAATACGACCTTGACTACGACAAGGAAGTCAGTCCAGGCAGGAATCTCAATCTTAGGGTGGAACAGAAGAAGCAGGCTTCGGGCAAGACTCTGACTTTGGCCAAGGACATGGAAACAGGCTCAGGCTCTTCGTTCTGACGAGCCCAAGGACGACTGTCACAGGAGTAACCGCAGGACTCTGCTTCCTGCCTCGCTTGTTCCTCACAGTACTACTCCACCCTTAATATTTGCATGTAATTAAAATGGTATAAAAGCAGATTGGGGGGAAAATAAACCTGCCTCAGCCTCAGAACTGGCTGGGGTCACGTTACAATGTCATCTAATTGTCTTTTTTTTCTTTTTAATCCTCACTCCTGCGCTGGAGAACCTGTTGACTGACTGAGCGGACTTGGTCACTGGAGGGTGTGAGTCATGAGTGGGTTCATTCTTCCATATGTCTATACAGGCTTAAAATTAGAAGACAACCTTACTGCATAGGACGCTGACAACTTATATAAATCATGTCAATTACTTCTTTGTCTGTAGGGAACTGTGTAGAACTTTTTTTAATATAAACAATTTAACTTACCAACTCTACGGGTAACAACATCAAACCCCCCCCCCGCCCCCCCCTTCAGCTTATGAACAATTTAGGAAACACTGTTACAAACCAGTTTTATAGCTTTTCTTCTCAGCTCCCATTCATTCCACTCATAGGATCTCAGGGTCAAGGGTGGCAGTATGTGTGTGTCTGTCTGTGTGCCGTTGTCACACTTTGTAATCGGCTTTATGTAATGCTTGTCGACATCTCTCATCTAAAGGAAGACAAGTTTATAATTAGCGGTTATAAACATCGTATACAAATAACCAAAATTATTCAGCTGAAACTGCCAAGAGACCGGCGAAATACTTCTGGAACATGGAATAGTCTTGTTAATGCCAGGAAGGAAAAGCTTGTAACCACCAAGCCCTGTGCAACTGTGTCCTGCAGAGTCCGGCTTTGTGCATGGCTTTGTGAACTTACTGCGGGAGGGTATTTTAGAGGGAAAGAGCATCGTTCATTATCACACTTTCAAATGTCTCTTCCTACTCTTCACAATGGGTAGTATAAGTGGAAATAGAAAGCAAAAGTAGTAATTAAAGATTAGGCATAAATTACATGTATTTAACCCTCTTTAGGATGTGTTTTGATCTCCATAAGAGATCACCCAAAGTTTTTTGGGTTTTGTCTTTATTTGAATATCCTGGACACCTGATATTAAGGATTAGTAATTCTGGGCTAAAGAACAGTTGCGTATGTCGTGCTCAGTGGCATTAGAGATAATTAGAGAGGAACTGGTCACAGCGAGGAAGAAAGGACAGTAACTTCCCATAACAGCTAAGATGATCAAGACCACCGAATTGAGACTGTAATTTCTCATGATATCGTGGAGTAGATAAAAGCATAATGAATACAGAGATGATTAACACTGTTGTTAGAATAGAAGTAAATGGTAAATAAGACAGTAAGGATTCTATGGGAGACAGAGGGAGAAATTCTACCTCTGTGGGTTACTGAGGTCACTGATGAACAGCTGTGGGTTTAAAAAGCACAAAGGAGAAAGTCCTGGGTGCACGGGGTGGAGGGGGTGGGGGGCTTGGGAGGGGAGGATTGTGTTTTAATAGAAAGCGAGCTGTGCTTTATCTCCAGAGCACAGACTCTTCCGGTACCTGAGTCTAACCTTTCCCTCTCCTTAGCTGTCTCCATCTGGGAGTGGCAACTGAGACACAATAAGCCCAAACAGTTTTACACATGGAACGTCGGGTCTGACAATCTGCTCTTTCTCTGTGCGGGGAAACCAGTACCCTCATCTTTATTTGCACACTCACTTGGGTATTTTTCGGATGCATAAATGTGTCCATTAACACTCCTCCTAGCCGGGCGGTGGTGGCACACGCCTTTAATCCCAGCACTTGGGAGGCAGAGGCAGGCGGATTTCTGAGTTCGAGGCCAACCTTGTCTACAGAGTGAGTTCCAGGACAGCCTGAACTACACAGAGAAACCCTGTCTCGAAAAACAACCCCCCCCAAAAAAAAAACCAAAAAACACTCCTCCTCGTTTTGTTGAGGAGGGGTCACGCCCTGAACCCCGCTGGCTACAGATCTGCTCTCCTCCAGCTTTGCCCCCTGCCCCCACGTTCTGGGCTTCGAGGGGTGCGCCACCACTCCGAGCTTAGGATGTCCTTTTAGACTGTGGTAAATGTTCACGACTGACTGAAGACTTGAATATACTCTTAAACACTGTCTCAGTCAGGGTTTCTATTCCTGCACAAACATCATGACCAAGAAGCAAGTTGGGGAGGAAAGGGTTTATTCAGCTTACACTTCCACACTGCTATTCATCACCAAAGGAAGTCAGGACTGGAACTCAAGCAGGTCAGGAAGCAGGAGCTGATGCAGAGGCCATGGAGGGATGTTCCGTACTGGCTTGCTTCCCCTGGCTTGCTCAGCCTGCTCTCTTATAGAACCCAAGAATACCAGCCCAGAGATGGTACCACCCACAAGGGGCCCTCCCCCAGTTGATCACTAATTGAGAAAATGCCCCACAGCTGGATCTCATGGAGGCACTTCCCCAACTGAAGCTCCTTTTCCTATGATAACTCCAGCCTGTGTCAAGTTGACACACAAAATTAGCCAGTACAATTGACCCTTTGTCAACTTGACACACCAACACATCACTATTCAGCCTCAATCCTTACTTTCTTATTCATCCCCAAGATCTAAATAAAGTTAAAAGTCCCACAGTCTTTACATATTAAAAGTTCAATCCTTTTAAAATGTCCAATATCTTAAAATTCAAAGTCTTTTAAAAATTCAAAGTCTCTTAACTGTGGGCTCCACTAAAATACCTTCTTTCAAGAGGGAAAAATATCAGGGCCTAGTCACAATCAAAAGCAAAACTCAAACTCCAATGGCTCAATGTCTGGGATCCAACTCACGATCTTCTGGGCTCCTCCAAGGGCTTGAGTCATTTCTCCAGCTCTGCCCTTTGTAGCACACACCTTGTCTTCTAGGCTCCAGCTGCCTGTACTCCACTGCTGCTGCTGTCCTTGGTGGTCATCTCATGGTACTGGAGTCTCCAAAACACCATTATCTTCCGCTATAACTAGGTTTCACCAACAGCCTCTCACAGGCTTTCTTCATGGTGCCATGCCTCAACTCTTGCATGAACCCTTCACTCCTGGGCTGTCAATTACAACTGAGGGTACACTTTCACCAATGGCCTTCCATGGCCTCTCACAGTACCAAGCCTCAGCTGTTCTTCATGATGCCTTCATGCCTTCAAAACCAGTACCACCTGGGTGACTCTTACACAGTACCAAGTCCTGCTACAGCACAAGGAACAACCTTGGCTATCTGGAACACACCCTTTGTGCTCTCAGAAAACACTTCCCAGAAGATTTCACCTCAGTGATGCTGGTTTCTTCTTAATCACCGCTAATTTCTTAGCTCCAGCTAACCAGCATCAATAGTCCCAGTAACACAAAAGTTGACTTTAATGGTTTTGGTATCTTGTTAATTACAGCTGATTCTTCAGCCCCAGCTAACCAAAACCACAGAATCTTCCTGGCCATGATAAGAGTCTTTAATCTTCCCTCTGAAATTTCACAAGCCAGGCCTCCATCTTCTGCACTGTTCTCAACATAATCTTCCAAGCTCCTCCACATCACAGAGGTCTCATCACTGGATGGACCATCTAGCCCAAAGTTCCAAAGTCCTTCCACAGTCCTCCCCAAAACATGGTCAGGTTGTCACAGGAATACCCCACTCCTGGTACCAATTTGTCTTAGTCAGGGTTTCTATTCCTGCACAAACAGCATGACCAAGAAGCAAGTTGGGGAGGAAAGGGTTTATTCAGCTTACACTTCCACACAGCTGTTCATTACCAAAGGAAGTCAGGACTGGAACTCAAGCAGGTCAGGAAGCAGGAGCTGATGCAGAGGCCATGGAGGGATGTTCCGTACTGGCTTGCTTCCCCTGGCTTGCTCAGCCTGCTCTCTTATAGAACCCAAGAATACCAGCCCAGAGATGGTACCACCCACAAGGGGCCCTCCCCCAGTTGATCACTAATTGAGAAAATGCCCCACAGCTGGATCTCATGGAGGCACTTCCTCAACTGAAGTTCCTTTTCCTATGATAACTCCAGCCTGTGTCAAGTTGACACACAAAATTAGCCAGTACAAACACGTACTCATCTTTATGTCTGCATCAGAGTCATGATTTTACCCATTAAAAATATCTTTTAAGAAAATATATCTTTAAAAAAAAAAAAAAGATCTGGGCAGATAAAACAAGTGTGGGACCAGGATGTTAATGCATTGTTGTCTGACACTGAGAAATCATGACTGGGAATTAGCAGTAAAAGGATAATACAAACAACAACAACAACAACAACAACAAAACAACTGTGTATCTCGTGAATGCCAGGTGAAGATTAAACACACCAAAGCTTTTGTTTGTTTGTTTGTTTGTTTGTTTGTTTTCAAGACAGGGTTTCTCTGTGTAGTCCTGGCTGTCCTGGAACTCACTCTGTAGACCAGGCTGGCCTCGAACTCAGAAATCCACCTGCCTCTGCCTCCCAAATGCTGGGATTAAAGGCGTATGCCACCACCGCCCGGCCTCACACCAAAGCTTTTAAAGTTCAGAGTAAAATGGCAAATGCCATTTTTCTAATTTATATGAAAATATTTGTTAAAATTTTCCTCTCATATGTTTTTGGATAACTGATTCCTATCAAATTTTTCCTAAATTAGAATTTTGTATAATATGTCTCATTGAGCACAAATATATATTTGCATATATATTAAACTTAAGTTAATTTTTATAATAGTCACATCAAGGACCTGATATATACAGGGAACCTACAACTTGAAAATTTAAGATCCAGTATCTTGAGAAAAATCATTTGATGCTAAAAGTCAAGAATGGACATATCCGGGGCTGGAGAGATGGCTCAGCAGTTAAGAGCACTGACTGCTCTTCCAGAGGTCCTGAGTTCAAATCCCAGTAACCACATGGTGGCTCACAACCATCTGTAATGAGATCTGATGCCCTCTTCTCGTGTATCTGAAGACAGCTACAGTGTACTTATAAACATAAAATAAATAAATAAATCTTAAAAAAAATTCTTACATGAACACTCAAGGAAAAAATAGATACAAATAATAAATTGTTTGGAGTTAAAAGTAAAAATTGTCTTATGGGAGCAAGCAAACAACTTTATGCTAAGGGAATTAGTAGATACAGAGAACTGAACTGTGAAGAGAAGGTGCTTAAAAGCACGTGGCCTGTAGCTGAATCGGTGCAGCTAATATATTTCTAATGTATGAAAATAAATGAGACAAGCTGTTATTGAAGGGAGGTGGGGAACAAGTGAATAAAATAAAGGAAGTCCCTGGGGTGGGGGTGGGGGTGGGGGAGACAGCATAAAGACGGCAGCACGGAGTGGAAGTGTGTGGACAGAGGTGGAAAGGACGGCTGCTCGTCGTGGAAATGGAGGCAGGTGTGGGGCAGGACTGACAGATCCAACCACTGGTGCTCCAGGAAAAGACCAAGAAAACTGTTTAACGGAAATAAAAGAAATAATAAGTATGACAAAGCAAGACAGGACCCTGGCAAGAAGAGTCAAAACAGAGAGGAAAGGCCAAAGTGAGAAACAGGGAATTTAAAAGCAGCATAGTAGACGGGAAAGCAAAAGGATTGTGGGTTCAAGGCAAACCCAGGCTACCTGAGAGCCATAAAAAAGAACACGCACGCGCACACACACACACACACACACACACACACACACACAGCATCAGAAGGGGCAGACTTGGTGGCACACACCTGTAATCCCAGCACTGGGGAAACAGAGGCAGGCTAGGCTGTTCTTTGTGAGTTCAAGGCCAGCTGCTATACATAGCAAGTTCCAGGCAGGCCAGGGCTCCCGAGTGAGACTCTGTCTCAAAGACCAATAGCAATTAAAAGGGGTTGGGGGCAATAATTCGTGTAAAGATTAAACCAGTTATGAAAGACTATCATGAAACCTTCAAGAGAATAATTGAATAAATTCCTAGAAAAATAAAAGTCATCAAATGTGATATAAGAATAAGCAGAATACTGTACCTGAAAAACATCTTATAATATTAAATTAGTTGTAGGAATATATATTAAATATAATAGAACTGGGCAAAGTCGGCTCAATCTTAAAGTGAAGTTGTTTTAATCTTGTAAGTAAATTAATATGTAGTGATTTTCAACACGGGCAGACTACAGAGCAAACGCTGAATCATCTCCCAATAGATGCAAAAACAATTTGATATTTCAGCAAATGATATAACAGGGGACTTTTCGCCCGCTAAATTCCATAGGGGTGGGGGTGGAGATCCTATAACGGACCACATCATGAAATGAGAAAGTTCTCTAAGAAGATAATGACACCCACTTTAACCGCTTCTTCTCAGTACCGCTAAAGTTGCTTGTCAATGTAGTAAGAAGAAAAAATTATGTGTGAGGCAAATATAGGCTCACTGAGCTCAACAGGGCCCGCAGCGCGGCCCAGCTCCTGCTCTGCCCCTCAGCTGGGTAGTGGCTGACGTGCATCGTCTGCCTTTGTTTTTTTGGTTTCCAGTCCAGCTTTTACCTCCACTAACAAGCCTGGACATTTTATTAAGTCTTAATTTTAAAGCTCGGTGACTGGTCTGCTGGGCTAGCGTCAGGCCGGGACAATGCCCTGGCCGGATGAGGTTTGCAGAGTTCTGCCTTCACGCTCCAACAGGAGCCTCCTTGGCCAGATGTCATGCTCTCCACATTTATCTTCTGGGAAGAGGTCCAATGAGTAATGTAAATATATGCTCTTTGTCCAGAAGGAAACAGCATTATCAGATTGGTATCTCGTGCTCTATGTATTTTGTAATCAGGGCTGTAACGCTATCATAGGGCATAGAGACTCTGCACTCTGCTTCCTGAATAAGCTGTGTGCTTTGTGGTTCTTCATTTCGGTTATGCCCCTGATCTCCTCAACCCCAGTCTTTCACAGAGGAAAGAACAAATAGGACTAATTAATGCAAATGAAGAAAGCAGAAAAAGAGGGTATACATAGGTAATTGTGATGGGTAGTTTTAATTGTGAACATAGAACAATCTAGAATCACCTGGAAAGGGAGTCTTGATGAAGACTTTTCTAGATCAGGTTGGCCTGTGAGTCTCTGGAGGAGTGTCTTGCCAAGGTTAACTGACACAGGAAGACTCCCCCACCCCTAACCCCCTTTGGGGGGGCACCATTCCCTATGAAAGAGATCCTGAACCGTGTGAGAGTGAAGAAAACGGGCTGAGTATAGCACACACGAACGGAAGTCCCTGGGAAGGGGCGCTTCCCACTGAGCCTTCCTGTGTGATTCCTCAGTGAGTACTTCACTGGGTACGATTTGAAAACTCTAGAGATTTTGGAATAGTACAGATCAGAGCTAAATTACCTTGGGCCATCTTTATTGCCCTTGTCTATATGTGAGATAACCTCTTGGTGACAATTAGGTAAAGTTGTTGGGATATGAAAACAATATACCTCTCACCCACCAAAAGGCTGGATATCATCAGGTAGCGTGTACGGCCTAGAGGAGCGATTCTCCCACTCTGCTTTGATCCCCCATTCAGCTTTTACAGATGGATCTGAAAAGCATGTGTCCGCAGACTTTCTATGTTCCGTAAAACTATAAAATCTTCCTGAAACTGCTTACACGTCGGAATATGAAATCTGAGGTAAGCCAGATCTGTCTCTACTCCTAGGCCATGGTCCACTCATATTTCACCTCAGGACACGCTATCTCTTATTCCCGTTGAGATAAGAGCTCCGTTTTACTTCAACCTCTATTGTGCCAGAATTTAGTGTCCCAAGAACTATCTGCTTCTCACAGGAGGAGTCACTCGGCTAATGGCAAGGCCCTGGAGGTCTGGACCTCTGTGTCCAAAGCCGCTGGCATTGTCTCCTCAGGCAGATTCTGGGGAGCTCTTTCCGAGCTGTTCAGATCTCTCTTGGTTTGTTTATTCTGAGCTGAATGTTTAAGGATCCTATTTGGTAGATAAATACTACTGCCATTTCTGGTCTGCTTTCAGTGTTTGGCTTAAGGAATCCACTTTGCCTGCCTGCTGTGACGGCATCTCGGCTTCTGAGGTGGTTTTTGTCCTTTCAGGTCTCTGAGGACATTTTGGTTGGCTAAGCCTGGTAGCAGTTGCTCTCTTTCGTATCTAATCTGAGGGAGGGAGGAACATTTTTTAAGGGGGGGGCAAATAGATAGTACTCTGTTGGTTTTATGTTTGATCAGTATATAATTCAACTTTCAAGTGTAAAAAAAAAATTGAACATTTAACTATAGATAAGTTGACTTTATGTTCCCCTTATGGGGAATATCTAGTCTCTAAAGTGCTTTGTTTTCTTCTAAAAGTCCAAGGCAATAAAATTTAAAAAAAAAATCATAAATAGGCAGCTTACCTGAATTGAAATATAGAATTATCCAAAGAAAGAAATGCTAACATTGTTAAATTACAAAATTAATAAGAACTTCAAAAAATGTATGTGAATTAAGAAGAGGCATTAGTTTTTCTTTTAATTTAAAAGTTTTAGAGGTAAAACCAGATCTAGAGACAGATACTGAGGATAGCCCCTTTCTCATCCCTGTTTCTGATCTTGTCTTTTCCTTCTTCATTTCCTAACAGAACAAATCTATGCCAAAGGAAAAGATTGCTGTGGCCTATTTCAAGGTAAACATGCAGA
Source organism: Apodemus agrarius (assembly GCA_964023405.1). NCBI lineage: Eukaryota > Metazoa > Chordata > Mammalia > Rodentia > Muridae > Apodemus > Apodemus agrarius. Next base: position 118,256,102 of record OZ030009.1, on the reverse strand, counting down.
GAGAAAAGACATCCCCTGCTATATTAAGAATTCTCACTTATAAAAGCTACTCTCCCATGAGAAGTCTAGACTCACACCTGAATACCTAGTGTTCTCCTTCTGTATTAACCTCCGTGCTCAAGCCTGTATTAAGTGTCTTTATTATGCCAATTAGTCCAAAAACCCTGGTTAGCATCTGTCCTGGCCTTTGCCAATTTGACCCAAGCTGTTGAGGTTCCCCCATCCAGGAAGGGGGAACCTCAACAGAAGAACCGCCACCATCAGACTGACCTATCGGAAAGTCAACAGGACATCTTATTGTAATGGTTGATGTGGGCGGGGCCACTCCTGGTCATAGACTGTATTAAAAGCAAGCTAAGCAAGCCTCGGCTAACAGGAAGCATCACTCCTCCACTAATGCTACTTCTGCTCTCCCTCAGCATCTCTGACGATGGGAATACACCAAATAAACCCTTTCCTCCCCAAGATGGTTTTGGTCAGCGTTTAGTCACAGCAATAGAATACAAACTGAAACAGTGTCGAAGCCACGGATCCTAATTTGGCCTGAGGTGAGGAACTCTAAAGATGGCGGTTTGGAGCCACGTTTCTGCTCCTGCTCCCTTACAGCCCTGGAGACTCATGCCGAGGCCCACCCTGGAACACTGCTACGGAGTCTCCCCTCCTGCCACTCGCTTGTGCAAATGCTAAGCACAGCTCACGGGTTGTTACCTTGGGTCTTCTCATTTCTGTTTCTACGGTCAGAGAATTAGTACTCGATCACTTCTCTAGAGTCATCTATACCCCATTCCTGAGGAAGATAAAACAGGACACAGCTTTCCTTGAGGGGGGCACCATGATAAAGGGCTGACAACCCCAGGCATTCTAAGCACTCTTGCTTCTGAGAGAGCACCCCCAAAATACAATGATCAAACTATGCAAAGCAGCACATCCTGGATCCAAGGCAGCATATGAAGAATAATCGCTTCTATACTCCCTCTTATCCTGAAGTGTAAGCGTGCTCTGGGCTTCTCTGCTTCCTCTCTGTAAAGCTAAGAGCTCAGCTGAGGGAGCGCGGTCGGCTTCCACCTCTGTGATGTTCTGAGGAAGGGGCTGGCTTCTTTAACTTTTAAAGTCCTACAAGATAAGTTTAAACTCTATATGTCCTCACTGTATGAGAAGTTTGAAAAACAGCTGTTGTGCGTCACGGTTTTAAACTCTACAGTAAACAGAAGCATTTCTGATCCACTGGGTCTCCAGGAATACCCAGAGGGGAAACAGCCACCTGAGGACACATACTGACACAATCCTGGATATAGGGCTGTATGGGTCAGGCACGTGCTGCTACTCCGGGGTGAGAGACAGACCAGCACTGCCAAGTCTAGGAAGGGAGCTAGATTCCAGATTAATAGTGGGACAGATCGATGATGCCTGATCCAAAGAACTATAATTCTGCCCTTTCTTTCTCTTTTAGTGCATAAGCAAACATTAGAAATATAATTTAGCTTCACTATAAATTAAGAGAAAAACCTGTGACCTAAAAGGCATTTTCTTCAGCTGGACAAGGTGGTGCATGCTTTTAATCCCAGCATTTAGTAGGCAAAGGGGATCCTTGCAAATTCGAGGCCATCCTGGTTTACATGAGAGCCTGTCTCAGAGAGAAAGGGGGAAGGGATGGACAGAGGAAAGGTGGGGGATGTGGGGAGGGGGAGAGAGAGAGAGAGAGAGAGAGAGAGAGAGAGAGACGGGGACAGAGAGATACAGAAACAGACAGACATGGAGACAGACTTTCTTTCTTCCTCATCTCTTGTTTACATGCTTGTTTGTGAGAAGGTCCTGCTATGTAGACCAGGCTGGCCTCACAGAGATCTACCTGCCTCTGCCTCCCAAATGCTAGGATTAAAGGTATAACCCCCCCCTAAAAAAAAAAAAACCCAAGTTTTTCATCAGAAATACATATTTGCTATGCTATTTAACAAATGAAAGTCTACAGGAAACACTTCACCTTTTGATCTCCAATGCAGCTAAAGCTTCCTTACATCCTAAAGGGTATCGAAGGGGGCATAAGAAGAATATAAATGTCCTTTTTTTTTTGCTAGATGCACCTGATTTCCTGTCATTGTGTTACGTGTGCTGGATAATATTCTCATTCATTATGTCCCAACACGATGTATAACAAACTGTGCTCACTTGCTATTTCATCATGTCCTAAAATTACTTTCATTTGTGGCATGCCCTATTGAAGTGCACGTGGAGGGATTTGCAAGCACAGTTTGGGATTATAGTAAAAAGCCTTACAGACTTAGAAATGTCCCCAGAGGTCGTGATTTTAACACGCCTCTCCCATTGTCGGTACTGTGTGGGGTTGTGGGGCATCTAAGAGGTGGGGCCTCGCTGGAAGAAGCTGAGCATGGGGGTGGGGTGGGGGAGGGATGGGGCAGTGGGGGGGTGGGGGAATGGGGGGCAGGGTGGGGGGACGGGGGTGGGGGTATAGGGGGTCAGGGGTGGGGGGGGCTTTGTGTCCTCTGCTCCCTCTACGCCATCAACCGGACTCCTCCCCCCACTGCTCGCTGCCCATCTCCCCTGCCCTAGCCGCCTGGAAGCAGAAGCCGAATTAGCTCCTTCTTTATAAGTTTCCTTTCGTTATGAGGTTTTATTATCGAAACAGAAAAGTAACTGATACCCGTGGGTACGCGGAAATGCCGTAAAAGATATTACAGCTGTGTCTTCGCCTCTAGTTCCTTCATAAACCCATAAAATACTATTTGTTTATATAAAGAGCATTCGCTGGATTAGATAAAGGTTTCATTAGGCTATAAAATGTTGGTATCATAAAAACTTTTGATATTTCTATAAGGATTTTCTTCCCAAACAGGTTCTAATTAAAAAATATATTATATAATTTTTTAATTTCATTTTTGTAATAGTCGTAAAAATCATTATTTCCAGAAATAGTATTTTTATGTGTCTGGGTGATTGTATGTCACACGTGAGCAGAGCAGCCTGTGCTCTGAACTTCTGAGCCTCTCTCTGGCCACACTTGTCGTGTTTTTGTTATGACTGCATACTCTGAAAGCCTACCTCCCTTAAATCTAGTTTTCATGTTTAATAGATTCAAATGCTTTCATGGTCTTTGTAGATCAAAGAAATCTAGTTCTTAAATTGATAAAATTTTACTTTAAATCTTTCAAAAGCACTACCATGTGGAGGGATACCTATATTCTAAATTCAAATGCATATACAGAAGATGAATTAACATTTTTCCTATTAAGAAAAAGAATTATATATTAACTGGGCCTAGCCGATTAAGTTGTAAGTTAATGCTGAGATGGTTAACACGTAACCAGTGCAGGCCCTGCGGTATCCTGGAATGGCTAACACACACAATGGCTCCTACTCCATTTACTTCAGCTAAAATGCCCAAAGATTTAGGTTAATTCTTCTAATCCAAATTACATAAAAATATCAATTTCTAATGACAACATTCACAGTTTCATACTTTACATGCTGGTGATTGTTCATTAAGTGAATATTTAAAGTATCTTATGGAACAATCAGCCAGAATTTTAAAATTTTGCTAGTAAGGAAAAATCTGCATTTAAAATCTGCATTTTGCTAATAAAGAAATGAATACTACTAACATGACTCCTATTTATATTTCTTTTCTTAAAAGAGTATATCTACTACTTAATTCACATGTTTTATGGTTCTTAAAATGTTTATTTTTAGTCATGTGTGTATCTAATGCACATGTGTGCATGTCCCTCTAGTGGCCAGAAGAGGGCGTTGACGCCCCTGGAGCTGGAGTTACAGGTGGTTGTGAGTGGCCGGCTTGTGCTCAGAACCAAACTTCAGTTCTCTGTGTTTGTGACTGGTTCGCCATCGCTCTGTCCTCATTCTCACGTCTAACCATTAAAATTCGAGGTAGGATTTGGTTATGCTTATGAGTCCTGTAACACTCTGACTTCTAACAGGTCTGACCTCCATCACTGTTACATTTGTTGCATGAAAAAAGACAATCTTGTTAAAAGTACTATACTGTTATCGGATTTCTTTCTTTTTGTTTGTTTGTTTGTTTGTTTGTTTTTTCAAGACAGGATGTCTCTGTGTAGCCCTAGCTGTCCTGGAACTCACTCTGTAAAATAGGCTGGCCTCGAACTCAGAAATCCGCCTGCCTCTGCCTCCCAAGTGTTGGGATTAAAGTCAAATTTCTTCTAGTAACGTGGCTCTACAGTTTCCCTTCCCAGTTAAATGCAGTGTAATAACAAAATATTAAGGCCACTGACTTAGTACCTACAGGTGAGGGGTAAGGCAATTTAGACCTAAAGACCAATTTTTCCTAATAATTAGAGCTAGCCTTTCCACAGGAGGTTACAAGTCAAATTGGCAAAAATAAAATCTAAAATTAAAAGACATCATAGAATACAAGGAACTTTAAGTGTGGCGGTAAACATACAGTCAATCCAGTTTTAAACTGCTTATGTAAAATGTCTGTTTTCTTCATTCCATTAGGCCAGGCAGTATTATTATTTTAATGTTGAACACATTATTCTTAATATTTTGTCAATTTTAGATCGGGTGGGGGAACCTGGACTTATAATGACTAGTAGATTAAAGTGCTATGCATGATCCCACAGTTCTTCCCCCCAATGGCTTTACCAGATCTTCTACTGATTCAGCCTTTCCAGCAGACCTTAGGACTGGGTTCCTAGGGACATGGTCACTAATATGCAGTATATATGTGCACACAAATGTACATACACATGCAAATACACACACACACACACACACACACACATACCACACGAGCGTGCGCACACATACTCTCGCACGTGCAATGCGATGCTGTATCAACAGGAGGAACTTACAGAGAGTGTCTGGAAAGGAGCCACACCCCTGACTGAACCTTCTGCTGATTCACTCACAGCGCTTGAATGACCAGGAAGAGTTTGGGATGTTACAAGTCTAGAAACCTGGAGGTCTCTGCTCTAGGCCTCAGAGCTGTCTGATGATACTCAGCCTTTTGGGCTATAGACAGCTAGTTATCTGTGCATTCCTCAGGATTCACCTAGTTAATGGTCACAAAGATGTTAGCTACAAGCCAGGCAGTGGTGGTGGCACACACCTTTAATCCCAGCACTTAGGAGGCAGAGGCACGCGGGTTTCTGAGTTTGAGGTCAGCCTGGTCTACAGAGTGAGTTCCAGGACTACACAGAGCTAGGGCTACACAGAGAAACCCTGTCTTGAAAAACCAAAAAAAAAAAAAAAAAAAAACCCAAAAACAAAACAAAACAAAGCAAAACAAAAACCCATTAGCTACAAATAAGGGAGGGCAGGATATTGGTACTAAGAGGGCTAAAGATGGCCCACGATCATTTGGGTCTGGACTTGACTGTCTTTCTTCTGTTACTATAACTGCTTCCACGTTGGAATTTGTGATAACATGGCAACTCACAAAGCTGCCCCACCCTTGGAGGTGGGAGTTGGGGTTCACATCAGCACACTTCCTTCTCCAGCCTTTACTGTGAGTATGAATGTGAGTAGCCACTGAGTCCTGAAGCCTTGACATCTCTGTGATGACAGGCTGTAACTGTGGCACTGGGAGCTAAGGTAAGCCTGCTCTCCTTCCTCTGTGCTGATGTGAAGGCTTTACAGCAACAGAAACAAACTAGGAGCCTGGTGGGTGCTTTCTATAGATGCCTTCCATGATCAATACTTTGTAGTTATAGAAATCTATAAATACATAATAACATCCCTGGTACCAAAGAGGTAGCTGTCTTCCACGAATGCTTTCTTGTGTTTAAGTATTCCCTGCCACCCTGACGTATAACTGGAATACTTGTAGGAAATCCCCTATACGACACTTAACAACATATGTGAGACCTATTTAGTTTGCTTCGTGTTCAATATGATGTTTTTCCAGGTGCCATCCAATTTTTTCTATAAGCTTTTTATTCTCATTAGGTGCTAGCCACAAACTACCTACCTAGGACATTATATTGGTGCCAAAATTTTACACCCAGTTAAATCCATTTGGGGAAATATATTCTTTATTGATGTTACTGACACCAATTTCTATTTCATGCATATACTTTTTGCAACAGCAATCAGATTACCCCCTGAGAATTGAATCTTCTTCTTAAAAAAATGGCTCCAATCCCTCATTCTGTGCATGGCTATTTTAAAATTCCTTCTCCTTGGAATTTTATTTATAGTCCTCTGAATGATATAGTCCTTTCTTCATCATGATGTTCCATTATCTACTAGCATTAGGCCATAATTTATTTTGTAAAAAGCATAAATATTAGGGAAAGTAACTAGCACTTTTTGAAGATATAATTGTCCACAGCCAGATTCAAATTTAACGAGGGAGTTTAACATGGATTCTGAATATGAAGTCAATACATAAAATTAAACTACTTGCATATGTAAGAATAATTCTAAAATATCCACAGTATCTAGAAACAACAACCAAAACATAAAGTCTCTGCAAATAAATTTAACAAAATATTTACAAGTCATTTCTAGAAAAAGTTATAAAAGTACATTCAAGTTTGAGGTACAGAGAATTAAGGTCATAAAACTATTCTCTCGTTTATATACACAGGGCAGTTTCAACCAGAACTCCTTTACGGTTCTTAACAGAATTTGATAATGTTCATCTTAATTTTATATGAGATTAAAAAATACCAAGTATAGTGAAGGGGTTTTTATTTTGGGGGTGGGGGAGTGACAACATGTTCCAACTTACCAAGTCAAATAGAGAGTTATCACTAAGTTATCAACATAGGAATTGCTTTAAAATTAAAGTGACTAAGCAGAACAGAGAGTCCCTAAATTAGCCTACCCTTTTCGTGAATCAGGGCTGGAGAGAGAGATGGCTCGCTCAGTGGTTAAGGGCACCTGTTGCTCTTGCAGACACCCTACCTAACATTTTGGGCTTACACACACACACACACACACACACACACACACACACACACGCATGCATACACACAGTTGTGTACAAAGCAGACTTCCAGGTCTATCTTTTCTATTCCTTTAGGCATCTATGAGGATTACAGTTTGCCTGCCCTGATTTTTCCTTTTAAGCACAAATAAATGGCCCTGAGTTTCCATTTGACTTTTTTTTCCTTTTAAAAATGTATACACCTATTTATTACATGTGTGCACACAATTAGATCCCACGATGCACACAAGGAGGCCTGAGGACAATTTGCACGAGTCAGTTCTCTTCTTCCCTTATGTAGTTCCAAGGGCTTGAACTCAGGTTTTCAGGTTTAGCGGCAGAAGTCTCCACCTGGTGAGCCATCTCACCAGCCAAGAGAAGTTAATCTGCTGGGTTTTGCCTGCATGTGTGTATGTGCATGTGTACCTGGTGCCAACAGATGGTTGTGAGCTGTCACACGGGTGCTGGGAATGAAACCCAGGTCCTCTGAGAGAGCAGAGAGTGCATTTACCCACTGAGCCGTCCTCTCGGCTCCCTGCAAATATGTGTATTTATATGTGTATGTATATATTTTGTTTGGGCTTGGTTGGTTGGTTTGTTTGTCTGTTTTGCTTGTTTGTTGAAGTTGGCACCATAGCTTGATTAGCCTAGAACTCAATAGTTGGATCAGGCTGGCTTCGAACTCACAGAGATCCTCCTGGTTCTGCCTTTTGAGTACCAGGAATAAAGGGTGTGGCGCCATGGTCAGTTTTAATTCTTTTCTTAATGAAACCCAAAGCCCCACAAAGGAACCTCGATTTCCTGGGCATCATATGATGTCTCCGCCGGGGTTCCCCAAGATTTCTGGTAACACTTTTTCCCCTACCTTCTCCCCTGCCTGTTGGCAGAGAAAATGGTCTCGTTCTCGCACCCTTACACGGTGCCAAGTGGGTGAAAGCAAGAAGAGCTGAGTTCAAATCCCCACACCCTCACAAAGCCAGGCCTGGCCGCAACGCCACAACCCCAGCGTCTGCTGCGGACGGAGACCCCTAGATGCTCAGAGCTTAGTGGCCAGTAAGCCTCAGGGAAACGGTGACCTTTTTGATTCAAAGAGCAACTGTCTCAAAAGTGAGGTCAAAAGGGAGAGGAAGACCCGGTACCCTCCTCCTGCTCTGTGTCTAACTTCACTGTCAGGGAAAAAAAATATATACAATACGCAACACTGGGACGCCACTTGAATCCAGTCAGCAATCACAAACCCAGGTATTTTCAGAAGTTTCCCGTGTTTACCTGAGAATACGGAATGAGAGTTTCAAACTGTTGATGAAGTTCCAGGAGCTGAATTAATTCTGCATTTTTCTTGGCCTTCTCTTTAATCAAATGGATGTAATGGTCTGGATTTTCTGCGAACGAATATGCGGCATCCCTGGTACTGAAAGTGTAATATTTTTCTTTGTATTTCAAAATTCCAATTGATGGATTTCCTGCGAAAATTAAGAACTATAATTTAATTAGGCACAAACCAAGCAGTTTTGTTTCTGTGGTAAGCCACAGGACCAATGTTGCTATGGATATACACACACAAACACACAAAATTATGTTATATGTATATATTATTTATACCAATGTTGGTATGGTTACACACATATAACATATTATGTATATATATATATATATGTATATACACAGTACACACATACATACACATGCATATTTTAACATATCAGTTTTACTTTGTTTTGCTTATTAAAAATGTTAAATTCATATTAAATTACATAAGTTTAACTTTAAAACCTAATTTATGTGGCTGAAGAAATGGCTTAGCAATAAAAATTAAATAGAGCTCTTGCATGGGACTCAAAGTCAGTTCCCAGCGCTCTCTCTAGTGGCTCACTAAACGTGGAGTTTCGGTGGCAGCCTACGAGCCCTACCTATCCTGTTGCCATGCCCCAGCCCTGTGCAAAGGCTATAGGACTGTGCACAGCCAGAGTCGGAACTTAGGTCCCTCACGCTTGCTTAGCTCCCCCCGAGCCAGGCCCACGGCCCCTAATGCTTCTCACCCACCGAGCCAGGCCCATAGTTCCTAATGGACTACTTTTAAAATAACTCTGTTAAGAACTAGAAAAATGTGCATTGGCCGGGCATGGTGGCGCATGCCTGTAATCCCAGCACTTGGGAGGCAGAGGCAGGCAGATTTCTGAGTTCGAGGCCAGCCTGGTCTACAGAGTGAGTTCCAGGACAGCCAGGACTACACAGAGAAACCCTGTCTCGAACCCCCCCCCCAAAAAAATGCATTGTTTCTTCAATACAAACTTGCATGTCTTCCATGATAAAAAAGATTCTACAAAGACTGTGGGTTATTAAATATCCACATGTCTTGTGGAAATTATATAGGAAACGTTAATACTGGTTTACTTATTTCTCTAACAAATAATTGTTGGCTTTATTCTTGATATAGAGAGATACGGGAGGAAAACAAGGGCCTACTCCCAACAAATCACAAATATATTAAAGGTCAAAGAGTGACCATTGTTATGGGAATAACAAATTTAAATAAATCACATAAGCAAGCAAGTCAAATGCATGGTAAAACAAAGGAGTATGGGATGGGTATTTTAATATTTTAATAAAAATTGAATGGGGAAGGTGTAGTAAAACCAGGGGCTAGTGTATGAGTTGGGGTGGAGTGATCAAGACTTCTGGGAAGGACAGATGGGACAGTGTGGCAAGCCAGTGTTCGTGTGTGTGTGTGTGTGTGTGTGTGTGTGTGTGTGTGATACAGTCTGCACTCCCAAACGAGGATTCGGCGAGTAGAGGTAATCCGGTAAACAGAGGCAAAAGGAGCTGCGCTGATTTATTCAGGGGGGGATCTGGGACACCCAGCCTGGCCACCCTGCTACATTCCTGTGCTCTTACTGATACAGCTGGTGCACGCTCGGTCGCTAGGCCACGTCAGTCACTGCCCCCACTGCCATGTTTGTTCCTCGTGGCAACACACGGAATTAAGCCAATGCGTCCTCTCTCCCATGCGAGCATGAGAAGGCTAGGTTAATGGTACAAAGTAAATGTTAAGCAGTTTGTTTGTTTTTTCCAATTTGCTTTTACTGAAGTCTGTCCCAGTTTGCTTTCCATCGCTACGATAAAACACAGCCAAGGACCAACTTGGGGGAGGGAAGGGTTTGTTTCCGTTTCCAAGTTTACAGTCCATCGCTGAAGGAGGCCGAGGCAGGGACCTGGAGGCAGGGAGTGACTTAGAAGACCAGGGAGGCATGCTGCTTACCGAGAGCTCTCTGTGGCCTCCCCTGCTACCTTTCCTACACAGCCCACGCTGGTGATGGCACCGTGCAGCCTGCCAGAAGAAGCACTCAGAAGAAGGCCTCCAGGGCATATGTGCTCAGAGGCCAGCCCGATGGAGGCGATTCTTTAACTGAGGTTTCCTCCGCCCGTGTGTCCGTCCTGTTGACAACGAGGGCTAGCTATGGCGTAGCCCCAGCGGCTGCTCGCCATTCCCACTGCACGCAGAACTTTTTGAATTGCAATGTATTGCCTCTCAAGATCCAATTTACTCTTTATTTTGTAAAATTGTAGCATTATATATAATATAGATACCATGGAGAGATGTTACTTAATAAAATATTTCCTTAGAAGAACTTAACAGAGAAATCCTAACCTATATTAGTGAAGGGTAGCTGCAGAGCGACCACGCATATTCTTTTTTTGTTTTGTTGTTTTTTTGTTTTTCTTTGTTTTTTGTTTTTTCAAGACAGGGTTTCTCTGTGTAGCCCTGGCTGTCCTGGAACTCACTCTGTAGACCAGGCTGGCCTCGAACTCAGAAATCCGCCTGCCTCTGCCTCCCGAGTGCTGGGATTACAGGCGTGCGCCACCACTGCCCGGCGACCACGCATATTCTTAAGTGAACACATCAGTAAATAGGCTTCTTTTCCAGTAACTCTCTTAAGGATGCTATCTTTAGCACTGCTAAACCGTGCCTCTAGACCTCCTCAGTACAGGAGAATCATCCCTTTCTGAGGACACTATAGAGTCTGTGTTATATAATGATGGCCGAGTATCCGTAATACGGAATGTGAAATGCTCCAAAATCACGACCCCATAGGCAGAAATTTCATGTGATAAGTCACGGTAAAAATATGGTGTAGTAAAAGTAGTGTTCTCTTAGTACGCTGTACATAAGATGTCTATGAAACACCAACAGATTTGTGTTTACACCTAGGTCCCATGCCCTAATAATCTCCGACTCTCCCACGCCCACAATTAGAAACACTTCTGGCCTGAAGCAGCGTCTTAGGTCAGGGACAGTGAACCTGTTCCACTCCCAGCCCTGTTCCCCGCAGTCTCCTGTTCAGTCTATCCTACTGTCCTGGAAGCACGTGAGGACGGGTCAGGTCGTCCGGCATCTCCGCCCGAGTTCACCATCCGAGGCCATACAGGGTCGAGGGACGCCACGGTACAGAGAGTAAGCGGATCAGGCGCCGGGAGGGCAGCCTCGGCTCTAACGCGTACCTGGGAGGAGGAGGCCATCGGTCGCAGCAAACGTGTAGCCGCAAAAGCCACGGTACTGAATTAGCAGTTTGTTAAAGTTTGCTGTCGTTTCTGGAAAAAGCCATTCCTGTGTTCTGAAATCTGCCAACTGCACCCTTTCGTCTAAAATGAGAGAGAACAGGAAATGGTTTTCATCCCTTGAGAAGACGCAATTTCCAAAATACATCGGCAGTATGCTATTCTAAACATTAGCTTCTCAGCATCTCAACCTTTTTGAGTGGGCAAAGGTTCCCCTGATGAACACAAAATCAGACTTATTGGGGTGAGATTCATGTAAAGAGGGTGAAGGCCTCCGTGACTGCCCAGCACAGTAACTTACTAGATAAAGGTAGAAGTGGAACTTTGCTCCAGACTGAACCCTGAGAGACCTCTCAGAAACACCTGCTCTGAGGCAAGGAAAAGGCGGGCCAGAGCACTCTGTCAGGGTACGCAGTGGTCCTGCTGCCACGCCGTAAATTACCCGAGTTGGTGAGCAGAGGGAACTGTTATGTGACCAAAAGGATCACCTTCATTTAAGATGGCACAAGTCTATTTTTTTAAGATCTATTTATTATTATATGTAAGTACACTGTAGCTGTCTTCAGACACACCAGAAGAGGGCATCAGATCTCATTACAGATGGTTGTGAGCCACCATGTGGTTGCTGGGATTTGAACTCAAGACCTTCAGAAGGACAGTCAGTGTTCTTAACCGCTGAGCCATCTCACCAGCCTGGCCCAAGTCCTGATAACAACACTACATGGAGGACACTTTGAATACAGCACTTAGATAACTTGACCGTGTCTCAAAGCTGTAAAGACTGTTCCAAATAGGAAGAAGACATCTTTTACTAGCTTGATTTTGATTAAAACATACAATTCTTGTCCTTTAGACTTCTTTCTTAAATAGTTGTCTTTCTGTTTATGTGGAGCACCAGACATACATGCAGCACACACATATACATATGTGTATATGTGAGTAGCTACATATGTAGGTGTGTGCACGGCATGCACGCCTGGTGCTGCAGCTTCAGGCTGCTACACTAGGGTCCTCTGCAAGAGCAGGAACTGCTCTTAGCCGCGGGGCCTCTTCCCAGCCCGCTCTTTCTGCCTTTAAGGACACGCCCTCACACCAGGCGCCTTACTCTTCCATTGATCGTTAAAATGAATAAGTTAGATACAAATCATACATTCATAAAAAAATCGTTTCCCAATATTTTTAACTTTTACAATCATATATATATATATATATATATATATATATATATATATTTTTTTTTTTTTTTTTGGTTTTTCAGACAGGGTTTCTCTGTGTAGCCCTGGCTGTCCTGGAACTCACTCTGTAGACCAGGCTGGCCTCGAACTCAGAAACCCGCCTGCCTCTGCCTCCCAAGTGCTAGGATTAAAGGCGTGTGCCACCACCGCCCGGCTCACATATATTTTTAATCTCTCTGATTCTAGACCCGAGCGGCCAACATCCTGCTGCGTCTCTCGGCCTTGTATCTACAACTAAACCTAAAGCCTAACTTGGAGAAAATAAATATGACCCATCCTGATATGCCCAAGATCTCTCGGAGTAGTGAGCAGGCGTAAATTCTTTCAGAAGAACATGGCTCCCCCAGCTCTCCAGAGAGAATAACTTGAGGAAATATTGCAATGAAGAACACACTCTGGCTCTGGTAGGAAAGACAGGTCTAAATCCTGAGGCTGCAGCTCGGCTGAGCACCCCAACCCAACTAACTTTCTTCCTTTCACACCTGCTTAGACATACTGTTTTGGTTTTTGTTTGTTTGTTTGTTTGTTTGTTTTTTGGTTTTTTTAGACAGGGTTTCTCTGTGTAGCCCTGGCTGTCCTGGAACTCACTCTGTAGACCAGGCTGGTCTCGAACTCAGAAATCCACCTGCCTCTGCCTCCCAAGTGCTGGGATTACAGGCGTGCACCACCACTGCCCGGCCAGACACCCTGTTTTAATGAAGTTAAATAAGTAGTAAAAGCTTCCGCTGAGAGGAGACGGGGCATCCTATTTAGCTTTCAGTTTTTATTTATTCCAATAATTTAAGAAACCAGCTCACAGCTTTTATTCCAATAGTTTTTTGTTTTGTTTTGGTTTGGTTTTTTGTTTGTTTGTTTGCTTGTTTTGGGTTTTTTTGTTTGTTTGTTTTTTTGAGACAGGGTTTCTCTGTGTAGCCCTGGCTGTCCTGGAACTCACTTTGTAGACCAGGCTGGCCTCGAACTCAGAAATCCGCCTGCTTCTGCCTCCCAAGTCCTGGGATTAAAGGCGTGTGCCACCACCGCCCGGCTTCCAATAGTTTAAGAAACCAACTCACGGCTACAGTTTTATTTTCTATTTATTTTACCAAAATAGAAATTGAAAATGAAGTTAGTAAAGAATCTAACTTCATTTTTCTAGAAGAAGCTTGAGTGTTATGTTCTGAGCTCTACTTTGATATTTCTCCTGAATTTTAGGTTTTCTTTAATTAATATACAAAAAGTAAAAAGGCTGATAAAATAATTAAAAGTTGACCGGTCCTGTCAACCTTTCTGTAAGAATCAATCTGTCAGCCAGGTGGTGGCGCCCACTCCCCGCGCTCTCGGGAAGCAGCAGCAGGCAGGGCTCTGTGAGCGTGAGGCCAGCCTGGTCTACAGCGTGAGCTTCAGGACAGCCAGCTCTACCCAGAGAAACTCTCAAAAACAGGGAGGATGGGGGTGGGGGGCGGAAGATATCAATATATCTGTAAAGAGCCTAAGATGAGCTAAATTTGCTCACAAATTTCAACATGACACTAAGAAGATGTGTAGTTTTTTATTTGCAACAAAAACAGCAAGGGCTTTTCTCAGTCTATCAATTACAAAACCAGCATTCCTGCAATATAAACGCATAAACACACAAAACCAGGACATGAAGGATTAAATAAGAATTTCTAGAAAGTTAAACACTCAGTTTCCATATCTGTATTTTTCACATACACACCCCACCTTCTTTTTGAGACAGGGTCTCCTGTAGCTCAGGCTGGACTTGAACTTACTGTGTAGCCTAGGCTGGCCTTGAACTCCTGACTCTACCACCTACCTACCGAAAACTAGAGGTGTGTGTTACAGTGCCTGGGCTTTTATTTTTTCATATTTTCTATAATGAATATCATCAGTCTTTCATAATTAAAATGTTTGGCATTTTATTAGAATGCTCGAGCCTGAAGATTTGAAACCCGCAAGAGTGACGAGGAGGAGGAGGAGGAGCAGGAGGAGGAGGAGACAGCGTCATGTACGTGCGCCTTACCCATGTGTTCCTCTATTCTCGTCAGGTCGCTTCTCACGACGACGCCGTCGAGAAGACCTTGCATCACCTTCTCGGGAAAGAGCAGCTCGTGGGTGCCCAGGAACAGCTCCAGGTTGGTGGTCAAGTTACTGAGGACGCTGATCAGAACCGTCTCGTCCTGAAAACTCATCCACAGACTCGCCAGCGCAATGAAGATGGGCTAACGGGAGAGGACGCGGATAAAGTGACCGGGTGTGTGACAGAGCCATCGCTGGGCTCATAAAAGTAAGCAGGAGTCACGAAGAAACTAGTTCCTCTACGCGGCCAAGCCTGATCAAACCAGAACAGACTTTTGAGTCGGAAGAAGGAAAACCAGTGTTTTCTTTCGAAGTATTTCATTTGGCCTAACTGTTATTAATTTACTCAAGAAGTAGCCAAACGCATTTGATCTCCTAAGAAATAGTATTACTTTACCTCAAAAGGCCAAGAAGGGAAATATACTTGGAAATTTTTGTTCAGAAGCTAAATAACTCACTATAGTAGATTTCCGTGGCCCTATCATAACCCGAAAGAACCTGGGAAGCACACGAGGGCATCTTCTGGCGTGTCAAGGGTGTGCCAGCTAAGTCTTTAGGTCAGTGAAACACAATATCTTCCTCGCAATAGAAATGAATGTTTATAGAACAAACAGAAAGTCAACCAGGCCTCACACCAAAGTTTCCTGCTTTACAAAACCAATGTTGAGAAGGATGCCTGCAGAAAGTTATCATGGTTTCAAATGGTCTACATGCATGTAAAATGCATGGACACTTTACAACAGCCTTGTTCAGATCAGGGCTGCAGCATTTCCTATAGCGCGGTACTGTTGATCAGAAAGTCATTGCACAGTAAAGAAAGAGGCTAGCTTCCTTTCAGATAAGACGTAAGTTGTTTCACATCCGTGCTAGATCCCCCGACCCTATGTGTGTGAGAGAGGGCACAAGGCAGAAGGCAGAGGGCAGAGGGCAGAGGACAGAGGGCAGAGGGCAGAGGGCAGAGGCAGGTGTTGGGTGTCTTCCTCCATTGCTCTTTACCTTATTTCTTAAGTCAGATCTCTCGCTGAACCTGGAGCTCACTGATTGGCCAAAACAAAGGCCAGAAATCCTCCCAGCTCTGTCTACACAGCACCGCAGCTGGCTTTTTCATGGGTGCCAGCATCTAAACGCGGGTGCTTGTGTGACTGTGTGGCAAGCCCGTCACCAACTGAACTATCCTCTCAGCCCTGTAAGCACACTTTCAACCCTACAGTGGCCTGCTTCCGTGGCCACAGATACTCTGGCCATCATTCCTAGAGACCGTGATTTCCTTCAGTAGCGACCGTCCTCACCAGACAGACAGCGGCTGTCACTATGACTTGATCACAAAGAGCAGGAGCAGCTTGTATACAACTAAAACTACGTGTTCTATAATATCATTCTAATGGAATGCAATTAGAAGGAATTCTGATCCGGCTTAGGACTCAAAAGGAGGGTCAGCCTTAAGAAATTGCACCTGACATGGTGGCACATGCCTGCACTCCAGCACCCAGGATGTGGGCACAGGAGGTGCCACATTCCAGGACAGCTGGGGTGCCTACAGAGCTATATAGTGAGGTACTGGTCCAAAACGAGAACAACAACAACAACAACCAAACAAACAAACCATATGCCAGGGAATTCACTCAGCAGTAGATAGAGCACTGGCCTAGTTAGTGCCCAGCTGGGTTTGATCGCGGGTGAGAAAAGGCTTGGCCTATCAAGGTGACTTAGTGGGTAAAATCATTCACAAGCCTGACAACCCAGGCTTGCTTCCAGGATCCCACTAAGAAAGAAGTAAAGAACCAATTCCTGAATGTTGCTCTCTGGCCTCTACATGTGCCGTGTGGCATGCGCCTTCATAATAATAATAGTAATAGTAATAATAATAATAATAATAATAATAATAATAATAATAAAATAATAATAACAACCCACCAACCAAAAAGTACACATGGAGGGACCCAAGGCTCCAGATGCATATGTAGCAGAGGATGGCCTTGTCGGACATCAATAAGAGGAGAGGCCCTTGGTCCTGAAAAGACTCAATGCCCCAGTGTAGGGGAAAGCCAGGGCAAGAAGATGGGAGTGGGTGGGTGGGGGAGCACCCTCACTGAAGCAGGGGGAGGGAGATAGGATGGGGAGTTTCGGAGGGGAAACCGGGAAAGAGGATAACATTTGAAATGTAAATAAAGATAATATCCAATTAAAAAAGTCCAAGTCACTGAGTGTGGTGGTTCACACCCCCCTCCCTCCGTCCCCCCACCCCACCCCCAGCACTCAGGAACAGAGAGATAAGAGGATCTTGTGATTTGAAGCCAGCCTGGTCTCCAGAGCAGGCTCCAGGCGGGTTAGGGCGGCATACTGAGAGGCGGGAGGGGGTGCCGCGTACTCACGAAGACTTGGGACGTGGGCACGGCTGTCTTTGATTTCACTGTCATCTTCAGTTGCTCCAGCTGGGCTGCCAATTGCTTTACCATCATCTCCACCTCCTCGGCACACGTGATTATGTCTGACTGTGAAGACAGCGTGGTGTGGATTCAGGGTGTAGAAGTTTACCACCGTGTGTTAAGCCCTGCCTGCCCCCGACTTCCGTGTGACATCGGCACTGTCTCTGCCCGCTCCCTGCCTACAATGAACGCAGGCTCTCAGTTACAAGTGTTCCAGACACACACGTCACCGCTTGCAGCATGTTACCAGTCACACTAACAAGTACTGGAGAGAAGCAACAGCCGTAAATTGGCTTCTCCAACACGGTTCCACTAAGATCAAACCGGACGTTGCTGTTTCTGTTTTGGGCCCTGGCCGTGCCAAGGCCACTCGAACCTCCGGAGGCTGCCTCCTCCCTGGGTCAGCCCGTTCTCAGGGGAGAGACTGCGTCAGACGGAAAAGGCCAGCTCTTGTGGCCTTAGCTCACCAAAACGGTCTGCAGGAAGATCTCGTACTGGCGCACGTTGTACAGCGCTTCCTTTAGCATGTACGGCTGGAGTTCTTTGGCCATGAGCGGGTTGCTGGTCACTTTCTCAAGGATGGCCGTGTAGCGAAACGCCTGGTCCTGGGCAATCTGGAGCTGGGAGTCGATATGGTGTGTGGTGGCGGGGATCGCTTCGTGGAGAATGGCGGGCACTGTGTCAGGGTATGAGAGCACAGGCGTGAGGCGGGGAAAGAGCCCAGAGAATTAGTTGTATTTTAAACATTAGGTTAAGCCAGGCGTGGTGGCGCACGCCTGTAATCCCAGCACTTGGGAGGCAGAGGCAGGCGGATTTCTGAGTTCGAGGCCAGCCTGGTCTACAGAGTGAGTTCCAGGACAGCCAGGACTACACAGAGAAACCCTGTCTCAAAAAACAGAAAAACAAACAAACAAATAAACATTAGGTTGAGTCAGCTTTTTCCTATTAGATTAATCATGATAAAGACATGCCTTTTGTGGTCTCACACCATGCAGAAAAGTACCTGTTATGACAAAAAAGAGAGAGAGAGAGAGAGAGAGAGAGAGAGAGAGAAAGAAAAAGAAAAAGAAAAAGAAAGAAAAAAGAAAAGAAAAAAAACACTGTCATAATAATAAGAAAAGGTAGAATCAGATCCACTTTTCTCACGAATTATGAATTATATAAGAATTTAGGTAGATTGGTGCCATGCTCCTTTAGAATATCCACTGAGCCTGCTTTTGTAAAAGCAGATTTAAAACATATGTATGAGATTTATCTGGACTCAAAGGATAAAAAAGAGCAGTTTAGCAAAGGAAGACCCTCTCTGACTGGTGGGAAATTGGTTTTTGTAATTTTTAATGTGTATGAGTACTTTAACATATAGATCTGTGCAGCATGTGTATGCAATACCCATAGAGGCCAGAAGAGGACGCAGACCCCATGTTCCAGTGCCATGGACTGGTTATGAGCCACCATGTGGGTGCTGGGAACGAAACCTCTATAAGAGTAGCAAATACTGAGCCAGCTTTCTGACAACTTTTAAAGATTAAAAACAAAGAAAACCCTCATAGGGTTGGGGTATAACTCTGTGGTTTCCCAGCCCCCAAAAGTTAGGAAGGCAGGAGAGAGAACAGGGTGGCTGGCTGGCTGGCCGGCCTGCAGAAGTGTAAAGTTCACATGAAATGGCTCCTACCGTTAGGTCCTTTATTAGATACCTTCTAAGTATTTGCAGACTTACAAATAAAGGACATACTGTGGGTGTGGCGGTGCACATCTTTCATCCCAGCTTTCGGGAGGCCGAGGCAGGTGGATCTCTGTGCATCTGAGACAAGCCTGGTCTACATAGCAGGTACCAGGCTGTTCACGGTTACACAGTGAGATCCCGCCTAAAAGGACAAATTAATAAAGAACAAAGCATTGTGCATGCACCGGCATGGGAGCTGCTTCTGACTTTGCGGATCTCGGCCTGGCTCCTCTTTGGCCTTTTCCTCCCCACTAAATGTACCAGCACCATTTTCTTCCCAAGGTGAGTTTTACTTTTAAACTAGTTTTCCTTCCCTTGGCTGGCACGGAGTCAGCGCCACACTGGCTGAGTTCCGAGGGCGGGTCCAGGGCTGCTCCCTCACTCCAGTGCCTGACTCAGTTCCCGACTCGAGCTCCACGGTACCGAAAACGTGAGGCTTTGCCTCGGCAAGGCGAGCACTGCCCCATGGGACGAAGAACGGACAGAACTGTGTAGCTTAAACTGTCCGTGTGGGTGTGGTGTGGCGCCCGCTGCTGTGGGGTGGAGCCTTAAGCGAGCAGAGCCCGAGAGGCAGCCTGCAGACAGACTTACAGTCATCGATGCCTTCTCCTCCTTTCCCACAGTCTCTGTTAAACAACCGAATCCCAGTGACGATCATGGTGAGCTCCTTCAACTGGCGCTCTTTGTCCTTCTTACTGAGAGTCAGGAATGTGGCCAGCTCGGCCTGAGGGAAAACACTCTGCAGGGCAGCTGAAACAGAGCACAGCAGGGACACCAATGGACACTGGACAGAAACGTGCCGGCGGGATTAAAGCTTCTGTCTGTCTCTACAAAGTCCAAAGTCCAGGGATGCGTCTTTCTAGTGTTACCTATACAATTTACACTTATGATACCTGCTACAGCACGCATAGCAAAGGTTACCAAATACCAGGTCTGGGCTTTTGAAAATAATGGTATTATCCCATGTGTCTGTCCTTATTAATTCATCAATTGGTGAAAAGAATCCTTCTAATTAGGCTCTGAGTAGAAAAATCTATTCTTTAAAGTAATAATGGAAAAATGTAATAGGAGGGCTGGATATGTTCCTTATCCCGCCCCCCCCCCGCCCCCCACCAACACACACACACTATATATTGGTTTTGTTTTGGGAGGGAGGGAGCCCTGTGTAATCAGGCTGGCCTCAAACTCGGTACACAGGTGGCCTTGAAGCCCTGATGTACCTGTGTCCTACATCCCAAGTGCTGAGGCGTACAAACAGGCACCACAGCGCCCAGCTCCATCCGCATTTCAAAGTATGGATGGGACGTGTATTTCCTGAGACTACAGAGATGTCCTCTGGCAAGATCCTAGCCAGATGGCCGACTCAAGGCGCTCTGCGGGTCTGGAGCAGTCCCTTCCAGCGGCCCCAGTCACCCCTTAGCCCCTACCCTTCCCAACGCTGCTGATGGTGTACTAGGTGGGTGGCACGGGCCACTGGGTATGCACAGTCCCCATGAAAATCCACGCCATTTCACCATCCAGAAGTGCTACTTGAAGTTCCCAATGAAACACAGTGTAAAAGGTATCTGGGGGGTTATTTTAGAATTTTTTTTATGTTGTGTGCATTTGTGAGTATACACCACTTGCGTTCCAGTGTCTATTGGAGGCCTGAATTGTTGTTGGAGTCCCTGAGGCTGGGGTGGTTTATGAGCTGCCTGACATGGGTGCTAGGAATTGAACTCAGGTCTTCTGGAAGAGCAGCCAACATTCTTAAATACTGAACCATCTCTCCAGCCTGTAAGGGTTTATTTTTAAGTTGATTTTTTAAAAATGACCACCACCACCACCACCACCATTTGGCACAGAAAATAATGGGTTCCATCGTGGCATTTTCAGATGGTATTACTGTACTTTGGTCATATTTACCACCACCACCACCCCTGTACCTTCTCCTGCCCCTCCTCTCCATCCCTGCCAGTCCAGTCCCCATTCTGATTTCATGCCATACATAGACCGTTGATTCCATATGTGAGACTATCCTGTGCTCCTGTTACCCTCCATGTCCTCCTCGTAGGTCCTCCCTCCGTCTTCACAGTCCTCCCCTCTACTTCCCAGTCCTTCATACAAACTCAAAGAGCTCTAGAAACCTGCGTGGGTTTGAAATACGTATGTGTGCTGATTTTCTTTCAATCTTTAACAATTTTTTAAAATGAGACGACAGCGACTAAGGAGATGGCTCCGTGGGTCAGGGGCTTGCTTGCCACACACGCGTGATGGCCAGAGCGTGTGTCCCCAGGACCCATGTAAACCAATACTAAGCCCGTGCAGTGCCTTCCGGTGAAATTTCAGTGTTATAGAGGGAAGACCGGAGATCATGGGGCAAGCTAGACTGGCCAGAACGGGAATGGAGAGGTCCGGGTTCAGCGAGGGACCCTGGCTTGGTAAATAAAGTGGAGGAAGATGCTTGGTGCCAACCTCTGGCCCCCACATATGCACTGTCACATGTGCACACAAGCCCCCACCCACGCACAGGAATGAACGCACACGCGCAAACTGCACACATGAATACAATGGGCATACGGGTTCGCTTATGGCATGGAAGTCACTTCTAATGTTTACCTGTGGCCTCTCTGACGATCTTGATGTCTGTGGGGGCCCCGAGCCCCGAGCGCAGGAGCACGTAGCTGACGATCTTCCTGTAGAGATTCTCCAGCTCCTCTCTACCGCACGCCCTGTTGTCTGTGATTTCTCTGCTAATAATGCCTAGTCTGGACTCTAAGACCCGGTGATGTTCTTCAAGAAAGTCCTCTAAAATGAGCAGACAACGCCGTTCGCATCTTCAGTACTTAGAATCCACCTCGGATAAGGGCTCAAGAAAAACGTTCGTGTGTGGCAATTTCACGAAACAAAACTCCCTCCCACTCACTCTCCCCCTCAGTGCCGAGACTGAGCGAAATCCCCAAAGCCGGACTTCTTGATGTATAATGGTGAACGCAAACAGAGGGCAGCAAGAAGCCTAAATGCAGAGATCTAGTAGGATCCGTTATTACAGAAATTCAATAGAAAAATGTCCTCTGAGTAATATTACTGACAGTACAGTACTGCATTGTCTTAGTAAGGGTTTCCATTGCTCTATAAACACCAATTCCAAGAGCAACTGGGGAGGAAAGGGTTTATCCAGCTTACACTTCCGCGTCACAGTTTATCCCTGAGGGAAGTCAGGGTGGGAACCTTGCAGCAGGAGCAGAGCAGAGAGCACGTGTTGCTCGCTGGCATGGTGCGTTCCCTGGGGTGTGCCCAGCCCAACAGGGGTACTACCTACCCCAGTGCTGGTCCCTCCCACAGCAATCATTCATCAAGAAAACGCCCACAGAACTGCCTATGGGCCAACGTGATGGAGCCTTTTCTCAAATGAGGTCCCCCTCTTATGTGACCCCAGCTTATGTTAAGCTGAAAAAGAAAAGCTCCACACATACATAATGTATCCTTCTTTTATTTTCCTGTGCCATTCTGTGATTGGAAACCACCTTTACCACCAGAACAGGTTTTTGTTGTTGTTGTTTTGTTTTTTGTTTGTTTGTTTGTTTGTTTTCCGAGACAGGGTTTCTCTGTGTGGCCCTGGCTGTCCTGGAACTCACTCTGTAGACCAAGAGCTGACCTCGAACTCAGAAATCCGCCTGCCTTTGCCTCCCAAGTGCAGAACAGTTCTTTTAACTTAGTGAAATCTCTCAATCACAATTCAGCAATACAACCTTCATAATTATAATTGTGCCTCAAAAGCAACTGAGAATGTTTACTAACTGACAAAAAAAAAAAAAAAAAAAAAGAAATCAAGTTTCTTTAATTTTATGTTTTACCCCTTTTGGGATTTCATTGTTATTAAGCAAAAAAGTAAGAGATGTTATTTTACATATTTTAAATACTGAATTCTACTGCCTAGAAAGAAAAAAATAAAGTCACCAAATGGTTAATAATGATAGCATTATAGAAAATAGTTCATTTTCCTTTCCCCTCCATTTTTAACATGTCTTTTATATATGCATTAAATATAATATAAAATATACCCATCAAAATTCCAACTCAATTCTTCATAGAGCTAGAAAGAGCAATTTGCAAATTTATCTGGAATAACAAAAAACCCAGGACAGCAAAAACTATTCTCAACAATAAAAGAACTTCTGGGGGACTCATCATCCCTGACCTCAAGCTCTACTACAGAGCAATAGCAATAAAAACTGCATGGTATTGGTACAGTGACAGGCAAGTAGATCAATGGAATACAATTGAAGACCCAGAAATGAACCCACACACCTGTGGTCACTTGATCTTTGACAAAGGGACTAAAAACATCTGGTGGAAAAAAAAAAGTCAGCATTTTCAACAAATGATGCTGGTTCAACTGGAGGTCAGCTTGCAGAAGAATGCAAATTAATCCATTCTTATCTCTTTGTACAAAGCTCAAGTCCAAGTGGATCAAAGACCTCCACATAAAACCAGATACACTGAAACTAATAGAAAAGAAACTGGGGAAAAGCCTCGAATGCATGGGCACAGGGGGAAAGTTCCTGAACAGAACACCAGTAACTTATGCTCTAAGATCAAGAAGTGACAAAATGGACCTCATAAACTTGCCAAGCTCCTGTAAGGCAAAGGACACTGCCAATAGGACAAAACAGCAGCCAACAGACTGGGAAAAGATCTTAACCAACCCTACATCTGATAGCGGGCTAATATCCAATTTAGACAAAGAACTCAAAGGAAGTTAGACTCCAGAGAACCAAATAACCCTCTTAAAAATGGGGTACAGAACTAAACAAAGAATTCTCAACTGAGGAATACTGAATAGCTGAGAAACACCTAAAAAAATGTTCAACATTCTTAATCATCAGGGAAATGCAAATCAAAACAACCCTGAGATTCCATCTCATGCCAGTCAGAATGGCAAAGATTAAAAACTCAGGTGACAGCAGATGCTGGTGAGGATGTGGAGAAAGAGGAACATTCCTCCATTGTTAGTGAGATTGAAAGCTGGTAAAACTACTCTGGAAATCAGGTTGGCGGAACATCAGAAAATTGGACATAATATTATCAGAAGACCCAGCTATACCACGCCTGGGCATATACCCAGAAGATGCTCCAACATGTAGTAAGGACACATGCTCCACTATGTTCATAGCAGCCAAATTTATAATAGCCAGAAGCTGGAAATAACCCAGATGTCCCTCAATAGAGGAATGGATACAGAAAATGTGGTACATTTACACAATGGAATGCTACTCAGCTATTAAAAACAATGAATTCATGAAATTCTTAGGCAAATGGATGGAACTACAAAATATCATCCTGAGTGAGGTAACACAATCACAAAGAACACACACGGTATGCACTCACTGATAAGTAGATATTAGCCCAGAAGGTTGGAATACCCAAGATACAATTCACAGACCAAGGAAGCTCAAGAAGAAGGAAGAACAAAGTATGGATACTTTTGTTGTTCTTAGAAGGGGGAACCAAATACCCATGGAAGGAGATACAGAGTCAAAGTGTGGAGCAGAGACAGAAGGAAAGACCATCCAGAGACTGCTCTACCTGGGGTTCCATCCCATAGACAGTTACAAAACCCAGACACAGTTGTGGATGCCAACAAGCGATTGGTGACAGGAGCCTGATATAACTGTCTCCTGAGAGGCTCTGCCAGTACCTGACAAATACAGAGGGGGACACTCTTAGCCATCCATTGGACTAAGCACAAGGTCCCCAATGGAGGAACTAGAGAAAGGACCCAAGGAGCTAAAGGGATTTGCAGCCCCATAAGAGGAACAACAATATGAACCAACTAGTACCCCCAGAGCTCCCAGGGACTAAACTACCAACCAAAGCATACACAAGGAGGGACCCACAGCTCCAGATGCACATGTAGCAGAGGAAGGCCTTGTTGGACATCAAAGAGAGAAGAGGCCCTTGGTCCTGAGAAGGCTCAATGCCCCAGTATAGGGGAATAACAGGACAGAGATGCGGGAGTGGGTGAGTTGGTAAGCAGGGGGAGTGGGGAATGGGAAGGGTGTTTTCAGAGGGGAAACCAGTAAAGAAGATAACATTTGAAATGTAAATAAAGAAAATATCCAATAAAAAATAATATAAAATGTAAATAGTAAATATAATTAAATATGTTCTGAAATTAAATTCCCACATTCCTTTGGAGTAGTTGCATAATTTAAATATTATGAGATAATATTCAAAGCTAAAAATAACAAGATCTAAAAATGAAGAATTTTAACTTCAATGGTTTCCTTTCTAGTTGTTACACATTGGTGCCATATATGTTAAAAATAGAAGAACTTAGAATCAAGCATATAATTTCAAATTGACTTTTAGCATTTGTAAAGGCAATTGGCATTTTTCTCATTTGGAAAAAATGTGAACTGCTCCTCAAAGGTCATACTCACTCACAGGCTTCTAAACTCTATACTGTAGAGTGCAGCCGGAAGAGATCGAATCCACCGGAAGGAAGGTGTTTGGGTCACTTCAGGTAACCCTTTGGGGAACCCCCACCTCAACTTCCCATTTGCATTCCAGTCCTCAGGTACAAGACTCTTCTCAGACACATGCCCTGCCAAGATGTGCCTCCGCGAGCCCAAGAGCAACAGAACCGACCGACAGAGTGTGGGCTAAGACTCTAAAACTGGACCCAAACAGGCCTGTCCTCCGCGAAAGCTGATTATCTCAGGTATTCTATGAATAACAACAGAAGGCTCCCTGACTGACCAAAGACAGAAAAGATCAAAAGACAGACAAGAATTAAGGTCATTAAACAACTAAGCCTGTTATCAACCAAATCAAACCTTTCTTACCTAAACTGCAATGTTTAAAACTTTTAAGATGTATGAAGATAGGTATCTATGTTACCTCGACTTGTATAGTTCATATCGAAGTAGACCTGCATCTTAATGGTGTCCAGGGATGGATTTTTATTGTCCAATAGCCGTGCCACACAAAGCTGGAAGAGAACATTGCATGACTGCTTCTACCATATTCTTCTGAAACATTCAAGTGGTTGGTTGGTTGGTTTGTTTGGATTTTGAATTTTGAGACAAGGTCTTATGTAGCCCAGGCTGGCCTCATATAGCCCAGGCTATATCTTCACTATGTAACCGAGGATGATCTTGAACTTATGATCCTCCTCTCTCCACTTCCCCATTGCTGAGATTACCACCCCTGACTTTATGCAGTGAATGCCTGGGTATCTAACACAGGCTTTTTTTATGCGTGCCAGGTAAACGGTCTACCAACCGAGGTATACTCGTCTGAAGTATTTTTGAAAACGGCCAGAGCAAGATAGTATACACCGGCAAACCCAGCATCTCAGCACTCACAAAACAGAGGCAGGAGAACGCACACAAGTTTTAGCCCAGCCAGAACTACAAAAGGAAACCTCCCTCTGTCAGAGAGAGAGAGAGAGAGAGAGAGAGAGAGAGAGAGAGAGAGAGAGAGAGAGAGAGAGAGGTGGGGACACCACAGCAGACAATGTTATTCTGCCCTGACTCCAGGATTGAAAGTGACAGTTGTCACTTTCTGAGAGGATCTGACTGGAACAACTACTCTGCCTTTATCTTTCCCCTTCTTCCATCACAGGGTGTGACGTTTACCCTGACTTGGCGGAAAGCCAAGGGTGGGAGCCCAGGAGGCCAGGCACAACCTAAGCACCCGAAGACACTGCTCTGTTAGAAAATAACCCCTCACTTACTTACGCCGCCATCTGGGTCTCTATAACATTGCAGAAGACAGGATGGAAAACACAGTATTCTATTTAAAATTGAAAACAGATAATCTCAGACACAAGGCCTGTCAATCACCTTAACAAGTTTCTGCACGTCAGTCTTGATGAGGGTCCGGTCCATGTTGAAGCCATTGCTGGGGTCTAGGACGACAGCTTTCACCTACAAGCAGAGCATGCCAACCAATTTTACTCGTATTATGAAATTAATTCATCCCTGTTTTTTAAAACAATTTCCTTGATGTTCATATCACTCTTTCGTGTTTTCGTTATAGGCCAGAGACAGAAAACAACATCAAACTTGAATGTGGGCTAGAAACATGCATAGCAAAGAGGCTGAAAGCAACAGCTGCCGTCTTAGAGCAGGAAACTGCATCTCTTGTTCTCAGTGTGGTTGCACAGAACCAAAGCGAGGAGTAACTGTTACAGCATGCATTTGAACAAAAATACACGCTGAATAATAGTCACAGCAGAATAGTATTAAGATTTCTGAGTTTCATAGGATCTCCTAAATCAGTCACTGTAAAGCTGTGAGGCTTTGCAGACTTGGAAAAGACGCCTTTCACTAGGTCATCTGATGATCTCAATGTTTTCAAATAAAAAGCATCAGGAAAGCTCCCAAGATTTTTTTGTTAAGATTTATTTATTTTATTTATATGAGAACACAGTAGCTGTCTTCAGACACACCAGAAGAGGGCATCTGATCTCATTACAGAGGGTTGTGAGCCACCATATGGTTGCTGGGAATTGAACTCAGGACCTCTGGAAGAGCAGTTGGTGCTCTTAACCGCTGAGCCATCTCTCCAGCCCCACTCCCAAGAACTTTAAAGGAAAAAAAAATCGCTATCACAGTTTAAAATTTGTTTATAACACAATGACTTGCAAAATTAAGGGATCTTACCATAAAAGCAACCACTGTTTCCGAAGCGATCTCTCCATGGGACGCACATTCTTGTCCTATTTCTCGTATGATATTCTTTATAACACTTTCTGCTTGAGTAGGAGGCATTGTGGCTAAATGAAGCAATAATTTTCTTTTAGTGATGTTCATTTACGCACTTTTCCTGGTTAGATTCCATTATTAGATCTGGAATATCCACAATGTCCACTGATTTACCACTATTTAATTATAATCTTTTTTCCTCCTGTTTTTTTTTTTCCATTTTAAATAACTTTAATGACATAGAGTAACTGGGATTTTCCCCACATTCAAATCATGCCACCATCAAAAATATATATTGTGATATTTAAAAAAATTAGTTAGGGATGGTGGCACATGTATTGAATCCCAGCACTTGGGAGGCAGATGAAGACAGATCTCTCTCTTTTTTTTTTTTTTTTTTTTAGGTTTTTCGAGACAGGGTTTCACTGTGTAGTCCTGGCTGTCCTGGAACTCACTCTGTAGACCAGGCTGGCCTCGAACTCAGAAATCCACCTGCCTCTGCCTCCCAAGTGCTGGGATTAAAGGCGTGCGCCATCACCGCCCGGCAAGACAGATCTCTAGTGTGGTCTACATACATAGTGAGTGAGCCAGGGCTATGTAGCGAGACCCAGTCTCAAAAATAAATAAATAAATAAATAAATAAATAAATGCCTAGCAGAATTTGGGGAAAAGAAAAGAAAAGAAAAGGAAAGGAAAAAAAAGAAAGAAAAGAAAAGAAAAGAAAAGAAAAAACAAAAGAAAAGAAAAGAAAAGAAAAAAGAAAAGAAAAGAAAAGAAAAAAGAAAAGAATCAAGCCCCTGTGTAGGCAGCAAGAATACAGCTTGTAAAAGAAAGTGCTTATCAATCACTAACGGACCTGTCACAACTTTAATACAATTTCATAACTGTAAGAATTTTTTCTCTCGGATTATTCCATCCTTGGGATTTGGACTCTAACAAAAACACAAAAAGTAAATAATGAAAATGTGAGAGCTATGAACCTCTAAAAAAGAACTCCTAGCTATCAATTTCGTCTATTATAAACTAGGGAAGAGTGGTATTTAAGTCAGGGCTCTTGGTTTTCCCGAGTATCAGTAACACAGGGGGACGTGCTGGTAAAAGGAAACAAAGCCCAGAGGCTCTGAGGGATGGGAAATGCAGAATTGGACCATCAAAGGTCCAACCACATCTTCAGGAGAGACAAGTACCTCGCCTCCTTGGAAGCCAATTTGCTCATCAGAAAAAGGATTGCTGTTATCACCTTCTCCTGAACTTAGAGTTACTGTGGTTAGAAAAGTTCGCAGCTTGGCCAAGCAATGCCAGCCATCAGCAATCATATATATATATATGTGGGGACATCATATATATATATGTGGGGACGGCAGACCTGCCCGCCAAACAGCTAGGTCGAGCCCGCTCCTTCCTGCGCGCTTGCGCAGAGCGTGAAGCCTGCCCACCCATCCAGGAGGTTTCCAACTACCAGCACTAGTTCTGCAGCCGTCCGACGTCCGTCTTCTCGCCGGTACACCCGCGGCTTAACGGCCTGGAGCTCCCTGGGCCCTGGCCTTGGCCCGAATTCCAGCTGGCCGCGGCTCTCCTGGCCAGCCCCAGAGCCTAAGCGACAGACGCGTAACCATGGAAACCGAACGCAGGGCCAGAGGCTGGAGGCGGGATCTTGCTATGGGGGTGGGGCCAGAGGGCGGGGTGGGGCGGAGTTGGGAGGGAGGGGCAGCTGGGATGGGGTCTCTTGAGAAGAGGAGTGTAGGGTTCTTCCTTAGCCTCCCAAGAGACAAAGCAAAAGAACTCAAGTCCCAAGCGACAAAGTGTTACCCCTCAGTGTTAAGACAATGAATCCTGAGTTCTAAAGCAAAGGTTTGATGTGCAGACGCTGTTCGTGTTGATAGTGTGGAAACATGGAAAATATATCAGTTGAAGAGAATGAGAAAGTCTAGTAGGATTCTTGGAATTATCAAAGTTTATAATTTTTTCAAAGGATTGCTTTCATATTCTTTTTCTCAAAGGAAGTCTATATTCTGATGTTTCAAAATGCCATAGTAAAACTTTTCATTTAGGAAGTTTTTCTTTACCAGGTATGGTAATGTAGGCTCAGCCCTTGAGATGTGGAGATAGGAAAATGCAGAGTTTTAAGACACCCTACACTGTATAGTAAGACCGTACCTACCCCAGCCACCTATAAGATGCAAGTAAGAAACCTGTGCATTGGGAATTGGGGATAATACTTTTTGTTTTCTTGAGAGAGGGTAGTACCAGGTAGTGTTGGGTGGTCTGGAATTGGACATGTAGACCAGGCTGGTCGTGAATTCAGAGTTCCACCTGCCTCAGCCTTCCAAACACTCGTGGTGTGCCACCATGCCGGGTCAATGATGGTGTTTTTGATACCTAAAAACCTTTGTTGCAGGCTATGGCTCAGAGACTAAGGGAACTGACTGGATTTCCAGAGGGCTGGGTTTGATTCCCGGCAACCAGGTGGAGGCTTACAGCTGTCTGTGACTCCAGTTCCAGAGAGCCAACGCGGTCTGGCCTCTGCGGATACCAGGCATGCTGGTAGTCTGCAGACACACACTCAGGCAAAACACCCACACATGTAAAATAAAATAGTAATTTTTAAAACCTTTCAGTGTTTGTTGGGTGAACGTAATGCACTTTTTTTTTTTTAACTTTTATTACATTTAGTCATTTACGGGGAGCACACAAGAGACAACACAATTGGTCCTTGGATCTTTTAGCCCATGAGCCTTTAATGGCTGCGGCATCCTAAGAAACTGTTTTAGTAACTTTCTGTTACTAAAGTTACACACTAAAGTTACATCTGTTACACAATGACCGGAAAACGACTTAGGGAAGAAAGAGTTTAGTTAGCTTTCATTTCCAGGAAGCACCTTATCACTGAGCGAAGAAAGAGCAGAGCCTCGAGGCAGGAACGTAGAACAGAAGCCGTGGAGAGACACTGCTTACTGATACGCCACTGGCTCTTGCTTAGCTAACTCTCTTTTTTCTTTTTTTAGTTATTTTAATATTTTATTTACTTACATACTTACTGTGTGTGTATATGTGTCTGGTAGGGATGCCTGTGGAGGCCAGAAGAGGCTGTCAGATCCTTTGGAGATGGAATTACAGGCACTTATCTGTAAGCTACTTTTTTTTTAAATTGAAAAGGGAAATAAAAACACTTTATGATAAAATTAAAGATTTACATGGAAAATATTTCAGATAAAAACGTTAAAATTGACAGTTCTCATGGAAAATTAAAGAGTAAAGTGGTAGACATGTAAAACATTGCTAAATTAATTGAAATGTGGAGTAGAAACATTTTATGATAGAATTGAAAATTTTTTAATTTTCTCTACACTTATCAGAAGAAATATTTCTGATAAAAGTGTAGAAAAAAGTAGAAAATATTTCTGATAAAAATGTAGAAAAAAGTAGGAAAACATGTTAGAATTGAAGATTATCACGGAAAATTTTATATAGATAAAATAATGGTAGACATAAAAGTATTCCTAAGTTGATTGAAAGTGGAATTATAAACATTTTCTGGTAAACTTGAAGATTTACATGGAAAATATTTCTGATAAAATGAAGAAATATATAGAAAAACATGTTAAAATTAAAGATTATCATGGAAATAATACAGATAAAATGATAGGCATAAAGATAATTCTAAGTTGATTGAAGGTGGAATTATAAACATTTTAAACTAAGATTGAAGATTTACATGGAAAATATTTCTGGTAAAATTTAAGAAATATGTAGATAAACACGTTAAAATTGACTATTTCATGGAAAATTTTACATATAAAATGGTAGATATAAAAACTCTAAATTGATTGAAGATGAAATTAGAAACATTTGTGATAAAATCAATGATTTACATTGAAAATATTTCTGATAATATAGAGGAAATTATATAGAAAGACATTAAAATTGAAGATTATCATGAAAAATAATGCACATAAAATGGTAGACATTACTAAATTAATTAAATGGGGAATTACAAACATTTTCTGATAAAGTTGAAGATTTACATGAGAAATATTTCATTAGTCTATGTCTTTTTATTGGGGAGTTTAGTCCATTGTTGTTAAGAGATATTAGGGAATAGTGATTGTTGCTTCCTGTTATGTTTGGTGTTATTTTTATGTTTGTGTGGGTATCTTCTTTTGAGTTGGCTGGAAGAAGATTACTTTCTTGCTTTTTCTAGGGTGTAGTTTCCCTCCTTGTATTGGCATTTTCCATCAATTATCCTTTGTGGGGCTGGATTTGTGGACAGATATTGTGTAAATTTGGTTTTATCATAGAATATCTTGGTTTCTCCATCTATGGTGACTGAGAGTTTTGCTGGGTATAGTAGCCTGGGCTGGCATTTCTGTTCTTTTAGAGTCAGTATGAGGTCTGCCCAGTATCTTCTAGCTTTCATCATCTCTGGTGAGAAGTCTGGTGTGATTCTGATAGCTCTGCCTTTTTAAGTTATTTGCCCTTTTCCCCTTACTGCTTTTAATAGTCTTTCTTTGTTTAATGAATTTGGTGTTTTGATTATTATGTGTTGGGAGGACTTTCTGTTCTGGTCCAGTCTATTTGGAGTTCTGAAGGCTTCTTGTATGTTCATGGGCATCTCTTTCTCTAGGTTTCTCTTCAATCTTTTGTTGAAGATATTTACTGGGCCTTTAATGTGTAGGCTCTCTTTAATATCCTGGCTCTCATCTGCACCTATAATCCTTAGGTTTGGTCTTCTCATTGTGTCCTGGAATTCCTGATTACCAGCTTTATGCATTTTGCATTTTCTTTGACTGTTGAGTTAATGTTTTCTATGGTATCTTCAGCACCTGAGGTTCTTTCTTCTATCTCTTGCATTCTGTTGTTGATGCTTGCATCTATGACTCCTGAATTCTTTCCAAGGTTTTCTTTTTTTTCCTTTTTTTCTTTTTCTTCTTCTTCTTCTTCTTCTTCTTCTTCTTCTTCTTCTTCTTCTTCTTCTTCCTCTTCCTCCTCCTCCTCCTCCTCCTCCTCCTCCTCCTTCTCCTCCTCCTCCTCCTCCTCCTCCTCCTCCTCCTCCTCCTCCTCCTCTTCTTCTTCTTCTTCTTCTTCTTCTTCTTCTTCAGTTTTTTAGAGACAGGGTTTCTCTGTAGCCCTGGCTGTCCTGGAACTCACTCTAGACCAGGCAGACCTCAAACTCAGAAATCGGCCTGCCTCTACCTCCCAAGTGCTGGGATTAAAGGCATTCGCCACCACCGCCCGGCCTTTCCAAGGTTTTCTATCTCCAGAGATGTCTCACTTTGTGATTTCTTTATTGTTTCTACTTCCACTTTTAGATCCCGGATGGGATGGTTTTGTTCAGTTCCTTCACTTGATTTTTTGCGTTTTCCTGTAATTCTTTAAGGGATTTTTGTGTTTCTTCTTAAAGGACTTCTGCCTGTTGACCCATGATCTCCTGTATTTCTTTAAGGGATTTTTGTGTTTCCTCTTTAAGGGCTTTTACCTGTTGACCGGTGTTCTTCTGTATTTCTTTAAGGCAGTTATTTAAGTCTTTCTTGAAGCCTTCTATCAGCATCATGAGATAACTATTTTAAATCCAACTCTTGCTTTTCTGGTGTGTTGGGGTATCCAGGACTTGCTGTGGTGGGAGAACTGGTTTCTGATGTTGCCATGTGGCCTTGGTTTCTGTTGGTAGGGTTCTTGTGCTTGCCTTTCGCCAAGCACAAGATGCTAGTTGGTATTGTTGTCTCTGGCTGGAGTTTGTTCCTCCTGTGGGCCTGTAAGCCTGTGTCCTTACTCCTCTGAACTCAAAAGTGAAAGCACTGCTGGGAGATCTCTCTCTCTTGGTGGGCTATGCACAGAAGGCTGTTGAGTTTCCTAGCTCTCTAGTGCAAAGGGCAGTGGGCAGGAAGACTTCTGTCCCAGCTGCTCCACTGATCTTAGGCCCTGTGTGCTCCTAGCTGGTCCCCTCCAGAGAGAAGGTGGAGATCTCACCTCTGCGCTCTGAAGTGAAAGCACTGCTGAGAGATCACTCTCTCCTGGCGG
Source organism: Apodemus agrarius (assembly GCA_964023405.1). NCBI lineage: Eukaryota > Metazoa > Chordata > Mammalia > Rodentia > Muridae > Apodemus > Apodemus agrarius. The sequence goes on along the minus strand of OZ030009.1, from coordinate 118,222,464 downwards.
GCTATGCACAGAAGGCTGTGGAGTCTCCTGTAAGCCACTTGATGTGGATTCTTTGACGTGAACAATTATCTTTGTGGTTAAGGACAAGGTTCTTGCCGTCTCTGCTCTGCACATGGCTGTTGTTCATTCCCCTTATATTATCTATTAGTTCTGTCCCCCAAAAGTATCCTGGAATCCTTGATAGCGGTTATGTGGGTACTCACTCTATATCGATTATTCCACAATACAAGTGTATTACAGTTTTTGTATATGACATATTTTATAATAAAAATTAAAGATGCAGTGTTATAGAATGTCTCCATATTTAATAATGCTTTTTTTGCTAACAACTATTAGAATAATTATATTTTAATGGAAGTTGTTAAAAGTTTATGAGTAAACTTTTTACACTATTAGCCATCTGCTGAAGAGCAATTTGCTGTATTTTTTAGCACAGGCATGATGATTGAGGCAACAATACCTGCTGCACACCAAGTCCCATATGGCAAACATCACAGAGCTGTCATTGTCTGGCTTTCTCTCTTCTAGTTTAACTTTTCTTCTTTACAAAGACGCTGGATATTAGAGAAGAGCTAAGTCTTCCGGGAAACAATGACAGGAATCCTGGAATAAGTAAAGCAGAGTAGTCTTGTTCATCTAGTCTCTCCTAGGATGCTTACAGTCAGGAGGATCGCAAGGTCACTTTTAAATCATCTTCCTTACCAAGATTTCTACTTTCGAGGTTACTTTTCCGGCACTATTATGAAAAGGCAAAAGAAAGAACATAGTTACATTTTCTGACATGAAAATAGCATAGCTTTTTTTTAAATTCAGTTTCAGGGTTTCTCTGTGTAGCCCTGGCTATCCCCTGAAACCCTCTGTGTAGATCAGGCTGGCAATAGCCTTGTAGAGCTCCCCCTGCCTCTGCCTCCCAACAGCTGTGATTAAAAGTATGCACTGCTACCACCTGCAAAAATAGCATAGCTTTTAAAGTTCATTCATTGTTCTCTTCAAAGTACACTGTGTGTGTGTGTGTGTGTGTGTGTGTGTGTGTGTGTGTGTGTGTGTGATTTTTAAGTACCCTTAAGGGTTAATGTGAACGGTAAAAACCATAGTACTTCATTTCCTGTCTCTCCATGACAGCAACCAATCAGTGGGGAAACAAGAGGTCTGAGGTCTGATTTTCACAGCCTAAATCAAGAGGAGGATTACAAATTCATCAGCTCCTCCTCTTCCAGGAATTAGAAGAGAAATTAAAAGAAAACAAGGAAATGAAATAAGAAGCAAATTCATGAATTGCGATCACCTGTCAGATTCATAAACCAAGTAGTTTCAAGCATGCAGCCCTGGTCAGGGGAACATGTGCTGCTACAGCCCCGGGTACAGTGGTTCTTAGTTGCAGAATCCTCTCATGCTGTATCAGCAATGTTTGAACACTTGCTGTGCTGGACAGTTTTATGCCAACTTGACACTAGCTAAAGTTCTCTTCAAGGAGGGAACCTCAATTAACCAAATACCTCCATAAGATCAGGCTGTAGGCAAGACTCTCGGGCATTTTCATAATTATTGATGGATGGATGGACAAAGCCTGTGGTGGCTGGTGCCATCCCTGGACTGGTGGTCCTGGGTTCTATAAGAAAGCAGACTGAGCAAGCCATGGGGAGCAAGCCAGTAAGCAGCATTCCTCCATGGCTTTCTGCATCAGCTCCTGCCTGTTTGGGTTCCTGTCCTGACTTCAGGATGAACAATGATGTGGAAGTGTAAGTCAAAGAAACCCTTTCCTCCCAAGGTTGCTTTGGCCATGGTGTTTCATCACAGCGATGTGACCCTAAAACATTTGCCTGTGATGAACTATGATGAACTGCCAAAGGAGTGCCCTATGGTGAACTTTGATTCACCTTTCGTTTTTGTTTATACATGTGGAACATGTTACTATGCTCCCACCCCCGCTCTTTTGTGCTGTGTGTATTTGGTACATGCATGTGAGTGTATGGGTGATTGTACCCATGTGTACACACATGAAGGCTAGAGCCCAATGGCAGTTGTTCCTCTTCTAGCATTCTGCCCCTTACAGGGCAATTCTCTCTTGCTAGTCTAAAAACTATCTCTGGCTAGTTTATCTCCTACAGATCACAAGCCCAGTCTTTCATTTTACATATCAATCCAGTCTTTTTCTCCAGGTTTTCTTATGTGACCCCAGCGGCTTAATTCTTAGGAGAAAGCAAGCATACATTTTCTTTTAACATTGCAAAAGAATTCAGAGAACAGCCTGCCTCTGTTAAATACAGAGGATAAACTGGCTGGGACCATTTCTACCACCCCCATGCTGACCTTGAACTCAGGAATCTGCCTGCCTTTGTATCTGACAAGTTAGCTCATTAATGCAGCTGCCTCTGCTCCTTTAGATTCACGAAGCCCCTCAGATCATTCATATTGCATCCCTATTTTTTGCACAGCTGAGGAATTATATGTTTTCGAACTCATGTTTTTAAAGTTCTTTTCCACAGCCTTAAGGGCTATCCTGAAGGTCCCAGTTTTTACCATTTTGCTGAGACATTAGCCATACCTTCGCCTTCCTGATTCATGCTGTCTCAGATTATCATGAAATCATTAACATTAACAAGGAGGATGGCCGGGCGGGTGGTGGTGCACGCCTGTAATCCCAGGACTCAGGAGGCAGAGGCAGAGGCAGAAACAGGTAGATTTCTGAGTTCGAGGCCAGCCTGGTCTACAGAGTGAGTTCCAGGACAGCCAGGGCTATACAGAGAAACCCTGTCTCGAAAAAAACAAAACAATAACAACAAAAAAAAAAAACAAAACAAAAAAAAACAAGGAGGATGTTCCTTGGAGGAATGTGAAAATATTACATTATTATATAAATAAGCCTTACACCCATGGCAATGATTCTCATGGAGGCCCGCATCCCTTGACCCTGTCCCAGGGGCAGGAACCGTGTCATTCTTCCCACCAAGGCCATGTCAGACTTGGCAGAAAGAGAAGCATATTACTTAATATTAAGTACTGAATAAATCCATCTTTGCTAAAATTCTAAGAGTGGCATTCCATTTTTAGCTTGAGGTTGAAAAAACATGCCAGAGATTGCATCCAATTATTTCAACTTAATTGTCTCTTTTCTGGTAAGTTTGGTTTGAATGTGAAAGACCACAATAGGCTCATATATTTGATTTTTTTTTTTTTAATATATAGTTGGTGGAACTGTTTGGGAAGGTTTAGGGGGTGTGGCCTTGTTGGAGGAGGCATGTCAATGGGAGTGGGCTTTGAGGTATCAAAAGCTCATGAGTCTCCCAGTTAGCTCTCCCTCTGCCTACAACTCTTGGCTACTACGTAAATTCCATACCTACCTGCCTGCTACTGTGATTCTCCATCACAATGCACATGGACTCACCCTCTAAAAACTATAAGCAAGCCCCCCAATTAAATGATCTCTCTTCTAAGTTGTCTTTTTTCGGGGGATGGAGATGGGGGTTTCGAGACAGGGTTTCTCTGTGTATCCCTGGCTGTCCTGGAGCTCACTCTGTAGACCAGGCTGGTCTCAAAGTTGTCTTGGGCATGATGTCTGTCACAGTAATTGAAAGGTAACACAAAAGAGTGCAAGTAGGAAGACAAGAGCAAGTCACCTAAACATCGGGCTTGGACTTCAGCTCAGCACCCCTGATGCCAACCTTTCCTTCCCGTATCAACACCTCCGTGCTTTTATTGGGATGAACCAACATTAATGTAACATCACGCCTGCCCCGATTGTGTATGCCTACATCCCTGGTCCATTCTCCTTTATGCTTCTCACTCTCATCTGTCACTCAGACCATTAAACTTTCTTATCTTTTGTTGTGAGACAGATTTTTTTCCTAGGGAGATGCAACACTCACGCTTTTGTTTAGTCCAGAAGAGGAGCCCATGAGGAGTCAGACACAGAGAGCCCCAGAGGAAAAATAAATGGGGAAGTGAAGCTTTAGGTAGATTAATGCGCTTTCCCTTAAACATTTAACATGATCTATTTCCTGCTTCTCGAAGACAAAGGCCCTATGGGCTCTTTCCACTAGGGAGAACTGTTTGTCAGGTCTTTAAAACTTTTTACCAAGAGGGGCCAGAACCAACCAGTTTCCCTCTTTGTGTGACTTATTCAATCCTCTTTGGTAACCCCAAAGCACTAGTTCTGAGGGAGAAATCTAATCCACTCCATTTCCTGAATGTCATGAAGCTCATCAAGTAGACGAGCCGGCTGGCCAGCCAGCCTCAGGAATCTACCTGTCTCCTTCTGAGATTACAAGTGTGCCCCAACCCCCTCCGCTTTTGTAAAATATGAGTTCTAGGATCAAATTTAGGTCCTTACTGCTTCATAAAGATGTGTAAGATAGTGTGACAGTTTGTATAAGCTTGGCCCAGGGAATGGCACTATTAGGATGTGTAACCTTGTTGGAGTGGGTGTGTCACTGTGTGTGTGGGTTTTGAGACCCTCATCCTAGCTGCCTGGAAGTCAGTCTTCTGCAAGCTGTCTTTGGAGCAAGAGGTGGAACTCTCAGTTCATCCAACCCCACATCTGCCTGGACGCTGCTATACTCCTGCCTTGATTATGGACTGAACCTCTGAACCTGTAAGCCAGCCCCAATTAAATGTTGTCCTTATAAGAGTTGCCTTGGTTATGGTGTCTGTTCACAGCCGTAACACCCTAACTGCGACCTAGAGCGAGCTCTGCCCCACACATCACACTCTAACAAGTATCCCACCTTGACTAACTCCTTTCATTCTTTATCAACCTTGTGAGGTAGCTACTCTTTTGCAAAAGAGGAAACTGAAGCTAGGGGGTGGGGTGCATAAAATGCCCCGGGTCGTTTCGGACACTAAGCTGAGGCCTCCCATGCACACCCTTTGCTACAGACCTACAGCGTGCTGTTTAGCAGCCAGTGGACAAGCCCAAGCTGTAGAGCTCGGCTGTTCCCACAGTCACCTGCCTAGAGTGAGGAACCTGGGGGCTGGTGCTCATGCTTTACCACAGCTAACTAGTATTTCAGGGAGTCAAAAGGCCCAAGAAAGAAGTTACTTCCCTGTCGGGCGGTGGTGGCACACGCCTGTGATCCCAGCACTTGGGAGGCAGAGGCAGGCAGATTTCTGAGTTCAAAGCTAGCCTGGTCTACAGAGTGAGTTCCAGGACAGCCAGGGCTATACAGAGAAACCCTGTCTCAAAAACAAAACAAAACAAAACAAAACAAAAAAAACCAACAACAACAAAAAAAAAAAGAAGTTACTTCCCCTATTAATCAAGCCAGTTAAGACAGATAAACATGTTTGGTTAGATACTACAATGGCCATAGGAAACCTATACTGAATTTATAAATCAATAGTTATAAGAAGTCATTTCAGACAGGTACTGTTATGTCCCATAGATTTAAAAAAAAAAATGAAGCAGAGAGATAAGATTTTTGCCTAAGGTCACACAGCCTATGCCTGAATTATATATTATCACACCTATGCACTGGGTCAGAATATTTATTTACAAGGGTATTTAGAAATTATGGGAAAAGCCGGGCGGTGGTGGCACACGCCTTTAATCCCAGCACTTGGGAGGCAGAGGCAGGCGAATTTCTTAGTTCAAGGCCAGTCTGGTCGACAGAGTGAGTTCCAGGACCGCCAGGGCTACACAGAGAAACCCTGTCTTGAAAAACAACAAAACAAAAAAAAAAAAAGAAAGAAAGAAAGAAAGAAAGAAAGAAAGAAAGAAAGAAAGAAATTATGGGAAATATATTGAATGCAAAATGACTTCTCCTTGCAGACTCTGTCTTATAGGATGTGTGCCTGAGAGAGATAGCCATCAGTGTATTCCCACCTGTTGACACTTCCCTACAGAGCAATCTGATCTAGGCATTTCCTCAGTTAAGGTATCTCACCTTGGATGACTCTAGGCTGTGCAAAGCTGACAATCAAGGCTAACCAGGATAGTCACTGCCTTGAGGGAGATGCCTCTCCTTTCTGGTGGTTGCTTTAGGAATGAGGACTTCTCTCAAGTCCTGTTCCTAGTTGTTTCTTCTCCAAATCCATATGAACTCCTGTGGCAGGATGGTGTGAAGCAACAAGGCTTCTGGGAGATGGTTATGTCATATGGGATGAGACCTTTACATGGAATTATCATCCTTATTGAGAAGGCCCTAGGGAGTTGTCTTCCTTTCTGCAAACGTTCAATATGCTACTGCTTTGATCTTGGATTTCTCTAAACTGGGAGAGATAAATTTCTGGTGTTTAAAAACTACCCAGTCCATGTTTTGTTATATTAGACCAGGTAGACCTGAACAGGCTGGATAATAAGTCCAAGGTCTATATATGAATATATCTGTAAGTGTTGGCCACAATCCAACTACATTTGGTTGGAATATTAAGATGAGGGTCATTGACAGTACTCAATGCCTGTGTATATTTGTCTGTGAACACAGACTAGGCATATGGGATGCATGCTTTGTTTCCAGATAATGTAAGCCGGGGTTCTAAATGACCGGAAGTTCATCAATGACACTGCACGAAGAAACAAAGTACAAGCCACATGTCTGTGATCCCTGTCACAGACCCCAAACTTCCTTGTCACTGCAGTCAGAGCCCTGGTGAGTGTATTTATTTTTATTTTTTTAAGACAAACTACTTTATGTATATGGGTACACTGTCACTCTTCAGACACACCAGAAGAGGGAATCAGGTACCATTACAGATGGCTGTGAGTCACCATGTGGTTGCTGGGAATTGAACTCAGGACTTCTAGAAGAGCAGCTAGTGCTCTTAACTGCTGAGCCATCTCTCCAGCCCCTGATGAACTATTTCTTACTGTGTTGGCACACTTTTAAAAAGTGTTTTCTGGCTTCGCTTCTGGGGAACATGTTTCGCCTCTGCCCTCTACCGGCAAGCCCTGACCGAATTTTAGCTACATAGACGTTCTAGTGTTTTCTGCCAATTTTTGTAATTAGTTCATTAGAAGAACAAGGCCCCAGTGAGTCAGTGATTAGTAGTGAGACTAGATGAAGCAGTTTAGCCCAGCTGGACACACTTTTCCTATAAGTTAACTTGAACATTCTAATCATCTCCATTTCAAGGGAGAACTATTTTGACAGAAAACCTTCCATAAACATAGATATATGTGATATTATCATACAGATTAAGGTCCTATAATCTGTGTAGTCTGAAAGCTAAATCACATCCTTGACAATGTTTGCACAGCCTAAGTGTTAGGCAGCTTTCCACCCCTTCGGCACAAAATACCCGAGAAAACCAAGAAAAGGAGGAAAGGTGTATTTTTGGCTCATAGCTTCCGAAGTTGTCAATCAGTCATAACTTGGCTCCATTTATTCTGGCTGATGAGGACCAGAACAACTTCTGTGGGCTGGTTTCTTCTGGACAGGGCATGGGTGTTACTCCCATGACCCCTCATCAACATGGCTGCCTGCATAAGACCTGCAAAGACCATACCCATTGAAATGCTAAGACGGATAGAGGACAGCTTCATAAGGCCCTTCCCCGAGGAGCTACAAGCAGTCAAATGAGGCCAGGAGAGCAATGAGCCCTGATAGGTTACCTGATCCAAAATCATCATCCCAGACCATACGTGCATATGAGTAACACTAAAAGAAGGCATGAACTTGAGAGGGAGTGGGAAGACACAGAGGGGTTGGGTGGGGGGGAAGGGTAGAAATGACACAGTACAGTACTCGGGTATAAAATTCTAAATATATTTAAAAACATAAATTAAAAATGGCAGTTTTTAGTGGATAGGGTTTTAGAAAAGTGCTACAGGCTTGGATGTTCTTTTGCTTTAATTTTAGCAATTATTGGAATTCTTGGTCCAGGGCTTCTAAATCCCAGGGCACAAGGGTCAGGTATAGAGGACTCGCAATCCCTAACTTCTATAGACAATTTTCTTTCACAGCAAGAAATTGTAAGTGAATCCTCTCTGAATTATTTATATGTAAGGCCAAGAACTTAAAATTTGTCTTAATATATTGGCTGAAACTTGATGTTTTTGTTAACCAAACACTAACCTCCCTTCTGCAGGTTACAGCACACATGTTCTTTCCTTGTTTCCAATGGTAACAGATGTGGAGACTGTACAGATGTGTGCCTCGATTTCCTCTACTCACCATTCTCCTTTCCCAGTTAGTTTGCCTCTGCTCTGCAGGGAGAAGTGGGGCTCACAGTGCCTTGGAGTATGCTTTTGGATATTTTGGTTTTCCAAGAAAACATTCACATCACAGAAAAAGAGAGAGAGAAGAGGGCAAAGAACATCAGGACACGGGTATGCTTGAAAATGCCGTACGAGATTTCATTATTTTGAAAAAGGAAGGAAGAAAGGAAGGAAGGAAGGAAGGAAGGAAGGAAGGAAGGAAGGAAGGAAGAAAGCTGTTGAAAATTCTTACAGCCTGACAACACTCTGACCACATATCAACAACCGGTTTTGAGTACATTTATTTAGTTTTGGAACGCTGTCTTTTGTGGTGACATTTCAGCCGATGACCTCTAATTAGTCTTCCGTTCATTTTCCTTAGCAAGAGCGGCAGGCGTTTTCTTTCTCTCTGGCAGAATGAAGTCGGCGTGTCCTGGGGAGAGCCTGGGGAAGGTGTAATTGATGTACTTCTGAAACGCGGCCCTGGTTTCCTGTAACTCCTCCTCCAGGAAATCTTTCCAGTTTGTCATGATTCCCAGCTGCTTGGCCACAGACAGCAGCTCCCCCTGGGTGTTGACCAGTTTGCCCATCACGTTGTCGAGGGTGGCCTGGTGCGTCTTTTCTGCCTCCTGAAGCACCTCTTGTACTTCTTCTTGCTTCTGCCTCTGAGCCATGCCGTAGTAGACGTTCATCTCGTGCTCCTTCGCTTTTATCAACTGGCCCAAGCTTGCCTTCTGGTCTTTAATAGTGGTTACACCAGTATTTACAAGCTCCTCCAGGGCCTTGCTACAAAAGATCATACAAATTTACCAATTAGATCGACTAGCCACTAAAAACAGTGAATTGACCACGAATCACGTAAGAGTCCTTAACCTGAGAGACCTGGTATGCATGAGCTTTCAGACGGTATTAATTATCAATAATTAATTGAAAAATGGTTCTCAAAGGATGCCCATTAGCTTCTTTCAGCTGGGCAAAAACACTAGTGTAATGTCTACTGGCATCATGGAGAATCTGAGTTCACACCGGCCATTGTGCTTTAAAAAAAAAAAAAAAATCAAAGAGACAGGGGTTAGAGTCCTAAATCCCCAAAGAGGCATTTCCTCAGATCAATTCAACTGATTTTTATTTCTCTGAGACAGTATCGTTAATGTTTGGTTTCTGTTACTTTGAGTAGACTTGAACCAAGTATGTAACTCAGGCTGACCTCCGACTCTTTTGTATTTTTGAGATTATAATATAATTGCATCATCTCTCCCTTCTCTTTCCTCCACTCCTTGTTCTCTTTCAAATTATGTCCTCTTCATTAATTGCTGTTACATGCATATGTGTATTCCTAAATAGAACCTGCTCCACAGGTAAAAATGTTTCTCGTGTGTGTGTGTGTGTGTGTGTGTGTGTGTGTGTGTGTGACCCCTTGGTATTGGATGACCACCTGCTACGCTCCTCCCTGGGGAGGACTCTTCCCTGCTCTCAGCCTTCCTCAGTTGCCTGCAGTTCTGAGAGTGGGAGTGGGGCTTCGTTGGTTTTCTCCTGTCCATTTTGAACTCCTGTTGCTGCCCTTGTTTGACTCATGTCAGGTAGCCATGTTGGTAAGGCTTTATGGGTGTAGCTTCTGACATTACTAGAAACAAAATCTCACAGCACGTTCCCTGATCCTAACCTCCAACTCCTGATCCATCTACGTGCTGGGTGCTGAGACGATAGGCCAAAGCCATCAAACCCTAGTTCTTCATCTTTAGGATAAAAGGAAGCAAACTTTATACTCACAGGCTAGCTTTATGTTTCATCTTGACTTAACATGAGCTACAATTAATTATAAATTATCTCTAACTTTCTGATTACAGAACCATAATCCTTTTATACTCAAAATTACTGAGAAATCAAAAATCATAATTTATATAAGTTTTATCTATTGACAGTAACAGAATTAGGGGCTTAAAGACAGACAACTAAAAAACACACTTATCAAACCGGGCAGTGGTGGCACACACCTTTAATCCCAGCACTTGGGAGGCAGAGGCAGGCGGATTTCTGAGTTCGAGGCCAGCCTGGTCTACAGAGTGAGTTCCAGGACAGCCAGGGCTACACAGAGAAACCCTGTCTCAAAAAACAAAACAAAAAAACCCACCACATTTATCAATCAATACAAAATAATACATTAATTATACTTTAACACAAATACTTTTATGAAAAAATATTTTCCCAAATAAAATATATTTGGTGAAAAGACTGGCATAGGTTTACATTCATTTGCAAAATTCTCTTATGTATGGCTTCAAACAAAGCTGATTTTCATGTTATTTCAGCATATTGTGACATCCTACATATTAAAACTCATAAAAATATAACTCTCATTGGAGAAAGAGAAAAAATAATATCATCCTCTTGTCAAAGAATTTTATTTCTGTATGTATGTGTACACACACACACACACACACACACACATCTGTGAATATATCAAGGATATAGTCCTTGTTATAATGTATCCATCTATTAGTTTACAAAGAAAAGATAAAGAACTAACATATCTAACAGTGTGTGAGCTAGGCTGGAAACAAAGATTCTTTTTGTTTTTTGGATTTGTTTTTTTCAAGACAGGGTTTCTCTGTGTAGCCCTGGCTGTCCTAGAACTCACCTGTAGACCAGGCTGGCCTTGAACTCAGAAATCCGCCTGCCTCTGCCTCCCAAGTGCTGGGATTACAGGCATGCACCACCACCACCCAGCTAGAAACAAGGATTCTTAAGTGTTTATAGAAAAGTGTTTACCAATTCTTCTCAGCCTTTTAATACTGGAGATGAAAAATAAGAAACATAATACTAAGCTGGGTGTGGTGGCGCACGCCTGTAATCCCAGCACTTGGGAGGCAGAGGCAGGGGGATTTCTGAGTTTGAGGCCAGCCTGGTCTACAGAGTGAGTTCCAGGACAGCCAGGACTACACAGAGGAACCCTGTTTTGAAAAACCAAAATAACAAAAAACAAAAACAAAAACAACAACAAAAACATAATACTGAGAAGAATTACTATTTCCTGAGAAGAGTGAAGGAGTATGACTGAGAATAAGATACGGGACTTTCCACAAGCGTTGGCAACATTCAACCCCTTAGGCTGTGGTAGATACTTGAGCATTTATGCTATCATTTCCTTAAATCAACCTCTCTTTCCCTCCTCACCCCTTCCCCACCTTCTTCTTGCTTCCTCTCTCCTACATTTGTGAACATCAGAATTTGATATATCCCACAATAAGACCAGGAACTGCTTGGGCAGTGTTCAGTTATATGCCTTGGCCTTATTTCTTTCTCTAGTGGATTTTAGTGAAGTCAGATGCTAATCTGCAGATGTGCTCTCTGCAGATGTGCTCACTACAGATGTGCTCTCTGGTGTACCTCTTCTGGTCCTCAATCGCTTTCTGGGCAATCTTTCTCTCTTCGTCCCTGGCCTTCTTCACGGCCTCCATCTTCTCCCGGTGACACTCCATCATAATCCTCTGGATCCGATGGACCATGCGCTGTTCCGCAGCTGTGTGCTCTCTCTTCAGCTCTTCGTCCATCTGCTGAATCATCTCCACCTTGGTTTTAGCTTCCAGAGCCTTAAAGAAAGGGAATGGAAAACTGGACTTAGATATTACAGGTTTGATGTCTGGCACTGAGAAAAGTTAGAATCCAGTGTCCTCAAGGGAAAAGATTTTCTTTTTAAAATTTTTTTTTTAATATTTAGTCATATATTTTATGTAGTTGGGTTCTTGTATGCAGGAATGTCTGTGTACCAGAAGAGGGCATCAGATCCCATGGGACTACAGTTATAGACAGGTGAGCCACCCCGTAGATGCTAGGAATTGACCGAGGTGCGCTGGAAGAGCAGCCAGTACTCTTAACTTCTGAGCCATCTCTCCAGCCCAGGAGAAAAGGCTTTCATCTCTTTATTTTGGCTACTTTAAGAGTAAGGAGAAAACTGGGTGTGGCAGCACATCCTAGCACCCAGAAGGCAAGAAGAGCATCAAGAGTTTGAGGCCAGTGTATGTAGTGAGACCCTTTTCCAACAAACAGAATTGGGGGCTGGGAAGAGGATTGGGGAGGGTAACGGTGCTCGCTGAGTTTGAACCTCTGTCATCCAAGTAAAGAGCATTCTTGTAATCCCAGTATTCAGAGACAGAGACAGGCTGATCCTGGACTGTTACCGGACCAGTCAACCTGTCCAAATCAGCTAGTTTCCAGTTCAGTAAGAGACCTTGTCTAAAGGCAATATGACAATAAAGAAAGACATCCTGGGTTCAGGAAGATAGCTCAGCTGGCGAAGGAGCTTGCCACCAAGCTTGACAGCATGAGTTCAATCCCTGGGCCCACATAGTAGAAGGGGAAGAAATTACTCTAGCTAGTTGTCCTCTAATCTCTACATGCACATACTAAATGTGCACATATGTGTGTCTTCACACACACACACACACACACACACACACACACACACACAACCAAAACCAAAAGAGGGGAAAAACAACAGAATCCAACTTTAAGAATCTTTAAAGAATGGCTTCAAGCAGCAAATTTTGAAAACAGTTATAGAAAAAAAATATGGGTTGTTTAGAAATGTTACCTGGGTTTTTACTGCAAAAGGCTTTGTCTCTTAGGTCTCTAATTTTCAATAATAAAACATTTTGAATGCTAATGCCTTTAACTTTTAGCTTATTTCAAAAAAAGCGTACAATAAAATATTCTAATGTTTGTTTCGTGCTCTCGAGTTCTTGACTTGTTTTCTCTGTGGACATGTTGTTGTATATTTTCCTGTTTGTGCTGAAGTTGTGCGCAGTAAGCTCACAGAGCTGACTCCCATCAGCAACCATGTCAAACCTGACTGGAGTGGACTGCTGGGGCCAAGCAGGGATTGTCCTGCTCTCTGACAGGGACTGTGGGGCAGAGTCCCCTTTCCCTGTCGGTCCTAGGAGAAGGACAGGTCCTTTAACCTTATTTGGCACACAATTAGTATATGTTAGGCGCTCCTTGTTCAGACATGAATGTTTCATTTGTAGGCCTGAAGTTGCCTAAGGTTCTTATCCAACACGTTCCTGGGACCTCTGCCCCTTTCCTGCTCTGCCCACGTATCTATCCTGCTGTCTATCCGTTGGAGACAGCTCTGGATAAATGTGAAGATAGTTCTGCACTCTGGTCCTTCTAACAGGTTTTATGACAGAGATATTGAATTAAGCAGCGAATCCCTCTGCTTGCCATGTTGATCAGTTTGCAAGTTACAAAGTTCCTCTTAACCAGCCTCAGTGTCTAAGCACAGAGGGCGGGACAGGGGAGGGGGGATAAGTATATACAATGGATGTTATTGTTGTTTCAGGGAAACCGATACAACTACAGGTAATTATGAATGAACAGTCTTGGAAAGGAATATCATGCTTCCTGTCCTGTGTGGTTCCTAGCTGTTATGTTGATACATAAAATCATGTATGATAAAAAAGTAAAAGAAAACTGTATAGAAAAACAAAGAAAGCTATTGGGAGGGGCGAGAATGAGAAGAGAGGATATGGAGGTAACAGTCTCACCGTAGGAAGATACTGACAGATACAATGTATACTTGTGTATGTTTAAATGTCACTATGTAGCACATTGTTGTGTACAATGAATACATATAACAGTGAAATTTAAAAACAAAACAAAACAATAAAACAGTTCCTCTTATCTCACAGCTGTTTCAGATAGCCCTGGGGCTTCTTGTATTTTGATGCTAATTCCACTCTCCTGGGAGGGGCAGCGAACAAGGACTGAGTCAGCACTCAGGTGACTTCCTGTGAACCTTCTCCCAGGAGAGAGAAGGAGGAGGGAGAAGAGAAGCCCACAGAGGAGGTGGAAGGAAAGCACTCGGCCTGGAGAAACCGCAAGTCCTAAGGGGTCTCATAGACGGGGAAGATGGTAGTGTAGTAGAGTGATCTGCCCAATCTGGGCGTGCTACTTGTATGCACATTAATTGAGTTGTGTTTTCTTTGTCCGGACTTATTTGGGTTGGAGATTTACTACAACACCTGACCACTGATCCTACTTCAGAGACAGCTAATGTCTCCCTCTTTATGTAGGCAGGAAGTACATCAGGATGTGTGCTTGCCCCTGATTGGACCTGGTGGCAAATATGTCTCCTCGAGGGCTACCTTTTGAAGCCTTTGCAAAATGTGACTCTTCAACATTTCCTAAGAACCCAGGAATGGACCCGGCCAGAGTCCTTCATCCCGGCCAATATTTAATTAAAGCTTGCTTCAAATTTGGCTCAAAAAAAAAAAAAAAATGCTCCTCTCGGCTGTGGGGGACAAAAAAGCAAATTTAGGAAAAATTGTGGAACCAAAAGCCCAGAAGAAAGAGGATTGGTTGATCTATTGATTCAATGTTTTGAGTCCATGCTATGTACGTCAAGGCACAGTAGTGGACAGCGCTAGCACAGTGACAGGACAGACTGCCCCGAGGAGGCTGTGGTATCAGTGAACCAGTCACTAAACAACTGATCCTAGGCTCAGTTACTTAATTCCAACAGTGATGCGTGCTATGAAAGCACTACTACAGAGGTTATATCTGAGGTCCCCTCCCAACTATTATGAAACACGCATCTGGACTTTACTAACCACTGCTCCGCCCAGTCTTCCCATGTCAACTAACAGAGGCACTGTCTCTTTACTAACTTAAATGCTTTAAAAAAAAAAAAAAAAAAGACAAAGGGCAAGTCCTTCCAAAGAGAACCTTTAGGTCTTTTTGATGTTGTTCTTCCAGAACCCGAATTTCAAATTTGTGTCTGGTATCAGCATCTTCAAGTGCTTGATCCACTGCTTGTTTTCGGAGCACTTCAGCCTTAGAAAGAAAAGATTTAATGTGTCCATTAGCATTTCAGGGTAAGGACAGAGAAGACGCTGGTCACTGCTGAAGGAGTCAGTAAGTTAAGTGTTCATGCTTCATGGAAATTAGCACTCACCACGGCGTCCCTAACCCGCACTGTTTCTACCCCAACTGCCCACAGGGGCTGCCTTAGCCAGATGCACATAATACCCTGAGCCCTGCTTTAGGGATTGCTGCTTTAGGGATTATTAAAGGTAGGGAAACTATAATGTATACGTGTATGCATATGCATATATATGCAGCTGAACATGTTAATATAGAACGCATAGAGAAGGGAAAGACCTATAAAAACTAAAGGAGCTAAGCAGGGAGCAGGAACACTCCCGAGGTCCCCTCCTTAGGCGTTCAGAAAAGAATTTATATTAGATTATTTAAAGAAAATACTCAGGGTCAGCTTATATTCAAATGGTATGTGATTAATAAAGTATATAGGAATATTTAAGTAACTGATGGCTCTTACCAACGCATTTTTATTACTATCAGATTCTTAGGAATCATTCCTTATCTCCTCCAGGAGAGCTTTCGTTCTCTTTAGACAGTCATTTATTTCAATCCATCTGTGATTGGAAAAGCCGAGGGCTATGGGTTTGAGGCTTCAGTCGCCAGCATGAGTGAGGCAGTAGTTACATCCTCCGATCCCCAGACAGCCCGTGGCTCTCAGCAGCCATGTATCCAGGATTTGGGCTTTTGTTTTATTTGCTTGTTTCTTTCACATGAGTCCCTTCTTAGATTGCCCAGGTTAGTCTTGCTACCTTTGTCTTGCTTCAGCCTCCCCCTGCCCCAGACTCCCCCTGCCCCGGACTCCCCCTGCCCTGGCCTCCCCCTGCCCCAACCTCCCTCTGCCCCAGCCTCCCCCTGCCCCAGCCTCCCACTGCCCCAGCCTCCCCTGCCCCGGCCTCCTCCTGCCCCAGCCTCCCCCTGTCCCAGTCTCCCACTGCCCCAACCTCCCTCTGCCCCAGCCTCCCCCTACCCCAGTCTCATTTATAGCTGGGAGTGTAGGAATGTACCATGGTGACAAGAAGTCCCAAAGTCCTTAAAGACAGTAAATAAGGAGAGTCAGTGAAGACAAGGCATTTGGGGAAATGGGCATTTAGTTCAGAAGTATTTATTACACAGTGCACATATTGATAGTCCCTGATAAATATAAAAGCCCATAGTAAATGATTTACAACAAAGATCCCCCCCTTTAAGTTTCAGTCAAATGAGAATAAAGTGGCCAGAGTCATCCATGCAGTGTCAAGTGCGTCCCTTGACTGAACCCTCTCAGCTGTGCTCTGAGAAGGAAGTTATTACGATCCCTCCTACAGATGAAGAAACCAAGAAAGAATCCAGAGGGCAAAGAGCATGCCCAAGACTCTGGTTTGTCAGGACGCTGTGGTCTGTCTCTCACCTGCTACTCTGAATGTTCAGGTTTAGATAAAGGCAGCATGAGAAACGTGGCTTGGGGTTACCTCCGAGCCCCTTACCTTTTCCCACACTTTGGCTTCTGCTTTTTTAATGTTTTCCTTGAGCACAGCCTCTTGAAGCTGCTCTTCTTGGTTCAGAATACTTGCCCCAATCTCTGTGTATTGGGAGAGAAATGATTACAGGCCTGTTCTCTAACTTGCCTTCTATCACTAGCAAAATGATTGATGCGAGCTGTCTACGAGACACATCTTTTTACGATGTCAATCATAGATTATTCTTGGCACTAAGAATCGGACCCATCATGCTGAGCATGCACCTTTCCACTCAGCTGTACCAACACCACCACCCCGCCTGCCATCTCTTCTTTAACGATGCTTGGGAGGGGAAACCTTTTGCTCGCTGACTAAGATGGAACTCACCACACAGGCCTGAATAGTGTCTGTCCGTTGGCTTTCGTTACACCCAGTCCAAACAGCAGGTGATGGAAGGTAAAAGCCCTGCAAATGCTCAACATAACCTGCTGTGGTAACAACTCCCTCACCTGACTGTACATCATCTTCCTTCCTTCCCTCCCTCCTTCCTTCCTTCCTTCCTTCCTTCCTTCCTTCCTTCCTTCCTTCCTTCCAAAGCAGAGCCTTACTCACCTCCTCTCCCTGCTCTGCCAGGGTGCTTTCTTTAATACATCATGCCTATACCTCTCATTCGTGTGCTGGTCTTTTTGACTCTGTCACTAAGTTTCTAGTTTATTATTACTCATCAGTGATCTAATTTGACTTCCACATTATAACATTCCAAATTACCATCTTCCCTCAACGGTGTGACTCTAGGGGAGGTAGAGAGACACCCAAAATCAGATTGGTGGGGACAATTCTGGACCTGGAGCTGAGAACTGAGCCTTTCGGTCTGGTCTTAGGCTTGCTACATGTCCTCAGCTGAGGTGGCCTTAGAACTGTTATAGGACCTAGGGTGGAACTCCTTACAGTAAGATGCTGTGGGTGTGGGTGTGTGTTTGCTCAACAGATCCTGCTGTGGTAACAGGCCTTACTTCTCCTAACAGCTCCTTCACCTGACTGTCGTACATCATCTTCCTTCTTTCCCTCCCTCCTTCCCTCCCTCCCTCCTTCCTTCCTTACCTCCTTCCTTCCTTCCATAAACTAGTCTGGAATCGGACATATATTCAAGCTACGCTCTCCCCTAATTTTTTGCACAGAGGACATAAAGAGGAAACAGCGTCTTTCCCTCTGGGATTTCTGAACTGGGGTTTAGAGATGTTTGAACCATTTGTATTCATATCCTTTCCCAGATGCTGGAGCAGGCCTGACTGCAGGCCAGCCCAGCCCACTGAGTGAGTGCGCGCAGGGTAGACGGACATCTTGATGACAGAGTCCACCTCGCGTTCTTGTTAAAAGGATCAAGAAATTCCCATCACAACTTCATGCGTTTTGTTCTAAGTTGCTTCCATCACCTACAGCTGAAAGATATATTCTGTGGAATTAAAAGCTATCACTAGATCACTAATGAATATTTTTAAAATTTATTATTATTATTTTCATAGGATTTATTTTTGCTGTTTTGAATTGTGCATGGGTGTGTCTGTATGCATGATCAGGTGCCCTCGCGGTGAGAGATTCCCTGGAGCCTTAGTTACAAACAGCTGGTGTAGGTGCTGGAAACCGAAGATGGGTCCTCTGCAAGAGCAGCAAGTGATCCTAACTGCTGCCATCACTCCGGTGCACTCTGACACGTGAGTGAGTCTTAAAACATAAAGCAGTAAACAGTTACAGAGATGGATGCAGAGCCGGGCGGTGGTGGCACACGCCTGTAATCCCAGCACTTGGGAGGCAGAGGCAGGCAGATTTCTGAGTTCGAGGCCAGCCTGGTCTACAGAGTGAGTTCCAGGACAGCCAGGGCTACACAGAGAAACCCTGCCTCAAAAAAAAAAAAAAACAAACAAACCAAAAACAACAACAACAACAACAAAAGAGATGGATGCAGATTATATCATAAAACCTCAACCCTGTGTACATCTGTTACATTCATAAACGTGTAATGAGAATGCAGGGTGATGTTATCCTTTTTGATGTTTAAATATCACCTGTTTGTTGTTCTCAGCCTTAACTGCAGAAGTTATCTACAGAACATATTTTTAAAAACATATATGCTGGGCTGGAGAGATGGCTCAGCGGTTAAGAGCACTGACTGCTCTTCCGGAGGCCAAGAGTTCAATTCCCAGAACCCACATGGAGGTTCACAATGATCTGTCATGGGATCAGATGCCCTCTTCTGGTGTGTCTGAAGAGGGCAATCATGTACTCATATACATAAAATGAATAAATAAATCATTTTAAAAAACATACTTCTTGATTTTTAAAAAAAAACCATACATGCTGAAAAAGGAGGCACTATTAGTAACACAGCTGCAATGAGTCTAAAAACCACTTTGCAGATGAAAAAAGCTGGTGGCAAAGGCCATGTGTTTATGCTTTTGTTCCATAGCATCCTCATGGCGATAACATTATGAAGACAGTAAAATCGGCGAATGACTGCCAGGATTTATTATTAGTGGACAGCATGAA
Organism: Apodemus agrarius; assembly: GCA_964023405.1. Classification (NCBI taxonomy): domain Eukaryota; kingdom Metazoa; phylum Chordata; class Mammalia; order Rodentia; family Muridae; genus Apodemus; species Apodemus agrarius. The sequence goes on along the minus strand of OZ030009.1, from coordinate 118,203,471 downwards.
GACATTTCTTTGTGGTGATTATTACATAAATATACGCGCAGCACATTTTATAAAGCTGCACTTGTGAGGCGCAGCACATTTTATAAAGCTGCACTTGTGAGGCGCAGCACATTTTATAAAGCTGCACTTCCGAGGGGAAAGAGCTTTGTAAGCGATGTGCCAGGCTTAAGAGCATCGTTCTCCCTGTGCAAACTCCCTGGTTTTGACAATGTACCAAGATTATTAAAAAAATGGGTTTGAAAAGTTGGAGTCTGTGGGAACTCTGTGATCCCTTTTTGAAACTTATGAATAGAAAACTATTCCAAAACAAAGAGTGTTTTAAAGATGTAAGGGAAAAAAATGTGCGTGGGAGAGCCTGATCATAGAGGTTGTAACAGCAACTAGAGAGCCATGTCCTGTGAAATTCCCTTGTATAGACACTTCAGTGTGCTTTTATTTATAAAGAAGGCAGACTTCTCACTCTTTTTATTTTATTTTTTTTTTAATTTTCTATATTCTTTGTTTACATTCCAAATGATTTTCCCTTTCCTGGTTCCCCCCTCCCCATAAGTCCCATAAGCCCTCTTCATTCCACCTGTTCTCCAATCACCCCCTCTCACTTCTCAGTCCTGGCAATCCCCTACAATGCTGCATCAAGTCTTTCCAGGACCCGGGCCCTCTCCTTCCTTCTTCTTGGGAATGATTTGATATGTTAATTGTGTCTTGAGTATTCAGAGCTTCTGGGCTAATATCCACTTATCAGTGACTGCATTCCAGGGGTGTTCTTTTGTGGTTGGGTTACCTCACTTAGGATAATATTTTCCAGATCCAACCATTTGCCTAAGAATTTCATGACTTCATTGTTTTTAATTGCTGAGTAGTATTCCGTTGTGTAAATACACCACATTTTCTGTATCCATTCCTCCATTGAGGGACATCTGGGTTCTTTCCAGCTTCTGGCTATTATAAATAAGGCTGCTATGAACATAGTGGAGCATGCGTCCTTATTGCATGCCGGGGAATCCTCTAAGTATATGCCCAGGGTGGTGTAGCAGGGTCCTCTGGAAGTGTCATGCCCAGTTTTCTGAGGAACCGCCAGACTGATTTCCAGAGTGGTTGTACCAGCTTGCAATCTCACCAGCAGTGGAGGAATGTTTCTCACTCTTACAATTAATTTAATGACAAAACAGGCAAGCAAATATAAAATACTGACTCCTACATACATTTATCTGATTATATATCCTATAAAGTATAAGGAATCATTAAATTATATCAAAGAAGCCGGGCAGTGGTGGCGCACGCCTGTAATCCCAGCACTTGGGAGGCAGAGGCAGGCGGATTTCTGAGTTCGAGGCCAGCCTGGTCTACAAAGTGAGTTCCAGGACAGCCAGGGCTACACAGAGAAACCCTGTCTCGAAAAACCAAAAACAACACAACAAAAAACAAACAAACAAAATTACATCAAAGAATGTAGATAGCATTGTCTTGGGTCTAAAAATTATTTTTGAGATTACAGTTAATAATTCATACCAAAAATTTGCTGAACGTTCCAATGGGTTGGAGCGGATGTCTTAGAGGATGATTCTAATTCTATCTCCCTTACTCTTTAGTTCACATTAGTAACTTTTCTCTCAGTAAATGAGGCATTGGAAACTAAGTAACCATGAGTTTACCACATCCATGGGAAAGAAAACAGGAAAAATACTTAAGGAGTCCTTTAAAAATATACATAAAAATCTAGGATTAGATTGAAATTTTTCTGGGTGTAAATGAGAAATGGAAATATGAATTTTAATCCATTTGCTTATATACTACATATGTGCGTTGTAAACATTCCTATTTCATTTGTATGTATCTGCTTTTGTAACTAGCTACAAACTAGTGGCTAAGTTTCTACTCATTAATTGGGGTATTTAGATATTTTCTGTCTTATATGTATGGAAAGTCCCCAAGTATAGGCAAAATTGAAAAGAACACACATTTACTATGAAGTTCCAGGTGTTGAATAGGCGCAATATTACATTAACGCTTCAAAACATTTTAAAAGATACATATTAATGTTCTTATTTACAACAAGAAGCAGTGAGACTGAAAACTCTATCCCATTCACAAAACTGTTTCTTTTTTTGTTTGTTTGTTTTTGTTTTTTTCCCCCCAAGACAGGGTTTCTCTGTGTAGCCTTGGCTGTCCTGGAAATTACCCTGTAGACCAGGCTGGCCTCGAACTCAGAAATCCTCCTGCCTCTGCCTCCCAAGTGCTGGGATTAAAGGCGTGCGCCACCACGCCCGGCTTCACAAAACTGTTAAGCAGAGCGGTCCCATTCCAACTTGTTACCACTTCATGATGGAATTCCTACGAGACCAGCAACCCCAAACAGGGAAAACCTACGAAGAATGGCACCCAATGCTATTCTACCTTCGAACAAAGAAAAAGGTTAAATTACTGCTGAGTGTGGTGGCATACACACCAGCACTCCAGAGACAGAGGCAGGTGGATCTCTGTGAGCTAGAGGCTGGCCTGGTCCACATAGTGTGTTCCAGGATAGCCAGACCTATGTAGAGAGACCCTGCTTCAAAGGATTCCACTACCACTGCCTCCACCCCGCCAAAGCATAAATCACTTACCCAAGATGTCTTTGTGAGTATAGAAGCGTGTCTTAAATGGCTTGTATTCATGGATCCGTTTGAAGGTTTCCCCGAAAGGGGCTGGTGGAATTATTTTATTGCAAACGGCACAGCAAACAAAATTTGTATAATTTGGATTTCTGATCATAGTTAAATTTCTGATAGCTTCTTACTACTTACAGTAAAAAATAATATCAGGATCAGAAAAAAGAAATGGTGGTTCCAAGAGAAGCTGGAAGTCTAAGGTAGCCGGAGGGGGTTGGGGTTTCAGGACTCTGCTGGAGCCTGGCAAAGGCCAGAATAAGCCATCATGACTCGGCAGTGGCTGTGTGTCTAAAGAATGGTGCTACCAGCCGCTGCCTCTCAAGGTTGAGCTCTGGGTTGGGGAGAGATAAGTAGTTTCTCCCTCCAGGTGTCTAGCAGTAAGTTGTCAACTTACTTAACAACTGTTGCTAGGTAAGACAAGCTTTGCTCACAAAAGCAACCTGAAATAATGTCAAGGGAGAGCAGAAACAGCTGCCATTCACCCCCCCCTGACTTTCCTCTCGCTGCTGTAAGTGGACACTCTTCATGACTCATCTACAACGCAATTTATCCTATTGAATTTTGGGAAGCCAGAGTCCAAAATGATTTTTAGGACCAAGCTACCAGGAGGGGCTGGCTCCTTATAGACCAGCGGCAGTTCTCTACCCTCAGTTGTGACCCCTTCGGCAAATCTCCATCTTTTAACTATTTACATTACAATTCATAACAGGGACAGAATTACAGTTTTGAAGTAGCAATGAAAATAATTTGATGGTTGGGGGTCACCACAACGTGAGGAACCGTATTAAAGGGTCGCATCCTCAGGAAAGTTGAGAACCAGGGTTGTAGAGGCTTTGGGAGAGAATTTGTTTCTTGTCTTTTTCCAGCTTCAAACAGCCACACATCTTCCTAAGATGCACGTGCTCTGTTTCTGTGGAGGAATCTCTCCCTCCTTCTGATCCTGTGCCTCCCTCTGTGAACCTCTGTGTCCACGCCAGACACCTCCACGTGAGCCAGGTGGATCCTGCCGTCGCAAAACCTACACGTGAGCAGAGACGCAAGGTCCCTTTTACCGTATACTTACAGGGGCCAATTGTCAGCATCTGGCTGTCTATGGGAGGGAACATCAGTTGGCCACAACTTAAGTGTGCTCTCGTTAAATAGTTAACTTGTAATTAATGGATGGTGGAGGCAGTCTCTGAATAATTTTCAGGTGATAATGAATGTGCTTTGGTGGCACAGCAGTAAAACTGGGAAATGTATTGGTATTCTCATGGAAAAATGCCTGTCATTAAGTCAGTATTCACAATCACCAAGCCTGACTTTCAGATGGGGATGGGCAACTTCTCTATTGCTGGAATAAAGTGTCATGAGGAATGATAGGAAGCATTCAGTTGGCTTATGGTTTCAGAGGGTGAAGAGCCAATTGGCTTACAGTTCCTGAGGGTTAAGAGTCCGTGATGGTGATGGTGGAGTAGAGGCATGGTGGTAGGGCAGCTGCAGAACTCACCTCTTAAGCTATAAGCAGAGGCAGAGACGGAACACTTTTGAGGGTTTTGTTTGTTTGTGTCAGGGTTTCCCTACATCACCATGGCTTGCCCAGAAATGGATTTGTAGGCCACACTGATCTCGACTTGGCAACAGTCCTCTTACATTGTAGTCATAGGCACGTGCTACCACAGCAGCTCATCATGGTATGATGGTTTGTATACCCTTGGCCCGGGGTGTGGCACCTTTGGGTATGGCTGTGTTGGAGTAGGTGCGTCACTATGGGCACGGGCTTTAAGACCCTTGTCCTAGCTGCCTTGGGAGCCAGTCTTCTCTTTCTCCTAGAGGCCTTCAGATGAAGATGTAGAACTCTCAGCTCCTCCTGCACCATGCCTGGATAGATGCTGCCATGCTCCCACCTTGATGATAATGGACTGAACCTCTAAACCTGTAAGCCAGCCCCAGTTAAATATTGTCTCTATAAGAGTTGCCTTGAGCCGGGCAGTGGTAGCGCACGCCTGTAATCCCAGCACTTGGGAGGCAGAGGCAGGCGGATTTCTGAGTTCGAGGCCAGCCTGGTCTACAGAGTGAGTTCCAGGACAGTCAGGGCTACATAGAGAAACCCTGTCTCAAAAAAACAAACAAAAGCCGGGCATGGTGGCGCACGCCTATAATCCCAGCACTTGGGAGGCAGAGGCAGGCAGATTTCTGAGTTCGAGGCCAGCCTGGTCTACAGAGTGAGTTCCAGGACAGCCAGGACTACAGAGAAACCCTGTCTCGAAAAACCAACCAACCAAACAAACAAAAACAAACAAAACCAAAAACAAAAAATTCATGGTGCCCCACCCTAGACACAGACCTACAACCAATGACTGTTAAAATTTTAAATTAAAAATAAAGGGGGGGGGGAGAGAAGAAATTAATTTAGACTAGAGTGTGGCAGATGCCTTTACCATCAGCTCATGGTAAGCACAGTCAGTGAATCTCTGAGACTTTCAGATCAATCAGGCAATCAAGGCTATACAGTGAGACCTGTCTTTTAAAACCTGGAAATAAACTCTTTCCAAAAAGTATATTTTTGTTTATTAGGTGTGGTCATACATGGCACAGTATACATGTAGAAGTTAAATGACAACGTGTAGAAGTCCATTCTAGTCAGTCATGTGGGTCCTAGGAATTAAACTCAGGTAGTGAGATCTGGAGGCAGGCCCTTCTTAGCAATTGACCCATTTTTCTACTCAAACATGAAGCAATCCCACTAAAATCAGGGACAAGACAATACACTTTCTTTGTATTTACTCAATATAGTTCTCAAAGTGCTATCTAGAGCAATTGGACAACAAAAAGAGGTCAAAGGGATACAAATTGGAAATAATTCAAGATATCACTATTTGTAGATGATATGATAGTACAGATGATCGACCCCCAAAAATCTACCAGAGAACTCCTAGAGCTGATAAACAACTTCAGCAAGGTGGTTAGATATAAAATTATCTCAAATCAGTAGCCTTCCTCTATTCAAAGGATAAATGGGCTGAGAAAGAAATTAGGGAAACAACTGATTCACAATAGTCACAAATAATACAAAATATCCTGGCATAACTCTAGTCAAGCAAATGAAAGATTTATAGGAAAAGTCTCTGAAAAAAGAAATTGAAGAAGATGTCAGAAGATGAAAAAGTCTCCCATGTTCATGGATTGGCAGGATTAATATAGTAAAAATGGCCATCTTGTCAAAAGCAATCTGTAGATTCAATGCAATCCCCATAAAAATTCCAACATAATTCTTCAGAGAGATAGAAAGAGCAATTCTCAACTTTATCCAGAATAACAAAAAAACCCAGCATAGCAAAAACAATTCTTAACAATAACAGAACTTCTGAGAGAATCACCATCCCTGACTTCAAGCTGTATATACTATAGAGCAACAGTGATAAAAACCACATGGTATTGGTACAGAGACAGACAGGTAGATCAATAGAATAGAATTGAAGATCCAGAAATAAACCCACATACCTATGGTTACTTGATCTTACTTGATCTTTGATAAAGAAGCCAAAACCATACAGTGGAAAAAGAAAGCATTTTCAATAAATGGTGCTGGTCTAACTGGAGGTCAGCATGCAGAAGAATGCAAATTGATCCATTCTTATCTCCTTGTACAAAGCTCAAGTCCAAGTGGATCAAGGACCTCCGTATAAAACCTGATACACTAAATCTAATAGAGGAGAAAGTGGGAGAAAGCCTCGAACAGCAGCACAGGGTAAAATTTCCTGAACAGAACACCGGTGGCTCAGGCTCTAAGATCAACAACTGACAAATGGAACTTCATGAAACTGAAAAGCTTCTGTAAGGCAAAGGACATGGTCAATGTCCCACAGATTGGGAAAAGATCTTTACCAACCCTACATCCAATAGAGGGCTAATATCCAACATATATAAAGAACTCAAGAAGTTAGACTCCAGAAAACCAAATAACCCAGTTAAAAAAACGGGGTACAGAACTAAACAATGAATATCGAATGTCAGAGAAGCACCTAAAGAAATGTTCACCATCCTTAGTCATAAGGGAAATGTAAATCAAAATGACCCTGAGATTCCACCTTATACCAATCAGAATAGCTAAGATCAAAAGCACAGGTAACAGCAGATGCTAGTGAGGATGTGGAGAAAGAGGAACACTTCTCCATTGCTGTTGGGACTACAAGCTGGTGAAACCACTTTGTAAGTCAATCTGGCAGTTCCTCAGAAAACTGAAAATAGTTCTACCTGAAGACCCAGCTATACCACTCCTGGGAATATACCCAAAAGATGTTCCAACATATAACAAAATCACATGTTCCCCTATGTTCATAGCAGCCTTATTTATAATAGCCAGAAGCTGGAAAGAATCCAGATGTCCCTCAACAGACAAATGGATATAGCAAATGTGGTACATTTACACAATGGAATATTACTTAGCTATTAAAAACAATGATGGCTTCATGGAATTTGCGGGCAAATGAATGAAACTAGAAAATATCATCCTGAGTGAGGTAACCCAGACCCCAAAGGACATACAAGGTATGAAATCACTGATAAGTAGATATTAGCCCTAAAGTTCAGAATACCCATGATACAACTCACAGACCATATGAAGCCTAATAAGAAAAAAGGTCAAAGTGTGGATGCTTCAATCCCACTTAAGAAGGGAAAACAAAATAATCACAGGAGGCAGAGGGAGGGAGAGACCTGGGTGGTAGAGGGGAGGGAGAGGGGACAGGATCAGATATGGGGAGAGACAGTAGAGCAGTCCAGAGGGCCAGGAGAATGAATACAAATAAGTAGTAGTAGGGGGTGGGGCGGGATTAGAAAGTCAGAGAGACCAGGGATGTAAAAGGCTCCCAGGACACAAAGGGATGACATTAGCTGAAATGCCCAACAGTGGGGAGATAGAACCTGAAGAGACCACCACCTCCAGTAGTTAGACACAGCCTCCAGTGAAAGGGATGGGGGCACCCACACATCTCAATCTTTAAATCAGAATTGTTCTTGTCTAAAGGAAACACGGGGACAAAGAATGGAGCAGAGACTGAAGGAAAGGCCATCCAGAGGCTGTCCCACTTTGGGATCCATCTCATCTACAGACACCAAACCCAGACACTATTGCTGATGCAAAGAAGTGCTTGCAGACAAGAACCTGGTATGGCTGTCCTCTGAGAGGCTCTGCCAGCACCTGATAAGACAGATGCAGATACACACAGCCAACCATTGGACTGAGCCCTGGGACCTGAATGGAAGAGTTAGGGGAAGGACTAAAGGAGCTGAATCGGATTGCAGCTCCATAGGAAGAACAACAGTATCAACTAATCTGACCCCCACCAGAGCTCCAAGGGACTAAGCCACCAACCAAAGAGTCAGTCCATGGCTCCCACTACATATGCAGCAGAGGACTGCCTTATCTGGCATCAGTGGGAGGGGAGGCACTTGGTCCTGTGGAGGTTTGTTCCCCAGTGAAGGGGAATGCAAGAGGGGGGAGGCAGGAGTGGGTGGGTGGGTGGGTGAGGTGGGGGGTTGCAGAGGGGAGGCCAGGAAGGGGATCAATGTTTGAAATGTAAATAAAGTAATTAATAATAAAGAAAGAATGACAGCCAGGCGTGGTGGCGCACGCCTGTAATCCCAGCACTTGGGAGGCAGAGGCAGGCAGATTTCTGAGTTCGAGGCCAGCCTGGTCTACAGAGTGAATTCCAGGACAGCCAGGACTACACAGAGAAACCCTGTCTCGAAAAAACAAACAAAAAAGAAAGAAAGAAAGAAAGAAAGAAAGAAAGGAAGGAAGGTTTGATTTTGACATACTGTTTGATCATGTAGTTAGTCATAGTGGGGACAGCATGGGGTGAAAAAAATGCTCCTGAATTTTATCTAAATCTGAATAATTCTGCAGACATGCTATCTGTAGATATGGAGTTCTGGCTGTAAATGATGAAATGCAGAAAATAAGAAACATAAATGAGATGAGAGCTGCCAAGGAATACATTTCCTGGTGATAATCAATAGGTAGACAATATAAGAAGATACAATTCAAAATATCTAACATTTCAAGCATAATATAATCTCTAAGATAAATATCATAGTATATAAGCACACATTTTTATCCAAAAAGTACAGAACATAAATAAATTGGACCTTTCTGGTGTCAGGATGGGGACTGTGTCAAACTTCCAATGCTCTTGTCAGGACCAGGGAACATAACAGTCAACAGAATGTTTTCAGTAGGTCCTAAAATTATATTACACAAAGAAATTTTGGGCAGACATGTATCTGCGAACCACAGCTGTGTCATCTAGAATGGAATCTTGTTCTTAGACATGGATTGATGTGTGTGTGCAGACTTCTGCTTGATGTCACATTTGCCTTAGGTACAACTGCTTTTATTTCCCCTGTTTCTAAAATGTAGGACTGTCTTCACCTCTTTGTGATCAGTTGCGCACTCTTCTGTTTCTCTCCTGTTGGGGTCAATGATTCCTTACGCTAAATGTCTCCTAGCTAATTTCTTATGCAGGCAGTTTCTTGGTTGAACAGTGAATGACCATTAATGAATGTTCAAATGCGATTTGACCGAATTTTCTCTAATATCCGTGAAAGGAAATGATAATAACTTGATTAGGGCTCTGTACCAAACGAACGTGGGGACGTGATGCTTCATGATGAAGTCAGAAACTTTAGCACTGATGTCATTCCTGAGAGAAGCTTGGAGCCACCATCATCACTAGTTTAAGAGAGAAAGCAAACACTTGGTCTTGTGTGTATAACATTATTGCAACTATTTATAAAAACATAGTAGGCAGTGGTTAACTAAAGACAAGGAAAACCATCGTGTGTTTATAACATGCAGTGTGTGTGTGTGAGGGCACGTGTGTGGTGTACATGTGGAAGGCAGAGAAACGATGTCAGTCCTTGTCTCCTCTGTTGTTTCTGTTAGGTATGCCAGGCTAGGGGGTCCAAGGGCTTTTGGGGATCCTGCTGTCTCCACCTCCCCCCTCACTGTGGGAACACCAGAATTATAGATTCATTCGACTGTGCCTAGGTTTAAAGGGACTCTGGGATTCAAACTCAGGTCCTCTCTCTTGGGTTGTGTAAGACCCGAAAGAAAAACGGGGACACCCCAGCACCCCACGCCTTGGAAGCCATCACCCCAATTACTCACGAGAAACAGTCTTGATGCAAATAGCAAGAAGATTTTAATTCCAGAGTCTCTGGGGTTCACAGTCTTACCATGCAGGGTAAAAGAGTGTGAGCCACGCGGGCAGAATCGGAGCACCTTTTATAGATTTATAGCAAAACCCGCCTACACAAGCCACTCCATAGCTTCTAAGCCAATCAGTTTAAATTATCCGAGCCTGCGCTCTCTGAGAACCAATCAGTTTCCTATAGAGGCTGGATAAACTAGTTAAGTCATTTCTGCTTACGTGACCACCATGCACAAGGTCACGCCAGGGTTATGCACAGCGTCACATATGTAATTCCCGTTACGCATTTCCTGTTACAGGGCCAGGGTTACGTATTCAAAGCTCACCCTCCCCCACTAGCAGTAGGTGTTGGGGACCTGAGTGCCCTCAGGCATGAGCCCTGCAGACCCTGAGGTGATTCTGCCAGCCCCAGCCGCGTTCGTCCTGCGAGACGGGAAAAGACGCCAGGGACACTCCCAGCCCGAGGCTCGCAGCCGGACCCTGGAGGTGGGTGTGACGTGCGCACACTCCCAGGCCCACAAAGAGTGGGCCAAACCTCTGCTCCTTTGGGGTCACCCAAGACTCAGTCATGGGGGATTCCTAGCCTGCAACCTCATCCTTTCAGTGGCAAGTGGCTTTATCGACTGAGTCCTTTCCTCAGCACCATTACCACACCCGTGGCGACTGAAAATAGATCCTGTTCTCATACAATATATCTTGATTACAGTTCCCTCAAGTCCCTCAAGTCCTTTCTGTCCCACCCCACCTCCCCTCCCCTGTCTCTCACTGGGAAATAGCAGGCTTCTAAGAGATAACAATAAAACATGTCAAAATAAAATAGAAGATAAAACCGCCACACTGAAGTTGGATAGGGCGACCCAATAGGAAGAAAACAGCCTCAAGAGCAGGCACAAAAATCAGAAATCCCTTAAAAATACTGAACTGAAAGCTATTTCACACACACACACACACACACACACACACACACACACACAGAGGCACGCACGCACGCACGCACGCACGCACGCACGACCTGATGCACACCTATGCTGGCCCTGTGCTGCTGCTTCCCATATACACTGTGCTCACATGAACTTTGCTCGGTTGATTCAGAGGGCCGTGTTCTCCTGGTGCCCTTCATCCCCTCTGCCTCTTTCTGACTCCTCACTCTAGGGCTTCCCTGAGCTCTGAGGGGAGGGATCTGATGGAGACATCCCATTTAGAGATGTGTATTCCAAGGTCTCTCTCTGCATAGTGTCTGGCTGTGGCTCTCTGTGTTTGTTCCCATCTGCAGCAGGAGGAAGCGTCTCTGACGAAGGCTGAACACGGCACTGAGCTATGAGTACAGCAGAGTGTCATTAGGAGTCGTTTTATTGTCCCTTTTTAGTATTTTACTTTACCCTAGGTTCCCGTGATAACTGGTCTCTGGTTCTTGGTCACCTAAGCAGTGTCAGGTATGGGTTCCATCTCCTGAAGTGGGCTTTAAGTCCAATCAGACAGGTTGGTATCTTAGTGAGGGTTTCATTGCTGTGAAGAGACACCACGACCATGGCAACTCTTGTAAGGAAAACATTTCATTGCTGGAGAGTTTAGTCCATTATCATCGTGGTGAGAAGCACGGCAGAGTGCAGGCAGGCACGATGCTAAAGGAGCTGAGAGCTCTACATCTTGAGCTGCAGGCAGCAGGCGACTGTGTACTACCCTGTGCGTAGCTTGAGCATAGGAGACCCCAAAGCCAGCCCCCATAGTGACACACTTCTTCCAACGAGGCCACATCTGTTCCAGCAAGGCCACACCTCTTAATAGTGCCATTCCCCATGGGCCAAGCATTCACACACAGGAGTCTATGGGGGCCGTCCTATTCAAGCCACTGTACTTGGTTACTTTCACAAGCTGAGTCACCACTGCCCTAACATATTTTGCAGCCAGGACAGCATTGTAGAGCAAAGGGTTTGTGGCTGGGGTCATGTTTACATTTATTTTTTTTTTGGTAGCCTACGGAATACCTTTTCATTCCAAAGACACTAGAACATAGGGTGAAGGTTCTCTGTAGACACCAGCTCAACCTCTCCATGGTCAGTGAGTTGTGTGGGTGTTATCTTCAGCAAGGGTGCCTTGCTTTCAGTTCGTGGACAGCAACCTATATCGCCTTGGCAACAGCCTGGGTTGTTTGGAGATTCCCCATGGCACCCTTTGTCTAACAAGTCAATCGGATGCAACCCAGTCCCAGTGCTGAAAGCCTCATTTGATGGCAAGAGCTGGCTAGTTGGGACTCCATCTCCTCCATTATTTGGAGACTTTATTAGGATCACCATCATATATTTTAGGAAGTTTCTACTACGTTGTTTCTATACCATCTCTCAAATGCCCCTCTATTCTAGATGTCTCTCCCCACATACCCTCCCCCTGCCTACCTGATACTCCCATTCCTGCCCCCCTCACTCCTAATCCACCCATAAAACCTATTTTATCTCCCCTCCCAGGGAGATCCATGGGGCAACACCACCCCAGTTCCTTCCTCTATACCTAACCTCTCTGGGTCTATGGATTGTATCATGGTTATCATTTGCTTATGGTTAATATCCACATATAGGCCAATATATATCATGTTTGTAATACATACCATGTTTGTCTTTCTGGGTCTGGGTTTCCTTACTTGGGATGATTTTTTTTTCTAGTTCCATCCATTTTCCTACGAATTTCATGATGTCATTTTTTCTATGAATTAAAGCTTTATTATTAATATACTATCAATACACATAAAACCCAACAGCCCCCTACCCCAATGAGGAAGTTGAAAAAACATTAACAAAAAGAGCCTACACTAGGAAATTCTGTGACATGCCACCTCTGCTTTGGTACTTAGTACAGAGTGTGAGACCCTTCAAGGCTTCCAAAGCTTCGCCAAGTCCAGGGTCATTTTGAGAGGATAGCCCGGGGCTCTGCCCGATGGCCCCTCTTGGTGTTGAGTAGTGACTGCACATTTCCCAATTCTTGTACAAGAGGCTTGTTAAACTAATTCTTCTGTAAGAATCCGACGCATGCTTCCACCCCAATCCTTGGTTCCGTGACTTGTACACAGACTTCAGCTTCGATCTGTGAGCCTTAGACAGCCGCTTGGGCTTCAGCTCGTGCCTTTCCTCAAAGAACCAAATCCTAATGTCTCCTTTTGTCGGTTTGAGTGCATCAGCCAAAGCCTCCAGAGTCTCCTCCTCAGGGAGGTGGTCTTTCTTGAAGTGGTTTTTAAGCTCCTAGAACTGTTCCTAGGTGAACCCAGATTTTCCATCCAGGTAGGACAAACTCGGAGCTGTCTCCGTCTCGGTTACTTCTATCTCGGCTGCAGCTCATGTGACTTCAGTTCTTCTGTTTCATGATGTCAGTTTTTAAGCTGAGAAATAAATACAATATTGTGTAAAGGTACCACATTTTCCTTATCCACACTTCTACTGAGGGACGTATAGGATGTTTCCAATTTCTGGCTATTATGAGCAGAGCTGCAATGAACATGTGGAAGGATGTAGAGTCCTTTGGGTATACAACCAAGAGTGGTAGACCTGGATCTTTAGGTGGATTCCTATCTTTCTATGGAACTACCCTATTTATTTCTGGCCATACAAATTTGCTCTCCCCCCAGCAATGGATGAGTGTTCCCCTTATTCCATATCCTTAGCAGCATGAGCTATCAATTTATGCTATTGATCTTAGCCATTTGAGGGGTGTAAGATGGAATTTCAAAGTAGTTTTATTTTGCATTTCCCTGATGGCTAAGGATGTTGAGCATTTCTTTAAATGTTTCTCAGCCTCTATTGAGAATTTTGCTTAGATTTGTATCATTTTTAATCGGATATTTGGGTTCTTATGTCTAGTTTCTTGAGTTCTTTTTTATATTTCGGATATTAGTCCTCTATTGGATGTGGAGTTGGTAAAGTCTTTTCCCGTTCTGTAGGCTACTGCTTTGTCAAATGACAGCGCCCTTTGCCTTATGAAGTTTTTCAGTATCACAAGCTCCCATTCGTTGACAATCTTAGTGCTGTACTAGTGCTGTTCTGTTCAGAAAGTTGCCTTCTGTGTCGATGCATTCGAGGATAATCCCCGCTTGCTCTTCTGTTGGGTTGAGTATAACATTGCTTTAAAAGAAAAACTCCAGCCACTTTGTATTGTTCTTTCATTTAATCATGATTTTAGTAGCTGAGGGGGCTATCTTCTCTACTAAAGAGTAAAGCATTGCTGCAAAGGCGCAATTCACTTTAAAAACAGTAGAAACTCCATGCAAATGTAACAGTACTGGGCACTTTTATTATACGGAATTTAATACCTTCAGCTATAAGAGACTAAACTCACCACAGTGGCTTGCTTTCAACGGTACATTCTCCCTGTTAACATATTATGGAACAAGAAACGATTCCATGCACTAAGAGTCTTTCCTTTAAAGGTGTCGAAGCCTGTATAAGGGTCCGTCCGAAGGAGGCAGCAGTTAGTCCCACTTGGATGTTTTCCTCCTCATGTACCGATGCCCTTCACTATCGATGGCTTCATAGAGGTCCTTTTTGTTCTCTTGCGTTGCGTGCAGATAACCGATGTAAGCCACACAAAGTGAAAGGGCTACCAATCCAAAAGCCATCACAGGTTTGTTCTGCCAAAGAAAGAAACGTGTAAAGCGTCAGACTGACGGTTTAAGGGGAGCGCTCCCCTCTTGGCATGACAAGTCGTGATCACCGCCCCAGCATGCCAATGGCTGCATTTTCAAGCAGCCGATTGGTTACAATCATTTATCCAATCAGCTTACGTGCTGAGTGTTCACAGGTGCTATAAGAGTCTCGCTTCTCATCTCCAGCTTTCTCTCTGTGGCCTGGACAGCTCAGGCTTCCATAGGCTTCTATGAAGGCGAGGCCGCTGGGGAGGGAGGCGTGGAGCTGTTCAGGAGCTGTCACCTCTCTGAGCTGCAATTGCAGCTTAGCTTACTTTACTGGGACTTGAGGAATGTAGTGCACGTGCTGTTCATGTCTCTTGCCCAGCGCACTGACAACTGTCACAAAGCCTTTCATAACTTACATAATGTACAGAAATGAAAACATATACCCTCTGCTTTGGGGACCTACACTAGTCAAGAAATTTAGCAACTGAAACAGATACTATGCTGTTTTAATTGCTGTGAAGTATTGCTGGAAGACCCAAGGCTCTTAAAATCAAAGTGATATAGTGTGGAGAGCTCTTGGTGCTGCTTCAGTGATATTGGCGAGAATATTTACATTGGGCCAGGACAGGGAAGTAGGCTCAGACAAGGGTTTGACACTGGCCCTCAACTCGTGCTGGGGTCATGTTGTCATGTTGTCTAATTGTCTTTTTTTTTTTCTTTAATCCTCCCTCCCGCCCTGAGACCCTGTTGACTGACAGAGCTGGCTTAGTCAATATAGCTTTGAATTAAAGGGATAGAAAGGTTCAAGAGACGAACTTATCAGTCTTTGCAGTACCTGTAAATAAACCGGACATGCCTACCCTTGTACATGTTTATATTCACTGAATTGGCTCTTCCTTGGATGGTGCACATGCAAGGTAGTAATACAAATAGTGGTTTCTGCATCTGCCTCCAGGCCTCCTATATTAATCCCCCTTGCCCATGGAGGATACATTCCAAGAACCTCAGTAAATACCTAAAACCATAGATGGTACCAGACCCTTATACAGCATGTACTATGGTTTTCTTGTAACACCTGTCTATGATAAGGTTTGATTTATAAACTAAATGCAATGCACAATTGACAACAATAATAAAATAGAACAATTATAACAACATAAGTAAATATATGTTCTTTTCCTCTTTGGTCAAAACAAATAATATTTAGGGGTCATGGTTGATAGAGAGTCTGAAAAGAAAAACACAAGGGGAAAGCATTGTATGATGATTTTTCTCAAAGCTTAGTCTCAAAATAAGTGTAATTTTTTTCATCTGGATAAACATCTAAGAAAGGCTACAAGCTCAGAGCAGTTTAAATTTGCCACTATGAAATGTCTTCAACAACTGAAATTATATGACAGGCAAGGTTTTTAAAAATACTTTAATGACTTAATTAAGTTGTTTAACCTTAAAACAATTTATAGTCACAACTATTATTAAATTTTATATCAAGTATGAAATAATTCAGTATTTTTCATATTTAGATTTTTATTTCATCTATAAGAATTTATATTTAAAAATAAAATTCGTTAAATGAAATATATATTCACTAGTTTGGAACACTAATAGAAATAATTTACCTACCTACATAGCAGTATATAAATATATACTTTGGAGTATTCTATGAGAAAGAGCATTTAAATTTTCCCTTTCCCTTCTAAGACAGGGTCTCAGGTTATAGCCCCAGGCTGGCCTCGAACCCAGTTTATCCTCCTGCCTTTTCTCCCAAGGGCTGGGATTAAAGGTATGAGCTACCAGGACCAGCTTAGGGGTCTTCTTAGTCAGCATAAAATGTCCTCCCTATAAACAAATGCTACAGGAAAGTGAACAGGTCTCCTGGATGTAGTTCTTACAGGTTTAATGAAGAGCTCAGGATTCACAGCTCGAAATAAGGTTGTTGTGTGAGTCCCTCGGAGACCCGGGTTTTCAAAGTTTCTCTCTTTTAATGGTTCTTTTTTAACTGTTGGGGGATCGGGTGCTGAAGACATCTTGAATACTGAAGATTATTACCTAAAAAAAAAAATGTATATTTTATCTTTGTATTTACTTTTTAAACTTCTCTTTTGTTTATTTGAGACAAAGTCTTGCTATGCAGCCTTGGCTGGCCTGAAACCCTCTACTAGACCATGTCAGCCTTGAACTCACAGAGGCCCGTTGTGGGGTGGGGGTGGGGCAGTCCCAGCTGTTGTTCTTGTTTGTTCTTGGTTCTTCTTGAGGCAGAGGGGGAAGAGCATCAGTAGGGGTTATTACTATATAATAATAAAATATTTACCTGCCTTATGTCTAAGTCACTCTGCTGAGGTAGCTGATCTGAGTTCCTCTGAGGTCAGAAACTATTTAGCACCTCATCATAAAACAGCAGGGGCTTAAGTGAAAAGGTTTGTTGCTGGTGGGCCTTTCTCTGGTGAGTCAGCCAGAAGCCTCTCTGGATAAGCTAGTTAAGTCTTTGTGAACCATCAAGGAAGGAAAGGAAAAGAATTAAGATGTTGTACACAGGCAAATATGCACAGACACATACACATTCAAACATTTATACATCCACACACTGGCCAGACCTGACCATCTGTCACAATCAACTCCATAGTATTCATGCATGCTTACATATATAAACACATACCCTTCATAGAAACATACAAACATACACGTATAGATGGATGGTTGGATGGTTGGATGGTTGGATGGATGGATGGATGGATGGATGGATGGTTGGATGGTTGGATGGTTGGATGGTTGGATGGATGGATGGATGGATGGATGGATGGTTGGATGGATGGATGGATGGATGGTTGGATGGATGGATGGATGGATGGATGGATGGATGGATGGATGGTTGGATGGATGGATGGATGGTTGGATGGTTGGATGGATGGATGGATGGATAGATGGATGGTTGGATGGATGGATGGTTGGATGGTTGGATGGCTAGATGGCTGGCTGGATGGATGGATAGGGCAAAGCTCCCCAAGCCAGACCAATCAACCAACAACCAACTTTATTTCTTTTCTCTGTTTTTTTTTTTTAAATAGCTTCTTAGACAATAATAGCTTTAGAAAATAACCTCAGGGGCTAGAGAGATGGCTCAGCAGTTAAGGGCACTGACTGCTCTTCCAGAGTCCTGAGTTCAATTCCTAGCAACCACATGGTGGCTCACAACCATCTGTAATGGGATCCACTGTCATTTTCTGATGTGTCTGAAGACAGCGACAGTGTACTCATTTAAATAAATGAAGACTTTTTTTTAAAAAAAGAAAAAGAACCTCAGAGGTAAAATGTTACATAAAGTGGGAGTTACAGAAGGATGTTGATATTACGTTCAAAGCAGTGTTTCATCACAGTATACTCATTAAAAGTTCAAAGCAGCAGTTTTCACATGTCCTTGCCTAATCATAGTTCACACCTGTGACTTTATCCTTGGGCTAAATGTTTTTCCTTGAACACAAAATTGTCCCAAGTCTATTTCTCTTATTAGTGTGGTTATGAAAGCTCATTGTGTTTCTTATTATGCAGCCTTTACTTACTATTCTGAGGAGTGCACACTTTCTATTCTTGATTCTAACTTTGTTACATCTTTCTATCAACTAAGACCATCTCTAAAAACTTTCTTCCTTCAATGACTTGGATCAAATCAGGAATTCTATAGAATTATTATCTATTTGTCTATATAGCATCACCACAAGATAGTACATGTTCATTGTTTGCAGAGATCTGCTCAAAAGTGTCAGCTAATACCTACTGATAGTTATATATTTAATACATATTTAATAATAAGAGGAAAATCATATTAATAGCAGGAATCTTTCCTAAAATGAATTTCTTGGGGGCCTTGCCTCCTGGAGCAAATCCATCACTGGTTCTAATCCAAGGCAGATTCATCTCAGGAAGATCACCTGCTTATTAGCTTCTCCTATGATGGCTCCTGACAGAGACCTGCCTCCCTCTGAGTCCCAAGTAGTGGGATTAAAGTGTGCTGCATCATGCTGGACCCAAAGCTCTTAAAGCAAACAACAAACAAGCAAGCAAACACTCCTTTTAATCCTAGATGTGCTCCAAGAATGATGGCCACTCCTTTCCTTCTCATTGGTGTTTAGGTCTTGCTGGGTAAAATGCCTCTCCCCATCTGTTTCCATTCCTTCTCTCCCTCCTTCCCCCTCTCCTGTCCTCTCCTTTCTTTCTCTGGCATGGCGATACGGGTACAGGCTGGAAGTCGCCTGTAGGTCCTGGGTACACTGTATGCAGTCAGGGCTAAGGCAGAGAGCAGAGTGTAACCAACCATTCCTTCCTCATTTCTGCCATTTTTATGTCTCCCTCACCACTTGCCCTTCCATAGCAGCCCGAGGGAAGACTACTATTCCTTTCTTAGTATCTCCCCCAACCACTTCAGCCCAGCTCATACTCCTCTCGGCTTCTCTGATGTCCTTCATGACCCCGAAGCCCTCCCCTGTCCAAACAGTAAGAAGCAGCAGCCATTTCTACCCGCTCTCAGTCCAGTATGAGGACAGGACCTGCTGCCTCCTGAACTAAACACCTCTTCTCTCTCTACTTAAACCCAATGTGTCCTTTGTCTTCTGGTTCCTTTTACTTCCAGGTATCACTCCTGTGCCCTTTCCCCAGCCTAGAGCAGGCTAAATAGACCTTAAGTGTTTGCCACAGTTGGTCTTCTGCCAACCCAGGTGGAGTCTCCAGCCTTGCTGCACCTGCAATTCCCTGCAGGAGCAGACTGCTTGCTGAGCTTGCTTTGCAACATGATCCAGCTGAAACGAAGGATGGGTCCAGGAGCTCTCCCTATATAAACACAGTGCGGTTAAACTTTGAGCCTTGATCGGACACTTTTGTCTTGGCTTCATCCTTCTCTTGGCCTTCCCCGTCCTTTTGTTCTTTTTCATTCCCAGCTCCCCTTCAGGTACCCAGCTCATCCATGGCTGCTGGACAGCTACAACATGATACAGGGAAGTAGAGAAAGCAATGTCCCAGGGACTTGAGTCAACAGCCACACAGGGGAGAAAGCCTGCAGCTTCATGTGCAGTGTTATGAAACATTCGTACTCGGGTACTGGGGCTTTGTACAGCATTCTTGACCATTAACTCTTTTGTTTCTCAGAAATGAAAAGCAATGTTTTTGCAACTTTACAAAGTTCTCTACTTTATAGAGAAAACTAGATGCTCAGTTTTTAAAAATACTATAGTGGCAGCAATCACTAAACATTCCCCGCCAGCACTTACTGGGTTAATAAAGCGCTGGGAACATCAGCTTACAGGGAAAGACTTGCCCATTTTCTACACCTGTCAGGTAAAGGTGGCTCCCTCGCTGGTTTTCCACATATGCTATGGTTATTATTGTCAAGACCTCTTCATCCGCAATTCCAGACTTTCTGATTCCACCTTAGAGCAGCGTAGGACTCGCTAACTCTTGAGAGTTAAGCTGTTCCCTGTAGCCAGTGTTGAAACCAGCCGGTCTCAACCTGTGTAGGTCATAACCCCTTGGGGTTAAATAACTGTTTCACAGAGGTCGCTAAGACCATCGGAAAGCACGGATATTTACTTTATGATTCACAACGGTAGCAAAGTTACAGTTACGAAGTAGCAACAAAGATAATTATATGGCTGAGGGTCATCATGAGGAACTTAAAGGGTCAAAGCATTAGGACGGGTGAGAACCACTGCTTTAGACCCTTAACGTGGAATGCCAGGGATGGTAAACCCATTCAAACACCTCACTGACTGCAGTTTTCCTGCAGGTGAAGCTTGGGGCTCTCAGGATATCCCTGCTTTCCACCATTTCCTATACAGACGACTTGACAGACCACTGGATCTCAGCAGCCACATGAATGGTTGTGTTAAGTACTCATCTTTTTACCTCCTCTAAAATTTGAATTTTCCCATGCCTGGTTTGAAAAGTGAGTTTTCATTGTGTGAATTACACAACTTTGATTTGAAGCCTACTATTAAAAAAAAAAAAAAAAGAAAAGAAAAAGAAAAAAAAAAAGAGGGCTGGAGAGATGGCTCAGTGGTTAACAGCACTAACTACTCCTCCAAAGGTCCTGAGTTCAATTCCCAGTAACCACATGGTAGCTCACAGCCATCTATAATGAGATCTGATTCCCTCTTCTGGTGTGTCTGAAGACAGCAACAGTGTATAAAATAAGCATACACACACACACACACACACACACACACACACACACACGTAAATATAAGAAATAATTACAAAGAGAGAAAGAACAATTTTTTCATATAATAAAAAGTCCTTGTCAGTTTCTTTGCTGCACAGAACTTTGTATGTGTAGCTGGGATGAAGATTTAAGATGTACTAGTCTAAAAAGTAGGAAGAAGCCGGTCAGTGGTGATGCACGCCTTTAATCCCAGTACATGGGAGGCAGAGGCACGTGGATTTCTGAGTTCGAGGCCAGCCTGGTCTACAGAGTGAGTTCCAGGACAGCCAGGGCTATACAGAGAAACCCTGTCTCGGGGAGGGAAAAAAAAAAGAAAGAAAGAAAGAAAGAAAGAAAGAAAGAAAGAAAGAAAAGAAAAGAAAAAGAAAAAAAGTAGGAAGAATGTAAGGTCTTGGTTGTTTCTTCACATCTAAATTATAGTACTGTGTGGGAAAACAAACCTCAACTTTAACAAGAGAACTTGTAATCCTTGTAGAAGCTCACTGGCTATTTTCAATGAGTCTAGAACTAAACCTAAGTCCCACTGTAAAAAGCTGCAGAGCTAACCACAGGTTCAAGGCACAGGGTAACTTGTCCTCACTGCCCCTTGAGTGAACCGTGACTTCCAGGTAAGCTTCATCTGCACATCCCAAGTCTTCCCATGGCTCTTCAGCTCCTGCCCGGTCGCTGCTGCCGTTTGTCATTGACGTAACGTGCTCTTATTCATTTGCATATATCGTTAGCCAACCTCTAGCTGCACCTGTCTTATGTTAAAAGCACATGCATACAGTGGGGGTGATGGGAAATGGTCTTTGCACTACTCTTAAATAATTTAGTGATTAACCCATGTGTGCACCTGTTTGAAAAATATTAAGTTAGACCCTCTTAGCTTTGCCATCTGTATTTCTGTCTTCCTTTCCCATCACCCACTTCTTTCTTATCTACCAATGATCAAGAGCATGGGTGTGCATGCCATGAACAGAATTTCTTATACTTGTTTATAATGATTTATAATAAGCTATACTTATTTTATATGTTGCTCTCTAATAGAATGTTTTTTACTT
Organism: Apodemus agrarius; assembly: GCA_964023405.1. Classification (NCBI taxonomy): domain Eukaryota; kingdom Metazoa; phylum Chordata; class Mammalia; order Rodentia; family Muridae; genus Apodemus; species Apodemus agrarius. The sequence continues at coordinate 118,181,761 of OZ030009.1, read as the reverse complement.
TGCTCTGCCTTTCTTCCTGGTGAGGGAAAAGGGTATACCTCAAGACAACAAAAAAAAGTGTGTGTGTGGGGGGGGGGGGCTGTGAAAGTATGAGACAATATGGAAGTCCAAATAAAGTCAGGACTAGTCATCTTTTAGTGTGTGGGGTTTTCCTCCTCCACTGAACCAAAATTATTGTTCAGGAGGATGGTCCGCAATATATTTGGCAACTAATTTGAAAATTCACTAGTTAGGCTGGAGGGACAGCCCAGCAGTTACTAGTTTCCCATGACTAGAGCCAGTTCCCAGAGCCCACATGGCACCTGTAACTCTAGTTCCGGGGTCCAATGCTCTCTCCTGGCCTCCATAGGTACCAGACACGCACACGATACATATACATAGACAAACACTTATTCCCAAAATAAGCACCAGCCGCCACTCCTCCCTGAAGAGCTATTAGCAGTTAAAGAATGAGCGAGATTAGGGAGCGTCATTTCCCTCAGTGGTAAGTCATTGGTAAGTTGATCTTGTTTAACACACATACACACACACACACACAGAGAGACAGAGAGAGAGAGGAAAAAGGGGGCCTGTTGGGAAGGAGGGGTTCAATGGGTGGATGTGTGGGCAATGAGGGAGAAAACACTAAAACTCATTATATAAATACTTGATAACCGTCAAACTATATATATATATATATATATATATATATATATATACACATACACACATACATACATAGAATATATATATACACACATATGTATATATATGTATACACACACACACACACACACACATATATATATATATATATATATATATATATATATGTTTTTTGCTTTTTTGGGTTTTTGAGACAGGGTTTCTCTGTGTAGCCCTGGCTGTCCTGGAACTCACTCTGTAGACCAGGCTGGCCTCGAACTCAGAAATCCGCCTGCCTTTGCCTCCCATGTGCTGGGATTACAGGCATGCACCACCACCGCCTGGCCAAACAATATATTTTTAATCACTACAGGGGCTGAGGACCCGCATCAATCCCCAGCATGCACAGAGAAGCCAGGCTGTGGTGTGCTTGCACTCCTAGCGCTGGGGAAGGGAAGTCAGGCTCATCTCTGGGGCTCACTGACCAGCCGGCCCCTTGGGATCAGTAAGTCCCAGGTCCCAGAGAGAAAGCCTGTCTCAGAAAACAAGGAAGGTGGCCCCAGAGGAACAACATCAGGTTCACCTCTGGCTTCTACACACACAAACCGCACATGCGTGCATGTGAGAGAATGAACTACCCGTGTCTGTAAACACAAAATTCACTAGAACAAGACTGGCATGGCTACCTATATTATATTGTATGTGAAAGTATACAATATAAACAATATGAGAACAGCTTTAGGAAATATACTCTATTTTCAAATATATAGAGAGAATTTCATCAGATGGACAAAACATTTTAACAATAATATAAATAAATACTCTTGTTATTATGTTTCACACACTACACTTTTAGTGCTTAAGAAAGTAATGTCAAGTTACACGTTAACTAGTTTAAATTAATATAAGCAACTTTGAGAAAGAATCAGTAGACTTTATGGCTTTAGGAAACTAAGTATAGACAACCTCAACTCTAGTCCTTCTGAAGCGCATTTTATTATTATTTTTGGAGAAAGTGACAACTCTGATTCTACCTTAATAAAAGCAGTGGTAGACTGCAGTATTACAGGTGTGTGTTTAACATTCTTAACATCCTCAAAAGGAAAGATGTTAACAGAATAGTGGTCATCCTAGAGTCCAACCTTCCTACCCTCCATGTCTTTTCACTACGAGGGTAGGCTAATCCAGTTCTCATTCTAGTGGGTTCCCATTCCATCTCCTCAGCATCTTTTTCCAAAACTGATTTTTGAGGAAAGTATTTTGCATTAATAAAGTATTACAAGACGCATCACCCGTAAGATAAGGCCAGCACTGGAGAGGCAGAGAGGCAGGCGGATCTCCGTGAGTTCCAGGCCAGCCTTGTCTACAGAGCGATTTCCAGGACAGCCAGCTGTAGAGAAACGCTGACTCGCATGGGGGGAAATGAGATCGCTTAGATTTTTAAAAATGAATTCTACTCATTTTTACTGTAAAATCTAACTTTAAAATGAAAAAAGAAAAACACCACTACCACCACCACCACAACAAAAACCTTCCCATCTCGTAATTTACCCCACTCGTGGATTGGGGAAAGAGTGTCACTGTGGCAGGGACCTGAAGCCTGAAAAGCTTTGCAGACCGTGGTCGGATTCCAAGGCTCCTACGGAGCTCGGTATAAATCTTTATAAACAAGTAGGAAAAAAATCTGTGGTCGGCGGGCAGGCTTCCCCGCAAGGCTATAGTTTTCTGCCCCGCAGGGCACGGTGGAGAACTCACTAAAAGCCAAGTGCTTTCGAAACTTCCATAAGTAACTAAGATCAATTAAGTCTGAATATTCAGCTGTCAGCAACCTACCTAAACATCTGCAAACCACAACCCTCCCCTTCGAAGGCTGGCATAGCCTGACCTTGGGCAATTGTGAAGCCCGGGACCACCGTGGACGTCCCGAGGCTCAGACACTTCCGTCCGTGCGAACGCCCGCTGCGGGGCTCTCCTTCCGGCTCGCCCGGTGCGCGCTCCCGCCCGTGCGCTCTCTCCGCGCGGCGGGCTGCAGGCTTCGGGAAAGGCCGCAGCACAGCGCCACCTATGCTCCGGAGGCCGCAGAGCAGGGATCCGGACGACCTATGCTCTCTGCAGGAGCCCTGGCTTTGGAACCCTGATGAGCAGTCTGATTTGCTTTCTTGAGGCCAGTCACTTTCAGCCTCTCACGTCAAATAAGCTTTCCTTTCGTGGGTTTCATGTGTATTTATATAAAGAGCTATCAAGAATTGGAGATGGCACTTAATGGCACTTAATGGAAATGGGAAGATTCAGGCTAGAATGGACAGCTGTCTCCAAGAGAAGGAACTCAGTACTACCAAAAAGGAGTCTGGGGCTTTATAGGGTGCTTCTAGTTGAGCAGTGGGTGTGGCAGAAGAGCTTTAAGAGAAAGGGGACTGGAATTAGCAGTTTTAGAGGTGGTGGTGAAGGGTTCTTCACCTTTAGAGCAGGGACTGTAGTCAGTTTAGCTGTTCTGCGACAGAGATCAGCTACCATCGCCTGTGTACAAAACACATTCAAATTGATCAGAGATAACTAATCAGAGGTTCCCAAATTAGATCTCCAGGGATCGAAGAGACTTCTCACGGGATCTCTGATAACACTGATGGTTTTATTTTTCACATAGATATTAATAGTTCGATTATATTTAATTCTAAAAAAACCATACATTTATCAGCATTTTTCTCAAAGTTTTTTTTTTTAAGTAATATCAGTGCTAGCTTTATTTTACAAGGAAGGCACCAAGTCAAAGTGCCACACCAACTCCCTGTGTGACATGACACTCATCATCACGGCAGGCGGGAGATACGTGTCCTTCGGGCTATGCTCCCTGGAGGTCTCTGGCAGAGTGCCCACCCCTGGCCTCAAAAAGGGCCTCGATGATCTCCAAAGGCAATGCGCTTCCTGGGTTATGGGTTCTGCACTGTGTCTTTCTTCGCATTATTCTTATTTCTTTGTACAGCACGATCCCAGGCAACACGCTGGTTAATTGATAAAGGAGGATTTGATGTTCCGGTGGAAGGAAAAGAGGATGTGGCCATTACGCCTCCTGTTCCCAGGCCTGACCTCAGCGAACTCATGATGAACCTTAAAGGTTTTGGAACGTTTCTCATCAGGCCCCCCTTTATTACTAGCCTTAGCAAAAGTCGCGTGAAAAGAAAATGAGACATTAGGAGATGTTATGGATAGGTTACAACAGGAAGAACACAGTATGGGAAAATATAGGACTACTGATGAGCCACTACCTTGTACAGGTGCTTGATAAAGAAGGCAACAGATGGGTAAAAATATTGAAGCACAGAAGGTCCTATAGTATTTCTTAAATTTTATGGATAGATTAGCTCGAGCCAGACCACCTGGGTGTTTGCTGTCTAAGGCAGTACAGAGAGCTCTTGTAAAGTAAGTGTACTCATTCCTAAGACATTCTGAATGTTGGCAGCAGAACGTAGGAATGGGTAGAAGAAGGCTTACAGCATACAAATTGGCCTGAAGGCCCAGGTTCCCCTATTGATTAATAATGAACCTTCAAGTGAATAACCACAAGTTAGATTCCAAAGCCACATGTTTAAGGTTCATGACCATGGTCTGCTTTTGACCATGGTTCACAGGGCAAGAGTTCCTGTGGGCACCATGCCATGTCTACTTACTGTTCCAATTAAGAAGAAATGTCTGAGTGTTCCTGGAGATATGCCAACCCTAACCTGTTCCTCAGAATGCTATAAAAATATCTTGGTTGTAAAGTAAAATTGCAGCAGATTCAAAACACTCTATGGTGTGTCGTCATTACCTCGCAGAATCTGAGCCTTCCTGCGTACCAAAGCCCTGGTTCTCCCGTGGTCGTGACTTCCCTGACTGGGTCAGTCCGTGGCACCAAAGTATATGATATGATTAATGGATTATCAGTTGACAAATGTGAACATTGCTTGTGGTAATTTTCAAAACCAGCCCCTCTCTCTCTCTTCTCTGGCTTCCCATCCTGACTCCTGAGGTGTCCTGTGAAGGCTGAAGTTATATTTTAAGTTTAAATTATTGGGCTTTAGATATTTATAAAACAGAAATGCCTCTAACCTGTAAGCCCCTCTTTGCCCAAGAGCGGATAACGTCTTGGAATGCTGGGAGCTATTGTTCACGTAAGATAACAAGCCACTTGTTTCCACGTCTGTAAACAAGGCTGGTTGTCCCGACTTCACGGGGTGTGCACATGTCGGTGGGAGGTATGTAGCCGGGAAGTGTGTCAGGATGTATGCTTGACCCTGGTTAGATGAAGGTGGGAGGCATGTAACCTTGTGAGTCTTGATTTTATAAGCCTCTGACTAATGTAATTTGTTGCTCTGGGGATCCTGGATATGGACCTGGTCAGTGTCCCTTGTCCTGGCCAGTGTTTAATAAAGCTTGCTTAGCTCAAAAATTGTAGTAGTCTTATTCTTGCCTAGTGGGATTAACAGTCCTTATGATTTATTTTGGGTAATAGGATTTTTATTACTATTTTAGGCATATGGGTATTGTATGTATATATATATATACATATATATGTATACATATATACATATATATGCATAAATTTTGTATCTGATGCTTTTGGAGGCAGAAGAGTGTATGGAATTCCTGAACTGGAGTTAAAGACAATTGTGAAACTGCCAGTGGCCAGCCCCAACTGGTCTTATTTCTTGTTCTGGTTCTCTTTGAGGCAGCAGAAGGGGAAGTGTATAGGAGGGTTAAGACTTGGTCTTATGAGATGTTTAGGGTTGTTGTATAATAATAAATGTTTTCCGATCTCAAATCTAAGTCACTTTGCTTCAGTACCTGACCTGTCTTCTGAGTTCCTCTGAGACAAGAAACTGTTTGTTACCTCATCCTAAAACAGCAAAGTAACCTTTGTTCTATCTCCGCAGAACTGCAGGGCTCTAACTTTCAGCCTGCGAGTTGAAGTGACAGGAAGAAAAGGGGACACTTTGAAAAGTGATTTTTTTTGTTTGTTTGTTTGTTTTCGAGACAGGGTTTCTCTGTGCAGCCCTGGCTGTCCTGGAACTCACTCTGTAGACCAGGCTGGCCTCGAACTCAGAAATCCGCCTGCCTCTGCCTCCCAAGTGCTGGGATTAAAGGCGTGCGCCACCACCACCCAGCCTGAAAAGTGATTTTAGCATTTATTTCTAAGTTGTAAAAAAGTTTCCTATGAAAGCTCTCTAAGAAAAGGAGGGGAAAGGGGATCTAGAGAAAGGGGGATAGGCAAGATGTGAAAAAGCCGGAGAAGGAGAATCGCTAAGAAAAGGAGGACAAGGAGAATAATGCTAAGAAAAGGGGGACAAGGAGAATTGCTAAGAAAAGGGGGACAAGGAGAATTGCTAAGAAAAGGGGGACAAGGAGAATTGCTAAGAAAAGGGGGACACGGAGAATCGCTAAGAAAAGGGGGACAAGGAGAAATGCTAAGAAAAGGGGGACAAGGAGAATTGCTCTCCTCTCTTTGTCCTCAGCACTTATATATATTTCAGAATACATGATCACATGGTAAAAAGTTCATCACGAGTTTACACATAAATTCAAATCATAAAGTGAATAAGAAGTTTACAACAAGCCGGGCGGTGGTGGCACACACCTTTAATCCCAGCACTTGGGAGGCAGAGGCAGGCAGATTTCTGAGTTTGAGGCCAGCCTGGTCTACAGAGTTCTAGGACAGCCAGGGCTACACAGAGAACCCCTGTCTCAAAAAACCAAAACCAAAACCAAAAAAAAAAAAAAGAAGTTTATGACAGAGAATGTTTACATGCATAGTCATTAGAAATAATTATCTGGCTAAGCATCCATCACCTGTCACAGCTCCACAGGTGCATGGAGAGTTAAAAACCATAACTACATTAATAGTGAAGTCTTGTATAGATGAACTCAGTCAATATTTTACCTTCTGTTCTAGTGCCTATAATAAATCATAGTTCCCTTTTTTATGACCTTTGGTTATGGGTTTTTCAAAAATATTTATTTATTTATTATATGTAAGTACCCTGTAGCTGTCTTCAGACACAGAAGAGGGCATTGGATCTCATTACAGATGGCTGTGAGCCACCATGTGGTTGCTGGGATTTGAACTCAGGACCTTCGGAAGAACAGTCAGTGCTCTTAGCCACTGAGCCGTCTTTCCAACCCTGGTTAATGGTTTTACAAGCTCTTGGAATGTGCTCTGAGTAACAGAATACCTGCTTACAATCTCAGAAGCAATTAACTGGCGATACTAAAGACTGGCAGAGTTCTCATTGCAGATTTGACATTAGAAAGGATTTAATTTAAGAGAGCTTAATAATGCTATAATTTTAGGAATTCTTATAGGATCATCATTAAGGATTAAGAAATCATCTATTTGTCTATCACTAAAGACAGTACATCTTCATTGCTCTGCAGAGATATGCTCAAAAGGTTGGGCTAATAACTAGTGATTGCTACACATGTTTAGTAATAACAGGAAAAGCACGTTAATAGCAGGGATCTTTCCTAAAATGAATTTCTCCTGGGCCTTGCCTATCAGAGAAAATCTGTCATGGATTTTTTTTTTTTTAATCTAAGGCAGACCATCTCAGGAAGATCACCTGCAAGTTGTTAGCTTGTCCTATGTCAGCTCCTGACATGAACCACCATGTGAGACCTGGGAATCTAAGGCAGGTCCTTAGGAACAGCAACTAGTACTCACAATTGCTAGACCATCTCTCCAGTCCAAGGGATCATGTGATTTTTGAAAACTATGACGCCAGAAGCTAGGAAAGCACTTTAACTGGCAAAGAAACTCTGGCTAATTCTGTGCAGATAGAAAACATCCAGCAAAAGCCAAGATCCTATTTCTCTTGTTTGTAGGTGTAGCTAGAGACAGAATTTTCATCCACGCGTTTGCATGCTGCTGCTTTTACTCCTGCTATTAGAAATACGTTCAGGGTCACAAAGAAACTGCCGCTCTCAGGGTCAGGACAAGGCAGGTCTTACTTCTGATCAGATGGGCATGCCATTCAGAAAAGCAGAAGAGCAAGCACACGCAGCAGGAAGCACACTCGGTTCTAGGTGGTAACCGAATCTGTTCCCTCACTGCCTGGGGTCAGACCTCACACCTGTCCAGATTGGCTAGTTGTTTTTTTGTTTGTTTTGTTTTGTGTTGTTTTAAAGAATTGGTATAACAGACATTAAGAAAGGAGAAAGAGTGCCGGGTGGTGGTGGCGCATGCCTGTAACCTCAGCACTCTGGGAGGCAGAGGCAGGCAGATTTCTGAGTTCAAGGCCAGCCTGGTCTACAGAGTGAGTTCCAGGACAGCCAGGGCTATACAGAGAAACCCTGTCTTGAAAAAAACAAATCCATCCGGGCGGTGGTGGGGCATGCCTTTAATCCCAGCACTTGGGAGGCAGAGGCGGCAGAGGCAGGTGGATTTCTGAGTTCGAGGCCAGCCTGGTCTACAAAGTGAGTTCCAGGACAGCCAGGGCTACACAGAGAAACCCTGTCTCGAAAAACCAAGAGAGAGAGAGAGAGAGAGAGAGAGAGAGAGAGAGAGAGAAGAGAGCCATTGCTCCAGGACATGAAGTTCTGGGAATGTGAAAGTGGAGCCTTTTAAAAATAAGTTTTACCAGGTCAGGGTGGCTAAGACGCTTGGCTAAAAGTTTTACCAGGTAGGGAGATAAAAAGATTTAGCTTCTTTGTGAGAAACAGAAGTTTCACAGAAAAGACAAATACTTAAAGTTTCTTATACTAGCACTGCTTGTGAAAAACATTAGTTTAAATGATAGGGACGTTTCCTTTCTGTTTATCAAATAAGATTTTGTTGTTAGACATCCCAGCACTTAGGAGGTCAAGGCAGGAGGATCAGGAGTCCAAGGTTATTTTGGTGTCACGATGAGTTCAAGGACAGACAAGGTTACATGAGACCCTGACTCCAAGTCAAGAAAACAAAACAGAAAAGCCACCAAATGTTATTGACTTTAAATCACACAGTTTCTGCTTGGAGGACAGTGATGCGTGTTTCAGCTCATTGAATGAAAATTGTCTGGGGACTAGATTAGCCCAGAGAGGTAAGGTAAAACAATAAAATGATCCTTTATGATGTTCTTCCATACTCATAGGTCAGCAGAGAGGCTTCCTGCAGCACCAGCAGATGATGACAGAAGCAGAGAGCCACAGCCAGATACTGTGCAGAGAGAGAGTCTAAATTAGAGGTCTCCGTCGAAGCTCTCACCTCAGAGCTCAGAGAGTCCTGTAGAAGGGGAGACAGAAAGATAAGAGTCAGAGGGCACGGAGGACAGCAGGATGACAGGGCCCCCCCAATCATCTCAGCAGGCACATATGAGCTTACAGAGATGAAAGCAGAAAGCATGGGGCCTCCATGGTTCTGTACCAGGTCCTCTGCATATACACATATACATATACACATACGCATATGCATATCATATACATATACGCATATGCATACACATATACATATACATATACATATATTAGCTTAGTATTTTTATGGGACTCCTGACTGTAAGAACCAGAGGGTCTCTGACTCAGTCTGTAAAATCAAAACAGGAACAATACACCTTGCAAGTTAGCTCAAGACCAAAACAGAAAAAATATACCATGCAGGTTAAGGGTTCTGTTTACAGTTAAGACAGTTGAGAATATAGGTTTCTGTTTGTCCTGTGCAAGTTTATGGTTGCTATTTGTAGTTAAGAATAAATTCCTGGCCGGGCGTGGTGGCGCATGCCTGTAATCCCAGTGCTTGGGAGGCAGAGGCAGGCGGATTTCTGAGTTTGAGGCCAGCCTGGTTTACAGAGTGAGTTCCAGGACAGCCAGGACTACACAGAGAAACCCTGTCTCGAAAAAACAAAACAAAACAAAACAAAACAAAACAAAAAAAGAATAAATTACTGGTTTTTAGATCTGATGTAAACTGCAAGACATGTTTTTCAGCCTACACTAAACTTGTGACACAGTTCATATGGTGTATATCCTTACCCTTGTCCCTTCCCTTTCATTCTTTCTAACAATGAATATCTGCTGACTCTCACGCCTGTCTCTCCTTATCTCTCCTATAAAAGGGACCACCAAAGACACAATCCACATACCAAATGATGTCCGACAAGAAGGAAGGAGTGGACCCTGGTTCTGGAAAGGCTCAATGCATCAGTGTAGGGGAATACCAGAACAGGGAAGTGGGAAGGGGTGGATGGGGGAACAGGAGGAGGGAAAAGGGCATGTGGGACCTTTGGGGGTGGGGAACCAGGAAAAGGGAAATGAAATGTGAATATAGAATATATCCAATAAAAAAGGGGGGGGACTTCCGGAGGTCAACAGGGGCCACTCTCTCAAACCCTGACTTAGGGTGAGACAGCCAGTTGGCTGGTTCCAGGTGCACCCCAAAACATGGCTTGCTTTGACTGGACATTTGTGGATTTGGTCTTTTCTCCTCGAAGTCCTCAGATTTAACATATTGTTTGCTCTTTGGATTCTTTTTCTACTTTGGGTTGTGTGTCCAACTTCGATATGGAAGGTTTTGTTTCATCTTACTATACTTTATTTTGTAATGATTGTTTGTTATCTCTCAGAAGCCTGTTCTTTTCTAATGAGAGACAGAAAGGGAGTGGAACCAGAGGGGAGGGGGGTTGAGGAGGGGAGAAACTGGGAGGAGCAGCGAAAGTGGAAACTATATTCAGGATATATTGTATGCGAAAAGCATCTATTTTCAAATTTAAAAATGTCTGAGAATTCCAATTTTTAACCCAGTAAAGCTTCCAGTAAAACAGATAAAGCAACAGTTTCTCACGGCTGGGATTAAATACGAAAGATCTAATCACGAATCTTTATGATGTGGGATCATCGAAAGAAATACAAAATATGAGCCGTTTCTATCAAATACTATAAAACTTGTGTTTGGGACTTAGGACAAATAATTAAAATCTTTTATCTCCCCCCACCTTTTAAGACTGTCATGCAAATGTTTTGAGACTTCTTTATTTCCCATGTCCCAATTCTTTTCAGACTACACAGTTGAATGGGATTATGAGGTTGGACCCCATCAGTGGGACGAAGACACAGCCACCACCTGGGTTATGATACAAAGCAAGTGTGCTTCCCCGCTTTGGCTTTGTTTGTTTGTTTGTTTGTTTGTTTGTTTTTTGAGACAGGGTTTCTCTGTGCAGCCTGGCTGTTCTGGAACTCACTCTGTAGACCAGGCTGGCCTCGAACTCAGAAATCTGCCTGCCTCTGCCTCCCAAGTGCTGGGATCACAGACGTGCGCCACTCGGCGCACTTCCCCTCTTGATGAACAGTAAAGCTTCCTGACCCAGACACTTCCGTTGCAGTGTTGATGACCTCTGGAGCCTGGAACATACTTCTAACATCATTGCAAAACACTTGATGGGACAGTTTGATTGTAATGCAATGATATCCGTTCTGAGAAGGTATTTCCTGAGACTCGCAAAAAGGACAGGCGCTTTTGGGAAGATTCGAAGATTCATGTAGCTGCTTTAAACTCTATCATGTTAGGGTGTTAAACAAGAAACTGAGGCGCTGAGGTGCTGAGGTACGACAGCATTCTGAAAAGAGCTCAATGATGCCTCCAAAAAAGAAACACCCACCCACCACCAGCAACAACCCCCCCCCCAAGTCTCAAGTTCAAACACATGATAGCCTGTCTTGCTTCACCTTTGATGGTCTGCACCCCATTCCCCTCCCCCCCCCCACACACACCTTTTCTCCTCTTCCTCCTTTCATTTGAAAACTTGGACACGTTCCTTAAGTAACATGGACATTGGAATAAGACAGACGGTGTAAAAGCCAAAGTTATTTATAGAGTGAATGTTTATACTCACAGCCAAGCTGTGAAAGTGCCGAATTAAACAACCTGGTGATAACCTATGTGCTTTTCTTGTTAGTAACAGCAGTTGTTAAAAATTCACAGGGAAAAGATTAAAATCCAGAGAGATAATATCTCACAAGCAAACAGAACCCCGGAGGGCTGTGCCCTCTGACAGAAGTCCAGTTTGGTTTCATTTCAGATGACAAATCTTTATCACTTCCCCCTCAAGCAACAAAGACCGCTCTATACCTCATCCGTGGAGAGACTGAATTTTCCAGTTTCTTCCAGAAGGAAGTAGAGCATTGATAAAAACACAGATAAAAGTTACTTTACTATCATTACCCAAACATTTGATGAGAGGAACACAAAAATATTTGATAAAATTTAAGTTCATAAAAACAAAAAGACTAGCACTGTGTAATTCTGAGGGATTGTTTTCTTTCAACTTTCTTGACATTTTCCTTGTTAGTGTACATTGGTTAGACAAACTAATAGTTCTCACTATTATGTTTTTATACATATTGAATTTCTTCTCAATCACTTACTTTAAGATATAAGCTGGTGCTACAGTTTCAGTCTATTTTTCTAAGTTACTTGTCTCATTGATTTTCTGTATTAACTAGTTCTCTCTCTCTCTCTCTCTCTCTCTCTCTCTCTCTCTCTCTCTCTCTCTCTTCATTTTACATCCTGATCATGGCCCCTCCTGCCCCACCACAGTCCCATGCCTTCTCTGAGAGAGTGGAAGCCCCACCCCCATTCCCCATCCCTCCACCCTAACTCACCAAGTCTCTGCGGCTTAGATGTTTCTTCTCCCACTAAGGCCAGAGAAGACATCTGAGTTAGGGGACAGGGTTTCACAGACAGGCAGTGGCTTTGGGATAGCCCCTGCTCCAGTTGTCGTTTCTATGACAAAACACATTACAAAATCAACTTAAGGAAGTAAGGGTTTGCTTTATTTCACAGTTTGAGAGTGCAGTCTGTAATGGTGGGGAGATCAATGTGGCAGGGGCTTGAAGGTCCCATTTTCTCACATTGTAGAGAAAATGAATACTGGTTCTCATTTCACTTTCTTTCTTGAACAAAGACAAGGGACCCCCTGGCCATGGAATGATGTTACCCACATTTAGGGTAGGTCTTCGATCTCTATTAACCTATTTATCTCTTACAGATGAGGAGTCTCTTCTGTATTCTATCTAGGTCCTGTCAGGTTGAAAATCAATGTTAACGGCCAGGCTTTCCCAGCTCCGTTTTTTAAAGCAATGTTTTATTTATTTGAGAATTTCATGAGACATGTTTCGAGCACATTTGTGCCCTTCCTCCAGCCCCTCCCAGATCCCCACCCACTTCCCTCTTTCTTAAACAGCAAACAAAACAATACAAAAAAAAAAAAAAAAACCGAAGTTGCCTGACTACTTCTGGGTGTGGTATAGGTCCCACCTGGAAGTGTGGTCACTATGCCCAGTGTCACTCCAAAGAACAGAAGTTACTTTCCTTCCCTCAGGAACAGGTGCCAAGTGTCAACAGGCTTGGGATGAGGCTATGGCTACCCCAGCTCTCCCATGCTGGAATTTTGTCTGGCTTAAGCTTGTGAAGGTTTGCTCATGCTGTCCATCTCTGTGAATTTGTATTCACATCTATCTGCCTCGTTGTGTCAGAAATACAGTTTCCTTAAAGTCATACCCCACATCTGGCTCTCATCTTTCCAGCCCCTCCTCCTTCCGGGGAGGGGTGCGATACAGACTCCCATCCAAGCCTGATTATGCCAGAGTCTCCTGTTCTCCGTAGGTTGACCAGTTGTGAATCTCTGTTTTAATGTCCATCGATTGCTTCTCTGACGAGGATACAGTGATACACTGATCTATGCATAGCAGTAGGTCATTGGGAGTTGTTTGATTACTGTGTGTGTTTAACAGAGTATTAGTAATAAGTTTTTCTCCAGGACTCATGACAGGTGTAGCTTCAGGTTCTTGGCTTCATCGACAGTGTCAGGTATGGGCTCTGTCTCTTGCAGTGAGCTTCAAGTCCAATCAAAAATGGTTGGTTACTTCCACACATGCCTTTTTACCCACAGTTTTACCACCTGATACCACTTCTTATCAACACTGGTTATACTGACAGGGGTAAGATAAAATCTCAAAATCATTTTAATTTGCATTTCTCTGATGGCTAAGGATGTTGGACATTTTAAAATTGTTTTCCTGTTATTTGTGGGGTTTTTTAATATACAAAATTATTTAATGGCAAGAGTAATGAAGAGTACTACATAGAGGTAATCTGTTCCACCAGACGGAAACCTTTATATTAATGTTTGCAAGTACAGACCTATAAAATACCTTAGCCAATAGAAAACCGAGTCCAGACCTGAATTAAAAAAAAAAAAACAACTAAATTTCCCTTTACTTCTTTTATTATATATTTTTATTCTTCTCTCATATATTATATCCAGACCAAAAATTTCTCTCTCTTCCCCCTCCTAAAAATTGTCCCCACCTCCCCTCTCCTCCCAGATCCATCCTGCCTCCATTTCCCTTCAGTAAAAGATATCCCTCCCAGGAATATCAACCAACCATAGTATAACAAGTTACAGTCAGACTAGGCTCAGACCCTCATATCAAGGTTAGACAAGGCAACGCAGGAGGAGGTAAAGGGTCCCAAAAGCAGGCAGAAGAGTCAGAGACACCCCTGCTCCCACTGTTAGGAGTCCCACAAGAACAGCAAACTACACAACCATAACATGTATGCAGAGGACCCAGGTCAGATCCAGGCAGGCCCCTTGACTGTAGACCAGTCTCTGGGAGTCCCTATGATCCCTGGTTAGTTTATTCTGAGGGCTGTGCTCTTGTGGTGTCCCTGACACTTCTGATACCTATAATCCTTCTTTCCCGTCCTCTACGAGATTCCCTGAGCTCCATCTAATGTTTGGCTCTCTGCATCTCCTATCAGGTGCTGGATGAAGCCTCTCTGATGATGCTAGGTTCCAGTCTATGAGTTTGTTTCTTGTTTTTGTTTTTCCAGTCTTGTTTGGTTTTATCCTAGGTCTCTGGGCTGTTGAGCCTCTGGTTCCTGGCTCTCCAGGCAATGCCAGGTGTGAGCTTCCTCTTGCGGCATAGACCTCAAGTCATTGGTCAGCCACGCCCTACAAGTTTCCTGCCACCTTTACTCCAGCACATCTTGCAGGCAGGACTAATGGTAGGTCAAAGGCTTTGTGGCTGGCAATCCCCCCTATTGTGTCCCAGTCCCGCCACTGGAAGCCTTACCTAGTTACAGAGGATGGCTGGTTCAGGATCAGAGCCCCCATTACTAGGAGTCTTTGCTAGAGTCACCCTAATAGATTCCAGAGAGTTTCTATTGCATTGGGTTTCTACCCCCTCTCTTGTCCCCCAAATGACCCTTAATTCCAGTCATCTGTCCAAGTACTCCACCCAACCTAGTCTATCCGGCTACTATCCCCACCTGCCTCCAGTCCACCTATGAAATCTATTCAGTTTTCTCTCCCCTTCCCAGGGAGATCCATTCACACACACACACACACACACACACACACACACACACACTTTTAAAACATCATTATTATTCCCCCCCCCACTGTCTTAGTTACTCCTCTATTGATGTGAAGGGACCCATGTCAAATACAACATATAGAAGAAAACATTTAATCTGGGGCTTGCTTAGAGTTTCAGAGAGGAAGTCCATGGCCATCATGGCAGTAAGGCAGGCATGACACTGGAGCAGTAACTGAAAGCTTATATATTAAGACAGCAGCAGCAGCAGGAGAGAGAGAGAGAGAGAGAGAGAGAGAGAGAGAGAGACAGAGACAGAGACAGAGACAGAGACAGAGACAGAAGTACAGATTTCACAGGACTAGCTGTGACACCTACTCCAACAAAGTCTCACTTTCTCTAACAAGACCACACCTCCTAATCCTTCCCAAACAGTTCCACAAACTGCAGACAAAGCATTCAAACATATTGGGGGCCAGAGTCATTCAAACTACATTGTGTGTGTGTGTGTGTGTGTGTGTGTGTGTGTGGTCTAGAAATTCTAGATCCTGACCTTCTGTCAGATATTTAATGGGTAAAGTTTTTGACCATTCCATAGGCTGCCTCTTCACTCAAACGATAAGGGTCCTTGCTTTACTCAAGCTTTTGAAGGTTTCATGAGGTTCTGTTCATCAGCTGCTGGTTTTAATTCCCATGCTATTTGCATCCTGTTAGGAAAGACCTCTTTCCTGTGCCAGTGAACTCAAATATATTCTCTACTGTTTCTTCTAAGTTAGGGTATCATGTCTCATGCTGAGGTCCTTGATTCACCTGGAATGAGTTCTGTGTGGGGTGAAAGGTATGAATCTAGTTCCCCTCTTCTACAGGCACTTATCCAGTTTGATCATCACCATTTGTTCAAGAATCTGTCTTGTTTCCAGTGTAATTTTGGCTTCTTTGTCCAAAATCATCAGGTGTGCACAGGTGTATGGGCCTATCTTTGGGTTCTCAACTCTAGTACATGTCTATTTTTATAACAATACTATGCTGTTTTTTATTACTCTAGCTCCATAATACAATTTAAAATCAGGAGTAGGGATACTTCCAGGAGTTGTTTTGTTGTTCAGGATTACCTATCTTGTTTATATGTTTGTGTATTTCTGTACATATTTTAATATTAGTTTTTCAATTTCTGGGAAGAGTTGTATTGGATTCTGACAGTGTTTGCCTCAACTCTGGAGACTAATTTTGGTAGGATGGCCATTTTCACAATACTGGTCCTACCAATACGTGAGCATGGGAAAGTTTCCAAACTCTGATGCCCTCCTAAAAAAAAAAAAAAAGTTATGATACATGTGTCTCACTTCCGTAGAGTTACTACAAGACATTTTTGAGACAATTAAGAAAGGCATTGTTTCCCTGATGTCTTTCTTGGAGTGTTGTTGTTAGTAGTTTCCTCTGAGATGAAAACATTCCATCTTGGAGGGAACTTTGAGATGGGATGTTTACAGGGGCGGAAACAACAGGATGTTTTAGGGGAAGTGAAATCCCGCAGGGCCGCTCATTAAGATAGAAATAACCTGCCCCTTGAGGCCTTATAGGTGTGGCTGCTGTGTCACATGTGGGTTAGTAGGTGGCAGAGAGGAGAGTTACTGTGTCTAGGCTCAGTATTCCGGCCTGTGAACATCTGAATGATTAGTAGCCTAACACTCCAGGAAAAACATCAGGCCTAAGGCAACCACCAGTATGGTGCCACAGAGCCTGTACAGGGAGCTAGCCTGTGACGACCACAAGTCCAGGGCTGCACAGGTCTGGATGGGCTTCTGGAGCAGGGAGTGAGCTGGAGACTAAAGAACCCACCTGCGACCATGGACCCTCTGCTGGAGTTAGCCCAGGACAGTCTATCCCCGAATGGGGCCATAGGCAGGCCCAGGCGAGGAACAAGCCCAACACAACCACTCAGGGAGCTAGCCTGAGATGACCATCAGCCCGGTGCTTCGCAGGCCTGTGGGGCACAGACCATGTCCGAGATACTGCCCGCATGGTGCCAAAATGCACAGGTGGGACACAGAACTCCCGAGACCACTCCTGAGATGACCCCCGACACTCAGAGACTCCTGACACCACTAAGAGGAGCAAGGAAGTGGTGTGGAAATGGAAGAGAAAGAAACAGAAAGACGTGGGCACAGTGAAGAGAGGCAGAACTGGAGGGTAGTGAGGAAAAACCTGATGTGGGAAGAAATGATGACAACAGGGACCACGGTGGGATCCTGGCCTGTGCTGCCACTGGAGGCCACGTCTGACTCCGTGACCCTGTAGCAGCAGGGGTCTGTTACCACCAAAGGCCACCCACCCAGATGTCCTTGCCGCCGCCAGGGGACATGTCCATGTCTGAGGGTTGTGCAGAGCTGGCTCCGTGCATCTCCTGGGCATCTTGTGAGAGCCGGTCCTAGGGCCGCGAGATCAGGAGAGCTGGCTTCACCACTAGCCAGCTGTAGTACTCGAAGGATGGGCCCCACACATCGCCCAGGAAGCACAGGAGAACTGGGCCTGCCACTCATCTCCCTACAGTGACATAGGTGAGGGATTGGTCCCCACTGGTCCCTTGACACCTGTGCATTCGAGAGACCTGGCCCTGGGGTCATGTGAGCAAGAGAGCTGCCCTCGTCCTTCGCCAGCTCTAGCACCCCGGAGAACCCGCCCTGCACCTTGCCTGGGCAG
This sequence comes from Apodemus agrarius, assembly GCA_964023405.1. NCBI lineage: Eukaryota > Metazoa > Chordata > Mammalia > Rodentia > Muridae > Apodemus > Apodemus agrarius. Next base: position 118,164,115 of record OZ030009.1, on the reverse strand, counting down.
CTAGGTAGAGCTGATCCTGAGGGTGGGGCCAGAGGGCGTGAGTGTGGGAGAGCTGGCCCTGAAATGTGTCTGTTGTGCTGTGACATTGGTGAGAAAGACATGCCTTGCCCTAACCTCGACCCGTGCCACCTATGGCAGCCCGGAGAGCTGGACCTGAGCTTGAGGTTGGAAGGCGGCTTGCCCTGCCCTTTCTCGCAAAAGTTCCCCCTTCCCCTACCTTCGATCCTTCCGCAAGCGCAAGGCTTCCTCCCCCTCCCTGGCCGCTCTGAGAGGACCCGGTCTGGCGCTGGAATATCACTGTCCCCACTTCCACAGAGGCACCCCTTAATGAAAACACCTCAAGGAGCCACAGATGATAGCTCGAGTAGACAAATGGCAACCCCCTCCCCCACCTCCGTGTCTCACTGATAAACGGCTGAGCACTTCCAGGTGCGGATGGGGACGGTGCCTGTCCTTGGAAGAGAAACCCCAAAGCCAAACAGTCTTGTGAAGATTAGGGTCCCACATTCGGATCATGAAAGGGAGGCAATCAGGGGTCATGGACAGCTATAGGCAGCCGTAAATCACACTAGTTCCTGATAGCACCATAAAGATACTCCTTAGGTCAGAAGAGCTCCCGGCCACACCATCCCACCCTGCCACCTGAACAAACAGTATCATGTTTGAAAAATGACTTATCTCATCAGCTCCCCCATCACCCTAATGTCCAAAGAATCCCTAACTACGCTGTATATAAATGTGAAGGCTTCTAGGCTCGAGGTCACACTGTGCAGTGGGAAAGTTTGTGATCAGAGTCTGACTCAAAGACTCTTATGCATAATTGCATCGGGCCTGCAGTTCTTGAGCTCTTCTGGGGTTCCTGTTGAATCGGGGACACAACAAGGTCATTGGAGCAGGAGAGTGGGCCCTGATTTTTGGGATAATGTTCTTGTGTACTGTGTAAAGATTATCTCTGTACTGTGCAGATTTGATTATAGGCGGTTTTTTAGTATTGTTAAGCATCTCCTGCTGTATTTTGTAAACAAAGCAGAATAATAAAGTGGGACTTCCAGAGAGAGAGAGAGAGAGAGAGAGACAGAGACAGAGACAGAGACAGAGACAGAGACAGAGACACAGAGAGAGACACACACAGACAGACAGACAGACTCTGAAGGAGCCAGGTAGCAGAGATTCAGCCAGCTGGACATGGAGGGAAAAGCAGGTTGGGAAGGAAGAAGAGCTAACTAACCAGCCCTGTGGCAGACCTTAGATAAGTGGAAACAGGATATTTGAGTTATGAATTAGTGGGAAACAATGCCTTGCAATAAGGCCAAAAGGTTATAAATAGATATAGTCTCTGTGTCATTTTTTGAAAACTGGGACGGGCACATAAAGGCCCACAGTTACAGCTTGTCATAGGCTCGGATGAGCTAGTCCCAAGGGTATGATAGCTGGAGAGCTGGCTCTGTCACTTGCTGGTGGTGTCATTGGAGGGGCCAGCCAGGACAGGGCAGGAGAGTTCACCCCAATAGAATAGAAGAGTTGGCAGCTGACCAGCTCAGGTACCTCTCAGGCCCAGATCCAGGACTTTGAATTGCCCTACCCCAACATCTACACCATCAAATGAGCTGCTGGAATTCATGAATGGGCCAGTCCTGCAGATCTAATACTACAGGATCTCCATGACACAGGGCAACAAGAAGACATACAAGAGGAGTCCCAGTGAAGTCCCAGTTTTGATAGTGTAGCAGAAGCCAAAAGCCTCATACCAGGCCAACGACTTATTGCAATGACATTTGCAAGCAACGTGTGGACAAAAGGGTATTGTAGATTCTGTATGACAAGTTCTCCAAAGAGGAGACTGTCTCCTGGAGCTGGGGAGCTCTCCTAGCTAGAAGTTATTTCTGAGCTGTAGCTCTCACAGCAGTTTGCTTTGCTTCCAACTTCCCCCCTTCCTAGTAGCCCGGGGCTAAGAAAATCCAAGCAAGTAAGATTTATGAGTCCGTTCTTTTGAAGTAAAATCGCTGGCCAAAAAACTCTTTTCTTAGAACTGCAATGCTTTGCCTCATAATTACATTAACCTCCCAACAATATGTAAATTTATATGGCTATGTAGATGAGAGTGGCTCTGACACTGTGGTATGAAAAGCATTGATTAAGCACAATGAATATCAAGAAGTTTTTACAGATGAAAGCTAAAAGTCAGGTAAAGATTACTTACGGAAGCTCATTAAGACTCAGGTGGTCTGACCAAACGTCCTTTGAACTCTCTTTAAAAGTTTCTTAACTACAAATGATTCTGTATCAGGCTAGAATTTGTTACACGAGAAACATTATACCTGACTGATTTAACATTTCCTTGTGCCAAAGGTTATGCTAATTGTTCTTTGTGCCTGCTTTACTGGATACATCTTTTGATATGGAAATATCGACCCCCTCATGCTTGAAAGCTCTTGCTTCAGAGCAGCAAAATACACTCAGATTCAAAACTGCCTCTGCGTTTGTGTCTGTTTGTCACCGCCAAGCCTGTACCTTCCTGGACACCAAACCCCTGATTTCCTGCGGTTGAGACTCCTAACTGAGTTGGTCTGCAGCAGGGTATACTGTGGGAACACACTGTGACATACCACAGCTTCCGTGAGATTTTATTTTTTTCTGTTGATGAGGAGGTTGCAGGGATGAAGGGTGAATATGAGGGGAATGAGAGATGAGTGGGATTGGGGTGCATTATGTGAAATCCACAAAGAACCAGTAAAAACTTGAAAAAAAAAGATAGAAGAAATAAACAGTTGAAAATGCCTTCACACAGTCCCTGAAAGTGACCAGATTAATTGGAGCTCTTCTCCTCCAAGAGCAGTAAACACTGTGGAGAGGAGACTCAGCCCAGCCAGGTCGCCTGGAAGGAACAGAGACTAGCCAAACCGTCTAGAAGAAACCTGGTGGAGGAGGTGACTAGAAGACATTCATCTGAGAGAGACACTCACAGTCCTGCTGAGCTGATTCCAACAATATTCTCCGGGTTTCCAGCTATTCTGAGCTGTCACCCAGCATGGGTGACATGCTTTGGTGATGGCTGTCTTTGGAGCTCCTGTACGTTACATAGAACTCATTGGTTCACCAAGTGGTGCTTTAGTGCTATCTGTACTTTGGTCCGTCCTCAGTTCCCTATCTGGGATGAATACATATTTGGTCACAGATCCCCAAGAATAGTATCACACATGTTTGTCACTTGTATATGGAGAGGCTAACTCTTTATGCGTTGCCCTGCATGCTATTAGTTGTAGAATTTCCTGGTGGTCTTTATGGGTCTTCTATCCATAAAATATTATCATCTATAAATAAGTAATTTTGACTTCTTTCCTTCCCATTTGTATCCCCTTGATCTCTTTCAGCTGTCTTATTGCTTTAGCTAAGACTTCAAGAATGATATTGGACAGGTCTGGAGAGAGTGAACACTCTTGTCTTGTTCCCGGTTGTAATGGAAATGCTTAGATTTTTCTCTCCATTTAGAATGTTGTTGGCTGTGGGCTTGTTGTCTTTATCGTGTTGAGGTATGTTCTCGTGGCTATAGTATCTCCAGGACTTTTATCATAAAAGGATATTGGATTTTGTCAGAGGTCTTTTCTGTATATAGTGAGATGATCATGTGGTTTCTGTCTTTTAGTCTATTAATGTGGTGGATGGTATTTATTGTTTTATATATGTTGAGCTATCTCTGAATCTTTGTGATGTGGATAATCTTTTGGATGTGTTATTGAATTAGTTTTCAAGTATTTTATTGAGAAATTTCACATCTATGTTCATAACAGATATTGGTTTTGTGTGTGTCTGTGAGAGAGAGGGGGGGTTGGTAGTAAAGTGGTACTGGCTTCATAAAGAGAAGTTGGAAAGATTCCTTAAGTTTCTTTTTTTTTTTTTTTTTTTTTTTTTTTGGTTTTGGTTTTGGTTTTTCGAGACAGGGTTTCTCTGTGTAGCCTGGGCTGTCCTGGAACTCACTCTGTAGGCCAGGCTGGCCTCGAACTCAGAAATCCACCTGCCTCTGCCTCCCAAGTGCTGGGATTACAGGCATGCACCACCACGCCCGGCTAAGTTTCTATTTTTTTAAAATATTTTTTAAAGATTTACTTATTAGCTGGGTGGTGGTGTTGCATGCCTTTAATCCCAGCACTTGGAAGGCAGAGGCAGGTGGATTTCTGAGTTCGAGGCCAGCCTGGTCTACAAAGTGAGTTCCAGGACAGCCAGGGCTACACAGAGAAACCCTGTCAAAAAAAAAAAACCCACAAAAAATTTACTTATTTATTTTATGTACATGGGTCAACCGTTGCTGTCTTCAGACACACCAGAAGAGGGCATCTGATTTCATTACATATGGTTGTGAGCCACCATGTGGTTGCTGGGAATTGAACCCAGGACCTCTGGAAGAGCAGTCAGTATTCTTAACTGCTGAGCCACCTCTCCAGCCCCTTAAGTTTCTATTTTATGAAGTGGTTTGAAGAGTGCTGGTGTTAGTTGTTCCTTGAAGGTCTGGTAGAATTCTATAATGACATACCCCAGGCTCTTTTTAGTTGGGAAAGTTTCCCTGTCAGTAGATTCTATAGATCTATATAAACTATTTACTTTATCTTGATATAACTTTGGTAAGTTACATATATCTAGAAATGCATTCATTTCTATTAGATTTTCCAGTTTTGTAGGATTCAATAATTTAAAGCATGACCTTATGATTTCCGCATCTCCACAACGTCTGTTGTAATGTCTCTCTTTTCAACTCTAAATTTATTCATCTGGATTCTTTCTTTTAGGTTAATTTAACCAAACGGTTTGAATAGGTTTGGCCCCCATAGATTCATGCGTTTGAGTACCTGGCCTATGAGGAGTGGCACTATTAGGAGGCGTGTTCTTGTTGGAGGAAGTGTGTCACAGTGAGAATGGGCTTTGAGGGCTATCTGTAGAAGACAGTCAGTCCCCTTTTGCCGCCCTCGGATCAAGTTGTAGAACTCTCAGCTCCCCCAGCACCATGTCTGCCTACACGTCTTGCTTCCCACCATGATGGAATTCATAAAGTGTTTATTATTAATTCATAGTTAGAAGCATAAGAAGGAGAAGGAGAGAACAGAACTCCTGTGGAATTACAAATTTCACATGATTTCTGCTCTAGACAATGCTATATTTTCTTTAAAGATTGGTTTTTTTTTTTTTTTAAGTTTCTGAGACAGGACAGTGTGGTGGTTTGAATATTCTTGGCCCATGGGAAGCAGCATCATTAAGAGGAATGAGCCCATTGGAATTGGTGCAGCCTTGTTGGAGGAAGTGTGTCACTGGGCAACAGGCTCTGAGGACTCCGAGTGCTTAAGCTGTCAAGTGTGAAAGAGTCTCCTTCTGGTTGCCTTCAGCTCAGGATTTAGAACGTTCTTCTCTTCCAGCACCATGTCTGCCTAGATGCTGCTATGCTTCCTGCCATGATGATAATGGACTGAAGCCTTGAAACCGTAAGCCTGTCTGAATTAAATGTTTGTATTGATAAGAGCTGCTTTGGTCATGGTATCTTCATAGCAATGGAAACCCTAAGACAGAAGTTGATACTAGGAGTAGAGTCTTGCTATGACAGGCCTGACCATGTTTTTGTTTGGGGGAATGTAGATTTGGAACTTTGGATTTGGAAAGCAGTGGAATGCTTTAATTAAGAATATGGAAGACGCCGGGCAGTGGTGGCGCACGCCTGTAGTCCCAGTACTCTGGGAGGCAGAGGCAGGCAGATTTCTGAGCTCGAGGCCAGCCTGGTCTACAGAGTGAGTTCCAGGACAACCAGGGCTATACAGAGAAACCCTGTCTCGAAAAAAACAAATCCAAAAAAAAAAAAAAAAAGAATATGGAAGATGGAAGACATTGGTGCTGAGGGTGATGGCTCAAAAGGTTTCAGAGGAGAAGAAATTTAATGTTTCCTAGAGATTATTCTTGTGATATTTTGGTGAAGCATGTGGCTGCTTTCTTGCCTTTATCTAAAGAGTCTGCCTGAGGCAAAGATGAAGAGATTTAGATTAATTACACTGGCAAAGAAACTCTCAAAACCTAGTTTATAAATTGTCCTGTAGTTCAACTTATGAGGAGTCTTTTGATCAAACATAGCAAGCTTAGAAAGGAAAAATACAAAATGTATGGTTCAAGTAATAAAGAGGCACCAGGAAGTGGAATGGCGTTAAAGCATATGTTCAAGGAAATTAAATGGGATTAAGGGGTTGCTGACCTCAGAGCAAGATCTCACCCAGCTAGTCTTATTGTTTATGTGTTCGCAGTTGAGCAAGTAATAGTTACGTCATGTTTGTCATTATTACCTGGTTACTGTTTTCATTTGGATTTATAATCTGGAATGAACTACAATCCAGAAATGAAGGGCACACCTGTGATCCAGATCTTGAGGCTAGAAGACACAGGCTTCTGACCCAGATCTTGACATAGAGATCTTGAGGAATTGTGGCTATGAAAAGCTTAGGCCCAGGCAAGATAGTAGACACCTTTAATCCCAGGAGACTGAGGCAAGCAGATCTCTGAGTTCAGGGTCCGCCTAGGACAAAGCAAGATCCTGGTGTAGTGGTACACACCTTTAATCTGGGCCACACCTTCTGCTCGAGGCCCACATCAGGACACTGGAAGAAGACTCTCTCCTTCGACTGCTTGGCCTTACTCACCAGCATATCCTACTTCTTCAGGATTCCAGCTTCTACAGAAGACCAGCTGAAACACCCAGCCTCACGGGACTGAGCAGCTACTACACTCTTGGACTTCCCATGCAGGGCTGGCCGTTGTTGGGTTAGTTAGACCACAGTCTGTAAGTCATGACAAGAAAATCCATGAATATAGAGGCCTTCCGTAAGTGCCGTGACTCCAGAGACGCCTGACTAATACAGAGCAGGAGACACTGTGAAGCCACTGCCTCTGCACTTTGACGGTTCCCTTTTGCCTCTACTGTAAAATCCCCTGCGGTAGTGTCCAGAGTACTTTATTAGGAAGCCAGGGTCCTCTGGGCAGACGGTTTCACCAGAAATAATCCTGTGTATACTAAAAGAGGAGGGGGACTTGGCTCAGCAAAATGAGTCAGAGCCATTTCAGGTGATTTGAAAACTGTAGCACAAAAGGAATAAGATGGAGAATCGGGGAAGAGGAGGAGGAGGGACGAGGAAGGAGGGAAGGAAAGCTGGCTCTCCTAGTCCTCTGAGGCTCACGAAATAAACCTAATTTAGCAGTTGAAGCTGCTCTCTTATTCTCTGGACCAATTATCCTTATTTTTTGACTTTTCATTTTACATCTTTTATCCCTGTCTGCTCTGGACTAGGCAGTGCACATTTACAGGGGTGTTTAACTGTAACTGAATCTACTTTATGTTGTGGATTTAAGCGATCTCCTATCAAATCCCACAAAATCATCATTTGGAGACTCCCTTGGCCCTTGTAGGCGACAGTCTCTCTTTAAACTTTCACCTTCACATTCTTTATATTTATAGAACCTTCATTAGGGAACCAAGAGCAGATTTATTTTTAGTGGAAGAACCTCTCCACTCGTGTAAGCAATGTTTTACAGGAATTAGAAGGCAAAAGCAAGCCAAACATTTAAATAGCAAAAAGTGCTCATCGGTTCCAAGTTTTATTCTTGGTTAGTCTGCCTCTTCCTTTCTCTTCACCCCTTCTTAAAAACCCTTTATTCTATTTGCTTACTTATTTTCAGGTGATCCTTAAGTCTGACTCTCGTACTCTGTATATTCACCTCACCTGCACTCACGATTGATGGTCTCAATGTCACTGGACCCGAACCAGGAGCAATAGGGATCCCAAACATTGTAAGTGTTCTGTAGGATGACTGGGGATAAGAAATAAAGAAGATGGGGCTGGAGAGATGGCTCAGCGAGTAAGAGCACTGACTGTTCTTCCGAAGGTCATCAGTTCAAATCCCAGCACCCACATAGTAGCTCACAACCATCCCTAAAGAGATCTGACGCCATCTTCTGGTGTCTGAAGACAACTACAGTGTACTTACATATATTAAATAAATAAGTTTTTAAAAATATAAAGACTATAGAAATAGTATGAGACCAGGACATTTTTTTTTTTTTGGTTTTTTCGAGACAGGGTTTCTCTGTGTAGTCCTGGCTGTCCTGGAACTCACTTTGTAGACCAGGCTGGCCTCGAACTCAGAAATCCACCTGCCTCTGCCTCCCAAGTGCTGGGATTAAAGGTGTGTGCCACCACCACCCAACATGAGACCAGGACATCTTAAATAAGCTAATGACCTATGTCAACAAGTTTATTAGGAAATTCAGCATCTTATAATAATAATAATGGGGGGTGTTGGCCATGGTCAATGAAGAAGAGTAAAATAAATGTTGGTAAAGAAAACACAGGATACCTCAAACACAGTTACCTACAGATAGCTAATCCCAGCCCAGAGGAATGAGTCAGGTCTCCAAAAGCCAACCTTGACTCTTTTGAGGCACAGCTCCAACCCTAGACTGACTGGCTTTGCCAATTCCATCCTTGAACAAGGAGACAGACCTAAAGTTCTATTTGTCCTTTCAACGGGGCTTCTGAGAAAGTCTTGGGTTGGTCTGGCTCCCAACAGCACTACACTAAACTAAAGTAACTGGCACTTCTTAACAGTCCCAAGTTCCTGCTCTCCGGATATTAGATTTAAATTCACATGAGATGTAATCCAGACTGACTTTTGTCTCCTTGATAATGTAATTCTGTCTAGATATATGACTTTGGATCTTGGCTCAACTTAACACTGTCAGCCACACAGCTGACAAATGTCTCCTCCTGGTCCCTTTCTAGAACCCATCTGGGAGAGACTCTAGGCGAGAACTTCCTCTCCTTCCTACATCTGACAGGGGCTTTTAGAGAAGCTCTCTAGAGTGGTATCCCCAAATCACCACACCCGATATCCCAAATTCTGTCTGAAGAAGATAGGCAGAGAGCTCATGTGTGTGCTGGTCCTGACACGGCTGGAAACCACTCTTTTACAGCAGTTCTCTGCTGCCCCTCGCTCTTACAGTCTTTTTATTCCCCCTTTTCTGATGACTGCCTGAGTAGCAGTAAGTTGTTTCCTAGAGCCTAGACAGCAACAGATTCTTAGCCCAATTAAAATCAGACATGGTCTCTGGCTCATGAAGTGTGCATTATATCCAATCAAAAAGTGGTTTGGTACTCCAAAAATATGTATGCTACCCTTGCACAGGGGTATTACCTTGCCAAGCTGGTCATGAGTGTAGCTCACAGTGTTCTGCATCTGAGAAAGACTATTAATAACTTTTCTCCTGTATAGTGTGCCTAGAAACATACGGAAGCTAACCAGCAGGCTTCCGGGTCAGGGCCAGCTGGATTTTTCCACATGCCATGTCTGAAATGTATGGTGTCTTCAATAGCAGGATCTTATCTTCAAGTTCTAGTGTTTTTCTAAATTTGGGTGCCTAAGCATGCTCACAGTTTTCCTTAAATGATGAATACAGTCAACTGTGCACAGAGCCGGTTTAGCAAGGCTGGCACCCCGTTAGCATTTCTTAGAAACACCCCGAATCATGAAGACCAGTAGGCATCTTTGGTCTACTGGAAAACCTGATATATATACATCAATGCATTACATACAATGTCTATTATAATGGCTTTATATACGTGACTTTATCTGGTTTTTGACAAAAATAGGGAGAATTACAGTCTATTTCAGTGGCTTCGTAAGGGAGGTGGGGCAGAAACAGGCAGGGCTTTATTTATTCAACCCCAACTAGAAAAGCCAAAGGAAAGCCTTCAGAGATAAAAGGTAGAATGATTATCAGGTTTCTACGAAAAAATTAGACCAAAATAAGTAAGGAACATGAAACAAACAAAACAACAACAAAAACCCCTGGAAATGTGGGTTAGCATGGACAACAAAGCAAAATGAAATCTTTGAATTACATTCATAGATGAAAGAATCCCAAGACATTGACCAGATCTTCAAAAAAGACACACCCATACAAATAAAAGAAGCCCACAGGATACCAAATATACAACATCATAAAGAAAGACCCCACAGCATATCGTAGTAAAATCACAAAGAAAGCATGTTGAAAGATGGAAGATAAAAAAATGCAAGACACATATAAATGCAAGACACAAAAAACTTATCAGAACAATAGCTGTATCTGCAATGGAGACTTTGAAAGCCAGAAGAGCCTGGAGCAAATGTATTTCATGCCCTAAAAGATTATAATGACCAACCTAGAGAAATATCCCAACAAAACTGTCTGCCAGGATTGAAGAAGAAAGAAAAATTTTCATGGCATTAAAAGCTTGGGTGGGGTGGTATATATCCAACAGAACAAACGTAAGGCAAATACAGGAAGCATCATTTCATACTGAAAATGGGTGAGTATAGCAGGGCTGTGGCAAGAAATACAAAAGTCTGATTATTAAAACAAAAAACTCCACTGACAACACAAATAACAACATAAAACTAACAACACAATGACCATGATTAACACACACATTTCAATAATAACTTTAAATATCAATGGTTTCAATTCCGCAAGCAAAAGACACAACTTACTAAATGGCTCAAAGAACAAAATCCATCTGTCTGCTGCCTACAAGAAAGACATCTAAGTCTGGCTGTCCTGGAACTCACTCTGTAGACCAGGCTGGCCTTGAACTCAGAAATCCGTCTGCCTCTAGAGCCTCCCAAGTGCTGGGATTAAAGGCGTGGGCCACCACTGCCCTGTGACATCTAAGTTTTAAAGATAGGCACCGCCTTTGAACAAAAGGATGGACAAAATACTCCAATGAAATGGGACCAGGACATGAGCACCATGGCTGTCCTGATATTTGATGAAACAGACTTCAAACTAAACCTAATTAGAACAGGTGAAGAGAGACGCTGCATTCTAACCAAGAGAACAGTTAACCAACAAGACCTTAATATCCTAAATACATATGTATCAAACTGTGGGGCACAAAAAAAATTTACTGGGTTTAAAGAAACATTAACATAATCCATTAATAGTAAGTAATTTCAATATCCCACTTTCTCTAATAGGTAATCTGGCCAAAAAAAAAAAAAAAAAAGACATCATATATTAAATGGACGTAACAAATATCTCAGAATATTCTACTCAAACACCAAAGAATACAAATTCTACTCAGCAACACTTGGAAACTTTTCTAAAACAGACTACATCCTGCGGCACAAAACAAATCTTTACAAATTAAAAAAGATTGAAATTACCGCTCGCATCCTATCTGACCACAATGAAAGAAAAATTAAAATTTACAGCAAAGGAGCCCTAATAAATACACAAACTCACAGGAACTAAACAACTTGTTACTGAATGATGAATGGTGAATGAATAGATTATTAAGAAAGACATACAGGAAGCATTATTTAATTGAGATAATCTCTCTCTCTCTCTCTCTCTCTCTCTCTCTCTCTCTTTCTCTCCCCCTCTCTCTCTCTCTCCTTTTTCTTCTTCTACGGGTCTAATCAGTGCTGCCAACATAAGCACTGTTGTGAGTGAGACCACTGAACTGGGACACAGGCCACAAGCTCTACATTGCCAGGAAGGAAGATGACTCTTCCCCGCCCCCCACAGCTGTCAGCTGACAGCGTATCCTCAAGGGGATCCTTCCGTCATGCTGGGCTGTAGGCTGGTTTGCTCTCATCCAGGTATTCACAGCCATTGTGAGTTCACATGTGCAATGGCCGTGTCATGTCCAACATTCACATAACATGTTGCTTACTTATTGATGCAATCTTACTTCTGGTTTGCACTAATTTTGTCTGGATATTTTAATACTGTACAGAGAACTCAAGACAAGGGCATTTTCAAGCTTTACAAAAAGAAGTGAAGAAAGTGAGAGTTGGCAGAACACATTGGAGGGACATGCCGCCATGGAGACTCGTTTTTTTTTTTTTTTTTTCCTAACCAAAGCCCAAGCCATGGATTCCTTGGGACAGGCCTCCCAGACGTTCCCTCTCTAAAGTAACTTGGGGCCTTTTCTTCCTTCCGTTGTAAAGGAGATGGAAAGTGTAGAGAGCTCTAAGAATTTTCCTAAAACCTGCCTTGTTTCTAGTGTGTCAAATAAACTTTCCTTTTCTGAAACAATACTGTGTCCGTACATTGTCTGGCAGAAATGGAAATGGATTCTAGACATTAGTCACATTCCCGTCTACTTAAAGGAGAGGGATCTGGGGCTGGAGAGAGGGCTCAGGGCTGAGAGAGCGTGCTGCTTTTTCAGAAGACATGAGGTAGTTTCCTGTCAGCCATATTGAGTGGTTCACAACTATGTATAATTGCAGGGAATCTGATACACTTTTCTGGACTCTGCGGACAACTGCATGCCTATGACTTACATATATGCAAACAAACACACTTGAACCTGCACATACACACACTCTAAAACAAAACTAAACACACAAAGGTGAGGTATCAGACACTTCCTCAGAAGACACATGTAATTTCTATTTATAAATAAATATCTGGAGGAGAATAACACATTTATAATTTCCATCAATATTTTAAAATTATTTTTTCAGCTGTATCTCCTGTTAGAGATACATGTAATTGGTGCAGAGCTAGAGACAAGTCTACAGAATAATAAGCTGGTGCTATAGACTCCAGGTTCTATAGGAACCAGGTTCTAAAGGAAATGCTCACCATTAAATCCTTTGTTGCAGGCAACAGCTAGCTGCAGGTGACAAACATTTGAGTCAAGTGACGCATATTTGCTATAAATGTCATTACTAAATTGATGGCTCTTGATCCCATTTCTAAACAAGTATTAATCACTGAGATGGCTAAGAGCTTTCACCCGTATTAATTTTAAAGGAGTACTGTAACTTGAGATTTGACTTTTGGTGGAGATGAGCTAGCCTGATAAATTAAGCTTCTAGAGCAGATTGCTCCCAATTCGTTTGATGGTAATATTAAAAACTACCACCTGTGCCCAAGATCAAAGAGTCACCGTTGCATCCCTGTCCCTGTAAGTTAGGGACCTGGTGCTTCAAAACCCAACATTTCTCTTAAAAACACTTGGCATTCCGCTTGCGTCTTCCATCTCTCTATTGTTTATTCCTGTTCACATGAAAGAATCCCCATTCTACTCAGCATGACAATTTGCCCTGGGGAAAACTGCATTCCCAAGGGTTTCTGTTTGCTTGAATGTAGAGCTAATAAATAGGACAACTTTATCAAAACTGATTTTTTGGGGTGGTGGTGGTGGCAGAGTTGAGGAGATTGGTACTTTGGGGAGTTATTTAAAATGTGGTACTTAGCGTGAAGATGTCTTTTGCTTGATACCCTTTTCTGCCTGAGACATCCTACCTAGGTGTGCCCGTGAACATAGCTCGCAGCTGGTGCCACAGAAAACGTGCTTCTATCATGACTTTTCTGAGGGAAGCAAGACTACGGAGGGTCAGACGACAGACTCTTGGAAGACTGAAGACATCCAGTTAACAGCGGTGTCAGTGCTGACCTGCCTGTCTCCTGTGTTTGTGGCAGCCGAATGAGAGACAACTCTCATCTTACAGGCCGTTTTACCAGTTCCTTCCATTGTAATGCATGTGGAAACAGAGACGGGGTCTTGTTATCTGCTGAAGACACAAGAAACTGCTGGCCTGGTGCAAGGCAGAATTGAAACGTGATTTTGAAACATTTCTGCGGTATGGGAACAAAGTGGTGGGTTTCAGGCAAGAATGTACTCCACTACACAGTGTCCTTGGAATTTTAAGAGTGCACTACCCTAAGCAGAACAAAATGTAGACTGGGACTTATATGCCTCCTATCTGTAAATCAATCTGGCTTGTAGGAGGCTAGGTAAGAACTGTCGTAACTTTGAGGAGTGAGTTCCAGGTCAGCCTGGGCTACAGACTGACACTGTTTCAAATAACAAAGCAACAACAAAAGACAGAGATGGCCTGGTGTGTTGACTCAGGTCTGTAATTCCAACACTCAAGAGACCAAAGCAGAAGGATGATGAGGTTGTGGGTAGCCTGAGCTACACAGGGATGCCCTATCTCATAAAGCAAGAGCTCAATTAAACTTGCATTAATAGATGCTTCTATGGGAGATTAGTTTCTTGAGGCTCAAAGGGCAAATAGTGTGTGATCCGGAATTGCATTATACAATGTGTGGAGAGCAGAGATGAAGGGCATTCAAAACTTGACAAACTTTCACCAATTCACACTTCAGCAATCACCTGATAAAACAGTATGGTCTGAAGCCGGGCGTGGTGGCGCACACCTGTAATCCCAGCACTTGGGAGGCAGAGGCAGGCGGATTTCTGAGTTCGAGGCCAGCCTGCTCTACAGAGTGAGTTCCAGGAAAGCCAGGACTACACAGAGAAACCCTGTCTCGAAAAACCAAATAAATAAATAAATAAATAAATAAATAAAAATAAAAAACAAAACAAAACAAAAAAAACAGTGTCTTAGTTAGGGTTTTACTGCTGTGAACAGACACCATGACCAATGCAAGTTTTATAAAAGACAACATTTAATTGGTGTTGGCTTACAGGCTCAGAGGTTTAGTCCATTGTCATCAAGGTAGAAACATGGCAGCATCCAGGCAGGCATGGTGCAGGAGGAGCTGAGAGTTCTACATCTTCATCTGAAGGCTGCTAGTGAAAGACTGACTTCCAGGCAACTAGGGTGAAGGTCTTAAGCCCACACCCACAGTGACACACCTACTCCAACAAGGCCACACCTCCTAATAGTGCCACTCCCTGGGAAAAGCATATACAAACCATAACAAACAGTATGGTCTGGCACTGAAAGTGATGTTAAGGAATATTTCTGAATTGTATGGGAGTTGGGGTTTTTTTTTGTTGTTGGTGGTGGTGTTGGTTTTTTGTTTTGTTATTGTTTTTTGTGCTATCTGAGAATGATCTACAATAGCCACACCTTGGGTTTCACATGAGTTTATAAGGCATACAGCGATGAGGAGTAAATAAATCAGCAATCAGGAGATGGGCGTTAAAATATCAGACATATCATCTAGCAAGAACCATTGCCCCAAAAAGTCAGCTGGAGGCCCCGAGATCATACACGAGAAGGCCAGGCAGGCTGTGTCCAGCCTGGGTGTGAGTTCCAACCAGACATTCCCAGCCCGGCATTTTGACATCACAGGAGCAACAGTAGCCCAGTCTTTAGCTTAGGGAACGCGCTTTCCTTTACCTTCCAGCAGAGTTCATGGGCACGGGATTTTCAAATGGTTTATTCCTGTCCTCAAGGCCATGGCATTTGCACTCAGGCTGTTTTCTGTTGTCTTCCCCTTACCATAGGAGATCCAGCCCAGTCCAGCTCTGAACAACACCTTTGAGACAAACAGTCCTGTATCTGAAGTGGGGTAAGGTTCCCTCTTCAACCAGCTTCTCTGTCAGCTTCAGCAGCACATGAGAGCTTACTAACACAATGAGTATTGTAGAGGCACAGTCTCCAAAGGTCCTTCATTCATGGTTCTAGAAGATAGTGTATACACACACACACACACACACACACACACACACACATGCACACACATACACACATTCGGCAAATGCTAAAATAAGCCTTTTACTATATAAGCCTAAGTCCGCAGCAAGATATTTAACTAATAAACTACCTTTAGAGAATGAATTTTGTGGCCGGGAGGTGGTGGCGCACGCCTGTAATCCCAGCACTCGGGAGGCAGAGGCAGGCAGATTTCTAAGTTCGAGGCCAGCCAGGTCTACAGAGTGAGTTCCAGGACAGCCAGGACTACACAGAGAAACCCTGTCTCGAAAAAACAAAAAACATAAAACAAAACAAACAAAAAAGAATGAGGAATGTTGTAGTCGCAGCACTTGGCAGCAGAAGCAATTGCACATTTGAGGTCAGCCTGGGCTACACAGAAGACCTTGTGCAACAAAACCACACAGAGGCACACATGGGGCAGCCACGGGGAACTAGTTAAGAAGGGTTAGACACGGTCTTTGAAATCATGGCAGATAAGTCAACAGTTTCTATGATTTTATTCTTCTTTCTTCACCTGGAGAAATTGCTTCAAGGCCAGGGGCAACCATTTCCTTGGGAGAACAGGATGTGTAAGTGGGGAGATGCAAGAACACCCACGTGTTGGGCCTGCTGTGCAGACTAAGGGCATCCAGGCAAAACCCTGGGAGGCTAAGCGTCTGCCAAATGCTAGGTAGTGGGTACTTTCTGACGCCACATCTCCCCCCATCATCTGCTTATGCGGCTCCGTCTCGCTCTAACCCATCAGAACTGGAACGTGGGTCGGAATGAGCCTTGTATTTTATCTTCAGGGATGAGCCCACAGTGCTGGGTTGGCAACAATGTACACACGCCCAAACTTTATTACATGAACCGAAAGGGTTAAGACCTTCCGTTACTGGATGGATTCTTTTTTTTTAAGTTTTATTTATTATTTCTATGAGTACACTGTACCTGTCTTCAGACACACCAGAAGAAAGCATCAGATCCCATTACAGATGGTTGTGAGCCACCCTGTGGTTGCCGGGAATTGAACTCAGGACCTCTAGAAGAGCAGTCGGTGCCCTTAACCACTGAGCCATCTCTCTAGCCCCCTACTGGACGGATTCTTTACTTTTAGTTTTTTTGTGTATGAGTGTTTTGCCTGCCCATGTGTATGTGCATCACATACATGCTGGAGGCTAGAAGAGGGTTTCAAATGTCCTGAGACTGGAGCCACAGTGGGGGTACAGCAAACCTAACCTGGGTCCTCCGGAAGGGTAGCCAGTGCTCCTAACCACGGAACCGTCTCCCCAGCACCAAGAAAATTAAAACTACAAATGAGCTCTGCTGTTAAGAGCATTTGTTACCATTGCGTAGGACCAGAGATCAGTTCCTAAAACCACATCAGGCAGCTCCTAGAGATCCACACCTCTATCCTCTGCAGGAACCTGCCTTTGTGCACACACCCACACAGAGACCGAAGAATGCAGATGACTCTACAGACCACAAATGAGAACTGAAGCCCAGATCGACAGCGGCTTGCCCGATGTTACATGAAGACAAGAATTCTGGGACGAGAGTGCAGTTTTCTATTTTGAAATCCAGTGTTTCAGAGGTTTCCCACCCAGAGCTGTCTCAACCAAACAGCAGTGTCATGTAGCAATCCTTATTGCTGCTTTTATTTCATCAAATAATTGAATATATGGATCCAATTTGGAACAGTTTGTTTATTTACTTCCTCCAAATGGACCAGTAGCTAGTTGGTCACAGTCATCTCAAAAGTCTTTAAAAAAAAAGATTTATTTATTATGTATAGAGTGTTCTGCTTGCATATATACCCACATGCCAGAAGAGGGCATCAGATCCCAGTATAGATGGTTATGAGCTGCCATGTGGTTGCTGGGGATTGAACTCAGGACCTCTGAAAGAGGCTCTTTACCTCTGAGCCATCTCTCTAGCCTCATCTTTAAATTTTTGAAAACAGTTAACTACTCAATTTTATCACAAGCATTCAAAAATATGCGACTGCCTCATATCAGCCTGTGTTCCTTATTATAGACAAATAAACAATGCAAAGGTAATTCTGACTTAAATTCCAGATCCTAAGTCCACATTTCCTGCCAGCTGTGGGCCCCTACACTGATTCAACCTGACACTCAGTCACCATCTACCAGTAAGACCCATGAATCAGGTGAACTGTAAACACACACACACACACACACACACACACACACACACAAGAGAGAGAGAGAGAGAGAGAGAGAGAGAGAGAGAGAGAGAGAGAGAGAAAGGGAGAGAAGAGGGAGAGGGAGAGAGGGAGAGAGGGAGAGGTTAAAAAAAAGTTGCATGTGCTCATATGTGTGGGTGCATATGTAGGTCAGAGGACAATTCTCCTGCCACCATATGAGGTCTGGTGATGGAACTCAGATCACGTGGAGGCTCAGCAAGAAGTTACCCAGTAAGTGACCCATAACACCCTCCCCCAAAACTGATTTATGTAGCCAGTGGTTTCAGTACTAAACAGATTTCATTCCAGAAAAGGCTGGCAGAAGCTTAGATTGATCTATGCTAGCTGCTACCACAGAAGCGATTTATATAAAAATATATGGTACTATACCAGTACTCAGAGGGGTAAGGTAGGAATATCGTGGCTTCAAGGCCAGCCTGGGATACATAGCAAGACTGTGTCCAGTCCAAATAAATACTTACAAAAATCCTCTGAGATAAGCACTCAAAAACACCCGAGTATTTATTGAATAAATGCCTACACATTAACTAAAAGTCAATGTCCTGGTGAACGTTGTGGCGAACACACCTGTCTTCAAGAGCTTGGGGGGCTGAAGCAGGGTCTCTGCGTTCCAGGCAGCTTGGGCGACTTTAGAAGACTATGTCAAAGAAACAAAGCAAACATAAGAAGGACGTGGGTTTTTTGATTGGGCTAACACAAACATCACCTGTAAAGATGGCAAACTGAGGTAGAAACAGTATTTGAATGTAGATTTTGTCAGCAGGAAGTTTTTCTTTCCAGTCTGACGGGGATACAGATTTCTGTGTACTATTACTTACTACACAAATCTTCGATCAAGCAGTCCAGATCTCTTAAAACTGTTGAATAAAGTGGCGTTCCACAAATAAAAGCAGTTATCTCCTATGCCAGCTATTCCTGGACTTTATGATTAAACCAGGTGATGTGCCAAGATAACAGAAGAGGCCCTAGAGCACGAGTATTAACCACTCATGTTCTCCCTCCCTACAGAGCCAGACCTGAGTCTTGGGCTTTCCATGTCTCTTACGATCTTTGAGTTGGGCATTGTTCAGTCGCTGGGCACAACAAGATCGGGTTCACTCGGCTTGCTCACTGCTCCAATGCACTGACTCTGAGAAGAGCTGCCTACTCAGATACATACTTGGTTAGTAAAAAGAAAAATCAAATGGGTAGGTAGGTCCCAGGGGTGCAGGCTTTAAATTCCCCTTCCTATTTTTAAAGCATTGCATGGGTATGATAGTAGGCCTTACACCTTTCTATCAATGGGCATCTCTAACTCCTAGGTTACTGTTTAAAATTCAAATTTCAATTTATTTGTGTTAGTATTCTGTCTGAACTCCACCCCACAGTTGCCTGGCAACAGCCAGGCATACTCCTCCCGACAGTTACCTGGCAACAGCCAGGTAGGCCTGACCCACTATAAAAGGGGCTGCTTGTCCCTCCTTGCCTCTCTTCCCTTCCCATCCCTTCTCCCCACCTCTCTCCACGTGCTCATGGCCGGCCTCTATCTACCTACTCTCTCTCTGTCTTTCTCTGCCTCTACCACCCTCTTAACTTCCCTCCCCATGCCCTAAATAAACTATTCTATACTATAATGCTGGTCCCTGGGGGGGGGGGGAGGGATGCCTCTGCATGGCCCGCCAAGACACCCCCTTCCCCCATACCTCACCACACCCCTATAGAACAGGCTCTCTTTATCTTTTTATAAGCACATCACTTCATTACCAGGGAGAAGAGGTGTGGAGAATAGTGGGAGAAGAGGCAGCCCCATGATAGACCGGAAGCTGAGTGTCAGGCGGAGCCCTGCAGTCACCACAGCATCCATTAGACCCTTCTGTTCTTTTGCTTCTGGGAGAGTAGCGCTTGCCTCTTATACCACGGTCTCAATTACTTTGGAAGCTAAATGTGGCATTTTTGTTGAAAAAAAAATCAATTCAGTTGTTCATTTTACACAAATAATAAAAAATTTCCCTTTAAGAGAACAGTGCACACATTATGTGTGACCTAACTTTTAGTTTTGTCTGATTTATCAAAATAAGGATGCTACATTGTTTCCCATACTCAAAAGGAAACAAAACTTTGCCCATGTGACTGTGGCCAAGTAGTGAAGTATGAGCCAGGCTTTGTAGATTTGCTGATGTAGATCAGTAATAGCCATGTCACCCTTTTCTAATTTTTCCAAGGTGTATATCTTAACTTATAATTAATAATTTTATTATTAATTACAAAAGCTGACTGCAGGTTTTTTTGTGTTTGGTTGGTTTTTTGAGTCAGCCCTGGCTGTCTTGGAATTCCCTTTGTAGACCAGTCTGGTTTCGAACTCAGAGACCCTGCCTGCCTCTACCTCCCGAGTGCCAAGGGTAAAGGTGTGAACCACCATGCCTGGCGGTCTGCTGTTTTCTGTATCAGGTTCTGTTTCACATTCCTAAACAGAGCGCACTGTGATATCCTAGTTTGTAAGGTCAAAACTCAGTTTGCTTTGGTAAATATATCCCAGAAGGACTGGTAATCCATACTAGAGTAATAACATTATAAGCTTCCTCAAAAATATAAGGGACCCATTCCCTTGAACAAAAAGGTTACAAATACTTGCAGCCCCACAGATGAACCAAGTCTCTGAGTTGGCAAGCTTTCCCCTGCTCCGAGTTGCTATGTCTGAGCCTGCACCCGCCTCCCCGCCCGGGAACGCTGTGCCAAGCCACCAGGAGATTGGAGTCTTGCAGACACACTGACCACGCCCGGTCAGCACGAGGAGACATCTAGGTTCAGCCTCTCTCATTCTCCTACATCAGGATGCTAACTTCTCTGTTCTTGTGCACCAGGGGTTTTTGTGAGGACTGTAGTTTAAACCAACACCCAATGCCTGATTAGAAAAGTATCAGGCTAGAGAATCTTTGAGAATGATACAGTTGAGATGGTTTTGCCTCAAGTGGGGTCAGTGAAGAGTTTTTCAGGTTGAAAACGCTGGAGGTCAAACTTAAGTCTCACAATGTGAGGTCAGCCTCTTCCAGTAGATAAATACACTTGCATTTATCAGCTTTTAGGTTTAGGGGCAGCAAACAAGGTCTGCTGTATGATTATGTCAGGAGTCTCTGTGCATACAGCATCCCCTGAAAAAAAAAACCTTAAGTGCCCCAAATATCAGTATTTTAAAACCTCCACAAAAAGGGGGCTGATTTGGCTTGGTAATAGGTAGGCCATCCTTATATCTGTTCCAGTGAAGAACTCTGACATGATTTGCTGAACCCACCATAGTTTGAGACCTACCATATATCCTCATAAGTCCAGTGATTCCTTGAGCAGCTCACTGTTACAGTGGGAACGTGACTCAGTCCACTGCCGCTTGTTCCTTTTCTCCAGCGTACCTTCTCGGGACCTTGGGTAGGCCATCTGTGCTTATGCGACATCCAAAGTGAACATTCTTCCCAGTTCAAAGGTATTTGGGGAAACAAACAGAACGCGGAGCTAGTTTTGATTATGAAGGTGCCGCTCTCCGTCAGCGGCAAGCATGTGTCCAACTTCTGTGCAGGGCTTCTCGCGTTTTAGCGCCTTGTACTTGACGGCTCACAGCAGCAGTGAGGGTGACTGGAGACAGCCTGCCCTTTGCTCTTCCAACTCCCTGCTTCCCTTCAAGACCCAGGTGGGGTCTGGTTTTCCTTACACACACATAAACCAACCAACCAACCAACCAACCAACCAACCAACCAACCAACAAACAAACAAAAAAAGACAAATGCAAACAAGGCCTTCGGAAGACCGTCTGTTGGCTGTTCCTTTTTATTTTGTTTTTAATTTACTTTACATCCCCATCCATTAGCTCTGAATGTTGCTTCCTAATCACCAAGAGGAAATGTCCAGACCAGGCTCTTTAACAGCACCCTCAGTCTCACTGCTGTGTTCTCCATATCACAACCCCACACAGAGCAGCCGGGAAACAAGCCTGCTTGCTGGTCTCAAGCCCTGTAGTACCGTCTCAGACAGAGGAAAGACCCTCATTTCATTTCTACATTTTAAAATGGGATGGGAAGTGATCTGAAAGTGGCTCAGTGGGGGAAAACTGCTTGCTTTGCAAGCATGAAAACCTTGAAATGAATCCAAGGCCCCGGGCGTGGTAGGGTCTGTCTGTAACCCCAATGCTCCTGTGTGCAATGAGGCAGAAAGAACACCTTGGGAAACTTGCCGGCCGGCCAGCCTGGCAAATGCAGCAGGGTGCAAGAATGCAGCAGGGTGCAAGAGACCTTGTTCTCAAATGAGTCGAGTATGAGGAGTGACAGAGAAGGCCGTCCAGCGAATACTACAGATGCACCACGACACGTCATGTTCATGCGTGTGAACGTTTGCACATACACACAACTTTGACATCGGGGATTAGACTACCCAGTTGTGATGCCTATGGACCACGCCTGGCACATGAGAGTCCTAAAGGTGCAATGGGGACACTCAAGAGCCATCTAGTTGGACGTAAGGCCAACCCAGCCAGAAATCATGCCTGGTACTGGAAACTGCCCGGGGCTGGTCAGACGGTGGATGTAGAGAACTTACTATTGTGGCTTTATTAAATCAGCATGATTCCTAACTGCATTCTACAGACTTCTTCCCACAGGTTAGTGTTAACTCCCACCCTTCATCAAAGAAGCTTTGCTTTGCAGCAGATGGAGACAATCACAGGAGAGTACAATGGGCCAAAAGGCAGAGAACAGGCGACTGGAGGGGTGTGCAGCCCCAATGGACACACCTAATGCCTGCACCTAGGGTCCCAGGAACGGTAGGAAGGAAGAGACCGATGATAAGAGCCAGAGTGCTGAAATGAGAGAGGCTTCATTCGCATCTCAACAAAAGGGCTGCCCAGCCAAGCCTGGACAAAGGACACAACAGACTTGCTAAAGTGGAAGGGAAAAATCCCACCAGGTCTTACCTTAACTACAGGAAAATAAGGGATTCGGACAAGTGAGAAAAATGGTTTTTCCCAGGGACAAGCCCCCTAATTGGATCTAAAACTCCAAAGCGATTAGCCTTGTAATCATACACATACAAGCAATACTAGACACAAGCAGATTGTACTTCTGTACAGACGTAACAGTAAGTTGTTACATAACATTGGCCATGAGGTTGAGAAGGGCGGAGAAACACGGGACAAGTTGAAGGAAAGGGGAGACATGATGTAATCAGTTTAATATAAAAATGGAGTTTAGAGTTGGTGTAAGGTTAGGTCGTAGACGGATGGCACCGAAGGCGAAGGCAGCTCCTGCCCCTCCCGAAGCCGAAGCCAAGGCGGAGGCATGGGAAGCCAAGGCAGTGCTGAACGGCGTCCACAGCCACAAAAAGAGGATCCAAGCCAGAGGTAACCCAAGAACCTCAGCGAGCGCACCCAGGACAAACGAGCTGAGTACTATGCCGTCATCAGATTCCCGACCACCACGCCAGCCATGAAGACAGAGGACAATGACACGATGGTGCTCACTGTGGATGTCAGGGCCAACAAGCACCTGATCAAAAAGGCTGTGAAGAAACTATGACATTGACGTGGCCAAAGTCAATACCCCGTAAGGCCTGACGGAGAGAAGACAGCTTCTGTCTGCTTGGCTCCTGATGATGACGCTCTGGACGCTGCCAGGAAGATTGGGATCCTCTACACTGAGACCAGAGGGCTAATTCTAAATATGCACTTTTTTCGCCATAAAAAAAAAAAAAAAAAAAAAAAGATCAGAAAACATAGGTTCATAATAGGCACTCTAGCCGGGCGGTGGTGGCGCACACCTTTAATCCCAGCACTTGGGAGGCAGAGGCAGGTGGATTTCTGAGTTCAAGGCCAGCCTGGTCTACAGAGTAAGTTCCAGGACAGCCAGGACTATATAGAGAAACCCTGTCTTGAAAAAAAAAAAAACAAAAACAAAAACAAACAAAACAAAACAAAACAAAAAACCATAATAGGCACTCTAGCTGTTGATAAGTTACAGGATAGCTGTAGTGGTGGGAGGGGGCAGAGCCAGGCAGATCTGAGTTCTAGGTTAGTCAAAAGGCTACACCATGAGACCCTGTCTCCAAAACTATCAATTTTACCTGTCATTAATTAGCTAATCTGGTATATGGGAAGGATGGAGAGGACACACTGCTGGATTCTAACATTCAACTACAAAGTTGGTGGAATTCAACCACAAAGCTCTTTTCTGTTACTTCACCCGCCGAGTTAGCGCAAACACAACTAAGCTTTCCCTCAGAAGTACTGTAACTGCTCCTCCTCCACTATATTCTTTAATGACAGGGCTTCTCTGTGTAGCCCTGGCTGCCCTGGTCCACTGTATTCTTTAGAATGGATTTTCTGTGGAAGTCATTCTTTTTTTTCTCCACAGATTTAAACACCGCAAATTCATGTTAACTTACTCAGTCTGGATCCCTCTGGACAATAGCAAGGTTTGCATTAAGAAGCTGCTCTCCAGGCTCTTTTCATGTACCACAGCCTGGAAGGACTGCTTCTACTGTTCCTGATTTACAATGTCATCTCACATACATCTTCTAATGTGCAAATACAACCTATCCAGTAAGGTCTAAAATCCTTATTCTGCCTCTATCTCCATTCTAATAAAAACCAACCAACCTGCCTACATGGTCCGTTTTAGACACTGCTAGCTGGATCACTCCTACAACTCCACACCACATTCATACTCATGTTTGACTTATTCCTATGCCCGCTCTCTAACTCAAGCTAAGACCCCTAGGCCATTTCCTTCCATTCCTTGGCTTTGTGACAATGCTATCTATACCTATACATTGCTTCATCACCAGGACTATGCAACCAATGACTGCCACTAGGACTACCACATGGTCAAACAGATGCTACACATACTGCCTTCTAGGGGGGAAGTTGAAAACATCACTTGATTAGTGTTATGCATGTTCCATTTATCATGTCAATATTTTATTTCTAATTTTCATTTTCTCTTAGGGAGAATTTGCTTCCTCTCATTCCAACAAGGAGCTTAACATTACTATTTTTCTTTTCTTAAATTTTTAGACAGTGTTTCATTGTTTTCTTCATAGACAAGGCCTGTCTCTGGCTCCCTAGTTGTGGGACTAAAGGCATGTACCACCACTGCCTGGTTAACAATAGTACTTTTAATACATACTTAAATTGTGCTATCATAATTCTGCCATTACAAGCTTTATTCCTGGGAACAAGATCCATCTATTACTCCAATTTTTACGTCTTTAGCAAGCAAGCAATTATTCACTATGCCTAACTAGGAAAAACCCATACACTTAAAAGTTTTTCAAATTAAAATGACTGGCAGCTGACTTTAGGACTCAGCTCTTACTCTTACTGATCTCCCAAGGACATCTGGCATGAGCAAACACCTTGCTGTGCGCTCTTTCTGGGTCTTCGCTCTTCCAAGACGTGGCTGGCTCACTTTCTTTAGCCCACCAAGTACTGATGTTCCTCAGGTCTAGCTGTTTGGCCACCTTTAATTTTCTACATGGAGATAATTTTCAAATCTCCATCGTATGTTAAAAAAAGGCAAATGGCCAAACTTTTACTTTTAGGTATTCTTAATTCTAACAAAATATATTAAATAGTCAAGAAATGAAAGACAGAATGTTTCCCTTCAAAGTGTTTCAACCTCAGAATTGTCTCCATTAGGAACCCTGCACTTCTTTGCTGAAATAACTTGAGATTTAACACTGATCTTCTGACTTTACTCCTAGTAGTTTGCTGGATAACCCTGCAGTTAAAATAAATTACCAAAGGCAAAAATCCTACAATTGAATATATACTATTTTATTTTTGCCTTCTATCAAATCCGTCATGGACACTCGTAGCGCATTACTTTCAAACCCTTGGACAGGAAGCCACGAGCGCCTCTAGGTACCAATTCCATCTGGCTTCTACTAAAAGGAATTATAATTTCTTCTTTTCAACATTGGAGTTCCCTGCTCCAAGCTACAAATATTTTTCTATATACATCCTTCCTTTCACAACCATCCACTTATAATAAACGCTTGCTCCAACTGGCAAGTGGCATCATGAATGGAGACAAACCCCACTTTATGCCTCTATCATCCCTTCCCATGATCCATAACCAAAAGGCACAGAATCAACCCCTTTATAAAAAGGGATACTCTTTTGGCCTAGAATTAGCTCTGATTTTTCTGACCTAAAAAATACTATCTCCTTTTACCATTTTTTTCTCAATAACCTTTGAGAATATTACTCTATACTTCAACTCTGATGTCAATAAAGAAGGAAAAAAGCAGTTAACTCAAAAGGTCGTGAAGGAAATCCAAGTGTTTTAGCAATAAACAATCAATTATGGAGCCAAAAAGCTGCATTTATTTGCATTTGATGAGTCAGTTGTAGCACAGTAAAAAGCATTCTCAACAAAAGAAACAGTTAAGACTGAGGTGAAGAGCTGGTTGGTTTGAGGATTTAAAACGAAACCAATATAACCACTATACAATAAGCAAAGGAGAGTAACAAGACGGACTTACAAGTACATAGGCAGAACCCCAAATATTTCAACACTGAAGTCGAAGGAGATGCTGCCCATGCCACTTAGTGGTGGTGGAGACGTTCAAGAAAACCAAGGGGACAATGTTCCAGGCAAAAGATGATTGATGGGGGTCGTTACATGAACAGAAGCAGAACAGTTTCTTCTATGTAGGAGGTACAAATGCTTTTGCTTTTCAGGAAGCATCAAAGAACTTAGGTTTGAAAACCACAGATAGAGATGTAAACTTCTAGATAAGGAATCCTGGGCGAATAGATCAAAGCTGAGGTGATAAATGGTCAGGGTGTGTGGTGCTCAGCTTAGCTGTGCACAGAGTGGGAATGGAGACGTTTGTTCCTTAAGTACTCTGGTACTCCTCAGAAAGGACACGGACACACACACACACACACACACACACACACACACACAGTGGGGGGAGGGTTCTAGGTGGAGTAAACCTGATATATAGTAAATCCCAAGTGAGGACCAACTGCGCTATGACCGGACTCAAACGAGCTGTCACTGGGTGATACCTGCATGAATAGGACACACCTATAATTTTCATTCAAAAGAACCCAGTAAAATAAAACATGATGGGAAAGTTCTGTCTCCCGACTCAGGAGTGACCTTCCTAACGGGACCTAAGCTTGGGGTCACGGGAATGAGCAGCACGAATGGGATGTCTGAAGCTTAGCAGGGGCTTTGACAGGACTGGAGTGTGGTCAATACTCAATAAGGATCAATACACTGGCCTGGTAGGCACATCAGAATGATTGCCATCTGTACATAGCCGAGATCCTGCACACCTGATCAACTGAGGCGCACCCTTCCGGGCGGGTAACACTGCCGATGGAGCTCGGGTCTCACGCCTGTACACGAGCACTCGGCCGACAGGGCGGACACGGTTCTGCGGCCTTCAGACTTCAATACAACGGACACGCTCTTAATGTTAAAAAGGAACAATGTTTTCATGATCACCTAAGCCTAAAATATTCTCTCATTGACCAATAGCCTGTTTTCTCCAAGACTTTAAAATATCTAGCATGCTATGCACTCTTGTTTTCAGGGAGGCTGTAACAGCACAGGAAATCACTGATCCTAACACGCTATCCATGACCACAAGGAAGGCTTGCACTAGTATCCTTCATAAACACTAGTTTCTCTCCCACGTTCTATTTACTCTGCTTACATCAATCTTTCTAAACTAGGAATGTATCTTCTGGCTAATCTCCAATTTCCCCAATCTGCTCCCCAGACAGTGCCAATTGTCCAAAACGAGCGTTCACTGGCTTCAACTTAAAGACACTCAATGGACACCTTTTCTTTCATCAAAAAAAAAAAAAAAAGTATCGGTCTGTCTTTCAAAAATGAAACTGATTTTAACCCTGCTGAAAGACTTCCCACAACTGTCAAGCTTAACTTAGGGCCATGGCTTACTGTGAATAAGATTCTGACCTGCAATACTAAAATCCTTCAGATTTAAATAGAGGGAAAAGCCCCACCTCTCCTGATGAGATGCTGGGCAAATTTAGGTTGGAGGAAAGGGATATTTTAAGAACGGACTGAGAAAAACTGTATGTGAAAACCGGGTTGTTGTTCAGTGCCAAGGCACCCCGCTCCACTTCAGCTTTCCCAGCATGCCATTCTGCACTTCATTCTTGTCTTATTCGATAATTTCACCAGTTACATGCTAAAAATGTTCTCATGTTTGCATTAACATTCACTACCTATAAAACAAATACAGGATCTCATATGTAGCACAGGCTGGCTTGGGTTCTGACGCAATCCTGAGTACAAGAATGTGGACCACGAGGCCTGGTCTTACATTGGCATTTTCACTTTACAATGGCTAACTTGAATGACTGGCAACGAACCTCTTTGCTTCTGTATTCTATCAGACATTATTGCTAAGTACCCATATTTAAGGGTTAGAAGCGTCTAAGAAAAGTGTATGAAAATGTCCCATGAAAAAAACATTATTCAGTTGTTTAAAAAATATGAATCAACCATGAAAACCACCTTTATTTTAACATTAATAAATAACAGTGGGCTTGCCAAGGATTTTAATATGTCAAGTATTATGCATACTGAAAAAAAAAAACCTTAATGTGAAACCAACTACCCAGCACAATCCATTAGGCCCCCCAAATAAAACTGCATTACTTCAATAATTAAACTTTAAAGTTTCCAAAAGAAATGAAGTTCATTCCTTCGCCATGCTTATTTATTCAGAGTACCAGGGATTTCAGTTAAGTGACTCATTCTCTGCAAGTCTGACGCAGAACGGGGGAAACGCATCCATGTGACCACACTACCACAGGTCGGGGGTAACACTGTAAATGTAAATGCTTTATAACTTATCAAAAAACAAACGAACAAAAAGAAAAACAAACAAACCCCAAAACAAAGAAACAATGCTATTGATGGCAAACAAGGAAGAAACTATGCAAACGCTGCCTTGTTTCCAGTACTGACTCCAACTGTGCTTCCCATGAGGGCGTCAGCGCTCCGGAGATAACCTCTTCCTCCCAGCATGGATACGGTGAAGAAAGCTCTGCTAGAAGAACTAGTTACTGAATGATCAAATAATCAATCATGACTAATACTGTTCTTGAGGACTAATCTAATGAAAATTGTATCATTAGATAATGTGAAGACAGACAAATCTGCACAACCTAATGCCTATAAATAATGAAATCAAAACATAATACTTCCTTATAGAAAGTGTTTCATCTATGTAACTATAAATGTTAAGGATTCTTGCATTTTATAAACACAAGATGGGCTCACTTGGATGATACCAATTTTAAAATTTATAAAAATGTCTAAAAAATTCTTTCCACAAAAGTTTATACAGTTTAAAGCTATACACCATCCATAAATCTCAGAAAATGGGAGGGAAAAAATTTTATAAGATCACATACAAAAGCAGAACTGAAATGTGATTTTATTAAGGCAATACTGGGCTACTTCACAAACCACCACCTGGAATATTTACACTGCGTCACTACTAGTTTCTATCACATTGACAAAGGATATCTTAAAATACCAATGTTAAAAATCTTCA
This sequence comes from Apodemus agrarius, assembly GCA_964023405.1. Taxonomy (NCBI): domain Eukaryota; kingdom Metazoa; phylum Chordata; class Mammalia; order Rodentia; family Muridae; genus Apodemus; species Apodemus agrarius. The sequence continues at coordinate 118,134,852 of OZ030009.1, read as the reverse complement.
ATGTAGTAAAGTCTTTATTCACATTTCCATTACATTTCAGGGACTCATAGGAACTATATCTGATCAGAAGCAATGGAAAAGAAATCTGTCGCTCTATGAATGAAATGAAGGAATCTGCTCTAACTTCACATGAACACCATCCCCCAGAGGAGGCTGGCAAACTCGCAGAGTGCTGCAATGTGCCTACCGTGCCAAACACCTCGATATCATCTTGTAAATGTTTTATGTTAAAAAAAATTAACTATGGCAGTTCTAGTTTTAGTTCAAAAAGTTCTTAATTTAAAACAATAAAAGTTTAAAAACTTGATCACTTCGTTAAAATTAAAATTGCAAATATAAATGTATCATTTACTCATTAGACTTACAGACTGCTGGTGGCAGCAAATGATTTACAATAATAAATATATACAAAAGATATCTACAAAATAAAGAGTGCTGCTTTATACATGAATGGTGATCTGCTGAAAAGATACCAATCACACTGATAATTCAGTATCGTTCATGGAAAGGACAACTGGGTGACAGAAATTTGAGGCTTAACTCAATTATTTACAATAACTGAAGTATTGATTCTGTTCAAGTCCCATAGGGATAAAATAAAGTTCTACATGACAAATGTCATGGCTTTTTTTCTCATTTTTTTAAAGCTAGGTTAATCCATGTCAACAAATTTAAAAGCTCACAACAGCATGCTTGATGGCTTTCTATTTAAAATAAATCTACAAATGATATGTATTTATAATACATGAGTTATCAGTACTGCCCTCTGCCTGTGGCTTTACCTATAGTGATTTCTTTTAGAACAGTCCTATCTGGATTATTTGATAGCACTTCAAGTTTTTTTAGACTGACAGTAGGTTTCATTTCCTGAAGCTGTTTTAGGACAAGCTCAGAACGATCTTTAAGAGTCTTGTCTAAAACAATTTTTACATTCTCACTGCACTGAAGCTTTGAGGGATTGGCAAAGCGTACAAAGCTGTCACTGTCTTTACAAGCACACACATGATTCCCACCAGTCCCAGCAGTCTTCTCAACGTGTCTCCTGGAGTTTGAATGGGATCCTCTTTTACTTCCACTGTGTGAATGGTCTCTGTCAGTATTTTTCTTCTGCTTCACTGCAGACTCTTCAAGAAACTTCAGAAAGGATGCTTCAAATCCCATCGGTTTAAAGGAGCTCCAGTCAAAGGAGGCGGGATGCTCCTCGGTGGTCTGGACGGCCACAGCGGTCTCCTCCTCTCTCTGCGGCTTACTCACCACCACCGGGGTTGCCGGCTCGGCTCTCTCAATCTTCCGCTTCTTATTTTGCACGATGTTTTTCTCTTTATAAACTCTCTTCAAATTACTAGTCTTTTGTTTTTCTGATATGCAGGAATCATGTTCCTTAAAGTCGTTATTTACCTTTAAAGTAGTATTGACTTGGGTTTCTGCATTTGTGCTGTCTTCATTGATTAACTTTGTAATAAATAACTCTGTTAACTCATCCATTTCGTCCTTTTCACCTTCCCGACCCTCTCCCTGTGTAACAGGAGCTGGATGTGGGTTATCATTTTTCTCTAACACGAATGCCTCAGGGTCTTTTGTATCATTCTTTTCATCTTCCTGCTCAGAGATTTCTTTTTCTTGTGGGTTGCCATATCGCTTAAAGACGATAAGAATATTGCGGTGTTGTGATGTAAATGCCTTGGACAACTTGTGACACTTATAGTGTCTAATTATGTTGCTCTCACTTGTGACGACCGAGGTGCACCCCTTTATCATACATGGGTACTGTGTCACAAACTTGCTTGTGCACTCCGCCAGGGCATCGTTCCTAGCCTTTATGGAATACACGTGCTTCCCACGTTTTAGAGAATAAGGCTTATTTTCCTCAATCTGCACTATTTTTGCATTCTTGCTTTCTAAATTACTTTTTTTCTTTCGCTTTGTCTTTGGCATTTTCATTCCATCTTTCCCGGATCTGCTGTGCTTTGCTGTCCGGTGCTTAGACTTTGATTTTTCTTGGTTTGCCTTACTTGATATATTTTCCTGGCCAGTTAATTTTCTTGGCCGAATCAGATGGGCTTTATGCTTGTCATTATGTTTATTAAAAATGTGTCGGAGCAGATTAGATCGAGTGGCATATATCCTGTCACAGCCTTCACAGTCACACTTATATATGCCATCCTCTTCTGTCCTACTTGTCCGTGCTCCAATTCCATGGTCGACCTCAAGATGAACGACATAGCTCAGGTATGTTGTAAAAGAAGACTTACACTCCAACTGATCACATGGGAATTTGCCAACATCCACAGCAGCGGTCATGCGTCCGATCTCCTCGGGGGTCATTTCATGAAGTTTCATGTAGTGCTGTATTAGGCCAGTAATTGCTTGGAAAATCCTAGAACAGTCACTCACCTGACACCTAAATTCTTTCATTGACTGTTTAGGTTCAGTTTCTTCACTTTCTTTAACAGCTTCACTTTCCTCTTCAACCTCTGCAGAAAATGTAGGAAGATTTGACTTGTGTACAGCCTGGTAATGGAGAATCAAGTTCTGCTGGATTGTAAATGCAGCAAAGCACCCCTGGTGAACACAGCAGTACGGCCTGTACTTTGTTGGAAATTCAAAGGCCTGGGAAACCGGATTCTTTTCTCTTTTTTCTTCCTTTTCTTTTCTATGCCTCTTATTTTTCCTTCCTTTGGTTTTTAGGTTTGCAAGATTTGCATTATATTGTTCAGCAGAGGATGTGACAGGCTCTGAAGAATCTTCTGGTTTCTCAGGACTTTTTTTTTCTGCGAGATGTTTTTCTGGGATTACTATTGCATTATCAAGTGCACTGTGAGCTGTAGCTGCTGGTACCTTGAAGGCTGGCTGTGACTCGGATTTTGTTTCCTCTGACGTGGGTGGCTGTTTCTTCACTTGATTAATCTGTGAAGATGACAAATTTTCACTCTGAGATTTTCTTCCATAGGGCCTTTTTATTTTTAGTTTTACCATTTCTTCTATTGTAAAGTGATGCACCAGCTGACAGTGTGCCCGGAGATTAGAGTTTCTTGTAAATGTTTTGGTACATGTAGGTACTACACATTTAAATGGAGCAAATTTTAACTGATTCTTCTTAATTTCCAGAATCATCTCTGGAGTGTACTGATGGATTTTACCATAGTGTTTAAAGAGGGCATCCTTCGTCATAGCACTGTAGGTACAGCCTTGGCTTTGACACACGAAGGGCTTGTTGACCCTGTCATTAACCTGAACGTGTATCACTTCAGACACGGGCTGGGCTACAGTGTTTGGAGGCGGTTTAGTAGGAGCAGGGGACAGTGCGACTGATTTGTTCATCAGCATACCCTGGGAAGCCGGAGCAGAGGTGTCAGTTTCTAGTTTTAGGTTTTGCAAAGCCACTAAGATGTCCTGTATCTGATCCTCCTTGGGGGATGCTTCTGACTGAGGAATATTACCTTTTATTGGCATCACGGTTAGGAAAGAGGAACACTGAGGAGAATCGGGCAACTTGTTCTCGGGGATGGAGTTTCCGGAAGGAAGGGGCATGCTGTAAGTTATCTGAGCATTCTGTGTTGTCTCACCAGTACCCTGAGATCCACTCTTTACATCAAGTATTTGAGAATTCATAGCAGTTTTAATAATTTCAAGAGTCTTCTCAAAGTTCTGAATAACATTATCTTCAGAAATCTGCAACTCAGAATTCACTGGTGTGCATGAACTCAAAGGCATCATTCTGGAATCACCATTTTCAGTTTTTAATGTTAAAGGGGTTAACATTGTATGGGGCTCAAGTCTGGCTTTACAGTTCTCTTTTACATCATTTATAAACAAATGATTGTCAATGTTACTTAATTTCTGTGTAAGATTTTCCACCAAAGCCTGAGGTTCACAGTCTGGAGTCATGTCTGAGCGTGTGTTGGCAGCGGGGACAGGGACTGGGAGATTCTTTGCTGTAAGTCCCACTGTTATGTCAGTTGGTGCCACATTTTGGGAAGAATTAGATACAATTACTGCAGGAGCAACTTTTTTTCTCTTCTTAGATGCACTATTTCCTTTTTTATTCAAATGACTGGCCCTTGTATTCTGAGGACCACTTATAACAGAAACCTGTGCACTGCTATTGGTAAAATCTTGTGGTGGCTCTGCGGGGCTGCTGAACGAGTCGGAGCACAAGCCATTTTCAATAGTCTTTAGCAGTAAATCATTTGTTGTAAAGATAGGCAAACTGTTACATTCTTTGAGGGTGGAAGTTTTGGAATTTGGTGTTTGCTTCTGGTTTGACGGTGAGGTGTCTGGGTGGCAAACAGTCTGTAACAAGGGTGTCGCAACTGGACCTGGCATTCCCGACGCATTTGCTTGTGCTGCATCGGAGACACTGCCTATTGGAACAACCTGAGAAAGCATTTCGGCACTCTCAAACGTGCTGGGAATGCCAGCAGTTTCTAAAGCCTGCTTAATAATTTCACTGCCTTCCTGACTAGCACTGGCATTAAAGTCACTCACATCACATCTAGGAAATGTACTTGGTAAAAAGCCTGGACGATTTTCCACAGAAAGAAGTTGCAGAAATGATGGATCTTTGAAGCACGTTTCTGGATTAAAGTTAGATTGCTGCGGCTGCTGCACATTCACTGCACTTGTGGAGAGAATCATGCTGGCCAGGAGGGAAGGCTGTCTGTTGGTCTGTAGCAGTTCCTGTGCGACCTCGGCTCCATCCAGGGGCTTGCAGTAAGACCTTTTAGACAGGTGTCCGCCCAGAGACCTGGGGTTGGTGAAGGCCCTGTAGCACCGGCTGCAGATGAACTTCCCGTCCCTGATGATCGCAGGCCACTTCGCCCTTTTGTTGTGCTTCGGTTTTCTCTCCTTCCCGTTTGGGCCTCGACCTCGGTCTTTCCTCACTTTCTTAGGAGCAGACTGTTGGGCACTGGTGCTACTGAAATCATCTGCAGGACTTACTTGGGAAGGAAAAACTCCATTTTCACTGCTGCCTCCTTTCAGAAAAGAGGAATTTATATTTCCTTCTGTTTGTGAGGGATAATGATTTGTACTATTTTCCAGTTGGGAAAAAACAGAATTATTCTCACTGTCTGCTGGTGAAGAGAAGAGAGAGCTATTTTCTGTGGGTAAAGGAAGAAAAGGATCTGAGCCGCTGTCAATATTCAAAGGCAAAACTGTTTTGGTTAGATCTTCCATTTGTGCTGGTAAGGTAGTATTAGACAAATTTTCCATTTGTGAACATAATATACCATCTTGTATATGTTTATCCTGAGAAGGTATATTTGGACTTAGGACACTGTCCACTGAGGGTAACAATGGAGTTGATACACTTGCTAAATGAGCTGGGAAAATGGAAGGCGAGACATGCTGCAACTGGACTGAACAGGCAGGGTTCCCATTGGCTTTGGTCTGTGGTGTAAAAAAAGCATGATTAGAGCTGCTCACTTGTGACGGCAAAAAATAAACACACTTTCCATGATTTGGTGTACTTAAGTTGTTAGATTTCTGACCTTTTTTACTTTTGCGCTGCAGTTTAAAAGCAGCGTACTGGTCAGGGTGTGCTGTCTTCATGTGTTTGCCAATACTCTGGGAAGAGTTATATGCTCGAGTGCACCCCTCCACCTGGCAGCGGAACTTCTGACCTGGGGCTTTTGGAGGTACTGATGGAGATCCCAAGGGACTGCTCAGGTCCGGCTGCGACGGAACATACGTGATACTTTCTAGTGTCTTAAGAGGTAAATCATAAAGGCTGGATGAGGTTTTAACATCACCTCCACATTCAAACTTGCAAATCTGTGAATTGTCTTCAAGTCCTGCCTCATTTTGTACAGAAAAGGTCATCAGAGTGTTCACCTGTCTCTCTAAGCTGTGAGGGTTAAGGTCACACATCTTCAGTGACTCTGAGCTTGCTAACGAATTCTGAGCAATCTGGGCTTCGTTCAGGCACTCATGATCTTTCTTCTCCTGGAAACCTGGATGACACAGATGGACAGCAGCCCCCACTCCTGGCTTATGCACATCTGTGACCAGCAGCTCACCAGCGCCTTCCACAGTTAGGTTTCCTTGCTTTCCAAAGTCATCCTCAACCCCATGGTTCACAGACACCTTGATGGACACAGCTACCCCATTGGTCCGAAGAACAGTAGTAGAATCAGGGTTTTCCAAACCATTTGACAGTGGTATGTCAGCTTGCTGGAGTTCAGCGGCAGAGAGCTGGCCTTGGCTAGCTGCGGCTGGCTCTGCTTTGTCTGTCTCCCACTCTCCACCTCTGCTGTCTGACCCCAGGCTCTTTTCAATGCTGGTCTGTGCGCGTCCTTCCCCGGCCGACCCTTCTGAGTTCACAGTCACCTGGTTTCCAGATGGATTAAGCTGGCCTTCAGGAGGGGGCAGCACTTTTTCAGGTGCACTGTGGTCATCCAGATGCTTTTCCATCTCACTCTGAGAACGATACACTTTCCCGCAGCCCGTGAACTTACAAGTGTAGGTATTATAATGCTGCGCTTCATGATCGTACAGTAAGTAAGCCTGTGAAAAGATTCTGCCACATTTTGGAAATAAACACTTTGCTCTAAAGACTTGATGCTCCTTTCGGTGGGCTAACAGCTCTGCATAACTATTAAAGCCAGCCTTACATTTCATCTGTATACATATGTACGGCTTACTGCCACAGTGCATTTGTAAGTGATCGTTGAGATGAGTGACGCTCACAAAGTGCCTTCTACAGTACTGGCAAATAACTTTTTTGCTTTGCATTTCAAGAAAGCGTTTGGCATCTTCACTATCTTTATGGCCTTTCACATGAGCAATTAAATTTTTGAAATACTTAAAGCCCTTTTTACAAAAGGTCACAGGGCAGTTAAATTCATTGACGGGTACTGGTTTCTGGGCAGGGATCACCGCGGGCTCGTAGGACTTGTCCTTGTCGTCGTTCTCGTCGTCCGAGCCGTCGTTGTCGTTGAACACGATGAAGTCCGTGGAGTAAAGGCTGTTCTTCTTGATGGGCCGCTGCTCCTGTTTAGGCACAGCATTAGTGCTCGTTTTTTGACTGTCGTGGGTGGCTGAGATCTTAGGAGGCCTGCCCAACCTTCTTAATGGCTTCATAGCTGCCAGTCTCTCTTTACTAGACTGTTTAACATGCAGTGTGACATGAGGGACAAACGATTCTTTAGAATTAAAATTCTTTGCACATATGGGACAGCTGTAAATCCCATCTTTGTAATGTTTTTGAGCATGCCGTACTATTCTGTGTCCAAGGAATTCTTTGTCACAGAGCAAACAATACTGCATGTAGGCTTGCCAATTCCTAAACCTGGCAGATATAAAGCCCCTATCTTTTAATTCTTTTATCTCCTTCTTCTTTTGCTTTTCATCACCAGCATCCATCAGCAGGCCGGAATCAGTCCCAAGACCAGCAGAAAGGCCGTTCACAGACGTGTCTCCCCTTTCACCCTGATAGTCTACCTTCTCATAGACTTCACTGTCATTTAGTTCATCAATTGAGGACACAATAGATGCCTCTTCTCCCATGAGTGCAAGACACTGGCGTTTCAAAGTTTTCCAATCCCAAAATTCTGGATCAAAGGGCCACTGAGTTTTCAAAACAAGTAAGAGCTCACAACGTAGAGAATTTGGTATTGGAAGATTCTCTTCATCATATTTCTGATCTGGTTGGTTATATAACATTTCCACAGCATAATATGCATCTACTGTAGGCTCAATAAGAAATTCACTCAATTGACAAGCACGTTTAACTTCCAGATCCTCAGGCAACAAACATGAAATGGTTTTGCAAATTGATATTTTTACTTCAGTATTTTCTGTAGATTCCAAGCGAAGAGCTTTGACACATAATTCTATGCAGGTGGCAAGGCCAGCCCCTTCCGTCTGTGAAACAAGCAAAGGATGGGAAAGGTTACGCTGTACTGTCAAGCACAGACTGTCAAGACTGACGTACTGTTCTTGAATCTTAAAACAGAAACACAGGAAAAGACACCCTGACTCAAAACAGCTTGATGTGAATATGGGTGTACAAGGAACCAGAAAGAAATTCTTAAAAACATAAAAAAAAAAACCAAAAAACAAAACAAAACAAACAAAAAAAAAAAAAAAAAAAAAAACAAAACTTAGCAAAGATCTGTAAAAAACAACAACAACCAAAACAAAAAACAAAAAAAACAAAACAAAACAAAAACACTTTTCTAACTCTTCAGATCCCTTTTATAAAGCAGAGGTCAAAGGGATGGACAGCACAGGGCTAAGAATACTTGCTGTTCTTCCAGAGGACCGAAGTTCTGTTCCCAGTATCCATACCAGGCAGCTCACAACCACAGTCTGACAGTCCTACAGAGTCTCGTAGGAACATGCATGCATGCATACATACGCATATGCATACACATGCATACACACTGACTCATATAAATGAAAAATAAAAATACACCTTTTAGTAATGTTTAAAAAACAACAACTCCTAAAACAGAGGCCAAAACAACACTTAACTTCATACTGGGTGTGATCTATAAAGTAAATCAGGATCTAAAGTTCCTGGTTCAGTTGGTAAGTGTCTGGGGAACACTAAATGGTCATTAAGGATCTTTATCATGTATCATTAATTTTCTGTTTGTGATTTTTTTAAGAATACAACCTTCTTAATTCAGTTACAAACTCATTCCTCAGACCCCCCTAACTTGTTAGAACAATTACTTGAGTCTTAAAAGTAAGTAGGGTTTCTAGCTACCCTAAACTAAACTGTCAAGTCATCTAGAGAACACTTAGACATTCTTAAGAGAGGATGCACATGCTCTAGGAGTCTCAACACTACACTGTAGTAAGTAGAAAGGGCTGTAGCATATACTGCAATTATTCATGTCTTCCTCTAGCAACAGATGATAAAACCTTTAAGGGCAGGGCTATAATTTTCAAATCTAACTTCAAGGAGTATGAGAAAAACTATACTACAGGAATGGAGATGCACCACTACCCTGCTGGGTGTGGTACACACCTGCAATCCAAACACTTGGGAGGCGGAGGCAGGGTTCTACGTTGTTAGTGACATTTCAAGTTCCAGGCCAGCCTGGACCACACGGGATCCTGCCTGAGCTGATCAAAGCACACTATGACGGCAAGGATATGCTGCCACCTGTGCTACATAAATATGAAGCAGCCCTGGGCTTAAACTACGGCTGTCTTCATGGAGAGTCGCTCTAGGCAGAACAAGAGGGCTTCCTTACAAGAAAAGACACAGGGGTGAGGCTGTCACTCTCCCCTCGCCCTTTGACTCATCTAACTGAGAAAGGAACGCCTTTTCTCAGTGGGTAAGCTGGTCGGTGTAGTCAGCACAGAGGTCAGACCAACACCTAGCTACCATGGCTTCTACTTCCGAGGTTGTTCTGCTCTGCGCACTAAGACAGATATTAAGTAGTAACACAGCTGACTGCTAAAACTGCACAACAGTCTCCGGACACTGTTTCAATTTATTAACTCTGATACCACGTAACATAACACAGAAAATAAAGATGTGTTAACAAGGGTGAAGGGAGAGGAAGAGCTACAAAGCAGAAAGATACACTTTGTTTTCACTCTTAAAAGAAAAATTATTTCAGGACAAAACAGATATAAAAAATGTATTTAAGACTTCCTGGGGGCTGGACAGATGGCTCAGCGGCTAAGAGCACTGACTGCTCTTCCAAAGGTCCTGAGTTCAAATCCCAGCAACTGCATGGTGGCTCACAACCATCCATCAAGAGATCTGATACCCTCTTCTGGAGTGTCTGAATAAATAAAAAATCTTAAAAACAAACAAACAAACAAACAAAAAAACTTCCTGACCAGATACAGACAATAGGACGTATTTTTAAAAGACGATATTTTATTTGTTCTTATTTCATCTTTCAAAAGAATTTGTATATGATTTTATTTAAAGTTTTCATGCTTAATTTTTACCTTCTCTGCAATGACAGCACTTGAGCTCATTCTGTACACATTCTGTAGAAAAGACTGAGTACAGGCTACTGTAAGGACATCAGTACCACAGGACTGGGGTCAGCTCGGGGCGGGCTCTGATCCTGGTAAATGTGCAGTACCTGCTGTCAGCCTCTTCAGGTGCATGTAATCTACGTGCTCTATCTATGGCACTTTTAAGTTTTCAATTACGATGTTTCTGCATTTCCAAAAGTTCTGACTCTTAAAATCTGTTTGGTCATTTTAATAGTGTTGTTCTTTTTCATGCTTAACTGTTTTGTTTTTTTTTTTTTTTTAATTTATTCTCTTTACATTACCCATACTATCAGACAAATGGATCCTGCTATTCTCGTTGATAGTGTTTTCTATGTATTTTTATGCGAATGAGTTCTTTGGTTGAAAGTATATCTTCAGTACGTGTGCCTGCTACTCCTGAAGACCACAGGACAGCGCCGGCTCCGGAGAGCTAGCTTAACCGCTGCTGGTTATAAGCTGCCAGGTGGGTGCTGGGAATCAAACCAAAGAGCGGCTGGTGCTTGCGACCACTAAGTCATCTCTCCAGCACCCAATTATCTTTGTTATTTTTAATTATGTGTTTGTGCACATGAGTTTGAGGTACAAGAAGAAACAAGAGGGACAGAGTTCCTTGAAGGCAGAGTTATGACTGTGACCTGTCCTCTATGGGTGTTGGGAACTCAACTCAGGTCATCCACAAGAATCTATGTGCTTTTAATATCAAAGCCTTTCCTCTTACTGTTCTCTGGGGCAATTATTTCACAGTTTTTCACTCATGGCTTTATATGCAGTTATGACTTTATGACACGCTTAATTTTATCCTTATGTCTGCTTTCATAAGCCGTAATGGTGAACTAGGCTTACACAGGGATTTTTACATGAATCTTGTACTGACAGCATGCCCTTCAAAGCAGTTCTGTTCCTGCTTCTGCAACTATGTCTAGTCCAGGTTTCTCACCTCGTAAACATTGATCATTTACTTGTCGTGGGGATTTATGAACTAAATAGCCCCCTAATCTGTATTGAGTTATGGTTATAATTTCTTAGGGAAAGATGTACCTGTTTTAACCCAGAAATCAGCTGAGTATTATCGGAGGCTGTCTATCACCCACCAGTGGTATATCTTTCTAGTCTGTTTTCAATGAAATGGTACTTCACAGGTTCCAGAGAATCAATGCACTGAACTAACTATGCAGTCATGCGTTAAGTCTGATCTGGGATATATGTATGCACCACCACTTCTGATCCATGTGGTGATGGGTTTCAGATACAGGGAACTGCATGCTATAGAAAGCACTCTACCAAATCTACAGCCTAGACCCTAGTTCAGGCCTTTGATCCAGTTATTACATTACTTTTTGTGCTGACTCCAAGGAAGGGAGGGGTAGTTTTCTAATGTTCTTGTAATCTCAGTTGCTATAAAAAAATATTGCTTTATTTTATCAAGTATTTGTGGCTATTTTGTAGTAAGTAGAAGGGTGTTTAGTGTCAGCAATAGAATAATTTCCACATTCCTCTTTACATTCTGAACTTGCACAGAGCCAAACTACCAAAGCAGTATAATACATACTAGGACACTGGAAAAAAAATCACCCAAGAAAATATGAAAACAACAAAAGTAAAGATCTTACTAAAGATGAGTTACATAATTTAAATTAAGGAAAAGTAACTTGAATACTCTTACCTCTGAATTAATAACTTTAATCAGGAAGAAAATGTGATATACAGTCTTCGTTAACAAAGAAAGTTGACGACACCTTTCTAGGTACACTTGTACTGATGGTTCTACCCTTTGCTGCAATTTACTCCAAAACAGAGTGAGTTCCCTTTGAAAAAAAAAAAGTTTGAAGGATAAACAGGAGTAATGCAATAATAATGGAATAATCATTTAGTGTGTCAATGTAGCCATTACATTTGAAATTAAAACTGACTTTAGATTCCAATTCTGTTTAAAATTATGTTGAAATACAAGATCAATAGGCACTCTGAATTTCTAAAGAATAAAAATCAGATGCAGTTTCTTACTGTATTAGTATTTTTCAATCTTGGAGTTGCTGTCTTTTAATAAGAAAACATCTAACACTTAAACAAGTTATATAAAGAAAACCTTTGAGTCATATTTGAACTTTAGACTATATAATATAAAAATACAAAGTCTATGTGTATAACATGTAACAAAGCATAAGAATTAAAAGCATACCTATCCTGGGTTAGGTAGGGGTGCACCTTGGGGATAGAACCTTTACTAGCAACCTTCAATTTTACCATCACCCCAAATAATAGCTCCATAAAGCAACTGTCTTCTACATTCAAATCTATCCAGAAGGTTGTTACTATTAGATGAACAAAACTACCAATGATGCTATAGACCCCAGAAAACACGCATGTGATATAAAGGTTAAATAAAAAGAAAACTGAATTCTAAGCTTATTTGATCTTAATAACAATGTTTTCACAGAATAACTAAAATGATAAAATGTGCCGGCTGTGCCCAGTTTCTCTTCCATCCCTCATTTAATTCCCCTGCTTCAGCATTTCCAACAACTATTCTCAAGAGCAGCTTTCGCTATTGTCTTCCGTCCTCGCTGCTCACTGACTGGACTGGAACATCTACAGAGAACCTAGTCAGAAGCTTCGACAACATTCACCTTACTAGTTCTTTAGAAGCCTCCTCTACTTTGATTTTTCTAAAACCTGAATCTTAATTAACCCATGATTGTCTTGAGAGAATCTGAATTAACAGCAGGCCACAGGCAGCTTGACGGGCTCCATGTGAATGCCCACTTGGTGAGGCTACGCTGCAGCCTCCTCACTGACAAATCCCTCAAACGCCACATTTCTAAGACTGCATCCTATCTCTGCGCAGCGTGTCCTGGGCATGAAGAGGGCGCCTGCCAGTCTTCCTCCTTCAGCATCTAATGGAATTCGTTCTTACCTCCAAACAGGCTAAACTTTTACTGTACTCAACACAGATGGCGATGTTTACTTCACACTTCTTTTGCCTCATGCCATACACACCGGGGAGGAAGGCCGTACATGTGCTCGCTGGATCACTCACCCACGCTCTGTAACTCCACTTTCTTCCTCCCATGAGTCCTCTCTAGTCATTGTCCAAACAGCTCTCAACTGTGCTCTGAACTATGTTAAACATGAAGTTTTTAATGTTGCCCTTCAGAGCTGGTAAGAGGCGGCTTCTGTGTGTCATACAAAATTCACTTTGATGTTTTAAATCAATGTAACAATGATTCCCTAGACATCACTGACTCTCACATTATCTTATGCTCAGAAAATCTACTTGTCCATGGTAAACACACTGTAGTTATTATCCATGACTTAAGAGCAATAGCCTCTGTATTTAATATTTAACTTATTCACAAGAAGCAACCACTCAGAAAAGCTTGCTGACTATGAACTTTGATTTCACAGCCATTTATTTACCTTGCTTTTTCTAGATTCATTCACACGCCGTGTGAATGCACATGGTCTTAAATGCCAAAATGCTATAATCCAAATTTTCTTTAAAGACTGCCTTGCCACTGCGTGACAACAGCTCGTCTCAGGTAACGATAACGGAGGGCTGTCAGCCGGTGTCTCACATTAGTGGAGGCAGAGTAACCTGCAGCCTCCCAAAGGCAAGCCTGGGAATGTGCTGGGTCAGAAGGAGATGAAGAATACCAAGAGCTCAGCCAGGAGAATGGTCTCTACAGGCATTAAATAGACTATATTTCCACGGGTAAGTGTTAAGTAATATTATCAAAATATAAATATAATCTGTAGGTGAAAAAATATAGACTCTAATCACAAATTAGTAAAAGAACTAAAAATAAATTTAATACTGTCTGATAAAATAAACCCTTTGAATTGTATTATCCTTAACACAAAGAATACCTAAATCTAAAATATGAACTATTTGATAATCAGATTGCACAGAATAGAATACCTGTGCAATCTGATTATACCAAAAAAAATACAGTTTTTGTTTGGGTAACAAACTAGATTTTTGGGGGGAGCGGGGGGGAGGGTGGTTTCGAGACAGGCTTTCTCTGTGTAGCCCTGGCTGTGCTGAACTCACTCTGTAGACCAGGCTGGCCTCAAACTCAGAAATCCGCCTGCCTCTGCCTCCCAAGTGCTGGGATTACAGGCGTACGCCACCACCGCCCGGCTAACAAAATAGATTTTTAAAAGTATCTAAATGGTCAGGCAGTGGTGGTACACGCCTTTAATCCCAGCATTTGGGAGGCAGAGACAGGCAGATTTCTGAGTTCGAGGCCAGCCTGGTCTACAGAGTAGTTCCAGGATAGCCAAGGCTACAGAGAGAAACCCTGTCTCAAAAAACCAAGAAAAAGAGCCGGGCGTGGTGGCGCACGCCTTTAATCCCAGCACTTGGGAGGCAGAGGCAGGTGGATTTCTGAGTTCGAGGCCAGCCTGGTCTACAGAGTGAGTTCCAGGACAGCCAGGGCTACACAGAGAAACCCTGTCTCGAAAAAAACCAAAAAAAAAAAAAAAAAAAAAAACAAGGGGAAAAAAAAAAAAAACCAAGAAAAAAAAAAGGTCTCTAAATGATATAAATTCTTTTTTTTTGTTTTTTTGTTTTTTTTGTTTGTTTGTTTGTTTGTTTTTCGAGACAGGGTTTCTCTGTGTAGTCCTGGCTGTCCTGGAACTCACTTTGTAGACCAGGCTGGCCTTGAACTCAGAAATCCGCCTGCCTCTGCCTCCCAAGTGCAGGGATTACAGGCTTGTGCCACCATGCCCGGCTCGATATAAATTCTTTTCTGCCCCCATCACACCCTCTCACCAGGGATGAAGTGGCCAGCCCCTTAAAGGAAACTGAGCGCCCAGCCCGCTGTGTGTGTACTGTTTCTTGTATTTTCTCTCTCTTCTGGGGGTGGGAGTTGTCACAACAGTCTTCAGGGTCATTGCAGTTATTGACACTTGCCCAAAGCAGCAGGGATTATAGGGTCCACACGGACTCAGTGGAAACAGACCACGGCCATCAACATGGCCTCCAGCAGCAGCACACAGTGTAGACATGACGCAGTCGTCTCCTTGCTGCTCAGGGGCCAGGCTGCTCTCTGTGCTCTCCCCTGCCAGCAGAGGCAGAGCCGATCTTGGTCAGTAACCCTGCCAGAGGCCATGGAGGCATCTGTGACCCTCTTACTGCTGGAGGCCATCTTAATTATAGGAATTCTTAAAATCCACTTTGTATTCTTTTAACTGTTTTATTTCTTTCTTAGACAGGGTCTCACTATGTGAGTTGGCTGACCTGCAGCTCACTATACAGGCCAGGCAAGCCTGGAAATTGTAAAGATCAGCTTACAGTGCCACCAGAGTAATGGGATTAAAGGCATGTGCCACCCCGCCTGACCTTTGCTTTCTAATTTAACAAAATCTCCTTTAAAAAAGAAAAGCAACTCACCAAGCGCAGTACATATCTCCTTGCTGGAGCTGCCGTGATAGAAAGGCCGTACATAAGACAAGGGCGCTTTTCTCATCACCCTCAGATTCTAAGTTACAGATCATTTCTAACACATCTTTGCAATCAACTTCTGAAATCTATAGAAAAAGGAAAGAGAAACAGGCCATGAAGTGGCTTTAGGACACACACACGTACACACAACGAATTTAATTTTTCTTTCGATGCACATAAATTCTTATCAGTAAAACATATTAAGTTATATACTATCAAATGATAATAGAGATAAAGATTTGGCAATAGTTTTTTTAAACTACCATTCTTTATAACTAATAAATATTAATATAGTATTCTCAGAGAGTGGTAAAACCACTGGATACCAACTACCTTCAGAAATGCATGACTCTTCAGTAACTAAGAGGTGTTAACTAATCATAAGCATATTCTATCCATTAAATTGGATCCATTACCAGAAAAGAAAACCACAGCACTTTACCATTACTCTTTGACTCACTGATTCAAATCATTACTAAAACCAGCAGACACAGAGATGTAGTGGACATAGACTAACTGTCTGCTCATGTTAAAGGAAGAAACCGGTGAGAATACTGTCTAGAGCAGTGTCTACCACTTTAGAATAGGCTCACTCGTCTCTACTATTTTGCTTTTCATATAAACTTATTCCAACTCAAAGCATTGCTGGAGGTTCATATACTCTGAAGGCAACCTGAATCATTTAACCTAGTATTTAAAGCAAACTTAAGATGTGCCACTTTATTAATTATACATATTAAAACAGAATTAGACAATGACTTCTACAATTTGCTATAACAATAAACAACCAAAGGTTGTCTGTTTCTTGACACAGAAGCGAGGTGGTCAAAGACTGAAGAATGAAGGCCAGCAGCATCCGTGAGCCCCCCGCGGCCTGTGCTCCTCTCTCCTGGCTGATAATCTCGCTCAACTCATCAAGCACAAGGCAAGAGAAGGATGCGTGTTTAAGACAATGACATGATTCTAAGGTGGATGAGTAATAATAAGGGTGAGGGCTACGTGACAACTGGACTGAGAACTGGAGGCTTGGCATGGTGGTGCCTGCAGATACACCTCAGCGCTCGGGAGCAGAAGGGTGGGAGAGCGGAAGATCACAATTTCTAGGCGAGGGTGGATTACAAAACAACAACAGGACAAACACTAAGAAAACCATCAACTTCAAATGCTAATTTGAAGTTGTGAGCTAACAATGACTTGTTCTTAAAGATATTAAAAAAGATTCTTTGTTTACGTGTATGTATTAATGCCCACATGTACATATATGTACCATACATGGGGCGAGGGTGTAATGCCTCTGTGGTGCTGGGAGGCAGGCCGAGGCCGCTGCACTTCCTCCCGCCCTTAGCTCTGGCTGACCAACAGCCATGTTAAAATAAGGGTGCAAACTGACTGAACCCTAAGTTTGTGGTCAGACACATGTTATCACCCAGGGAGAGGCTGAATAAAGACTGAGTGTGTGTGGACCACCTGTGGGTAACTCCAGAACCGTAAGAATAGTCCACCACTCTGTCAGACATGCTGGAACAAAGCTCTATCTCTAAGTACCCCATTTACATAACCCAACCAACAAGGGTCCAAAAGATGTATGTTTATACAATCAATATTTTAAAATAGCTACAATATGTTAAACACAGTCCCAGATATTTCATGTACACTGTAATTATAGTCTTACCACTAGACAGAAGGTATATTTTATAGATAATAAATTATTTAATTTGCTTACAACAATTAAGAACTAGACCCACAAATCAAACCCTATATGACTGACATCAAAGATCTAAACTCTTATTACATTATCTTTGAAGGCTTTTGCTAATTTTAATTACTCTAACACATTCATCATGACAAATGTCAGTCAGATGAGCTGCAAGTTCTTTTTAAAACCATTTTCATAACATGTTAATAATGAGAGCAAACAACTTATTAGGGCAGCTTCTCGGAATTAGCATGGATAATTGGCATGAGAGCCTGCGGGGCAGACACCACCGAAGCCGAGGGTCACTCACCTAAATTGCTTGGAGCCAGCTATGCTTTACCTTTCTGATTTTAAAAATTATTTGTATACAATGAGATACTGGGTTTAGGATCCAAATCTGAACATAAAATTCTTTTCATGAATTAACATAAAAATCTTACACACATTGCCTGAAGATCATTATCCCATGTAGTTTCTTTAGTTTAATACCTGTGTCTTGCTGTGACCCATAACATGATGGCAGATGTGGAATTTTTCGTTGGTGTCTGTATTCAAAAAGTTAAAAGATTTGAAGAAAATTCAGACCTCAGGTTTGCTAACTCGGGATGCTCAAAGAGACTTAAGCTACTCAAAAGTATTGATTTATTGACAGGCGAGACTTCAATGCAGGCTTAGACTCAGTCTCATCTCAAACTCCACATAGCTAAGCATATTGAGGTCCTAGAGTGTTAAACATTGCTTTTTACTTGTTCAAGTTTTTAAAAATTCATTATCTCTTGAAAATATGATTTATTTGAATCTCATCATAGTTTCTTTTAAACCCGAATTCCTGTTGAAAGTTCATATGGCACCAATTGTATAATTATCTTCCCACATACCTCAATTAAATTAACTCTTAATATTTTAAGTGTAGGTGTTAATTCCTCTCCCTCTATTTATTTGTATATATGTGTGTGTATATATAGAAAAAAACACATATATGTATATGCATATGTACATGCACACAATGTACCAGCCGAAAAAGCTCATATCCTCAAATATACAAAAACTTCAATTAAAAGATTTTATTGGGGCTGGAGAGATGGCTCAGCGGTTAACAGCACTGACTACTCTTCTGAAGGTCCTGAGTTCAAATCCCAGCAACCACATGGTGGCTCACTGTAATGGAATCTGACTCTTCTGGAGTGTCTGAAGCTACAGTGTACTCACATATAATAAATACATAAACCTTTTTTTAAAAAAAAGATTTTCTTGCTCCTACTGTTCTCCACCGTCTGTCAGAGGAACCGGTCTGCGTCCCGCCCCCTCCTCGCACCGCTACACAGGTCCCAGGGATTAAGCACAGTCCCCACGCTTACATGGCATGGACCTTTGCTCAAACTTAATTTTTCCCTGATTTGCCAGGAGGTGGTCTCTTAAAAAAATTAAATAAAGCCAAGAGCAGAGATAGGAGAACTAAATTTAGATTAATGAATGAATAGATAATTTGTGGAAGTAAAATATAACCATTTGAACAGTAATTGTGTTAAAACTACAAAGCAGCATAATTCAGAAATTACCAATATATCACCAATTTAGGGACTATGTCCTATTTTTATAAAATAGGACAAATTTCAAGTGTTGGACTGAACAGAATAATCTATTTGTTAAAGATATACCATGCTAAATCCTCTTATAAAGCAGAAATATAATTTCAGAATGTAAATAATGATTTTATTTTCATATGGATCGCTGTGCTGCTTAATAAAAGTATAAACCATTTAAGTAGTACTTCAAGTTTACCAACTATATTTTAAAATATACTAGTTCTAATTATACATTAAGCCTCAAGATTGCATTTCGCTCAGCAAAATAAGATTTTGTTTCATACAGAAAAGAATTTTAGAGGCAAACTTATCATCACACCTAAAGAAATGTAAAAACATCATATAACTAGCAAATATTTCTACACAACACTCCAGTGTCAGAAAGAAGGAATTTCACAAACCATTTTCGGAGCGCACATTGATTGTTATGGTTTTTTGTTGTTGCTTTTCTGAATAATCTGTCTCTACCCTATTTACAATGTGTAGATCCTTTGTTTAAATCCTTGTGGTTTTTTGTTTGTTTGTTTGTTTTGTTTTTTAAGACAAGGGCTGGCCTTGAACTTGCAATCTTCCTGCTTCAACCCCCTCAACTGCCCCGAGTTGGAATTATAGGTGTGTGCCACCATCCCCATGTCTAAAATATGTAGATTCTTAGAACTACATATCCATTCCTGTGAATATTAAATGTATAAGTATATTTGCAAAGATGCAAAAATGTTCACTTACAAGACAACAATCTAAATATCCACCTGTCTAGTTAAATATATCACAAATCTTTATTATGAAACTGCAGTTTCTACATGTAAACAGAACGAATTGGAATGAGGTCAGTAAAACAGTGTTGGCAGTTAGGGAATGTGTGTTTTACTATATAAAATATATACATATATAGGAAATGTAAGAAAAGTATATTAGTTATATTTCAAAGTTGATTATTTAAGGGAACTTTGTAAAAAAATCTTTGTACTGTGCTGGGGGTTGGGGGTTGGGGGGCGTGTGAACAGCACGGTGTCAGCTGCAGTGGCGCCTGTCTGCCTGCCGTCACCCAAGCCCCGAGCTCACTGCTGTCCCTATCTCAGCACAGGAGCAGTGGGTTACAGACATGTGCTGCCTTCCAGGTTTTGTCTGCGTTCACGGGGCATGGGAGAGGGGGAAAAGGGCACTGCAAACACTCTTCCGTGTTTATTCTAAAGACAGGATCCACTGGAAACCGGAGGTAAGCTAAAGCTGCCAACTCTTCTAACACCTCCGCCAAGAACCTAAGAAAATCTTCTCAAGAAATGTTAGATGAAGCATCCCTTCTTACAGCCCCCTAAGTCTGACATCTAACAGGGACAGCAGCTATGACCACTGGGAAATAGCTCATCTGAGTCATATGGACAAGAATTATCTCAGGATTAACAATCCAGACCACACCTGACTTAATTAAATCTATCCCCATAATCTCTAAGGAATGCTTTTAAAACTCAAATCTTTTACACACACACACACACACACACACACACACACACACACACACACACCAAAAGGGAGGGGGGGAGAAAAAGGAACAAAAACTGTATATATTTGTGAACACAATCCCTGAAGGAGGAAATGTCGTTGGGAAAGGTTTCAAGGGGCAGGTGACGTATGAGTATTTTCCCCTGGGGCAGAAATAAATGTGACTGGTTGACAAGTCGACTTTAAACATTTTCCTCAAATGGAACAAGAAACAAGTTTCAAATACACTTCTTAAAATAATATTAAAAATTAATCTATTTCTAAGAAAATGAACTTTCCACAAGAATTTATCCAAACACAGAGCCTAAAACTTGATTGCTATACTGATAGTTTTCCTTGGTTGGAGGACACACAGAGATCTTAGTGAGCCATGTTTATTAACAAGAAGATAAAAACAAACAAATTAAAACAGTTAATTCTACCTGTTCAATAAAATAAAAACCTAGAAATCCCAGAGAGAATTTTTCTGGTGTATATCTCAGAGTAGGCCTGGCTGCTGCTACTTAACTCTAGATCATTATATCAAGAAAGAATATGAATTGCACATTTCAAGATCTAGTTATTTAAAAATCTAGAAACACAGTTTTTGAGACTATAAACTCAAGTCTTTCAGTTCAAAGGTAATCTAACAACCATGCTCTTAGACAGCTCTGCATTAACTAGCTTGGTTCATGCAGAGGCTACACGTCACTTTCTGTTTACTGCCCCCCACTGTCTACAAAACTCATTCTGAAGTGTGTGTGCATTTGTTGCCACACACACTTCAAAGGCCATTTTAAGAAATATTTTACATGTCAGTTTAATTCTCATTTTCAATGAATAGGAAAGTTTCAGTTTTAGATTTACTCTCATATATGGCAACTGAAATACAAATTGTCTGAAAAATAAAAGAATTGGTAAGGAGAAATAGTCAGACTGCACAATGTGTAGACTAATAGAATGAGGTCCAAGACTGAATGCCTGTGACTTACTCCCTCCAGCTTAGAGACTGAGGAAACCACTCCAGTTTTCTAATATCCTCACCATATCCAAGAAGCTTATTTATCACCTTAGTCCAAATTGTTTTCTAGCATCTTCATTTTGCACTCACAGGAAAAAGCACACAGCCATTACACACCATCTCACCCTCATGTGACAATCACCCGAGGCAGCCATGGTTCTGAACCCTACTCACAAGCCTCTCAGTCCCCTGGGAAGCACACTGGATATGGTAACTCTCCATCTTAGATATGGTGCTCTCCATCTTAGCTTCAGCCTTCCCTTTAAAGCACCAAGTCCGCCAAGCAGAAAGGCAGTTTTGACTTGTGTACAATGAATATAATCATAACTACCTTCATCTCCCTCCCAATTTCCTCATGTCTTAAAAAACCAACCAACCAACCCACCCAGAGTCCACTGAGTGCTGCCCGTGTGTGTGTGTGTGTGTGTGTGTGTGTGTGTGTGTGTGTTCACTGGAACATTCCATCAGTGGCCAGCCCCCTTGTCCCCCCACCTTCCCTCTCGGCAACTACACACTGCTAATAGCTCCTTAGTAAAAGATGGAACCTGGTGATAATCTGCCCAGTATACCAGAATTTTGCCTGGTGTAATCTCCACAATTCTTTTTATTTCACAAATCCTTTATTTCTTTTTACTGCTCTGGAATCAAGATATATAGCAGAAATATAAGACATTTGAAAATAGTGCTCTTAGAGTACTACACTATTGAACACTTACAGTTCAATACACATTAATTTTTATCTAAATTCTTTAAACACAAACTAGTATATCAACTTTTAATTGTAAAATTGAATATATAAAAGTATAGAATTTCCTTTTGGGTAATGATTTTACTTCCAGAACTTTGTGTAAAATCTACACTTGAATACAAATGAAATATAAACAGAATCTTAAAACAAAACTAAACATTTACATAAAATATACAAATATCATATGCATGAATGGTATATTTTGTTATAACATGCTACTTATACTTTAAATACAGTCTACATATACAGAGATAATTTATATGACTTCTACCTAGTCTTACTCTTCTTGTTAAATCAGCCAAAAATATTCTTGGATATCCTGATGTCAAATAAAAATGAAGTTATGACATAAATATGTCAAAAACCCCACTGCCATGGCACTGTTAAGGGTGCTATCATATTTCCTTTAGCTTAATCAAACAATCTATCCACATAACTTAAATTCATCCCATATGATTCAAGATGCCCTTACCCAGAAGCATGCCATAGCACAAAACGGATGTGCTCCATTATTTACAAACAAGGAAGTCCAAAACAGTCTAAGCTAAATTGAATTTATCCACTTCAAAAAGTAATTACTAACAAAAAATATACTCACCTCTTCAATTAGCTTTTCACTTGGTGATGATG
The DNA here is from genome assembly GCA_964023405.1 of Apodemus agrarius. Lineage (NCBI taxonomy): Eukaryota > Metazoa > Chordata > Mammalia > Rodentia > Muridae > Apodemus > Apodemus agrarius. The sequence goes on along the minus strand of OZ030009.1, from coordinate 118,112,271 downwards.
TGCAAAGACAGACAAGGTAAGTCTGCTTAAAACTACCTTTTGTACCGATCTCAGGATGATCAGAACACAGCTTTGCTAGAGCGGTTGCTTGACTTAACTGATTTGTTTTGATTAGATGTTTAATTCTCATATCCAACAAGATGGGACCCTCAAAAGCTAAAAATTCATTCACTTAAAAAAACAAGACATAATATATTATTAACATTCGGTAATTCATTTGCAACACAAATAAAAACTTTAAAAATTTTAAAAACACAGACACTCAAACTCTTCCCTTTTACCAATCTCCTACTACTGTCAGAAGAATATCATACAATGTTTGACTTTATAAGTAAAGGGAAATTGTACTTCCTATCTTGAAACAGGGTCTAACTGCACAGCTCAGGGTGTCCTGACTCTGGAGCCCAGCTGGGCTCACGCTCTTGGCCTGCCTGGCTCAGCTGCCCACTGTCCGGTTACAGCCCTGCAGCGCCACACCAAGCTTGCCGACTTTTAAAGTTACAGCGAATGTTGTTATACTTAAGGCCTCACTTAGAATGGACTGAAGGTCTTTCTTTTCTTTTCTTTTTCTTTTTTTCTTTTTTGGAGACAGGGTCTCAACAGTGTAGTCCTGGAAGGCTACAACCCAAAGCACCACCCAATTATCCATATAATGATAAAGGGCATTTGGACAGTCTAGAATAAGAAATTCAATAAACACTTGGTTTAACGTTGACAATGTACTTATTCTTTTACAAAGGGGGAGCCTATCTTTTTTAATTTATGTTTTAAAATAAATAAAAATCTGCACAAAAAAATAGTAAGAAGGGAAGAAAGTCCGCCAAAAGAAGAATCCATTACATATATTTGGGGTTTTATTTATTTTGATGCATTATGGCTAACACTTAAGTACAATCAACTTCTATTCTTTTTGAGCTTGCACTCTTTTTTGGTTCTCTAGAATATGAAGTCATTTTGCACCTGTGAAGAAGAATTAATGTTTTAACAAGTATGAATTCAAATGTTTCCCTTAGATTTCTGTACCTGGATAATAATCATGTTTAAACATTTCTTTCTTGCCTTTAGAAAATTCCTAGTAACCAGTGTCTTGAAGTGCTGTAGCTGAGTGCTGTCTTCTCGAACTGGACTCACGGCTGTGTCTAGAGCAGAGGGGGGCTTTCCCTTTCCCATCCCGTCCTGTCTACAGGCTTTACTTTCTATCTACCTTTCTAAACACAGATGAATCAGATGTACAAGTGTCTAGTGTCTTTATCTGACACAAATGTAAGACATTAATTACACTTCTTTTTTTAGTTCTATACGATCTTATTTGGACAATATTTCAATATGTTTTCCATTGAGTTCATTACCAAAACAAATTCTAACAAAAGTTTTAAATAATGATTTACATAAAGTTAAAATAAGGCTAATCTGACTATTTATGAGTAACTGACATTAAGAAAAAAGTTATACATTCTCTTTTTTGTTTTCCAAAAGGAAATTCTAGAGATACAAAGTCTGGGAATTATTACAAATTCTATCATGGAAACTCATGACCAATAGGATTTGAAAGATCACAGTAAAGAATGAATTTCAAAGTGGCAAGTTTCTAACAAAACTGATAGCATTTCCTAAAAGGTCAATTTCAAATAATCCCTGAATTTTTTCGGAAACAGAGTACACAAGTTAGACTGATGACCTGTGCAGGATAATTTTTAGGTCGGTGTGTTAAAGAAATACCTATCAGGACGCGATGCTCGGTCGAGGAGGTAAGGGCACGTGCTGCTCTTTAGGAACATCTGTATTCTGTTCCCAACACAGTAGCTTACAACCATCTCTGTAACTGCAGTCCCAGGGAATCTAATGCCCTCTCCTGACCCTCCCAGGCGATGGACACACATGTGGAACACATGCATACGTGCAAGTAAAACTCAAGCATAAAACAATAAAATAAATCTAAAACAATTTTTAGAGAAATGTTAGTCTTAAAAATTCAAAATCATAGGCACTTATGTCTTAATGGTGGGAAGCCAACGCCACGCTTAGAGAAACTGGATGTCTGGAAGCACAGGGCCTGGGGTGGAACGGACTCGGGTGATGGGTTTTGTAGCCCAGCATTCAGCGAAACAAGTAAACCGAGGCGCTCACAAACTGAGTGATCTCCTTGAGCCACAAAATCCTCTCACAGCACAACCACAATTAGAGTGTATTTCCTGACTTCTAACTATCCATCTCTGAAGGACCAGTGAGATAGACCTTTCAGATTATTGTACCTAATTCTAACTTGAAAAATTATACTCTACAGGGAACTATGGTGGGTGGGAACTGGGAAAGGGGAAAGCCTTTGGAATGTAAACATAGAATATAGAAAATAAAAATAAAAAAAAATGAAGAAAAAAATTATACTCTACTATCAGTGAAGAGGTGGGAAGGAAGAGTGCACGCGCCACAGATGACGCCTCCGACGGAAGGCTCCTCCGACGGAAGGCTCCACTAGCACTAGACTGCTCTGCCAAAGTCACTTCTCCCACTCCTAACGCCCTTCCTACTCCTTCCAATTCTTCTCAGTTCTTGGCATGATTCATGGTCTCCAACCATGGTCTCCACAGCTCTCTCTACAGGACTATGATGTTAGAACAATGTGTTTAGTGCTCATAGACTTGTTTTATGCTTTTTAATCTCTGAGCACCTGAATAAAACGCCAAGTTTCTCTTTCTTCTATGCTTTCTATACCCACACACTGTAAAAAATAAAGTTATATTGTAGTCATGTTTAGACTACTTTCTCTACATCTACACTTCAAGAGAAAAAAAGGTCTAAGCTGGTTTTAAGCCTATAAATATAGCTCAGTAACAAAACTGCCATCTAGGTGTATGATGTTCAATCAGTTTAATTAAAAAATTATCCAGATGTAGCAGTATACATGCTTAACCCACATACTTGGGAGGCAGAGGAAGTGAGTATCTGAGTTAAAGTCCAGACTTTGTCTCAAAAGAAAGAAGGGGAGTGAGAAGGACGAAGAAAAGGAGGAAGAAATAAAGATATTTTGTAGAGATAATTAAACCATAGCACAAATACTGTTTTATATATATAAAACAATTTGTCCCAGTGATCTTGAATTTCCCACAAAAAAGCGAGGTCAACTTACTTATTGCTAAGCCCACACTCTGACCCCAGGTTTAACAACTAACTGTTCGGTCTATCTCTGAAGCACTGCTCCCAGAGGATGACGAGCCAGCAGCACACAAGGCAGCGCATGCTGGACAAGAAGGCAACATGCGGGAGACAGGCACTTGAAAAGGCTGAAGCAGGAAGGCTGGCACGTGCTGGAGGTCAGGCTGGGCTACAGTAAGTTCTAGACCCATCTGGGGTATACAGTGAGAGCCTAGCTCAAAAAAGCAAATGAGAAAATTCCCAAGGGGGGGAGGGTCTATACTACACAATATGTAACATAGCCATACCTACATATACTTAGCTATGTTCAACTCAGAAGCTAAAGAGTCAGCTTCAAAAAAATGTTCTCTGTGAATAAATGACTAATATAGCCAATTCAGTTAGGCCTTCTGCTATTTATTTCCCTCTACCCTATCTAGCACTGACCACTGGTTCACCCCATCCCAAATCACTAGGCCATCGTAAGCGGCCGCCTTGTCGTCACCAGTCCCCCACTTCTAGCCGTCCTCATGGAGGACTCGAGCACACTGGAGTCTCTAGCCACCAGTGTTGCTTGTTTCAGCTTTTCAACTTATTCTGGTAATTTTATATGTGTATATAATTTACTTTTAGTACATTCACTCCCCTTCATATCCTTGCCCATTTCAACTGGAACGTTTTTTTCCAACAAATAGTCTTTCTACTTTCATGTGTTAAAAACAAAAAACAGAACAAAACAAAAAAACAAAAGGGCTGGAGAGATGGCTCAGTGGTTAAGAGCACTGACTGCTCTTCCAGAGGTCCTGAGTTCAATTTCCAGCAACCACATGGTGGCTCACGACCATCTGTAATGGAATCCGATGCCCTCTTGTGGTGTGTCTGAAGATAGTGTACAGTGTACTTAAATACATAAATCTTACACACGCACGCACTTGCACACAGATGAACCGCTTTTCAACCACTGCTGTCGGGTGGGGGCAGGCAATCCTCTCCATCCTTTACTGAGACATTAGTGGAAGGTAACCAGCTTGGCAGAGGAAGGAAACACCTCATTTTTTTTATGGCGTGGCCACTAGTAGATCTCTCTTCACCCAACAAAGCCCAATGTGATACTGACATGAAACAGGCACACAGATCACATAACAGAACAGAATTCAAGAGAAATTTTACCTCCTATGATCAAATGATCATCAAAAAGTGTTAAGATATAACTCAATGGACAAAGAAGAGTCTCTTCATCAAAAAACCAATCCACATACAAGAAGAATGATGCTAGACCTTTAATCTTGTACCATATAAGAAAATTAGCTTTAAAAGTATTAAACCTCAAAAGAACGGAATGCTGGGCTTCTGAGGCACCGGCACCCAGGCTCACAGCAGAGAGCGGTAGCTCGTTTTTAGGCTACCCTGAATTAGGCTGAAGTCATTTTGAAAAAAGAAACCTCAACTGAGACTAGAAGGCCTCTGCGGAACTGGGCGGGGCCCGTCTTCCTGACTGATGACTGGGAGGGCAGCACACGGGACGGCCCAGCCCTAGGCTTGTGGGTCTAGGAGCCAAAAGAAAGCAGGCTGAGAAAGCCACTCTGGTGTCCGCAGCACCTCCTGCCTCCGGGGTCCACAAGCTGTAAGAGGAAATAAAACTTTTCCTTCTCAAGAACTCTCCCTAGGCACTGTCGCCATGGGGTTACGGGATGGAAGAAGCACTGGAGCAAGCGTCACACTTTTACACTTCAAAAAGTTTCCTTTGAGGAAGGAGGGAGAAAAGAGAATCACTGGATTCAAGATCCAATAAAAGGCTAGCAGGCTGACAACTACATTATTTCAATAGAGAAGCTAATTTTGTTTAATAATTACATTTCTATATTTAAGAATGGTAGACAGAGAAGAAAATCTAGTTCATGTCTTAAGATGTGTAAAAAGTGTCAGAATTCAGTGCAAACGTAAAAAGTCAGTAACACTAAAACCACAAAATGGAAACTATTCAAAACATGAGAGCACTAAAGCTGAACACGGTGGTTCAAGGGAGGGGCCGACTGCTTAAAATTCGGTATCACTTATTATAAAGAAGAGTCATCTCTTATGAAGTGCAGTAAGAATTTAACTTAAAACAACAACAAAGAGAATAATATGAAACGTAAAAACTGTAATTAATGTTCAAAGTGAAGCTGGTGGTTCACTTTCAAAGCAGCAGAGATGCTTTCCTAAATACAGTCTGCAAACGGCTTGTCACTAACTCAGCACATGCAGGTTATAATTTTTAAATAAATTATCTTAAAACACATTAAAAAAACCCATATATAAGACATGAACTATGACAAGTAGAGAAAAATACAAAAGAAAAATCTCCTCGATGCACAGGGCACACTGCGGAGCTGGGCGGCAATGGTGAGACCCGCTCCGTGGGTGGCTGGGAGCAGGAGGCATAGGTAGTGTAGACGAACACACCCACAAACATCTGACAAAGCTTCTGTTTGTCACAACTGTTGTGGATAGCCCTGGGCTCGTACTTTGATGTTAATTCCACTCCTCAGAGGGGCTGCAGATGAGGAGTTGCCTTGTGAACCGTCTCCCCACCTTGACTTTTCAAATAAAGGCTTGAGCCAATGATTGGGCAGGAGGAAAGTGGGAGGAGCAGAGTCTAGGGGAGGAGCTACGGGGTATAAAACAGGAGGAGGAGGAGCAACGGAAGGGAGAACAGGAGAGAAGAAACGAAGAGAAGAAATGAAGAAAAACGGTTAAAGAGAACCGGAGAGGCGGCAGGGAGAGAAGCTCGGGGCCTAGAGAAACTGCAAGTTGTATGGGATAAAATAGATTGAAACAGAGTAGTAGAGTGGGAGGCCTGCCCAGTCTAGGCTTGTAGCTTGTTTTGTTAACCGCTGAGTTGAGCTTTCATTTACCAGGTAACTGGGTTGGATACTTAGTAGCAAGAAAATGGCTGCCCAACGTATTGTTTAGAACCTAACAAACCTGAGATAAAACGTTAGCTGCCTGAGAAGCCCTGAACGGCTCAGACAGCAGATAGAAAGGGTTCAGGACCAGGTGATTAATTGATATAAGAGGGATATATAGCATCTTGATACCTAAAGATGAGTAGAACAATGAAGACTGTTTTGGCTCTACGTGATAATATTTTGAGTGATTTGACAGGAATGGATTTAGAGGAAAAAGTCATTGGTATTGCAGTACTTATTCTCTTGATTTACTATGTCATCTCAAGAGTCCTAGACAAAAAATTCCTTGCCGTAGAAAAGAGATTACAAGTAACACTAGAAATAAAGGTTCAGGATTTCATAGGTAAAAATAAGGCAGATGCTGGAATATTAGAATTACAATACAAAGAGAAGCTAAGATTATGGAAGCAAGGTTTAGAACAGAAGATACAGGAAATTAAAGAACAGAATAAGAGACAGAAGGAGGAGAATGAAGGTGGGAGACAGGAGTTAGAAAAGATGTTGGAACAAAGGATGCAGCAGTTCGAAACACTAGAATTGAAGACCCAGGAAATTGTAGAACAGAATAAGAGACAGAAGGAGGAGAATGAAGGTGTGAGACAGGAGTTAGAAAAGATGCTGGAACAAAGGATGCAGCAGTTCGAAACACTAGAATTGAAGACCCAGGAAATTGTAGAACAGAATAAGAGACAGAAGGAGGAGAATGAAGGTTTGAGACAGGAGTTAGAAAAGATGCTAGAACAAAGGATGCAGCGGTTCGAAACACTAGAATTGAAGATCCAGGAAATTATAGAACAGAATAAGAGACAGAAGGAGGAGAATGAAGGTGGGAGACAGGAGTTAGAAAAGATGCTAGAACAAAGGATGCAGCGGTTCGAAACACTAGAATTGAAGATCCAGGAAATTATAGAACAGAATAAGAGACAGAAGGAGGAGAATGAAGGTGGGAGACAGGAGTTAGAAAAGATGCTAGAACAAAGGATGCAGCAGTTCACAGATCAGACTGAGCAGCAGAGAGAAAAAAATGAGGATTGGAAGCTAGACTTGGAGAATAACCTTTTAAAATTAATCAATCAGAATAAAATAGACAGTAGACTATCAGACTTGCAATATAAAGAAAAGATCAAAATGTGGAGGCAGAACCTTGAACAGCAAATACAGGAACTCAAGGAAAAGGAAAATACTCAGGGAGGGATAGAAGATAAAAGTAGAGAAAGCCAACCAAAAGTTATTGAAAAACAAACTTTAGTTTATCCTGTCAGTATACAACAAAGGCCTCCAGATGATAATCATCCACAGGGTTATCAGGAATTCGAATGGCAACCTGTGGATGTGTTAGATCTAAGAAAATTTAAGGAAAGTGTCGCTAATTATGGAATGCATTCACCATTTGTAAAGCAAATTCTGACATCTTGGGCTATTAAAAATAGAATAATCCCACAAGACTGGAAGGATATGGCAAGAGCAATACTAGAACCTGCTGCTAATATTCAATGGGTCGCATGGTGGAGAGATGGAGCAAGGGAGATAGCACGAGAAAATAGAGCCAGGGGTAGAGAAATTTCTGTAAACCAACTGCTTGGTGAGGGTCACTTTGCTGAGGTAGAAGTGCAAGCTATATATGATGAAGAAACCCTAGCCTTGTGTCGATTGTCAGCTTTAAGGGCCTGGGACAAAGTTGCAGAATCAAGGAAAAGACTTGAGCCATTTACTCAAGTCATACAAGGTCCACAAGAAACCTTCCCTGACTTTTTACAAAGACTAACCTCAGCTGTGGAAAGGAGTATATCAGATTCCGCAGCAAGGAAGGCAATAATTGAGTCTTTAGCTTTTGAGAATGCAAATACTGAATGCAAGGAAGTAATCAGACCACTGAGGGCAAGGTCAGCATCAATAGATGAGTGGATTAGATATACAATGGATGTTGTATCTCGCCCAAATGATATGACAGTAATAGGAAAAGCTGCCACTAGACACCTAGGAATGACCCAGAATTTTAAATGTTTTAATTGTGGTGAGTGGGGTCATCTCAGAAATGAATATAGAAAAAAACAAAGTAATGTCAAAAGGGGGCCTATGCCTTTTGGAATATGTCAAAGGTGTGGCAAAGGCCGGCATTTAACTAGGGAATGTAGATCGAGAACAGACAAATGGGGCAACATCCTGCCAAAAAACTCCCAGGGGGGCCTCTCGCAGGCCCCAATGCCAGACAAAGAGAGTTCTCTTCCTCAGGACAATTAAGTGTCACTGCGTCAAAAACAGATGTGCTAAGACCAGACAAGACTAAGGCAAGTTCTGTAGATAATTCAGAAAGCCTCAAAGGGACCCAAAAAAGAATATTTTGGCAAACTTCTATAGGGGATCACAGGCCAAAACTAAGAATATTAGTAAACAATATTAAGATTGAAGGAATGGTTGACACTGGAGCAGATGTCACCATTATCTCTCCAAAATCTTGGCCTGTAAGTTGGCCACTTCAAGACGTAGACATCCAATTTCAAGGAGTTGGGACCTTGTTCCAAATAAGGCAAAGCACCAGATGGCTTAAGTGTATAGGACCAGAAGGTTGGGTAGGAAAATTGAGGCCATACGTGGCTAATATAGCTGTTAGTTTATGGGGAAGAGATCTATTAAGGCAGTGGAATACACAAATTAATATCCCCTCAGTCTCGGTATGTAACCATGAAACTAGTCGGGATTCTAATGAAAATCTTAAATTAGTTAAGGAATCTTATCAAAGGCAGTTGAAGACTGTCCAAGCTGTCCATAAACAAGATACGGCAATTGTGGAGAGATCAAATCAAACTCTAAAGGAGATGCTTAATAGGCAACAGGGATCAATGAGAACCCCCAAGGATAGATTACATAGTGCCTTATTAACCTTAAAAATTTTAAACTCAAATGAACAAAACACCACAGCTGCTGAAAGACATTGTACTGTGGAACGAACTATTGAACTAAACCAGCCTGTTTACATTAAGGATATTCTAACATCAGAATGGAGAATGGGAAATGTGTTACGCTGGGGGAGGGGCTATGCCTATGTTTCCACAGGAAAAGAAAAGCTGTGGGTCCCTTCCAAGTTGATAAAAATCAGACATGACAAAGGGAGACCTCCTGAGGACCTTGGCGACAGAGAAGAAAACGGAGACTAACACAGTCAACAAAATAGGTGATGTATATGTGGTAATGTTTATGTCTCTGTATATGGAGACAGCTCTGGAACTGGCTGAGACTAAAATGTCTATAAACAGCCATTAACACTTATTGGGTGTTATAAAACATCCTTTACCAGGACATGGATACACAGTTACATTTTAGTTTGACCAAGTGATCAAGCTAATCTGAGGAAAGGCAGTCAGATGTCTTTCTTTATTGATCTTCATTGGCCAATATGTGCCTCCTGCATGCTCTGTGTGAATGTCTTTACCTGTTTACTTGTTGCTTTTACGTTTTGTATACTACAGGGATGAAAAGAGAAAGACAGCCCTGAAAAGATTCACACACCAGGATGCTGAGATTTGGGACCTTTCATTCCAGCTTCGTACTTGACTCTATTTCAACTACATCAAAGCTGATTCTGTTAAAGACTTGCTTCCAGAACTCTACTTGCCTCTCCAGCCTTTCAGAATGTCATGGTCGAGATGTCATCTGACATAGAGGCACGAACTTTCTCAAAACATAGTGACTGGAAGGCAAATAATGCCAGCTAGTTTTCAAAATTTCCCTTTGGGCCCCCAAATGGGAATTCTTCGCCCCAATTCAGCTGGAAGCAGACAGAAGACAATCATCGTCCCAGTTCCTTATGTGGGGTGGATGGTTATGGTTATTTTAGAAATTATAGATATGTTATAATTTTAGGGATACGTCACAAATGTAGCTTTGGTCAGGGAGGGAACTAAAGAACTTAAACAGGGATTTCTACCTTTCCTTTCCTCTTCTCTATCCTTCTTTCATAGGTAAAGGAGAAGTGGGTGGAAAAGAAAAAGGGGGATATAGTAATATCATAGAAAGTATAGAAATAGACAAATAGGGATTGGTGAGAAAATGTTTATTTAAGCAAAAAATTACATAGCCAGATCTTACATTGGTAGAAGTCTTTATAATTGATGCAAAGCCTATTGGCTCAGAATTTAGTTGATGTAAATTTAAGGTTTTCATTGGTATGAATTTACTACTGATATAAAACTGGGATTAATATTGTTACTCCCATGTAGGCATTGTGCCTATATAACACATTTAAGAATACAAGGCTTAGACCCAGTCCTTCTATAACTGCTAGTATAAACTGCTTTTAGATGATTAAGTAATACAAGTTAAGGGCCAGATAGCAAACTCGTGGTTAGGAATTAGTTAAAAGAGTGCTCCTGAGCTATTTTGATTAGAAACAGCCGAAAATAGTCAAGGCTTAACAGTTCAGAGATGTCTTAGGTAGATAAATGGTCTTCAAAGGTGTCAGAAGTCCACAGAATATGTTTATTGACATTTATTTATTAATATTTGACTAGAGACCTGTCTGCTCCTGACAGCATCCCTTTCTTGAATTCAAAGAAGAACTTGAGCATCAGTGGAGCTGCTTTAGTTGTGGTGAGACAGTCACCAGGCAAGAATTGCCTCATTTCATCTACAGACAAATACTGTCCAAAAAAGGACACACTGCAGAATAGTCGACTGATAATCTCTGCCAAGACAGAGTAATCAGCCCTTAAAAATTCTGCATTACCAAGGTCTGTCAGATGATCCTGGGCCAGAAGGCTGAAGACTGATGCTCCAACGTTTTGGTGTATAGGGCCTGTCCAGGTGATCAGCGGTCTCTATAAATTAGCTAAGTTTTAGAAGCTATATTTTGTGCTTCTCATACTTTCAGGTAATATTAGTCATTCTTGGATTTCTGATGGGGTTGAAGACTAATAGTCTTATAGCCAGTCCAAGCTGGTTAGCATTTAGAAAGATAATACAGATTTGAGAGGATGGTTTTCAGATGGATTACAGTCTAAAGTGTACTTGAGTCAGGTGTAGAATTATAAGTCTTTTAAGTTCCAATAGATGACAGGGGTACTACTTAATTGATAAAAAATGAATGACTGGGTGTTAGGTCTATCCTGTATGCTATATATTACAAAATGGTAATAATTGTGCTCAATTGATGTCTGAGATAAAAGAGTCTTTTAATTGGACAGTAAGGGGGAAATGTTGTGGATAGCCCTGGGCTCGTACTTTGATGTTAATTCCACTCCTCAGAGGGGCTGCAGATGAGGAGTTGCCTTGTGAACCGTCTCCCCACCTTGACTTTTCAAATAAAGGCTTGAGCCAATGATTGGGCAGGAGGAAAGTGGGAGGAGCAGAGTCTAGGGGAGGAGCTACGGGGTATAAAACAGGAGGAGGAGGAGCAACGGAAGGGAGAACAGGAGAGAAGAAACGAAGAGAAGAAATGAAGAAAAACGGTTAAAGAGAACCGGAGAGGCGGCAGGGAGAGAAGCTCGGGGCCTAGAGAAACTGCAAGTTGTATGGGATAAAATAGATTGAAACAGAGTAGTAGAGTGGGAGGCCTGCCCAGTCTAGGCTTGTAGCTTGTTTTGTTAACCGCTGAGTTGAGCTTTCATTTACCGGGTAACTGGGTTGGATACTTAGTAGCAACACACAACTGCTAACATTCAACAAGAAAACAATAGTCCAGCCGGTGGTGGTGGCGCACGCCTTTAATCCCAGCACTTGTGAGGCAGAGGCAGGCGGATTTCTGAGTTCGAGGCCAGCCTGGTCTACAGAGTGAATTCCAGGACAGCCAGGACTACACAGAGAAACCCTGTCTCAAAAAACCAAAATAATAATAATAATAATAATAATAATAATAATAATAATAATAATAATAGATTCTTTATTAATAAAAAACATACAGATGACAAACTACATTTGAAAAGCTACTGAATAGCATCAATCACTACAGAAACACAAATTAAAATAAAATATTGTGATATCTCCATAATACCAATCAGATGGCTAAAATATCCAAACTATACAACTGCTGGTAAAGATCTAGAGTCACAACAATTATCTAACAAAAATATAAAATTCTATATAAGCATTTTATTAGACAACCTAGCAGTCTCTGAGAAAATTAAACAGAGTTTTCCATCGAGATACTGTAACTAAACTGAAACTCTAAGGATTGGCCTAACGTGTGTGGAAACTCATGGAAGCTTACAGACAAGCACTTACAATAGCTTTGGTCAAACCACTAACAATCATGAGGGCCAGGGAGGAAATACATCATGGTACATATGTATGACAGCATACTAACCAACAATAAAAGGGATTAAGAACTATCATGTCACACAAAGACATGGAGAAGTGTTAAACATATATTGTATGTCAAAGAAACCAAATGGAAAAGGCTGTAATTATTCAGCACAGAAAGACCAACACAAACTACGGAAAGCAAGGGGTTCCGCAGTCATCAGGTTTTGGCGAGAAAGGTGAATGGATGATGTAGAGATTTTTTTTTTAGAACAGTAAAACTATTATGGATGGATATAGAACACAGTTTCTGACAAAACTATAGAACTTTATAGCAAAAGGAATGAATGCTAAGGTGTTTAGATTCCAAAAATTTGGAGGCATACTAATCCAAGATAGACTGTTGAATGTGACAAACAGACTTAAGGGTGGTACTGATCCACAGCTTATCTGCCCACCACAAGGCTCGGGCTCATGAGTTCTACTATTGAAAAAAGACAACGTGGGGAGGGAGTCTGACAAATGTCTACAAATCCCACATTAGGAGATGGGGGGACAGTAAGAGTGCAGTAATCCATGAGTACTGTGGCATCCTAATATACTCGTAAATGTACTACACAAAGACTAGTTTGTTTATATGTGTGCATCTGTCCAGTGACCCGCATATTGGTTTCTGATACTATTATTCAATAAAAGGAACAAGGAAAATATTCAAGACAATCCTGGAACATCTTGTAATAGAAGAAAATAAGGAAGTAGCTCATATAAAAAACAAAACCCATAGGGTTTTATCAATGCTAGGGTTATATCAGTGCAATCAGGAAAATTCTCACCAAAAGCTATAAAATCTGAGCAATAAAATACTGTAGCATTAGACTCAGATCAAGATTTTAAAATGTCCATGAGTAGAGTAGACACTAATATTAAGTAAGTGAGCAGGCACGTAAACAGGGAAGACATGACTATCTGCAGAATTCTGAACAGAAGGAGATATATGGATCCTCCTCTCTGAGGAGGCGGAGGATGATTTCCTACCTCTCAGGGGTGGGATTTACATAGGAACATCCTTGAAAGGACACAAATGGGAAGAAGAGCAAGCTCAGAGGAAGAAAACCGACACACGGCTCAGCTAGGCAGACCGTCAAAGGTCACTTCAACAGTGCTGGAGTCATGCTGCCGTATGTGGTGACGGAATGGTACTGTCCCTCTGCGACCCTTCCTCCAAAGCCGAGTCCCCGGTGATCACAGAACACTCAACAGGTGTCAATAAGGACATTGCACAAAATGTCTAAACGAGCACTCTCAAACCATCAAGTTTGCCAAAAAGAGTAAAGTCTGAAACACTGTCAGATCAGGGGACTTGGAAAGGCACTAGTGGAGTGCAGGGTACTTGGCTCCTGAGACAGACTACAGGGCTCCGAATGAAGCACTGGACTGCATTATAACACAATATTTATTCTGGTTTATTAATTCTGTTCAATGTACGATACTCACGTAAGATATTAACACCTCAATCATTCTGTAAATGTGTAATTAAAAACAGTAAATGAGATTGGCACTGAGACTCAGAAGTGTGAATCCCAGCACCACAGGAGTATTACAGCCAAGTTGGAGCCAGAATATCTCAGAGAAAAAGGGCAACATAAAGCAGTAACAAATGAAGTCAAACTTATCTCAATACTGAACATGCTTGCTTAAGAGAACTCTCAACAGTAACTATGGTCTTTCATCAACTACTTAGAGAAAAGTATTGAAGAATACAGATAGAATAATAAGTAAGTGTGTTTTAATAATAAGGCAACGATAACGAAATAACCTGGGTAAAAACAATTGAGCGCAGGTAGGAAGCCGAGCGTCCCCGAGCACCTGAGTTCCTAAATGCGGCCGTCCCCACCCGATCCCCAGTAGTGGTGTCAGACACAGACTTGTGCAGACTAAGCAGGTACTTAACACCCAGACTGAGAATTTCTTTTAAGACGGAATCCCAGAATAGGGCTCAGACTGGTCTTCAATTCAATATGTAACCCATGCTGTTCTCATATTTAAGATCATTCTCCTAACTGCTAGAATTACAGGTATATACTATCATGGTTAGCTTTATGATGTCTCTTTATAGTTATAATTAAGGACCTTGATTAAAAAGCTGATAGTAGATCTGCTATTGACAAAACTGAGAAAGAAAAATAGCTTGAATAATAAATACAGTGCCCAAAGGATCTTGGTAAGTGTGGGAGACAGGATGGATGGAGTACTGAAGTTGGCTTTAAAACGTTATCTATGGAGGACTGAAGAAAAGTTCAGCAGTTAAGAGCACTGGCTGCCCTTCCAGATGACCCAAATGTGTATCCCAGCACCCACACCAGCCTCAGAAACGCTCTCGGGGATCTAATGGGGCTCTTCGGGCCTCCACGGGCAGACATGCACATAAAATTAAAATACATCATTTATGTATTCAAAACAGGTTTAAGAATACAGACTGGGAACATAAAGAACAGCAGTGAGTGGGGCTAACGGAGTGACTCTACAGTTCAGACCGTGCTACTCTGGCAGACAACCGAGTTCAATTTCCAGCATCCACACAGGGTGGTGCTAACTGTAACTCTAGCTCCAAAAAATGTGAAACCCCTGACCCCCTGGGGCATCGACATATGTACATACTCATAGGCACACATACACATATAAAAACTTAAATTTGAAAAAGAAAACCAATCTAGTGATTGACTAGTGACTTTAATGACTATCATATTAACTTAAGTACACATTATTATAATGTATGGGGTGACCTAAAGCTCACCATATCATATCGGATATAAACTAAATGCTGACAGAATGATCAGTAGAAGAAAAACATCTATCTAAAGATGAGGAATCGTGATAGCAGATGCCCATGCTGCATCAGGATTTTCAGACTATATTAAAAACAAAACTAAGCATGACAATTATAGTAGCTTTTAAAAAATCTCAGATGGGGGGCCAGGGAGATGTAAAGCACTTGCTGTTCAAGCATGAGGACATGGAGAGACTGAGCCTCAGCACCTATATAAAAGTTGGGCATGCTGGTGTATGCTTACAATCTCAGTGCTGAGAGGAGATAGACAGATTCTTGGAACTCACTGGGCATCAGTCAGTCTAGCTGAATGATGACCTAAAAGTTCACTAGGAGAACCTATCTCAAAAAATAAAGTACATCCTCCTGAGGTATGACACTCAACATTATTCTCTTGCTTCTACAGGTACTGGGCCTATATGCCCATTGATACTTATACAATATATGTGATTTGTGAAACACACAGACACACACACACACAGAGATACACACAAAATTACACACTTTAGATGAAGCTCAAACAGTAGAGTGACTGAGGTTCCTTTTTTTCCTGACTTAAAAAAATGTGTGAGTTTAGCAAAATGCTACTGAAAAGCTAATCCTTCATTGGCTGCAATTTTACTTTTCTTAGGCTAGTTGTAATAGGATATAATACTAGAGAAAGTTCGGGACCAAATGTTAACTCTTTTTTTTTGTTTTTGTTTTTTGAGACAGGGTTTCTCTGTGTAGTCCTGGCTGTCCTGGAACTCACTCTGTAGACCAGGCTGGCCTCAAACTCAGAAATCCGCCTGCCTCCGCCTCCCAAGTGCTGGGATTACAGGTGTGAGCCACCACGCCCAGCCCAAATGTTAATTCTTATCTCTGCCTCACATCACTAGATATGTGACTCAGAAGACAAACCATCTTTTTAAGCCTCTACTTCCTCATCTGTGAAACAGACAAGGGACACTAAACTATACCTGTATCAGAGGACCATTTTAAAAGTTATACTAAATGACACACAGAGCCAGGCAGTGGTGGCGCACGCCTTTAATCCCAGCACTGGGAGACAGGGGCAGGTGGAGTTCAAGGCCAGCCTGGTCTACAGAGTGAGTTCCAGGACAGCCAGCGCTATACTGAGAAACCCTGTCTCGACAAAACCAAAAGACACAGAAATACACACTCGCATGCTATTATGAATTATATTCAAAATAATTTGGTATTAGAAATAAAGCACGTTGGCGTTAACCTCTTAGAGAGAAATATAGTATATCAAAAGCAAAGAACCCAAGACTCACTACTCTCAAACGCTCAGTAACCCTGGCTTACAGCCCCAAACCTCACTGTCACAGAGCAAGGCTACCTAGTCTTTGCCCACAGTCACGGAAAAGCAGCAGTGATGACAGAGGCAGACGGACATAACTATATGCCCTTTCTACTGCACCCGCCAACTGCTCATCACTCCAGTTAAGTGTCGAGTCAATACCTTAGGGTGTAGGCGGAAATCTAAACAAATGTCCATAGGTCATTTTCTTTCTTCTTAGTTTACTTTTTGTGGAGAAAGGGTCTCAATACGTAGCCCCGGCTGGCATGAAACTATAGGCCAGGCTGGCCTCACGCAAAAATCTGCACTTATGCTTGCCAGAATTAATTTTGAATAATTTAAAGAAAATTTACCTAGGAGATAACTGTGTTCTTCGTGGTATAAGCAAGTTAGCACTCTAAATTAGTATTAGGACTTAGCTACCGGCTTCAACGGAATACTTGCCAGCCTGAGTTCTACTGGGATCTTTATTGCCCGAGCTCATAAAACACAATAAAACTGAACAGTAATCTGAGAGAGTTAACTTAGAAACAGAATATTGAAGAGTTCTAGCAGAGACTGCTCTCCTTTGAGGAAAATCATCCACTACCTTATTTCTGCTCTTCATCTGTTAAATGAGTTCATCATTACATACAAATGATTGCTATTTGCCAGGGCACTGCAAAGAACTCTTCTGATGAAAAGAAGTTGAGAAAATAAATTTGCGCTGGGTGGTGGTGGCGCACGCCTGTAATCCCTGCACTTGGGAGGTAGAGGCAGGCAGATTTCTGAGTTCGAGGCCAGCCTGGTCTACAGAGTGAGTTCCAGGACAGCCAGGACTGTACAGAGAAACCCTGTCTCAAAAAACAAAAACAAACAAACAAAAAAAAATTTGCAATTTTGGTTATTCTAAATTCCTATAAGTACATCTCCTCCCCCCCCCAAAAAAAAAAAAAAAAAACGTTGTAAGGCTTTAAGGCCTTCACATAAAATCATATGGGCCTCATTTGATACATAGTTACGAAGAGTTATATCCAAACAAATTTAAATGTCTGTTTTCCATAGGCTAATGACTCTGCTTCTCTCTCTGGAAACGCACCTTTCTCCTTATCCAGGGGCTCCTGGGAGAGGATGGTGGACAGCACGGCGTTCTTCCACACCCCGCGCTCCTGGGCCAGGGTGGCTAGGAACTGCAGCTCGCAGCTGCCGCGCTCCAACAGCGTCTCATGCGCCACCTACGGCGGTGAATAAACACGGCACTTACACGCTCTCAAGTGTAACTGAATAAACCAGACATCCATGTGAAATAGGTAAGGAATCTCACCTGCACCAAGGTCTGAAACTGTTCCCACTGTTTATCTGATAGCTCAACAGGAAGACACAATAAAAGTTCAACACAGCTTCTAAAAAAGAAAAGATACAAATGATTATTGAAAATTAAACAAAAAAATCAATAATTCTACTGTTAGAGTATTATTTATTTAAAATAAATCTATTTTAAGTTAAGTATTAGAAGACCTGAAACATAAAATTTATGAAAAAATTAATTATGGTGTTTGATTCCTTTTTCAAAGTTCTACTCACAATGCCAGGCGTTCCAGAACCAAGGCTACACTTTCACATTCAGAGGTAAGGTACGGTCGAGCTTTTACATAACTTTGGATGGCCACTGTGTATACCTCCAGTAAAGGTAAAGGGTCTTCTGAAGTTTTCCATTTCTCTGCATATTCAAGGAGTGTCTGTTTTGGAAGGAATAATAAAACATTCAAATGTAAATTAAAAAATATACTGACTAATCAATGATGTTTTTCTAAGTGTTCTGAAGAAAAATATCTCCACTATGTCTCCATCATGGCTGTACCTCATGCTGGCAGCCAAACTTGGCAATGTATCAATCAATTTCCCAAGTCATACTGGTTCTGAAGGCATGGAGAAGCCATGCCATAGTTGAAGGAGAAAGAAAAACGTTCTATGTTATAATCAGACTAAAGGAATTTGTCCAAACAAAATAGTCCTTCAGAGAATACTACACGGAGCACACAATACTGAAGAGAGGAAGCCCAGCCGGGAGGACAGACCACAGGAAGGGGACAGGAAACCAGGACTCAACACCGAGGACGGTGACCACAGCAACAGCAAGTGCACATGCGTCTGCGTGTCCACACATGCACACCTACTGACAAGAACTCTACATACCGATGGTCTCAACTAGCCAATGAAAAAACACAAGTGAGATAATGGATTGACAAACTAACTCCAGGGCAGGCCTGGAGCAAAGGTCTTTAATCCCAGGAGGCAGAAGCAGGAGATCTGTGAGTTTTGGCCAGACTGCTGTGCATAGCGAGGACAGCTAAGACTACAGACTTCTCAAACAAAACAACAGCTACAACCAAAAAACAACTTTCTGTTGTTTACAAGAAACTTTAAAGATACCCTAAAGACAAGGGAAAGAAGAAAATACCCCAAGCAAATGGGACCGGGAAGAAAGTTGTTACTAGCCTAACTTCTGATAAAATAGGCTTCAAATGAAAACTAATCAAAAGAGATAAGGAAGGGCACTTCAGCCTAGTCAAAGGAACAACGGATGGAGAAGACATCACACTAAACGCATATGCACCAAACTCCGAGCACCCAACTTCATAAAACAAATACTACTGGGATTAAAGATAAAGATTAGCTCCAATTCAGTACAGAAGGGGACTTCTTTCTTTTTTTCTTTTTTCTTTTTGTTTTTGTTTTGGTTTGGTTTTGCTTTTGTTTTTGAGTCAGTGTTTATCTGTATAGCCCTGGCTGTCCTGGAACTCACTCTGTAGACCAGGAGGATGGCCTCGGACTCAGAAATCCACCTGCCTCTGCCTCCCAAGTGCTGGGATTACAGGCGTGCGCCACCACCGCCCGGCAGGAGGTGATTTCAATACCCCATTTTCTCCTATACACAGATCCAGATAATATCAGAATTAAATGACACCCGATATCAAAAAGACCTAACAAGTATCTACAGACTATTTCACTTAAATGCCAAAGAATACACATTCCATTCAGGAGCCCACGGAAGCTTTTCTAGACTGGAACATATTCTGGTACATAAAATAAATCTTAACAAGTTCCAAAAAACCTTAAACAATTTTGAATTGTGTCCTATCTGACTACAATGCAATAAAGGTTTAAAAATTCAACAGCAAATGAATGTCTAGCAACTATACAAACTCATGTAGATCAAACAACATATTACTAAATGATAATCAAAAAATGATTTTTTGATGATGATCAAAAAAAATCAAGAAAAAAATTTAAAATCCCACAATTAAAGGGACATGAAAGCACAATTGAACAAATGCTCGGAAACGCCGTCCTAAGGGGAGTTATAGCTATAAGTGCCTACGTTTAAAATTCAGAGAGCGCATAAGTAAATGACTTAATAATATAACTCAGGAATTTGGGGGGGGGAAGAAGAAATAATAAAAGTCAGAGTATAAATTAATGGAACAAACACAAAGAAAGTATTAATAAGAGTCAATGAATCAAAGCGATCAGGGAGAGGGTGGTATAAGTATGAGCAGCAGACCCTTGAAGGCAGTATTAGGCTAATAACCAAATTCAGGTAAAGAAACAGCAACAGAAACTACAGCTCAATATCCCTGATGAACAGATGCAAAAATCCTCAATAAAGTACTTGTATGCTTAATATAGACATCAAAGATCATTTACTTTGATTAAGTTGGCATTATCCTAGAGATAAAAGGATGATTCAGCATATGCAAATCAGTAAAAGTAATAAAATAACACAAATGGGCAAAAATCACATGATCCTTTCAACAGATGCAGAAAAGGCATCTAACAAAAGCCAACATGCCGCCATAATCAAAGACCTAGAGAGGAGCAAGGTGCGCTGCACCCCGCGGGCTCGGCGGCCGTCAGACGAGGGAAAGGTACCAGTGCTGAGCGGCCGTGCTCCTACCGCCACATACTCCAGGGGACGGAGGCTCCAGAGGCAGTGGGTCAACAACGGAATAGGCCACATGTGTCCCATGCCGTGCTTATGGACTAGAGCCCCACACCATGGACTCAGTGAGCTCAGGGCCCTTGGGCAGATCGGCATCAGGCCCAGTAACTTCTCAGGATAGAGGAAGACTGGAAACAAATGGGCCAAAGTACTCAGAAGGTCCAGAGCTGCTTGAGTTGGTGCTGGACACTGAGAGGAAGGAAGCAGAGAGCTGTGACTGCCTGCAGGGCTTTTGGCTGACACAGTCCCTGGGTGGGGCAATTGGCTGTGAGATGTGTATCCCTCCTTATCAGCAAGATCAAAGAGGAGTATCTAGAAAGGATCATCAACACCGTCCCCCAGGCGGTTGGACACAATGGACGAGCCCTACGGTGCCACCCTTCCAGTCCAACAGCTTGTTGAAAACATAGATGAGATCTATTGTATAGATATGACATGTGACAGGAATATCATACATATCTGCTTCAATGCTTAAAGCTGACTGTACCTATTTATAAACCACCTCCTATTTGCCACCACAAGTAGAGTAACCACTTGTCTGGAAAAATGGTTCCCTCTCCCTGCCAAGGCTTCTTCAAGCCTGGCTTTGTCCCCTTGGCCAATTAGGAAGCCAGCAGTACATCATGCTGACAGTGCCTGAGCTCACCCAGCAGATAGATGTCTGATGACAAGAATATGGTGGCTATCTGTCCCTCCCATTGCCCTGTACTGCTGTGGGTTCTAACTGACGACAGCTACCATGTTTGGGTACTGCATACACATGAAGGAAGTGCAACAGATGCTTAACATCCAAACATGAACAGCTGTGACCTGGTGTAGTGGATCCCCAATACTGTGAAACAACTGTCGGAGACAGACTCCGGGGTTAAATATGCCCTTCACCTTCCCTGGCAACTGCACCACCATAAGGAACTGTTCTCGGAGGTCACAGCAAGGGCTTCGTGCACTGATGGATAAAGGCAGAGTGGTGTGTTCTCCAAGGTTCCGGGAAACTACGGGCAGAGGAGGAAGTAGCCCAGAGCTGTCTTAGCAGCTGAAACACAGGAGCAGTGTGAACTCCGCATTCACTCAGGGCTCGCCCGCTAATCATGTCCAATGTACATGTGCTGCCCTATTCCCACATCGTTTGTATAAATTCCACCATCAAACCAATTTCATGGTGTGAAGCAAAGTCCCAGAGAAAGCAGAACTTCAGGAATCTTCGACACATAAAAAATAAAGGCTATATATGACAAACCCACAGGCAACATCATCATAAACAAAGAGAAACTTGAGACAATGCCATTACAATTAAGGATCGGCCAGAACTGCCCACCGTCACACTCCTTTTTGATGGAGTATTCAGCACGAGCTGGAGCCACAGGGCGAGAGAACAAAACCAATACAGACAGGAGAGAAGTCAAACTATCCCTGTTTCCAGATGACAGAACAGACACTCATAAACATAAGAGATTCAAAAACTTCACCAGGAAACTTGTAGACATGCCAAACGCTTTTAGAAAATCTGTAGAAAACAGAATCAACTTATATAACCAGTAGCCTTTTTATACACCAACAGCAAATCAACTGAAAAGAGGATCATGGGCATAGTCCCTCTCCTAACATTCATCCATACAGTGGGACAAGGGACAAATTATGTGGCAGGTTTTGTTACCGCTTGGGAATGTATACTAAACAGATCAGGCTTGCCTTTCTCACAGAACAGGAAGTTTTCTGGAGGTCATCAAGGTTGGGTATTATAATACACTCCTAACTATTCAAAGTAGAATAACTGGCTTGTATTTGAAGCCACAAAACCCTTAATGCATAATAATTTACATTGTATTATTTGAAGCCACAAAACTCTTACTGTATAATAACTCACACATTATATTGCTTCACAAACTGTATGGTATCTTTATCTCACCTGGAAAGTATTCAGGAAATTTTTATAAATAATAAAATTTCGTTTTCAAAACCTGTGACCTGGAGACAAGTCCTATGACAAGCCTAATTAGGCAAGATTAATGGCTATGAGTAACTTTATTTTAGCATTTTCTTGGAAGTTATGCTAAGTTATCCATACATTACTTATTTCTAAAGCAAATACACAAATAAACATCATTATTTAAAGCAGAAAAAAAGGAAACAAAGTATTACTTTGGATTTGAAATTTGAATAATCATTTCTTAAAACCTATGCACACAGTAAAATTACATTTTTTTACATATTAAAGAATATGTGAGGGTTTGTATATGCATGGCCCAGCGAGTGGTACTATTAGGAGATGTAGCCATGTTGGAGTAGGTGTGTCTCTCATCCTAGCTGCCTGGAAGCCAGTCTTCGGCAAGCTGTCTTTGGAACAAGATGTGAAACTCTCAGCTCCTCCAGCCCCATGTCTGCTTGGACACTGCTATGCTCCTTCCTTGATGATGATGATGATGATGATGATGATGATGATGATGATGGAGTGAACCCTGAGCCTGTAAGCCAGTCCCAATTATTAAATGTCATCCGTATGTGTTGCCTTGGTCATGGTTTCTATTCACCGCAGTAAAACCCTAACTAAGAGGTTTTTGTTGTTGTTGTTTTAAATAAGCATCTATATATTTGGGGTTTGGGAGTATAATCTAAAACAAGGTTAACTACCATGTTCTATTCCCCCCAAAAGACAGAATTAGGACTACCACTGCCTACCTCTTCCTGTGCCCGGCCCCCTTCCCTCTCTACACGTGGTATGTGTGTGTGGGGGGGGGTTTGCTACCACCCACTGGGCACGCCGCAAAGCTACTGAGAAACATGTTCAGGAATTAGGAATGGATGGGCGACAGTCTGGACTCCTGCTGCCCTCGCCCAGGCCCACTGCCGCCATGCTGAGGACCTGTTCCCCAGGCCTGCCCCCAGCAAGCAGGAAACCTCCGCCCCCCAGCAGTCACTCAGAAGGGTTACATGAAGAGCAGAATGAGGTCAGTTCTTTTCAGTCAAGTAATGGGGCCATGTCCTCATTTTAATTTATTTTTTGAACATTTTACCTAGCTGACATAGGCATGGTACATAATTATTTGAAAATTCAGGCTTACATGTTATTTCACTTTACTTTCTTACTGACTTTATAAACATAGCACTTTTAGAGACAAAGGAACACACATTTCAACAAAAGATAAGTTTGTAGATTAAAATTTAATATAAGTAAATACAGGTTCTATATGCAGTTTTCTATAAATGAAAAATTATTTTATTCTATATTAACATTTACTTATTTTTTTGGGGGGGTGGGGTTTCGAGATGCGGTTTTTCTGTGTAACCCTAGCTGTCCTGGAACTCACTCTGTAGACCAGGCTGGCCCCGAACTCAGAAATCCACCTGCCTCTGCCTCCCAAGTGCTGGGATTAAAGGCGTGCGCCACCGCTGCCCAGCAACATTTACTTTTAATGCTTAATATTAACATGTGTACAGTGACTGATACATATGATTAAAATAAACCCTAAGGCCGGGCATGGTTGTCTGATTTCATTTAATTAAGTTCTAAAGAAACACAAATACAAGTAAAACTGGTATTGGAAAGCATGATAATAAACTCTGTTTATATTGGAAATAACATAAAAATAGAGTAATAGTCTTTCATCTCCAGTCAGAAATACCATTCCCCAAAAGAAACTGCTTAGAAGACACTTGAGCAAGCAAGAGTTCACAAAGCACAGAATGAAGAATTTGAGAATACATGTGTAAGTGAACACACACTTTTTAGTCCATTCAAAAAAGTAGGAACTAGGCCGGGCGGTGGTGGCGCACACCTGTAATCCCAGCACTTGGGAAGCAGAGGCAGGCGGATTTCTGAGTTCGAGGCCAGCCTGATCTACAGAGTGAGTTCCAAGACAGCCAGGGCTACAAAGAGAAACCTTGTCTCAAAAAAACAAAACAAAACAAAACAAAACCAAAAAAAAAGTAGTATCTAAAAATTATTTGGTAAGTTTCACCATTTCTGCAGACCACACACACAAAACTAATTTTAAAGATATTAAAGAATGATTATATAGTCAAAACTATTTGTAATAGGGGTTTTCTTGAATTAACAATATCAATTGCTCTCAGCTAAGAAAGCATTTCAAATTGACCTCACTGAAATTACTACAAAAAGAAAAATAGTGTTCCTCTTCATAATTGAAATAAAGAGATAGAAAACATGGCAACAGAAAGAAAGTACTCAAACATCATACAGGTTTAGCTGCTAAAATTCCCAGTCACTAAAATCTCTCCCCAAGTCTTTCTGGTCAAGATGAACGAAGAGGGACCCTAAGCATCTTTGTAACATAGGAGATTTCCAAAACTGCTGGATTCTGTCCCTCAATGGTGAATACACTTTTTTTTTGTTTGTTTGTTTTTTGTTTTTTGTTTTTTCGAGACAGGGTTTCTCTGTGTAGTCCTGGCTGTCCGGGAACTCACTCGGTAAACCAGGCTGGCCTCGAACTCAGAAATCCGCCTGCTTCTACCTCCCGTGCTGGGATTACAGGCGTTCACCACCACGCCCGGCTGGTGAATACACATTTAATCACATGTAAATCCAGGCATCCTCTGCTAAAAGGAACAAAACAAAACAAACAAACAAAATCAACAAGAGACTCTCAAGGAAAGACTCATTGGTCAGCAGATCCGTACCTCATGAAAACCCTTCCTGGTGTAAAAAAGGCTCTGTGGGGAGAAAAACAACCAGGTAAGTTCCGTATAGCTAACCAAACTGAACATTATGCAGAAAAAGAAACATAAATGGTAAAGGTCTGGGGGATGAGTGTGCATTTGTTTGGTTTTTCCCCATAGACAGGGTTTTGTTATAGGAACCAGACTAGCTTCAAACTCATAGCTTCAATCCTGCCTCGGCTGACCTGGTGCTGGGGTTGCAGCACTGCACCCATTACCGGTGTGTGAAGGGCAGACATGTTCCCACACAAAGCTACTCTCAGGGGACTGGAGTGGATGCAGGTCTTTTAAATTGTGAGGAATGGCTCTCTCTTTCAGGACATACACTGAGGTAAGGCTGTTCTAGCCCATATAGCTCAGCTAGAATTGTGTCATTCCAATTTGACAACCTTTTTTTTTCTTTTTTGGTTTTTCGAGACAGGGTTTCTCTATGTAGCCCTGGCTGTCCTGGAACTCATTCGTAGACCAGGCTGCCTTGAACTCAGAAATCCGCCTGTCTCTGCCTCCCAAGTGCTGGGATTACAGGTGTGCGCCACCACTGCCCGGCCTAACCTTTTTTTTTTTTTTTTTTTTTTTTTTTCTTTTTGCAGAATTCTTATTATTGATTTCCTAAATACCCTTGGAGATAAAAGAGTAACTTTTCATTTCTCATAGATCTAAACTGGTTATATCCTCCAGTCTCTTAGACTTGTTAGGTCATTCAGATAAATAATGACATGGGAAGCTTAAGAAATTAAAAAACAAAACAAAAAGAAGTACATATGGTGACTCACTAGTGCATAGCTCCTGGGTACACCAACATGAAGCAAACGACTACACAAGAAAACTGGGACCTTGGTGACACAAACCTTCTCTAAGGGGGCTGTTGAATCGTAGGTCTCTCAAGACTGACACAGGCATTCGGTCATTGCTGGGGTGGGGGGCATTCCAAGTTTCCATATTCAGTTTCTAGCACACAACCTCTAAAACCCTTGAAATCCACTTGAGTACTGAAGTCTTGAGGAGCATCTTACTAAGTTTACAATGAAGAATGACCAGGAACAATCAGACTGGACCTTTTGGCCCACGATGCCAAAGCTTCTAGGGACAAGAAATGAATTTGGACTTGTGGTTTGAATATGCGTGGCCCGGGTTGTGGCACTTAGGAGGTGTGGCCTGGTTAGAACAGGTGTGGCCTTGGTGGAGGAAGTGTGTCACTGTGGAGGCGGGCTTTGAGACCTTCCTCCTAGCTGCCTGAGGAGTCAGCCTTCTTATTTGCCTTCAGGATACAGAGAGAACTCTCAGCTCCTCCAGTGCCATGCCTGCCTAGATGCTGCCATGCTTCTGCCTTGATGTTGATGGACCGAACCCTCAGAACCTGTAAGCCAGCCCCAATTAAATATTCTTTATAAAGAATTGCCTTGGGGCCGGGCGGTGGTGGCACACGCCTGTAATCCCAGCACTTGGGAGGCAGAGGCAGGCAGATTTCTGAGTTCCAGGCCAGCCTGGTCTACAGAGGGAGTTCCAGGACAGCCAGGGCTACACAGAAAAACCCTGTCTCCAAAAAAACAAAACAAAACAAAACAAAACAAACAAACAATTAAATCACCCAAGTGGTGGTGCTGGTTTTGAAGGCATGAAGGAGTCTTGGTGAGTAGCTGAGGCTTGGCACTGTGGGAAGCCAGCAAAGACCATTGATGAAGGCGTAGCCTCAGTTGTAGTTGATGGCCCAGGACCAAAGGGATCATGCAAAGAAGTTGAGGCTCGGCACTATGAAGAGAGCCTATGAGAGGCTACTAGTGAAACCTAGTAGCAGCAGAAGACTCCAGGGAATTGGAGATGCCAGTACCATGGGATGACCACCAAGAACAGCAGCAGCAATGAAATGGAGTCAACCAGAGCCTAGCATGCTACAGAGGCCACAGCTGGAGATGTGACCCAAAGCCTTTTTGAGAAACCCCAGAAAACCATGTATGGATCCCAAACACTGGAACAAGAAGCTGTAATGTTGAAGTTGCATTGGAGACTCCAAGATGTTTGAGATGCTAGAACCATGAGACACCTGCTGCAGAAAGCTGCTATCAGGAGTGGAGCCATGCAAAAACAAAGAATTGTACTGCAGTCAACAAAGCAGGAAGGAGTTGAAGATCTAAAGAGCACGTCAGACATGGAGATGCAGGGTTTGAAATTTACCCAGCTGGTTTTGAACTTGCTTGGATCCAGTACTTCTTTTTTTTTTTTTTTTTTTTGGTTTTTTCGAGACAGGGTTTCTCTGTGTAGCCCTGGCTGTCCTGGAACTCACTCTGTAGACCAGGCTGGCCTCGAACTCAGAAATCCGCCTGCCTTTGCCTCCCAAGTGCTGGGATTAAAGGTGTGCGCCACCACGCCCGGCTGGATCCAGAACTTCTTAACCCTGATGTTTTCGAATGATAGTGTATAGTCTGTTATATTGACGGTATATAATCTGCTTCTTTATGTTGATTTTAAAATCTGATTATCCATGACTATGAACCATGCATAACAAAATACTCAATAAGAGCTGGGCATGGTGGCGCACGCCTGTAATCCCAGCACTTGGGAGGCAGAGGCAGGCCGATTTCTGAGTCCAAGGCTAGCCTGGTCTACAGAGTGAGTTCCAGGACAGCCAGGGCTACACAGAGAAACCCTGTCTCGAAAAAACCAAAAAAAAAAAAAAAAAAAAAAAATACTCAATAAGAACTAAGCATGCAAAGGGGTGGCATACTCCAGCTCCACAGGACAGGGACGCCCCAAGCCTCACTGTCTGGACATGTGTCCATGGTTGAGGATGGTTAATAACTTTCTTGAATTCCATAAGTCATTTTAACAACTTATTCCACCAAATCAACTAAGCGACTAACCAATTAAAACCATATGGGCTCATAGAGACTGAAGCAGAAAATGCAGGCCCTGCATGGGTCTAGACCCAGTCCTCTGTGTAATGTTATATGGCTGTTAGCTTGTCCTTTCTTGGGAGAGCACTGTGTCTCTCGTTCTTTTGCCAGATCCTGGGACTCTTTTCCTCCTATGGGGTTGCCTTGTCCAGCCTTGATGAGGTCTTTTGCCTTGCCTTACTGTATCATGTTTTGTCCTGTCCATTTGTCTCTTGAAGGCCTGATCTAGGGGAGAGGGGACCTGCGGGTGGGTGGGGGGCTGGGAGGAGTGGAGGAGGGGAAACTGTTGTTAGGATATATTGTTTAAAAAAACAATCTAGGGCTGGTGAGATGACTCAGAGGTTAAGAGCACTGACTGCTCTTCCAAAGTTCCTGAGTTCAAATCCCAGCAACCACATGGTGGCTCGCAACCATTCATAATGAGATCAGATACCTTCTTCTGGTGTGACTGAGACAGCTACAGTGTACTTATGTCATATACATAAAATAAAATAAATAAATCTTTAAAAAATAAAAAAATCTATTTTCTTTTTCCATAAAATTTTTTTTCATTGACCTCTTACCATACAAAAGTTATTCAAGCCGGGCGGTGGTGGCGCACGCCTTTAATCCCAACACTTGGGAGGCAGAGGCAGGTGAATTTCTGAGTTCGAAGCCAGCCTGGTCTACAAAGCGAGTTCCAGGACAGCCAGGGCTACACAGAGAAACCCTGTCTCAAAAAAACAAAACAAAACAACAACAAAAAAATTTATTCAAAGTACTTTTATTTGAAATAAGATCATAGAAATAACAGGTCACGCTGTAACAATTCTATTTACAAAATCCATCATAAAAGCTGTTTTTGAGCCTATGTTCACATACCCACACCCTGCCAGCTGTCAAATTTCTCTACATGGTGTCTTCCTTCAGATCCCTTCTATGATAACACAACTTGTCATACACACACTTGGATGCTGACTTGTTTTTCTTTCTTTTTTTTTTTTTTGGTCTTTTTTCGAGACAGGGTTTCTCTGTTTTTCTGGCTGTCCTGGAACTCACTCTGTAGGTGAACTCACCAGGCTGGCCTCGAACTCAGAAATCCGCCTGCCTCTGCCTCCCAAAATGCTGGGATTACAGGCGTGCGCCACCACCGCCCGGCTTCTGACTTGTTTTTCTTAAAGCTAATAAGACCCGGGGGGTGGTGGTGGTGGTGGTGGTACACGCCTGTAATCCCAGCATTCTGGGAGGCAGAGGCAGGCGGATTTCTGAGTTCGAGGCCAGCCTGGTCTACAGAGTGATTTCCAGGACAGCTAGGGCTACACAGAGAAACTCTGTCTCAAAAAAACCAAATTCAAAAATAAGAAGAAGAGGAGGAGGAGGGGGGGGGGGAGGAGGAGGAGGAGGAGGACATAAGAGCTTTTAGGAGCACAACTCAATGGTACCAGGGAACCTGCATTCTCAAGACTTAAAGAAACAAAAATACAATAGTACTCACCTACTTTGTGGGCCAGCTACTGTTTGCAAATAAAGTACCTTAATACATAGTAAGGGTGTCATACCTGTGTGAGTCAACTAAGTCCACAAACTGCAAAGGCTTTAATATGCACATGCACGCACGCGCGCGCGCGCACACACACACACACACACACACACACACACACCCTTGACTCACTAATATTCCTTTCACTTACACAATAAATACAGTATTATATAATTTATAATTACAAATAGTGGGAAGAACGCAGGGAGGAGAAACCACAGTAGGGATGTACTGTATGAGAGAAGAATCTTTAGAAGAAAATCAAAATTCAGAGAAAAAAAATTTCAAGCGCCAAACTGAACAACAGCAACAAACAAACGAACAAAACCACACTTAAGAGGAGACTGTAGGAATCCTAACTCCGGAACCATGGAATCCAAACCACAGGTAACTCTGAAGACTTCCCGTTAGCCAGAATCAGAGCCGCTGACTTGGTGCTGGACAAGCGCAGAACAGAAGCTGATGAAAAGACCTTACGATGTGGCAACAGCAGCAGACGTCGAGGGGATTAATAAAGCTGAATTAAACAGATGAAGTGGGAAATACCTGTGGTCTCAACTAAAGTGGAAGATTCAGCTAGAGGTCGGCTTGAGCCAAGAGTTCAAAACTTGCTTGAATGACTCAATGAAGCCTTTTTCTCAAAAACTAAAATAAAAAGCCAGCTTGGTGGCGCATCTTATGATCTTAGCACCCAGGAGGCTGAGGCTGGAGGATCACATCAAATGAAAGGTCGACCTGAGCTGCACAGTAAGTGCACACAAGCAAGATGGGCCCGGGTACATAATGACATCCTACCTGAGTGGGGGGAGGGAAGAGTAAAAAAGAGCATGGCGTGCCGGGCGTGGTGGCACACACCTGTAATCCCAGCACTTGGGAGGCAGAGGCAGGCGGATTTCTGAGTTCGAGGCCAGCCTGGTCTACAGAGTGAGTTCCAGGACAGCCAGGACTACACAGAAAAACCCTGTCTCTAAAAACCAAAAAAAAAAAAAAAAAGAGCATGGCATGTTGGCTTTAGTCCCAGCACTTACTCGGGAGACAGAAGCAGGTGGATCTCTGTGGTCAAGGCCAGCCTAATTTACAGAGTGAGATTCAGGACAGACAAGGCTACACAAAGTGTGTCTCTGTCTCTGTCTCTGTCTCTGTCTCTCTCTCTCTCTCTCTCTCTCTCTCTCTCACACACACACACACACACACACACACACAAAGATAGAAAATTTTAAAAGTTAATACCTAGAATCTGTATAAAATTTTAAGAGTTAACATTCATAGCAAATAAGTATTGACAACACATTATTATTAGCATTATTATTAGTACTGACAACACATTATAAGAAGCACCCTTCTGTAATATCAGTAAAATGGGAAGTATCTACAATATAATGTAACAAATTAACTAAAAAGTTATTTGTATCTATTGTCTTAACCTACACAGCTTTTAGGCAAGAATACAAAAATGATTATATTCATTCCAGTAAAAACTGATCTTAGGAGGCCAAGTCAGGAAGATCATGAGATCAAGGCTAACCTGTTAGAGGGCAACTAAGAAGACTGTCTTGTTAGGCTTTTACTGCTGTGAACAGACACCAAGGCCAATGCAACTCCTTTAAGGTCAACATTTAATTGGGGCTGGCTTACTGGTTCTGAGGGTCAGTCTAGTATCATCACGGTGGGAGTGTGGCGGCCTTACCAGCAGACATGGCACAGACGGAGCTGACAGTCCTACATCTTCATCTGAAGGCTGCCAGGAGAAGACTGGCTTCCAGGCAGCAAGGATGAGGGTTTAAAAGCCCACACCCCACAGTGGCACACCTACTCCAACAAGCTCACCTCCAAAATAGTGCTACTCCCTGGGCTAGGCATACTCAAACCACCCTGTCTCAAATTTTGAAACAGGAAGTGGGCTGGAGATACAGTTCTGCCTTGCCTAGCATATTTAACACCCTGGGTTTAAATCTCCATTGCCCACTACTGGAGAACTTTGTTTGTTTTGTTTGTTTTTCGAGACAGGGTTTCTCTGTGTAGCTCTGGCTGTCCTGGAACTCTCGGTAGACCAGGCTGTCCTAGAACTCAGAAATCCGCCTGCCTCTGCCTCCCAAGTGCTGGGATTAAAGGTGTGCGCCACCCCTGCCGCTGGAGAAGAGCATTTAGTTCTGTTTTTGGTGTTGTCATCAAAGGGTACTGTGACATGAAGTTACAGATAGACTGCCAAGAGATGCTGCCAATTCCCACTACAACATTCAAATGAAGCTTCTGGCAATTTCGCTATGAACAAATATCTCCTCTGGTAACTTAGCTCAACTATAAATTGATAGAGTTACAAGTAATCTTTACTTTCCAAATGTCAACATATCACCCACAAGTCTAAGAAGCAAGTACGTCTCCCACAATTTGCAGTTACAACTGCACTCTGTCGGTTAAAGTGGGAATTTCTGGTTTCCTTGGAGACTCCATTGTGTCAAGGATGTTTTTCTAAAAGCTGTCATATAAGAGGATATTTTGCTGATCAGACAGGTAAGAAGTTTTGCTGAGATGTTTTGCTGGTGTTTTTCTGGCAGCTGTCTGGCGAGAGGGCAAGTGATGTTTGGCTGGAGCAGACGCTAGAGGACACATGATGTTTAGAAAGAGTCTATCAGCAACAAAGTGGACAGCGCTCTGTCGTGGGTCCGCCTTGCTGGTCTTGGTTGGGTGTCACCGACACTGCCCTTTGCTGGGGACACTCTGGCACTGGCTGATTTTTGACTTCATAGAGAGACGTGCACCACAGAACTTTGGGAGGTGTTCAGGCTGCTTCCTGAAGCTTCAATGGACTCCTGCCGATCGGCGGAGCCTCAAAGTTTCTTCTGGATTCAGAGCTGCTGCTGATTCAGGTGGACCGGACTGCTGACAATGAAGACTAGAATCACTCCAAAAAACTACTTGTAAACAGGTCCACATCCCACATGTCCTATCAGCCATCTTCCTCCCCTACCATCGGTCAGTGGGCTATGAGGAAGTTGAAGCATTAAGAACCCTTATTAAAGTAGGTTTAGAAAAATCTAAGCCTGCAATTGGTTATGCTTGCTTACTTTTATTAAGACAAATCAAACCAAAGCAGTTTACACAGTAAGAAAGTTTTCACAGAAAAAAGCTAAAAGAAAAAGCAGGTTCAGGATTAGTTTTTGTTTTTGTTTTGTTTTTTTGCTCAACTTTTTTTTTTGGTCATTGTTGTTGTTTGAGAAAAGGTTTCAGCCACCACTCCGGGCTGCTCAACTCTTTCTTAAACCCTGTTATCATTACCTGGTGCCTCCACCATTCAGGAGTTAAACAAATGGGCTTTTTACCTAGATTTAGCAATAACCAGGAGACAGTCCTCTCCTTGTGTGTTTCTTGTTTCTTTCAGGAACAAGAAAATCTTTCCCAGAAACATTAAACCCAGCTCCAATCAGTAGACTTATTTTCTTGACATGTCACCAGTCAGAAATACACCATGGCCGGGCGTTGGTGGCGCACGCCTTTAATCCCAGCACTTGGGAGGCAGAGGCAGGCGGATTTCTGAGTTCGAGGCCAGCCTGGTCTTCAGAGTGAGCTCCAGGACAGCCAGGACTACCCAGAGAAACCCTGTCTCGAAAAACCAAAAAAAAAAAAAAAAAAAAAAAAAGAAATACACCATGAACAGAATCACTCTGCCACAAATAGAGGCGGGGTACTTTGGTGGCAGAGTGCGCAGACCTGGGTTCCTGCGCTGTTTAAAGGAAAGGTGTTCAGATGCGATGATAACCCAGACACAAAAGACACAGTGTTCGTTGTTTGCACAGCAGTCATAGAGACTCCTGCTAGGGTTTGCTAGGAAGCCTAAACGGGATGATCACAAGTGCCTGCTGAGGGGCACTCGGCAGGAGCAGGCCAGGCAGTAGTCTACCCACAGCGTCCAGAAGCAGGGCAAACGCTACTGTGAACACAGCCCACAGCTTTGGAGGTGTTTGGCTGAAGAAAAGATTCATCATGCATTCCCTAGTAGGCGGCTTCCACGTGGGGGATGAGGATGACCTTATCTGAGGTCATCCACAGTCAGGCTTCAAGCCTAGGCCACTGCTCTTTTCAACTAAAGCATCAAGGGGCTAGAGGAGAGGCTAACTGGCTGAGCGGCTGTGCTGCTCTGTTCCACAGGACTCAGGGTCAGCTCACAGTGCCGCACTGGAAGGCTCCCAAGCGCTGTGAGTCCGGTTCCAGGAGGAGCTGGTGCCACAGGCGCCCACACTCAACCCTGTGTCCATCCCTCCATGTACACACATAATTTTCAAATGCTGCTAACTGCACTGAAGAGGAAACTTTAGGGTTCTTTGGAAAGTCACTTGTGCTGGATGGTGTTTTCCTGGGGCAGACATGTGAAAGGTCACATGATGAAGGACCCTTCACTAACAGCACACGTGTTGATCCACCTCACATTACATAGCTGAGCTCCTTTTATCTCAACTCCATAGACACAGCAAAAAACTTGTGGTGGTGTGCCTTGGCTTCTGGCTGCTTCCTCGGACTCGAGCTGATTGGCAGAGTGCCATCAGCTGAGACAGTGGCGCCTGCGGAACTCACCATCCTTGCTGACACTCTGTTCCATTTCAGGGCTCTCCTCCTATCTTCACAGAAACAAACTATTCCACGGACACACACTTTCCTTCTAATGTCCACCCTCACAGGGTACAGTCTTCATTGCAGTATTCATACACTAAATAACCATTTTTCTCTAAATAACCACTTTTTAATAGGTATAAAAATCTTAGTCTTGGGGCTAGTGAGATGGCTCAGTGGTTAAGAGTACTGACTGCTCTTGCAAAGGTTCTGAGTTCAAATCCCAGCAACCACATGGTGGCTCACAACCATCCTTAGTGAGATCTGATGCCCTCTTCTGGGATGTCTGAAGACAGCTACAGTGTACTTACATATAATAATAAATAAATCTTAAAAAAAAAAAATCATGGGCCAGGCGGTGGTGGTGCACGCCTGTAATTCCAGCACTTGGGAGGCAGAGGCAGGCAGATTTCTGAGTTCGAGGCCAGCCTGGTCTACAGAGTGAGTTCCAGGACAGCCAGGACTACACAGAGAAACCCTGTCTCGAAAAACCAAAAAAAAAAAAAAAAAAAAAAAAAAAAATCATGAGGAAAGTCCAAAGTCCCTGATAAATACTGCTGAAACCGCTACTCCTCGGCTACAGTTTTGATTCCTGTGAGTCCTAAGAACACCAGTCCCAAACAACAAATGGAAAGACTAAAGGTGAAAGCCAAGAAAGGGACTCTAATCATCACGGCTGCCCCTGGAAGCAAGGAGACTGGCAGCCTGTTTTGGAGATCGGCGTTCTTTGTTAATGTGGGGTGGGAGCTGTGGTCGGCGGATGGCTAGACAGTGCTAGTCAATCTGCGGGTCTGGACGGCTGATTGGAAAGAAAGTTGTTGCTTTGGGAGGCAGAGGCAGGAGGATTTCTGAGTTCCAAGCCAGCCTGGTCTAGAGTGAGTTCCAGGACAGCCAGGGCTACACAGAGAAACCCTGTCTCAAAAAAAAAAAAAAAAAAAAAAAAAACAAAAAAAACAGAAAGAGCCGGGCGTGGTGGCGCACGCCTTTAATTCCAGCACTTGGGAGGCAGAGGAGGGCGAATTTCTGAGTTCCGAGACCAGCCTGGTCTACAGAGTGAGTTCCAGGACAGCCAGGGCTACACAGAGAAACCATGTCTCGAAAAAACAAAAAACAAACAAACAAACAAAAAACAGAAAGAAAGGAAAGAAGGGAAGGAAAGGGAAAGGGAAAGGGAAGGAGAAAGTCTGCTGCCTCAGTAGTCTGACTCTTGCCATAGTTCATATCTATCCAAATTGTTTTTCCATGAACCTAAGTCTCCTATAGACAAGAACAAAGGAGACTTAAAAAAAAAAAGGAAAGTTAAACAAAGGTACTGAACGGCAGTGCACTCATTAAAGAGCAGCTGCTTACCTATCCTACATAAGGTTCCATCTGTACCAGAAATACAATTAAATAATTTAAAGTACTTTAAAGCATTAAATTTTATAATTTTGGTATATTTGAATGTGTAATTTTAATGACTATCCATCTGTTTATACATTTACACTAGCAGTAAGGAAGTTTTTAATAGTTTGGTTAAAAATATTAAAGGTCACAAGACAACTGTGCAATTTCCCATCCATAATAAGATCAGTATTTGTAGGTATTTGTATGGTATCAAAGTGTGCCACACGAGACAAATGGTGTGTTATTTTATGTGTATGACAGTTTTTCCTGCATGTATGTATGTGTGCCATGTGTGTGACTGATGGCCTCAGAGTCAGAAGAAGGTATCTCAGACTCCCCTTCAAGTGCAGCTATGAGTTGCTGTGACCAAGCATGTAGTTGCTTAGAACTGAGCCCAGGTCCTCTGCGGGCAGCAGGTGCTCTTAAGCACAGAGCCATGTCTCCAGCTGCAGACATGAACCACTGTCTGGACCCCCATCTCAACCCCAGTTTGGTCAGACTCACCACACAACTATTCTCCTTGGGAATTCTTGCTCTGACGCTTACACCTGTAATCCCAGCAGCTGGGAAGCTGAAGCAGTTCAAAGCCAGCCTCGGTTAGGGGAAACCCTGGCTCAAACCCCACCCCAGAAAAAAGGAAATTTTTATGTTTTAATCTTTGCTATATATACTGCCTTTCCCCCTTCCTTAACTTCATAATCTACATTTACTACTAACTCTCCTGACTTTGCTCTCATTCTCTGGTTCTGAAGAATAAATACTGGGTGAGCTGGCTGGGCAGTTAAGGCACAGACTGCTCCCACAGAGCGCCCGAGCCTGGTTCCCACATCCGTGTCAGGTAGCTCACAACCTCATCATCTCCACCTCAGGCAAACCTGACGCCGTCCTCTGGCATTTGAGGGTAATGCACTCATGCATGCATTCACATAATTAAAAAAGAAGTGAGTTTTGTTTTTTCTTTTAAAGATACAAGCTGGACTGGTGTGTGACTTGGTGATAAGACATGCACAAAGCCCTGACTCCAGCCCCAAATTGAGAAAGAAGGCTATGGGGGCGGAGAGAGTGTCACCGAAGGAAAACTCATCCCTTCACTGTTTTCACAAAAAAGCTCTGTGAACAGCAATTTTAACTGTTTAAGGACAGATTTCAGCTGGGTGTGGTAGCACAGGCTCAGAAGGCAAAGGCAGGCAGATTTCTTGAGTTTGAGGTCAGCCTGGTCTACACTGTGAGTTCCAGGATAGTCAAGGACAGTCAAGGACAGTAAAGAGACTCTGTCTCAAAAAAAAAGAAAGAAAGAAAGAAAGAAAGAAAGAAAGAAAGAAAGAAAAGAAAAGAAAAGAAAAAAGAAAAAAGAAAGAAAAGGGGGGAGGAAAAGGGGGAAAGGGGAAGGGGGAGGGGAGGGGAAGGGAGAGGAGGGAAGGGGGAAAGGGAGAGGAAGGGGAGGGGGAAGGGGAGGGGGAAGGGGAGGGGGAAGGGGAGGGGAAGGGGAGGGGAAGGGAGGAAGGGGAGCAAAGGGGAGAGGAGGGAAAGGGAGGGGAAAGGGAAGGGGAGGGAAAAGGAAGGGAAGGGGAGTGGAAAGGGGAGGGAAGGGAAGAGGAAGAGGGAGGGGAGGGGAGGGGAGGGGAGGGAAAGGGAAGGAAGGGAAAGGGAGGGGAGGGGAAAGGGAGGGGGAGGGGAGGGGAAAGGGAGGGGGAGGGGAGGGGAGGGGAAGGGGAGGGGAGGGGGAGGAATGGACTCCAGACGACCCTTGAGTAAGAAGTGACACATTGACCCTCCCATACTTAGCATGGTTTCCTCACCGTTTCCACCAAGGTGCTCACTACTATTTCCCCACACTCTTAGGATGTCTACCATCTTTCATCCTGAACATAGGTGATAACTAAGTTTCCCACAACTGGTATCCCATCTGCCAACTCTCCCTGCTCATCCTCTTCCCAGCTCTCTGAAGGAGAAGACTTTACACTCTAGGAGGAGAATGCTTTTCCTTCCCCGTTCCTCCTTCCTCCATCAGACCTGGCTGATCTGTCCCCCTCCCTGTTCACCTCAATTCTGCTTCTCCTGTCTCTGTGATCTGCACTGTCTTAGGGTTACTACTGCAATAAAACACCATGGCCATAAGCAACTTGAGGAGGAAAGGATACATTTTGTATTACAGCTTGTCTACCCGTCTTCCAGGGAGGGCACGCGCGGACGCAGAGGCTAGGGTGGGGTGCTGCTCACGGGCTTGCTCCTTACGGTTTGCTCAGCCTGCTTCCTTACAGATCCCAGAGTGGGCGGGCCCTCCCACAGTCACTAGCAGTGGTTCTCAACCTTCTCAGGCTGAGATCCTTTAATCCAGCAGGTCTTTCTATTGTGGTGACCCCAGGCATAAAACGACTTGCACTGCTACTTCCTAACTGTAATTTTGCTACTGTTGTGAACTGTGATATGAATGTCCATGTATAAAAGGCAGTGCACGCCCCAGAGGGGTCCTGACCCACGGGCTGGCTTACAGCCTGTTCTGGAGGCATTCTCTCAGTGGAGGTCCCTCCTCTCTGATGACTTCAGTTTGTGTCACACAGACATAAAACTAGTCAGCACATATGTGAGACTGAGAAAATTACACACACAGCATGTAATAAATGTTTGGAAGAGTTAGAAAAAAAAAGGCCCAACGGATAAGAGAGTGTACTACTTTCAGAGGATCTTAGTCCAATTCCCAGCACCCATACCATGGTGGCTCACAATCGCCTATAACTCTAGCTCAAAGGACCTCTGCAGACACCATCCATCTCTCTCTCTCTCTCTCTCTCTCTCTCTCTCTCTCTCTCACACACACACACACACACACACACACACACACACCACAAAATTTAAAAAAAACAAACAAAAAACCTTTAGCTGAGCAGTGGTGACACATGCCTTTGATCCCAGCACTCATGAGGCAGAGGCAGGTGACTCTCTGAGGCCAGCCTAATCTACAGAATGAGTTCCAGGGCAGCTAGGACTACGCACAGAGAAACCCTGTCTCAAAAAAGAAATTAAGAAATGATGAACAGCCGGGCAGTGGTGGCACACGCCTTTAATCCCAGCACTTGGGAGGCAGAGACAGGCAGATTTCTGAGTTCGAGGCCAGCCTGGTCTACAGAGTGAGTTTCAGGACAGGCAAGGCTACACAGAGAAACCCTGTCTCGAAAAAAAACAAATCCACCCCCCCAAAAAACAAAACAAAATGATGAATAAAGGAAGAATCAGCAAGATCTATGTATAAAGGGGGCCAGGGAGATGGCGCTGTGATTGAGGACACCCGGTGTGTAGTCATAAGGCCCTGAGAAACACAGGAATCCCAGGGAGATGCCCTGCGTCAGGGGAAAGCAGGAGTTAGTGGATACCCTCTGTCCCCCTTTGTCCTCCAGGCACCACACATGGAGTGCATTGCACACTTGCTCACACACACAAAGGCGAAAGCAGTTAAGTCTGTACACATGTATATGAACAGTCTGAAGCCCTTACCTAAGTCATGAAATGTATTTGAAGTGGAAATGTAAGGATTCTTTGAAAGGCGGTTGGATAGTGTTTAGCAGGGGCAAACGTGTGAGAGTGGACACAGGTGTGAAAGGCTCAGGCAGACTCGTGGAGGAATGAACGTAGGACTGGGGACTGGAGAGATGACTCAGTAGTTAAAAGCACTGACTGCTCTTCCAGAGGTCCTGAGTTCAATTCTCAGCAACCACATGGTGGCTCACAACCATCTGTACTGGGATCCGATGCCCTCTTCCAGGGTGTCTGAAGACAGCGACAGTGTACTCACACATATAAAATAAATCTTAAAAAAAAAAAAAAAAAGGGACATATGACTGAAGCAGACATAGGAGAGGATGTTCTGCCCCTATATACACCTCTACATGAGGAATGTATTTAATTTAATGAGCATCTAACTAAAATGCTTCCCCCATGCTAAGGAGGCATTTTAGGTACCCTAAGGCCCCATCCTGGATGTCCCTGCCCTCAGTCCCCCAGACTTTATAAGCCTTCAATCCCCCGAGGCTGATCTGCCTATTGACTCGGGTCTGGTGGGTTTGTTTATTCACTGTAGATACTCAGGGCTTCCAAACTCCTGTTCCACATCTCTGCTCTCTCTGCCCTTGTGCATTGTACTGGCCGAAGACCCAGGAGGCTGAAGAGACCCACAATAAAATGAGATGTTTTAAAGTGACAGCAGGGGTACAGCGTGGTGAGAAAAGCACCTGTCAGGACACAGTTGATTTCACAGTTGATCCCTATCACCAGTCTGACCCTGGGGCACTTTCCTACTGTTCTGATAAAAAAAAACCAGATACCAAGGCAACTCACAGGAGGAAGCATTAGCCTGGGCTCACGGTTCTAGAGGGTTAGAGTCCACGATGGCAGAGAAACAGCCTGGCAGCAAGAACCCAAACAAGAGAGAGCTACCCTCACACATGCAGAGCCAGCCCCTAGTGACATCCCCCTAAGTCCTGCCAGAACGGTTCCACGGACAACCAAGCACTCAGACCCAGGAGCCTATGGGAGTCACTCATTCCAACTGCCGCAGCCGGGTTTGGTGGTTGTTTGGTTATGTTGGAAATCATAATTATCAAACCCAAGATGTTACAGAGCTAGGTAAATACTCCATAACTTGTTATAGCCCAGCATGGATTTTTAAAAGTTCTTTATTAAGTTCATTTATAAATAACATATTTCATTTGCTTTCGAATGAAGCAAAATTTCCAAAATAATGAAGGTTAATATGACTGTTCATGTAGAAAATTTAAATTTGGTAAAAAATGTTAAGAAGATTAACTAATTTTAACTATGAGTATTTAAAAA
The DNA here is from genome assembly GCA_964023405.1 of Apodemus agrarius. Classification (NCBI taxonomy): domain Eukaryota; kingdom Metazoa; phylum Chordata; class Mammalia; order Rodentia; family Muridae; genus Apodemus; species Apodemus agrarius. The sequence continues at coordinate 118,071,940 of OZ030009.1, read as the reverse complement.
TGTTTACACCAGGCTGGGGCGGTGGTGGCGCACACCAGTAATCCCAGCACTTGGGAGGCAGAGGCAGGTGGATTTCTGAGTTCGAGGCCAGCCTGGTCTACAGAGTGAGTTCCAGGACAGCCAGGACTACACAGAGAAACTCAAAAAAACAAAAAAACAAAAAAATGTTTACACCAGGTAACATGCCTATAGCATCGGCACTTAGAAGATGGAAATATGAAGATCGTGATGCCTATCTCAAAAAAGAATAAAATTTAAATGTTTAATCATCTCAATTTCATGTTAGCAGCTGCAAACTAGTGTCACCTCTGTTCTCTTATCCTTCCCCTGGATTATAGAACCACCTATGAAAACAATGTCTAGACAGTTGTGAGAATGACACTGGGTTTTGTTCGTTTGTTCTAATCTAGGAGACTTTACGTTAAGTTGAAGCAGAGGCGAGTTTCTCGGTGATGGTCTCTGAGAAATGAGTGCCTAGAAGGGCGCTGGGTACCTTATCAACTTCAGTGAATGATATGGTAATAAGTTCCCCTCTGGGGCTGATGTGGGTTCTTGGCTACGGCTGCAGTTTCAAGTGTGTTAAGTCCTACTGAGCAGGCCTGAAGTCCAAGCAGACATCCGTTGATTATCCCATGATGCTACCTCCAAAGCTACTGGTAAAAGTCTGCGCCCAAAGACAAAGAACCTGGAGTCTGATGTAGAAAGGACGAGCAGCAAACTTCAGGGAAGAAGGTTAAAGTGAGGAGGAACGAGTTACCGGCTTCCTAGGACAGTCGCTGTTCTGAGCCGACCTAATGTTGTGACCCTCATGTTGTGGTAACCACAAACCCCCAAATTATTTTTGTTGCTATTTTGCTGTTATGACTCTTATTATAAATATTTGATATTCAGGCTACCTGATATGTGGCCCCTTGAAAGAGTTCAACTCCCTTGTACAGAGACACATAAGTTGAGAAATTCTGTCCTGGGGGCTTCTAATCAGTAGATTGCTGCCACCACTTTGTCACCTACTCAATTCACTAACCCAGAAACCATTCTTCCCTGGAAACATCACCAAAGACATACATACCTAGGACAATCTGTCATAACAAAACAATCATATCACACCTTTGCACTGCTAGTTCTGAAGTCAAGAAGCCTCAGGCAGCCAGGCAGTGGTGACACACCTTTAATCCCAGCACTCAGGAGGATCTCTATGAGTTTGAGGCAGGACTAAATGCTACCTCCCACCCCCAGTACAGGATGGGTTTGTGTAACTGTGAGACAAATTGCGTTGCTTTGCTCATTCGGAAGAGGACAATCATCTGAACAGCATACAAACTACCCAGAGTTGGGAAAGTCAGCCTACCAGTTTACAGCACAGCCCTGTGGTTAGGCTTCATGATGGGTTTAACGTAGACAAAAATCTAAGAAAGCCAGGTGGACATGGCTGGAGGTGAATACAAGGTAGAAGGCATCAGACATCAACCTGCGTCTCCCTGCTATTTAAACGTAGGCTTGTCAGAGAAACGGGGGCAGGATGGGGAGGGAGACTCAGAGACTCCAGTGTATACACGAGTGTGCACATGTGAGGGAGACTCAGAGACTCCAGTGTATACACGAGTGTGCACACGTGCTTTAGCTCTGGAGGCAGAGATCAGCTTTGTGAGTCTTCCTCGATAGCTTTATATTTTTCAGACAGGATTTCTCATTAACTTGAGGCTCACCTTTGGCCATCAGTACCAAAATCTACTTGTCTCTGTCCTGCTCCCTACCCCCACATTGCTAGAATAACAGATCACACAGTGCACCATCTTTTTAGATGGGGACTTGAAATCGAAATTCAGATTCTCATGTGTCACTGTTGTGAAGAGACATGAGCAAGGCAGCCATCGGTAAAGCATCTAACTGGGGGCTTGCTGACAGTCTCAGGGTGAGCCACAGCCATCACAGCACTGAGCAAGGCAGCACTCAGCAGGCAGACATGATGGTGGGACAGCAGCTAAGTTAACAACCTCATGGGCAAGTTGGAGACAGAAAGACCGGGCCTGGTGTGTGGCCTCTGAAACCTCAAAGCCCACCTCATGTGATATGATACACCTCCTCCAGCAAAACCAAGCCTTCCCAAACCATCTCCACCACCTGTGGACCAAGAACTCAAATGCAGGAGCCTCCCGGGGCTATTCAAATTCAAACCACACTGACTGAGCCATCTCTGCAGCCCCTCTATGATATTAACATGGTCTTAAATTTGATTTGGGTGCTAGGAACCATACCTAGGTCCTCTGCAATTTTATTGCTTATAATGATGTGTCTGCCTATAAACTCACTGTAGTTTTAGCTAGTCACACCAACTTATAAGTCCCCCTTGCAGAGGACCTAGGTATGGTTCCTAGCACCCACCTGGGGGCTCAGAAACACACAGCCTGACAGTGGTGGCGCACGCCTGTGATCCCAGCACTCGGGAGGCAGAGGCAGGCAGATTTCTGAGTTCGAGGTCAGCCTGGTCTACAGTGAGTTCCAGGACAGCCAGGGCTATATAGAGAAACCCTGTCTCGAAAAACCAAAACAAACAAACACCTATATCTCCAGTTACAGGGAATCTAACTCCCTCTTGTGTCTTCTGTGGGTTCCAGGCACATAAGTGATATACTTTCATACATGCAGACAAAACTACTCATACACATAAAATAATTTTTTAAAAATACATTAAAAAGCCGGGTGGTGGTGGTGGTGGTGGTGGTGGTGGTGGTGGTGGCGGCGGCGGCGGCGGCGGCGGCGGCGCACGCCTTTAATCCCAGCACTTGGGAGTCAGAGGCAGGCGGATTTCTGAGTTCGAGGCCAGCCTGGTCTACAGAGTGAGTTCCAGGACAGCCAGGGCTACACAGAGATACCCTGTCTCGAAAAACCAAAAAAAATAAAAAAAATAAAAAAAAAATAAAAATAAAGCAAACAAACAAACAAAAAACATTTAAAAAAAAACAACAACAAAGAAGCAGGTATAGTAGCCATACTGTAACTGCAGCATTCAATATGTGAGACACCATGATTGAGGGAGACCTGGTCACATAGTCAGTTCTAGTCCAGTGTAAATCTGTAGTCTCAAAACATTTGTTTCCCCCCCCCCAAAAAAATCCTCCTCCTCTTTACCCATCCTCCACGCACTGTGCTGACCACTCTTAGAGAGCACTCATTTTTTTAAGACAGTTAGAAGGAGAAGGCACAACCAAACACACTGAGGAGCACGGGGGGGGGGAGCAAGACCTCAAGTTCGCCCCTCCCTGCCCAGCAAGCTCCAGGCTACACTGAGCCCTTGCCTCAAAACAGAAGCCCTGTCGGCGGTATTGGAAGGAAAGCTTTCTAGGGGCTGAGGGTGTGAGCCGCTCGCTGCTGGTGCACTTGCCTAGCAAGGGCAAGGCCCAGCCCTGGCTCGCCAGCACCGAAGAGTCAGTAATGAAACCAAGAAACGGGCATGAATGACAACCACACAACACACTTTCTCATTCCTTCTTTTCATTTCAGACCAACATGTGTAAGGCAGCAGAAAGAAGTTTGCTAAAGTCCTTTGCTTAAATTGACATAAGTACATTCAAAAAGTACTGAGAAAGCTAGGCTGACTCCATGACAGGCTTCAAATTGGCAGTTCAGGAGACTAGGTCTAAATCTCTGTTTCTAAGAACTGGGCAATTCCAGCTAAGTCCTGCCCTCAGAAGCGCACGCGCGCGCACACACACACACACACACACACACACACACACACCCCTGGCCTGAGACAAGGACAATGAGTCAGCAGCAGTTTCCAGTCCCCATGCTCTGGTAGCGGAGTGTCCACAGAGATGGAGCAAGATAAAGGGCGCCTCCCTGGACACCCCCCCCCCACCTAGACCAGGCCTGCACGCTCGCTCGGCGCCTCTCTGTCTAGGTAGTGGGAGACCCCAGCATGCCGGACTTCTGTAGACTAAAACACTCCTTGCATTCACATGCTATTTGAGCCTGGGGTGTCATTCTTCAGCGAATCATGGACCCTTACGGGTTTTTAATGTCTTCAGTATGCAAAAACACACTAAATATAAACAAGGTCTTTTCCATGAACATTAAGTTTTTAAATGATGGCCTATTATTCCCTGAATACCTAAAGTATCACTAGTTAAGAAGCAAGTCATCACTGGGCGGCGGCGGCGGTGGTGGCGCATGCCTTTAATCCCAGCACTTGGGAGGCAGAGGCAGGGGGATTTTCTGAGTTGAGGCCAGTCTGGTCTACAGAGTGAGTTCCAGGACAGCCAGGGCTATACAGAGAGACCCTGTCTCGAAAAACCAAACCAAAAAAAAAAAAAAAGAAAGAAACAAGTCTTCTTAAATTCTGATATAATGTGTTCTTTACATTGAGATAGCCTCTAATAATCAGGCTAGTTTCTCAAGAAACATGCTTACACAGTTTCAAACACTTTGCTCTTATATTTCTAAAACTTACAGATTAAAGCGTTTGTCCTTTGAGTCAAGGATTCTACCACTAAGTTGCATGCAAACCCCTCTTCTTGCCTCCACAGGCACCAGGAATGCACATGGTACACATACATACATGTAGGCAAAACATCCAAACACACAAAAATAATCAAAATAAAATTTAATCAATACCTTATTCTCTTAAATATCTACCAATAATTACCTAGTTAGACAAAATCCCAGAACACAATTATTAGGCAGAGTTTTTATTTTTGTTGGGATTGTCTTTATTTTTATTTTTTAGACAGTGTTTCACACTGTACTTTATACTGAGCGATGAGACTAATCATTATATCTGACCAGGTAAGCACAAAGCCGAAGAGTTATATGATTTGCTATAAAATTATCTGGACAATATATTTTTGAGTGAAATAAACATAGATAATACAAGACAGGGCCGGGGACACAGCACAGTGGTGGACAGGGCTTACCTAGCTGTCCTGCTTCCGACTCTCAGTATGCAAAAGGGTACGCATCCTGACATGTGACAGTCACAATGAAGCGGTATTTAAGTTTTGTTGTATTAATAGATATTGTACTATAGTCTCTTGCATCTTACAACGCCTATAATATCTAAACCTAGGTCATTGGCTATAAATGACCTAGGTTTATAAAAAGATAAAAAAAGACAAGAGGGTTTTTGTCTTTTAAAAAATGTTTACTTTCATTTTTCTGTGTGTGAATATATGTCATATGTGTAGATGCCCATGAAGACAGGAGGAAACCGGGTGCCCAGGAGCAGGAGTTACAGAAGGCTCTGAGTCACCGCGGGTGCTGCAAGTGCCCTAGAGGCCTCTGGAGAGCAGCGAGCACTGAGTGGCTCCCCTCCCGCCCCACCTGCTGGAAACCTCCGCTCTGGAGTGCTGGGCTTACGGACACAAGCCACAGTGCCTGGCTTAAATGCTTCCTTCTTTAATCCTTGCCCTGGAGGGGGGGGAGGGGGCGCCCCCCCCCATATGTCAGAGTTCATCTAAAGACTGAGTTCCAGAACAGCCAAGGCTACACAGAGAAGCCCTGTCTCAAAAAAAAAAGAACAAGCAGTTCAGAAATTTTTTAATCCAGTGGTTGAGAGGCATAGGCAGGAGCTATCTGTGAGGCTGAGGTCAACCTGGTCTACACAGCAAGTTCTAGCCAGACAAGAGCTACAGAGTGTTTCAAAAGAAGAAACGAAAAAAGAAAAGATGGGAATTTCCTTTGTGTCAGATGGGGAGGGGCCGTCTTCTCTCAGCCCAGGCCGGCCTTACATTCACAGCAGCACCTGCACTCGGCCAAGCCTCACAGAAGGTGAGCCGCCCCTCCAGGCACAGGTCACGCCCCTCCAGGCACAGGTCACGTTTACTTGCTGAGTAACTTTCATTGGACCCCTGCTGGTCTCAGGCTGCTTTCCACCTAGCATAGCCAAGGGGGAGACCAGGAGCAGACAGCTGTAAAACAGCTGTTTAAGTAATTGCTTGCAACTGTGCTAAAAAAGCAGGAAGTCTGTTCACGCTCATGCTCAGTGTAAACTACATCTAAATTCGAAGCGCTCTTACCCAGACCTGTTTGGAGCGGGCTATGCTGCTGTGACTTAGTTATCTAGACCTAGGTAAAAACTGCCACTCACTGTTCCCAACAGCACCGTCCTTTTCTGGGAAGAGGACAAATATGCAAGGACAGGACTCCTGCAGCTATTTCAGGAATTCAGCGCCCAAGAGTTTAAGACTAAATGGCATTATCACAAGCGAAGTCATTATTAGGATAATGAAAATCTGTGTGTGTGTGTGTGTGTGTGTGTGTGTGTGTGTGAGAGTGAGAGAGAGAGAGAGAGAGAGAGAGAGAGAGAGAGAGAGATTTAAAACTCTAATTGAACCTTTAACAGAGGCTAGGCTGGGGGTGTAGCTTAGTGGTAAATCACTGCCTATCTAACATCAACTCCTAGGGTTCAATCCCTAACACAGCCAAAACGTGTAAAATGTTAAAAAACAAAATCTTGAAACAGTCACAATCAAGCAGTCAACCAGCCCGGTGTACACTGTTAACAACATTATACCCAACAAGCCATTCTTCAACTACTAAACCGGCTTCTTTTTCAATGAATAGTTATCTTAAAAGTGCCTTTAAGAACCCTTCTGGAATGTTTCTATTTAAATTCCTAAACAAATAACTTTCCATTATTCATCTTAGAAATAAAAAATACAAATCACAACCAAAATTCCCTGTCTTCCAGAGACTGTATGTACTTGAAACCAGGAATCATGGCCACCCGTAAATAGTAAAAGTACAGTCAGTACTAGCTCAGCAGGGTAAAACCATTCACAATGGTCCATCCAGACAGCCAGATTCTACAGCAGTAACTAGAGAAAGTATTCTGAAACAACGTAAGCAACTGTCCTTGAGGAATCTTGTGATGGCACTGTAATCCAATGTTAAAACTATGTAATATAAATGGTATAGTTACATAAAAATGAATTTACACTAACTTTCAAATAACAGGGAAATTAAAGACCTACAACAAGTTCCCTTGCAAGACCACGCTCTACACTCTGCTCTCCTCCCAAAGAGTGAAACTCGAAGCTATTTTTTCTCTTCGCTTGCATAGCAGGGAAAGAGGATGACAGAAGCCAGGGCTCTCAGTGTCAATTAGAAATTGCTTATGTGCATATTCTAGTTTGGTATGTTCACTGTATTCTCCAGCCCATCGTCTGCTGAAGTAAAAATTCAAAATTTAAACAAATTCATTTTTAGCTCACAAATGTTCCACACGGTGCCATGAAAATAAATTAGGGATGAATACTGTCTTCAGTAAGAGAACTAGGAAAATCCAACATCCAAAGGAGAAAGATCAAGCTGAAATCCTTTCTCTCGCTATGGAGAACTAGGAAAATCCAACATCCAACGGAGAAAACTCAAGCTGAAATCCTTTCTCTCACTATATACAAAGCAACTCAAAACAGATTAAAGACTTCAGAATAAACTATAAACCTACTACAAGAAAACAAACTGGGCAAGGGCTTTTTGGACATAACTCTAAAACAAAATTAGGTAGCTGGTGTTACATCCAGCTAAAAGCCTCTGTAGAACTTCTGTACATGGAAGAAACAAGAAGAGACCTTCTGAATGGAAGAAAAGGGGTGTTACAAACTGTACTTCTCAGGGGGTTAATATCCAGAATATAAGCAATCCGAACAAACAGAAAATTAAAAAAAAAATCCCACAAATGATAAAAACAAAACAAAACAAACAAACAAAAAAAAAACCCCTAGGGCTGGAGAGATAGCTCAGTGGTTTAGAGCACTGAGTGCTCTTCCAAAGGCCCCGAGTTCAATTCTCACAACCACGTGGTGGCTTACAACCATCCATAAAAAGATCTGATGCCCTCTTTTGGAGTGTCTGAAGACAGCTACAGTGTGCTTACATATAATAAATAAATAAATCTTTAAAAAGACTAATAGAATGTTCTCAGAAGGATGTATGTATAAGTGTGTGTGTGTATACATATATTATATATATTTAAAAGTTCTGAGCTCCACTAACTGTTAGGAAAAATATCAATTAAAAAAACCAATGCAAGGGCGTGGTGGCGCATGCCTGTAATCCCAGCACTTGGGAGGCAGAGGCAGGCGGATTTCTGAGTTCAAGGCCAGCCTGGTCTACAGAGTGAGTTTCAGGACAGCCAGGACTACACAGAGAAACCCTGTCTCGAAAAACAAAAAAACAAAAACAAAAACAAAAAAAACAAAAAACAAAAACAAAAACAAAAAAAAAAAAAAAAGAATAACGCCATAGAATCACCTCACCCTAGTCAATGGTTATTACCAAAAAGATAAAATTAAAAACAGAAATCCCGCCGGGCGGTGGTGGCTCACGCCTTTAATCCCAGCACTTGGGAGGCAGAGGCAGGCGGATCTCTGAGTTCGAGGCCAGCCTGGTCTACAGAGTGAGTTCCAGGACAGCCAGGGCTATACAGGGAAACCCTGTCTTGAAAAACCAAAAAAAAAAAAAAAACAGAAATCCCATACTAGCCAAAAATCTCACTGCTGGGTCCACATCCAGAGGAAATGAAAACAGCATGCTGACGAGCCGCCATGCACGTCAGGTCAGTGGAGACCACTCAAACCAGTCGAGATGGGAAATGAAGCACGTGTCGGCGTGAGACGAATGCGCGCAGCCTGCACGGGGGCTCTGTGCAGCAGGGAGACGGCGACGTGCTGTCACCCACGACACGTGGGCCAAACTGTGAGACTGAAGCTCAGTTCAATGACCCAGCACAGACACACAAGTCATCTCCATCATACATAGACCAAAACTGTAGAACCAGAGCCTTCAGAAAGAGGAGACAAACAGAACTCACTTAACAGTACAATGTTACAATTAGCAATAGGATGCCCTATTACACATTAGAGTAACAGGAATAGTGTAATGTGTTTTTCAAAATAGCTAGCTAGAATCAGGGATATAGAAGGACTTCATTATACAGAAATTATTGTTTTGAGGTGACAGAGCTGTCAATTTCCCTGATTTATTACATAAGCACAACAGTAACATACTATCCCAAAGGTACATACAACCGCCTAGAGGGAAGGCAGGCAGGCAGGCAGGAAGGAAGACAGGAAGGAAGACAGGAAGGAAGACAGGAAGGAAGGAAGGAAGGAAGGAAGGAAGGAAGGAAGGAAGACAGGAAGGAAGGCATGAAGGCATGAAGACAGGAAGGAAGGCAGGCAGGCAGGCAGGCAGGCAATGGGGCCACCCACGAAGGTCTATACTTCCTTTAACTCCGGCAGTCAGGCTGATGCAAGAAGACCAAGGCAGCTTGTGTGCACTTTGAGGCTGTGTTTTGTTTTGCTTTGCTTTGTTTAATAAAAGGGGGGAGGGGGAAGAGAAAAATAGTCACTGGCTTTGTTGTTATTGGGGTTTCTGTTGTTATTCTGAGACAGGTTCCCCAGGCCAGCCTAGAACTCAGCCCTCTTTCTGCTTCAGACTCCAGAATGTAGGGACCTTGCCTAACCTTAAAATACAGAGCTGTAGGAATGACTCTGCAAGTAAAGGTGCTTGCCACACAAACCTGACGATCTGAAACTGATCCAGGACCCCACTGTGAAGGGCCAGTCCAATATGGAAAGCAGTAGTCAGACCTCCACTGCATTTATATACGCATACAGAAACAGTCGATAATGATGATAATACTAATCTAAAAGTAAGAAGGGCTGGAGAGATGGGTTCGGCGGTTAAAGCGCATGTTGTTCTTGAAGAGGACCTCAGGTAGGTTCCCAGCACCCTACAACCTGTAGCTCCAGGTCCTCTGGAAAGCATGGAGGTCGTTAGGATCACAGATAATCACCAAGGAACCAGGAATGTCAACCATAGAGGGCTGTTCCATCACAGGAAGGAAAGCACAACCTTCTCATCGGCCTGAAGGCTGGGGGTGGAGGTGGATCACAGTCTACTGAGTTTGTCCATCCATAGAACCTATCTTTATGAAAGGTGCTACATGTACAAAGAGTTTAGATGAAGCCTTAAACTTTATTGTGCTCATGGGATTGATGGGGGGGGGGTAGTATCACCAGGAAACCTTTTGAGAGGCTGGTCCTGAAGTTGAAGCCAACACCCACTATTTATTTAGCCCCATTGAACCAATATACACCCTCTTCCTTCCCTCTGCTTGATACCCTGCTGTCCAAGGTGGCTGAAGAGAAAACCCCCACCACCACCCCCCCAAGAGGTTCAAAGGATTTGACACTTTTCAGGCTCCATAGGACAAGGTACACCCGATTCAGATGTAAATGAAGGCAAATTACCATATACATAAGATAAAAAGAAACATTTAAAAGTATTTTTGTTTTGTTTTCGAGACAGGGTTTCTCTATATAGCCCTGGCTGTCCTGGAACTCACTCTGTAGACCAGGCTGGTCTCGAACTCAGAAATCCGCCTGCCTCTGCCTCCCAGAGTGCTGGGATTACAGGCGTGTGCCACCACCACCCAGCTTAAAAGTATCTTTAAATAATATGTAACAAAAACTCACCACGGCCCAGCTTAAAAGTATCTTTAAATAATATGTAACGAAAACTCAGGCTAGCAAGATAGTTCAGTCAGTAAAGGCCTGAGTTAGACCCCAGGGACCCACAAGGCAGAGGAGAAATGTACTGGCTGGTTTTGTGTGTCAACTTGACACAAGCTAAAGTTACCACAGAGAAAGGAGAAGAAATTTCCTCCATGAGATCCAGCTGTAAGGCATTGTCTCAATTAGTGATCAAGGGTGGGAGGACCTAGGCCCCTTGTGGGTGGTGACATCTCTGGGCTGGTAGTGTTGGCTTCTATAGGAAAGCAGGCTACACAAGCCAGGGGAAGCAAGCCAGTAAGGAACATCCCCTCATGGCCTCTGCATCAGCTCCTGCTTCCTGCCCTGCTTGAGTTCCACTCCTGACTTCCTTTGGTGATGAACAGCAGTGTGGAAGTGTAAGCTGAATAAACCCTCTCCTCCCCAACTTGCTTCTTGGTAATGTTTGTGCAGGAACAGAAACCCTAAGACAGACTGGTACCAGCATAGTGGGGTATTCCTGTGTCAATCTGACCATGTTTTGGAAAGGTTTATGGAAGGACTTTGGAACTTTGGGCTAGAAGAGCCACTGGGTGTTAAAGAGCTCTGTGGAATGCTCTGTAGGAACTTGGAAGATAATGTTGAGAACAGTGCAGAAGATGGAGGCCTGGCTTGTGAAATTGCAGGGGGATGCTTAAAGACCCTTATCAGGGCTGTTGCTGTTTTGATTGTAACGATTCTGTGGTTTTGGTTAGCTGGGGCTGAAGAATGAGCTGTGATTAACAAAATACCAGAACTACTAAAATGGAACCTTTATGTTACTGGGACAATTGATGCTGGTTAGCTGGAGCTAAGAAACTAGTGGTGACTAAGAAAAGACAAGCAGGGGGCTGGAGAGGTGGCTCAGCGGGTCAGCACCAGCATCACTGATGTGAGATCTGCTGGGAAGTGTTTTCTAAGAGCACACAGAGGCTGTGTTCCAGAGATAGCCAAGCTTGTACCTTGTGCTGTAAGAGTCACCCAGGGGGTAGTGGTTCTAAAGGCCTGAAAGGGTCACTAAGAGCAGCTGAGGCTCGGCACTGTGAGAGGGCATGGAAGGCCATTGCGGAGGTGCAGCCCTAGTTCCAGTTGACTGCCCAGGACAGAGGGGGTCATGCGAAGGAGTTGAGGCTTGGCAGTCACTGGACTTCAGAGCTAATATTCTGTCAGCATTGAGGCTGTTGTTCTAAAGTCCTCAGTTTTGTGCTTATTTAAAGATTGTTCTGTTACGGTTACATTTATTTGTGTGTCTGTGTGTATCTCTGTGTGCATGTGCCACAGCATGCAGAGGTGAGAGGAAAGCTTACAGGAGTGGAAAGCTTACAGGAGTTAGTTCTTGTCTCAGAGCTTCTATTCCGACACAAACATCATGACCAAGAAGCAAGTTGGGGAGGAAAGGGTTCATTCAGCTTACACTTCCACGCTGCTGTTCATCACCAAAGGAAGTCAGGAGAGGAATTCAAGCAGGTCAGGAAGCAGAAGCTGATGCAGAGGCCATGGGGGGGGGATGTTCCTTACTGGCTTGCTTCCCCTGGCTTGCTCAGCTTGCTTTCTTTTTTGTTTTTTGTTTTTGTTTTTCGAGACAGGGTTTCTCTGTGTAGTCCTGGCTGTCCTGGAACTCACTCTGACCAGGCTGGCCTCGAACTCAGAAATCCGCCTGCCTCTGCCTCCCAAGTGCTGGGATTAAAGGTGTGAGCCTCCACCGCCCAGTGATGACCACCGCCCGGCAGCTTGCTTTCTTACAGAAGCCAAGACTACCAGCCCAGGGATGGCACCACCCATAATGGGCTAGGCCCTCCCTGCTTGATCACTAATTGAGAAAATGCCTTACAGCTGGATCTCATGGAGGCATTTTTTAAGAGAGGCTCCTTTTCTCTGTGATAACACAAGCTTGTGTCAAGTTGACAAAAAACGGGCCAGTACAACTAACCCCCCTTGTCAACTTGACACACAAACACATCACTATTAAGCCTCAACCCTTTTTTCTTTCTTTCTTTCTTTTTTTTTTTTTTTTTTTTTTGAGACAGGGCTTGTGTAGCCCTGGCTGTCCTGGAACTCACTCTGTAGACCAGGCTGGCCTCGAACTCAGAAATCCACCTGCCTCTGCCTCCCAAGTGCTGGGATTAAAGGCGTGCGCCACCACCGCCCGGCAAGCCTCAACCATTACTTTTTTATTCCTCTCCAAGATCTAAATAACTTTCAAAGTCCCACAGTCTTTACAAATTCTTACATATTAAAATTTCCATCCCTTTAAAATATCCAATCTCTTTTAAATTCAAAGTCTCTTAACTGTGAGTTCCACTAAAATACTTTCTTCAAGAGGAAAAAATATCAGGACGCAGTCACAATCAAAAGCAAAATTAAAATTTAACGGTCCAATGTTTGGGATTCACTCACAATCTTCTGGGCTCCTCCAAAGGGCTGTGGTCCCTTCTCCAGCTCTGCCCTCTCTGTGTAGCACTCTAAGCTCAGGCTGATCCACTCCACTGCTGCTGCTGTTCTTGGGGATCATCCCATGGTACCAGCATCTCTGGGTACATGGGATGATCCCCAAGTACACTGGAGTCTTGTGTTAGGTGTCACTATCAGTTGCTTATAGGCTCTCTTCACGGTGCCAACCCCAACTCTCTTCTGTCTCAGGCTATAACCTGGAACTCACTATGTAGCCAAGGATGGCCTTAAACTCTGACCTGCCTGCCTCAGCCTCTCAAATACAGGATTAGAGCTCTAGAGATCACTTTCATAATGTATAATTTGGGGGCAGGAAGCATAAGTCTTTAGAGAACAGGTCTCCCACCCCAGAGACCCTGGGTTTGACCCTTGGTGTGGAATAACACTCAACGTCGTGGGACACGCCTGGAATGCCAGCACTGGTGGGGTGGAAACAGGAAAAGCTAAGATTTAAGGCCATCCTCCACTAACTGAGCGTGAGGCCAATGTGTCCTCAATATGAATTACTATTTATAATTCTTGAAAACCACCAATGACTATTTCATTACTAGTTGATTTTTATTAGCAAGATAATAAAAATGATCTATATACCTTAAGACTTATCACTTAATAAAACCAATACAGGAAATCATTTATTTTTTTTCAACTGTTTTATTCATTAAAAGTAACTTTAAAATGCCAGGCAGTGGTGGCACATGCCTATAATTCCAGCACTTGGGGGTGGGGGGAGGTGTGGGAGGGAAGCAGGTGAATCACTGCACTCAGGGCCAGCCTGGTCTACAGAACAGCCAGAGCTACACACACACACACACACACACACACACACACATCCTGTCTTGAAAAACACAAGACCGGGCGGTGGTGGCACACGTCTGTAATTCCAGCACTTGGGAGGCAGAGGCAGGTGGATTTCTGAGTTCGAGGCCAGCCTGGTCTACAGAGTGAGTTCCAGGACAGCCAGGGCTACACAGAGAAACCCTGTCTCGAAAAAAACCAAATCCAAAAAAAAAAAAAAAAAAAAAAATCCACAAAACAATAAACAAAAGAAAGTAATTTAAAAGCTGATGATGGTGTAGACAGACAGACACAGACACACACACACACACACACACAGAGTGATACTTAATCAGTCTCAAAAACGAAAGAAAACCCTGTACTCTATTGCATGAGCCTTCATTTTCCCAATATTATTGATCCTTTAACCATCAGTGGACTCTACTAACGAATTAATACCCAGAACTACAGTAGACGTTAGTCTACTCCAAACTGGTCACGGTGGCACCAATCCGTAATCCTAGCATTTGGGATGGTGAAGTAAAAGGATTACTCAAAACTCAATGCTCGTCTCCAAACCAACATCTCCTCCAGAAGTGGACTCCACTTATAAATGAAAGCCTTACTTGTAAGTCCTATTAAAATAATTTCTCAGGTTTAAAATAAGTTTTCCACATATGAAGATCTAGTAAGAGATGGTGATTTCTCTGCCCTGCGATTTCAGGGCAGAGAAAATAGCAAATTTCAAAGTTTCTTCAATACTAAGGTTTAAAACAATGACTGTCTAATGTTGCCTCCAGATCTGTTATCTTACCTGATGAACTTTCTAACTGCATATATTGGTAGACAATTCATTCTTTTTTGTTTTGTTTTGTTTTTGTTTTTTCAAGACAGGGTTCCTCTGTGTAGCCCTGGCTGTCCTGGAACTCACTCTGTAGACCAGGCTGGCCTCGAACTCAGAGATCCGCCTGCCTCTGCCTCCCAAGTGCTGGGATTACAGGCGTGCGCCACCACTGCCCGGCTGACAATTCATACTTGATCCTACATTTTTTAAAAAAAAAAAATAATGAACCACTAATACATGAGCATAAAGTGCATATAGCAAAAGGGCTTCTTCTCTATATGATCAGATACCCTATCAAGAAAGATTTCAGAACCTGGAGCCTGGCGAGTGAAAGGATACCTGTGAAATCCTAAAACGCTCCACCATTGTTCAAATCTCAGTGTTTCCGAAACAAAATCCTAAGAATGACACATCCATTAGGTTCACTCTTTATGTAAAAAATGAAAAAAAACAAAAACAAAAAAACAAAAAAACACGGCCTCCTCAACTAGGCAATTGAATCAACGTTTTCCATAGCAAGCAGCAGCTCCTTGGAATTTCCACACGTTAACTGGGGAGTCTTAAGACCAGATGTAGATCCAAACTCTGATTTCTGTCATAAGCTAATTTAGAACGTTACTAACATCCTAAATCCTAGTTAGACCGCCTTACTGAAAAGCAGTGTCCTTGGGCAAAGCAAGAAAAGAATGGAAAGGTCTGAAACCGACTGACCGAAGCACAAATCCCTTGTCAACTAAAGACACTTAACAGGAAAGAACCCATGAAATGTGGCGGTAGGGGTGCACGGGGGGCCGGAAATCGTACTCTTCCGGAGCGTAAAGGCGAAGCAGGCACTGGTAAAGCCGCCCCCAAGGGACAACTAAGGACCGGTGACAGCTCCTTTGCACCGCGGAGAGCAGCCAGCAGGAACGGCCGCAGCGCGGACGCCGCCGCCACTCCCAGCTTGCAGGTCCGGCGGGATTGGCTCGAGAACATCAACAAAGACCCTCCGGTCGCAGCCTAACCCAACAACAAAGGCCGGGCGAGTGCGCGCGGCGGCCGGGACAGGGGACTGGCGCGCGGCGGCCAGCCGGGCGCCCGCGGCGCAGCCCGGGAGCGTGCACGGAGCCCGTGGCCGTTCGGCCCAGCCCGGGCGCAGAACACAAAGGCGCGGACCGCCCGCGCTCCGGCCGCTGCGGCCCGCGGAGGGGGAGGGGCTCACCTGGCACAGCTGGCGGCAGTAGGCGGCGGCGGCCTCCACCGCGGGCTCCCGGCTCTCGCACAGCCGCCGCTCCAGCTCTTGCAGCCGCTCGCCCAGGCGCCGCAGCTCCGCCGCGCAGCCGCCGCCGCTCAGGCGCTCCTGCTCGGCCTCATCGTCCGCCATCTTCGCAGCCCGCTCCGTCGCGTACGCACCTGGGTCACGTGATAACACAATGCCACGTTCGGCGGGGTCACGTGCCCGGTGCGCTGGCACGCCTGGGCGCACGTACAAAGGCCGGGTGTGGGGCCGCCGAGCGCCGGGCCAGTGCTGCAGCGAGCCGAGGCTTCCGCGGCCGCAGTGGCCGCCCCGGGCGAGTGCAAGGTCTGCGGAACAGCCGGAGGCCGGGGCAGGGCGGCGAGCTGGTGCTTGCCCTGGTTCCGGGCCAACCCGAGAACGCCTCCTGCAAACAAGTGCTCTAGGATGTCGGAGGCCGCAGGAAATGAAAAAACAAAAAGCAAACAAAACAATTGGGTCAGAACAAAACGAGAGGTTCAAGTCTCATTCGGGACAGTGTAGCAGCGAACACGAGAAAAGAATAGTGTGGAACGAATTCAAACAAACCGAAATGACTAATGTTGTAGCCAGGTGGTTTTTATGGCACGAAAGCTTTTCTAGTGCTTTTCTAAAATAAACCTGTTTACTGTTAACGCGTTACAAGAGTCAACACCGACTGTAAGTTTGGGAAAGTAGGTCGAGGGAAAGAACGCTATTAAGGATGGTAAAGTGAAAAAGGAACACGGATGTCAATAAATAAATACCAGTAGCAACCCTCCTCTTGGTGCTGCAAAACAGGTGACCTTCTAAACCGTATTTTACTTGCAAGACGAAAAGCAATGACTATTTGGCTTTAGAATTGTAGAAGAGAGCTGTGTGTGGTGTGCACCGTTGTAATCTCAGCACTTGGAGAGGTTCAGAAGTTCATCCCTGCCTACATAATATTCTATCTGCCAGCCCATGCAGATGAGTCCCTAAACCAAATTTAAAGGGGGTGGGGAGTGCAATAAGTGGTACCCAGGAAATCAATGGGCTTAACCATAAATTTCATAATCAAGCTAATAGCAAAACCGATGCTTGAGGGCTGGGGGTGTGACTCCGGTGACTGAGTGCTTGGCTAGCTCGGTGGTTCAGTACACCACACGACATACACCTGGCAAAAGGCACGCAGCTGCCTGTTTAACCTCAGCCCTCCCCTGGTGGAAGCAGGAATATCAGAAGTTCAGAGACTACACTAGACAGCCAGTTTCGGGCCAGCAAGAACAAATAAGCAAACAAAACACCCCACAACCTAATGTTTATTTAAGAGCCAAGATGTCTGTCTGACAAATTGAATCCTTTTAAAACAAGCAATAGAGTTGGCATACCTGGTCATTTCACTATTGTGTTCTGACTGAACTGTAGTTTTTCTAAGTATAGTTATCTAAAATAAGAATACAGCCTGGAGATTGGCTCAAGCAGAACTTGCAGCACAAAGGAAGCTGGAGCTGAGGGTCTCCTGGTCCAGTCCAGCCTGGGCTACATTGTAATACCGGGTCTCAAAAAATAATAATAATAATTTCCATTGTATACAGTAGCCTTTTCAGGAATTTGTATAGTAAAGCCAGATGTAATTCTAGTACTCGGGAGGTGAAGGGCGGAGGACATTAGATGGAAAATGTTCTCTAAATACTGTGTTGCTACAGTGAATGGTTTGTAATGCATGTTTTTCAATCTTTACATGAGATGAACAAACACAACCAAACCTTACAGAAAACAGCATCAATGCTGCATATTAACAAGACAGAATCTTCTAATTGCTTATGCATGAGCAGGGGAGTACCTTGTAAGGCTAAGGAGTTCCCCTACTGGATCCAACAGTGGAAAGAGTTGAAGACACAAGGAAGGCAGCTGTTTTGTCTTCGCCTGGTTCCACCAGACATTCTACCGCTGAGCCACCCTGGACCCTCCTTGCTTGTGATTTTTAATTTTGCAGCTTATTTTCCCAAGTTATATATTTCAGGTATTGAAGTTTAATCAATGGGTGCTATTCTAGGATCCCAGTGGAAAAAAATATGAAAAGAAATATGTGATTAGCCAATGCACCCGTGAATGCGAGGACTGTAAGATATCCAAAGACCAGGGAGCTCGCTTTGTCTGCAGTTCAGCTGTAAGGAGTTACGCCACATCTCACTTACAGGAAGGGAAGTGTGAGCGGCAGGTGTGCAGAGAAATCTCCAAAGAGAAATATGCGTGAATGATGATTTTTTTTTCCGAGACAGGGTTTCTCTGTGTAGCCCTGGCTGTCCTGGAACTCACTCTGTAGACCAGGCTGGCCACGAACTCAGAAATCCACCTGCCTCTGCCTCCCAAGTGTTGGAATTAAAGGCGTGCGCCACAACCACCACCACCACCGCCCGGCTGAATAGTGATTTTTTAAATGATTTGTAGGGCTGGGGTGGAGCTCAAGGGTAGAGCAGAGTCTTGAGACTCTGGTAAAGAAGGAGGGGGAGTTACCTAGTGATGTCATTCCTACCTTGAGGCCATGAAACTCTAATGGCTAAAGAAAGTGGATTAGGAGCTGGAGAGATGGGCTCAGTGGATAGGAGCATTTGCTAGTTTTCCAGAAGACTGACGTTGGGTTCCCTGTACCAGGTGGCTGCTTCACAGCTGTCTGTGAGTTCAGTTCCAGGGGATGACAGCTGCTTCTGGCACAGACATGCAAGTGGTGCACAGAGCTCCTGCAGGTATAACACCCATAGAGATAAAATAAAGTTTCAAAGGAAACTGGAGTCAGTTCTGAGTCTTCATACAGCCATATAAATGCGTCTGTAATCTTTAATTAATCACCTTAATCGAGTGTCTGTGACTGTTAAACTTAAGAACTGTGAGGAGGAAGACGGTCTTAGTTAGGGTTTTATTGCTGTGAAGAGACACCAGGACCACTCTTGGAAAGGACACTATCTCATGGGGGCTGGTTTGTCGGTTCGGAGGTTTAGTCCATTATCATCATGGCAGGAAGACGGGGTGCTGGAGCCGCAGCTGAGTTAGTTCTCCGACCCGGTCTGCGGGTAGCAGGAAGAACAAGCCGCACTAGGCGTGGCTTGAGCAGCTCAGTCTCAAAATCCACGTCTTAGTGCATTTTGGCCAGCCTGAGACCAAGGTGACTTTCTGTGACCTGTTTGCTTTTTCCTCTTTTGGGGCAAGTGAGGGAGTGACAAAACATTTACATATACAAAGAAGTAACAGAGCGGGGCGGTGGGTGGTGGCGCGCCTCTAATTCCAGCGCTTGGGAGGCAGAGGCAGGCAGAAATCTGAGTTTGAGGCCAGCCTGGTCTACAGAGTGAGTTCCTGGACAGCCAAGGCTATACAGAGAAACCCTGTTTTGAAAAAAAGAAAGAAAGAAAGAAAGAAAGAAAGAGCCACAGAAATGACCTTACCTAATATCCAGTCACAGCCACTAACAATTGAAAATATAGAGGCACATCTACATAGCTATTTGACAATCAAGAAGCACAATGAGTGGAAATGAGGATGTGATTGTTCCCTGGTGTGGCGTCGAAGGAGAGAACAGCCAGAGGCATCTTGGGAGAGTACAGACTGAACAATGCCCTCAGAATAGACCAGACCGTAGAGGGAGGGGGGAAGATGCGGGGGGGGGGGAGGGGGCCAAAGAGAGGAGACCAAGGGAGCTGGGGCCCAAGAGCGTGCACCCAAAACAGCAAAGTTCAGGGGCTGGAGAGGTTGAGGGTGCTGGGGCAGGGGTGAGGAGCGCTAAGAGAAGCCAGGACTCTGGACCAGGTCTTAGCAATGCTGAGAACCTGACGGTCAGCGTCAGTTTTTGTATAACAGGTCCCTCTGCTAGCCATGTGTACCAGGCTTCTTTGAGACCTAACACACACAAAACTTACCATAACCCTCAGCTTCCTAAATACCAAACTGTCCGTTCACAGGAACCACTACACACACACACACACACACACACACACACACACACATTCTCTGCCTAGAGGCTCTTAGGACAAATTGGAGACCCATCCGCAAGGCTCCAGGTTCCTGGGAACAGCGTTTTGACAGAGCAAGGCAGCTCGAGGGCGTGGTATCGCATCACAAGGGACATTTCCCCAGCCTCCAGTTACACTTCCGGCACTCGGGCCGAGCCGTCGCGCTTCCGGGTTGCGCCAGCTTCCCGGGTCCTGCGGGCTTCCTCCTAGTCTAGCACACACGCTCTTCAGGAATTCCTAGACTGCGGGGCCTGAAGACTGCGACGGGGGATGCGATGCGTAGGTGCCTGGTGCGCGCTGGCAGCACGGGTCGCCCGGCTACGGCCGCCGCCTCGCTGCTCCCCAGCCCGGGCTGCATCCCGAAGCCCGCAGAGCGAGGGCTGGCGCTCCGCGACCCGAGCAGCCGAAGCTTTCCACGCAGCGCTCCGGGTGGAGCTGCACAGCGGCTGCAGCAGCTCCAGAGACTGTCGCCCGCGGGCGCGCGGCCTCCAGAACCCGCCCTGAGGAGCAGCTCCGCGGAGGAGGCCGATCGGTCGGGAGGCTCGCCCTGCAGGACTTGGCCGGCTTTCTCCGTAGAGCTGGGCTGCACCCAGACGCTTGAACCCGCAGCCTTGTGGACGCGGGGATTGGCGTCTGCTTGGAGCGCATCCAAGAACAATCTGGGGATCTGTGTTAGGATCGCCGATTCATCCGCTAAAATCACATTGCACTTTTTATTTTAGAGAAGATATTTTTTCCTAGACAGCACCCAGATCAAATAAAAAGCACTGAAAATATAAGCCAGGCACAGGTCCACTTATGTACACAATGCCAAAGAGCCAGAAACACGAAGCTCACTAGTAAAAAGATTAATTTTAGTCCTTAAGTTCTTTTCATGGAGGGAAAGATGTTCTTATATACCCTTTTCATCAGAGGGAAGATGTTCTTATTATATACCTGGATTTTTTTTCTTTTTCCTTATAAAGAAAAGCCAAAAATGGGTAATAATACTAGAAAGGGGGAAAAATGGTGTTTTTGAGATAGTATTGCTTTGTAGCGCATCTGTGATTTGGACTCCCTGGCAGGACAATGATTTGATTTTCTTTACCTACAGTCCTTCACCGTCACCCTCGTTTTGTGCAGTACTGAGGATCAAACCCAGTGTGCGCTGTGGGTGCTTGGCAAGCTTTCTGTCAACTAAGCTAATTATTCTAACTTAATCAAAATGAAAGCAGTCACAAGATAAAGCAAAAACAAAACCTTGGAAACAAGCTCTGTAGAGTATTGTCGAGTTGGTGCGCACCATTTCTCCAAAGAAGCCAAGAGAAATACTCCAATAGAAGGGAAATATTTTTGCTTCTACCCTCCTCCTCTCCCACTCTTACCTTGTGCACAAGCTCTGTCAACTAGGAACTACACTGTGCCGGCCTTACAGTTTTAAATTCTAATCATTGTACATCATTAACCTCATCAGGAATACATTATATATCACTGTTGTAGCATTAGAGTTTTTAAAAATAGCAATGCTGAGGTGAAATGAACACAGAAATGCACAGGTCTCTTCTCATTTTAGGACATCAACTTATGAAATTTTGTTGATTTCCATGAATCTTATAGACCAGGGAAAGGGCATCAGGTCCCATTACAGATATTTTGGGTTTTTTTGTTTTTGTTTTTGTTTTTCGAGACAAGGTTTCTCTATGTAGCCCTGGCTGTCCTGGAACTCACTTTGTAGACCAGGCTGGCCTCGAACTCAGAAATCCACCTGCCTCTGCCTCCCAAGTGCTGAGATTAAAGGCGTGCGCCACCACCACCAGAGCCCATTACAGATATTTATGAGCCACCATGTGGTTGCTGGGAATTGAACTCCACCCTCTAGAAGAGCAGTCAGGGCTCTTAACTGCTGGACCATTTTTCCAGCCCCCTGTTATAAATCCTAATGTAAATATTTGATATATGACCCCCGTGAAAGGGCTGTTTGCCCCCCCCCCAAGGAGTCACAACCCATAGGTTGAGAGCCTCTGTTTTAGACACTTTCTTCAATTTAGAAGCAATAATATTTTAATCGGTACCATCTTGAGCATCCTTGCTCTAATCACAAATTGAACAAGAGTCATCCCCAACAAGCAGCTTCTATTAGGCTTTTTAAATTTTATTTACATTCTGGATGTTTTACCTGCATGCACATCTATGGATTGTGTGTGTGTAGAGCCATCAGGGGCTAGAAGAGGGCATCAGATCTGGAGTTACAGGTTGTTGTGAGCGCAGAGAAGGTGCTGGGACTCTAAGCCAGCAAGAGTGGCCTGTGCTCTTATCTGTTGAGCTGTCTCTCCAGCCCTCCTATTTCTTTGTGTTGTTTTTTTTATTGCTTCCTGTAATAGAATCTTACTACATAGTTCTTGTTATCCTGAAGCTTCCCATGTCAGCCATGCTGGCTTCAAAATTCCAGTGATCCTCCTGCCTTGGCTTCTGGAGGACTAGGATTACGATTAGGGCACACCTCCTCACAATGTTCTCTTACTCTACCTCTCCTCTGATTCTCATCCTATGAACTCTTCAAAGTGGGGTAGCTTGGATGAACTGCTTACTGTGTTACAACCAGGTGCCATGGAGTTGAACCTCGTTCACAAACCGGTAAGCCCTTTAATAGTAGAAACTGTATTATGTCCAAGTCTACTTTCTATAATGTCACTTGGCAAGTGGCAACGTACTTAGTAGTCAATGTGTATCCACTGAACTGAGTGCAATCCTGTTTGCATTTGACAGTAGTTTGTCACCCTTGTTCTCATTATTATAAATGTTTTAGATTGTAGAGAGAGACCATAGTCTCTTAAACTTTATGATCTTTTTATAGATATCTTTAAAGTATTTTGGAGACTACCTTTTATCCATAAAAATGACCTAAAATAGTAAAAGTGGGTCATGGTAGGGATGTAGCCTAGCACAAACACAACCCTAGGTTTCCCCAGTCACTGAAAACCAAACAAACTAAAGCTACAAGCAGAAGTGTTTTTAAAAGATAAGTTTGCCAGGCAGTGGTGGCACACGCCTTTAATCCCAGCACTTGGGAGGCAAAGGCAGGCAGATTTCTGGGTTCGAGGCCAGCCTGGTCTACAGAGTGAGTTCCAGGACAGCCAGGAGTAAACAGAGAAACCTTGTCTCGAAAAAAAACAAAAACAAAAACAAACAAACAAAAAGATAAGATTGTTGGAGCTGCTGGGTTTGGAGTACCAGAACTTCAGCCCTCTGCAAGAGTAGCAGATGCCCGGGACTGTTGAGTCATCTCTCCAGTTGCTGTGTTTGACACATAGTGTGTTACATTGTAGCCAGGGTTCACTATGGAACACATAGTGTGTTACACTGTAGCCAGGGTTCACTATGGAACACATAGTGTGTTACACTGTAGCCAGGGTTCACTATGGAACACATAGTGTGTTACACTGTAGCCAGGGTTCACTATGGAACACATAGTGTGTTACACTGTAGCCAGGGTTCACTATGGAACACATAGTACGTTACACTGTAGCCAGGGTTCACTATGGAACACATAGTACGTTACACTGTAGCCAGGGTTCACTATGGAACACATAGTACGTTACACTGTAGCCAGGGTTCACTATGGAACACATAGTACGTTACACTGTAGCCAGGGTTCACTATGGAACACATAGTGTGTTACACTGTAGCCAGGGTTCATTATGGAACACATGGTATGTTACACTGTAGCCAGGGTTCACTATGGAACACATAGTGTGTTACACTGTAGCCCAGGTTGACTGAAACACACTATGCAGCCCATGCTAATGTGTGATATTTTTATGGGGGAGAGAGAGAGAGAGAGAGAGAGAGAGAGAGAGAGAGAATGCCAAGGTATGCAGTTGTCCACAGAGGCCAGAAGTTGCACGATTCCCCGGAGATGGTAGCGTAAGGAAACTAAGCTAAGCCATGGACCTTTTAGACCGTTTGCTATCTATCCTGGGTAAAAGGTATTCTGTTCTGCAGTTCTGCCGCTAATCCACCTGACCGAGTCTCTTTGAGACTGGCTTCCGCGGGGCCCCAGTTAGCATCTCAAAGTCACACAGAGGGAGGCTGAGTAAAGCCTCAGCAGGGAATCGCCCTCCTCTAAGCTGAAGTCTCAGGGAGCATGGGGGGGGGGGTGTTTATCTCTGCCCTTTGTTCTCAATGACTCCCAGAGCCCGTGTTCACATTGAGAAAAAACTCACTTCAGGTCTGCACATAAATTCAGTCATAAATTGAATAAGAGGTTATAACAGAGAATGCCTACGTGCACATACACTAGGAGCGATTATCTGGCTTAACTTTCACCATTTGTTATTAGCTTGCAGGATCATGAAAAGTTTTAGACTATAACTAAGCCATCCTTGAAGTCTTGTTTAGACAAACTCAGTCAATATCTTATCTCTTGTTTTTGCACCTGGGGTCCTGTTGTATATATTCTTTTAAACCTTCAGTTAATGTTCTCTTTAACCCCTTGGAAGGTGCCCTAAGTGTTAGAAGTATGTTGTTATCTCAAGCAATCAAGCAGACCTTTTGTTTTTTGTTTTGTTTTGTTTTTCTGAGATGGGGTTTCTCTGTTTAGCTCTGACTGTCCTGTAACTCACTCTAGACCAGGCTGGCCTCGAACTCAGAAATCCGCCTGCCTCTGCCTCCCAAGTGCTGGGATTATAGGCGTGCGCCACCACTGCCCGGCCAAGCAGACCTTTTATAAAAGGAACCGGGATGTCTGTGTGGGAGTTGCCATTTGGAAACAATGATAACCCTTGCTTGCTAGATGTTTCTGCAGAATGAACGCTCTTTGTCTCTGCATACGATCTGAGTCTGGGGTCTCCTTCAGCAGTTTTCAGACGCTGACAGCGAGACGCCTGACATAGGCGTTAGGAACTCAGGCCCTCTGCAAGGACAGGAAGCACTGTCAAGTGATGACTCATCCCCCCAGCCCATGACCTCATTTCTCTAGGTCTAGTAGAGTTGGAACCTTCCAGATCTGCCATTAACTTAATTAAGTATTGGGGGATTGATGAAACCTTCTGGTCCCATTTCCTAATCCCTTATTTGTGTTTCATGCAGTGATATTTCCTCCGACCTAAGTTGTTGGGATAGATTGAAATGTGTATACAAAACACCGAGTGCTCAGTAGATACTGGTGCCGTTAGCAGGTGACTGTAACTCAAAGCTGTCACGCTCATAGGCTGCCCTCTAGCCCGCCTTCCTAACGTTGAATTATGGTCAATCTCACACTTTCCTTTTGGTTCTGCATGCTCAAGTGTTCTTTATACAGTTCTAAAATGATTTACATTCTAGTTTGCCTTATGGCTCTTTGCTTAATTTCCCTGTCTTAGAATCAGTTATTATCCAAGAAACTTACATAATCCTTCAAAGTAAATTATGTGAAAATGGACAAAAGCGTTAGCTCACATGCAAGAGCGAGCTAGCCACAGCCTGGAAATCAGTGTATGAAATATTAAATATATAAGACTTTTTGACCAAATGCTATGACACTTGTATTTAGGGCAATGAATTCAAATCTTTTTATCCACCTCCTCCACCTTGTAAAACTTTTATGAAAATTTTAGTCTCCCCAGACCCTGTAAAGCCTTCCTTCACACACAAGACCAATTCTGTGTTCCGGGAATTTGATGGCTTAGACATCCCTCTCCCCTTCCTTCATTCTCTGTGTACCAATTCTTGTCAGACTGGCTAACTGAATTAAGACTGTGAGGGGAGGCACCAGCCAGTGGGGAAAAGCCACAGTCACCACTGAGCTGGAGTAAACACCAGTGCACCCCCTCAGTATGTTCAGCTCTTCCCAGAGTAAAGTTCACCCGCCCAGACCCTTCCGTTGGCACAGCAGTCTCTCTGTTACCTCAAACTTATTTCTCACAGTATATAATTTACTTGATTCTTTTTTTTTTTTTTTTTTTTTTTACTTCTAGACAATCACAGGTAAGAGGTAGCCCCGAGCCTCAAAAGCAAGTTTGGACCCAGGACTTTTGAACGAGGATGAGAGCGTGAAGTTGCGCTAAACTCATTTTGCGTTGCGGTGCAGCCATGAGAGCTTGGTGGCAGGGAGCGGGTTACGGTTGCTTGGATGATAAGCACCCTTCACAAGCTCATGCCTTAGAACACTGTTTCCTCCGCTGGTGAGGCTGTGTGGAGACATTCTGGAACTTTTAGGATGGGGGACCTTGCTGAAGAGAGTTCATCACTGAGGGTGAACTGCTGAGATTGTGAAGCCTCTCTCCACTTCCAGTGTACTCTCTCCGCTTCCTCTGGAGCCCTCAGACAAACTAAACTCTCTCTTCTTCTTTAAGTTGATTTTGTTTTTGTTTTTGTTTTTGTTTTTGTTGTTTTGTTTTTTTGTTTTTCAAGACAGGGTTTCTCTGTGTAGCCCTGGCTGTCCAGGAACTCACTCTGTAGACCAAGCTGGCCTTGAACTCAGAAATCTGCCTGCCCCTGCCTCCCAAGTGCAGGGATTACAGGCGGTGCGCCACCACGCCCGGCTTTTAAATTGATTTTGTCAATCGTGTTACCACAGCAACACAAAGAACCTTATGGACTGGGCCTGTCTTGGAATATATTTAATAGAAATCGTCCACTAAAGGGACAGTTAAGACTTGCTGGAGGCATATAAACTTATTAAATTGTTCAGAGTTGGGTGTATGTCCAGGCTGGGGTCCTGGGTAGCTAGGTGCATTCTCGGGAAAGACGTGCATGTGTACAGTACATGCAGGTGAGGGACTCTGTATTGCCAAAAGCGTGGTTACAAGGGGAAATACATGGGCTGGAGAGATGGCTCAGCAGTTAAGAGCACTGATTGCTCTTCCAGAGGTCCTGAGTTCAAATCCCAGCAACCACATGGTGGCTCACAACCATCTGTAATGGGATCCCTTGCCCTCTTCTGGTGTGTCTGAGGAGAGTGACAGTGTACTTATATAAAATAGATAAATCAGAAGAGGAGGAGGAGGAGGAGGAGGAGGAGGAGGAGGAGGAGGAGGAGGAGGAAGGGGATCCATATATAGCCCAAGTTAAGTAGATTCAGATTGCCAGGCTACTCCCTGTGCTTGCTTGCCTCAATGTGAATCTAGATATTAGAAACAGAATTATTCCCGGCGGTGGTGGCGCAAGCCTTTAATCCCAGCGCTTGGGAGGCAAAGGCAGGCAGATTTCTGAGTTCGAGGCCAGCCTGGTCTACAGAGTGAGTTCCAGGACAGCCAGAGAAACCAAGGCTACACAGAGAAACCCTGTCTCAAACAAACAAACAAACAAACAAACAAACAAAAAACCAGAAACGGGATTCTTTCTAAATAATCTATCTTTGCTTCATATTGACTTTGGTTGAAACTCTTTTCTGTAACACCAAGAGCCACAGCCTTGGGCTGGAGTGATGGCTCAATGGATTTAAAAATACCTGCTGCACCAGCCTGAGAAACAGAGCTTGATGCCCCAAACTCGCAGGACCCACATAAAGTGAAAGGAACAGACCAGCTTCTCTCCACATACTCAGAGCAGAACTTGTGAGTCTCTCTCTCTCACACACACACACACATGCACACAGATACACACATGTACACAGATACACACACACACAGATACACACACACAGATACATACACACATACATAGATATATACACACACAGATACACACACACACACACACACACACACACACACCTGACATATCTACTGAGTACTAGTCAGTCCTTCTCAGGGTCACCTCATGCCTTTCCATATATCTTTATTAAATCCAGATGCCTGTTAATTTAAGAAATTGGAGCAATTGTTTTTTTTTTTTCTGTTTCCTGTTGAAATAATGTAATCCTGAAAATGTTTTTCCTCCTGCTTTATGAAAATATCAGGTACTTAGCTAATTAAATGTGCTACTCTTAGAGTTCTGTTTATTTTTAAAGTGTCAACTTTCAGGATGTTTTGTGTAAGTCCCAGTAAAATTACGTAGAAAATGGCTAAATCTCTCTCTTCATAAGCTAGCCTTGAGGTCACCACTACCTCAAAAATGTCCACAAACAAAACTGATCCGAGGGTTGCAATGTGATAAGATCAAATTGATGTCATGGTAATTATACCAAGTACCATCCAATCACTGGGTGGAATTTACCGCTGATCCCTGGACTTAGGCACAGGTGGGAACAAGCAAATTGTATTACTCTGTTGGTATAAAAGGCAGTGGGAGACAAAGTTTCCTCAGACCTACGATCACCTGCCCAGAACACATCCCTCAAAAGGTCCAGAGGTAAGTAATATGGTGAAATCATTTGGGGGGGATTTTAATTAAGGAGTAAAAATATTTGTGACCACAGGAAAGAATTTTCTGCATACATCTTGGTAAGAAAATAACTAGGCATTGATTAACTTTCTTTTTTTTTTCTTTTATTATATGCAATATTTTAATGTGGCTATGTTAGTACAAAATATTTTCATTGCAGCCTCTCTAAACTCAATTTTCCGAAGTGATAGATTTTCTTTCTTTTTATTGCATATTTTCATTTACATTTAAAATGTTATCCTCTTTCCCAGTCTTCTCCCCGCCCCAAAACCTGCTATCCCATCCCCCTGCCTCCACGATGGGATGGTGTTCTCCCACCCACCCTTAACTTTCTTTATGGTGCTCATGACTGAGTTGGGGGTGGGGGGCATCTGTAAAACTGCAGTAAGCAGTCATAAGCTGAGATGCTATCTAACTGAAGTCAGGATATAAGGATCTCCTGCTGAGTTGCTGAAGAGCCTGTCAAAACCTAAAATATATTGAGAACCATTGTATGCCATTTGAAGGGTCTGCATTTTGAGTATCTTTCAGCGACCAGACAGAGGGCAAGTAGACATTATATAAGTGGCTGAAATTATTTTATTATCAGTTCTAGATGAAGTACATCTGAATTTTCAAGTTGGCTACCAATAAAACAGCTAGCTTGTTCAGTGAAAAGACCATACGTCCTAATACATCTTGAATGAATGCTTTAGTATTTTTAATTGTACCACTAGGAACTTGAGCATTGTTTCCATTTTCTTTTATATAAAGTTCTGTAAAAATTAGTTTTTGGTATTTGCCAACCGTTACTGATGATAATAAGTCGCTTTCCAAGTCTGAGTGGGAGGTTCTAATGAGCGTTTGGAAACTTCTTTTCCCCTACTTTGTAATGGTCATATTGTATGAGCACTGTGCATTCTCAGATCCAGTCAACCTCAAATTAAAATAAAAATTAAATATTGTCAGCTCAATTATTCCTTGAGCAATAGCGTAGAATGGGTATTTACATAACATGTGCGTTCTTTTAAATGTTCTCAGTAATCTAGCAACATTTTAAAGGGCAAGGGGGGAGGGGTACAAGTTGTATGCAAATATGCCACGCTACAGAAGGCACTTGAGCGTCCTAGGATTTGGTATTGGAGGGGCCTTGACACCATCCCCTCACAGATACTGAGGGACAATTGCAGCTATATTTGTGTTAGCATTAGTGGAACTAGTGATTGGTTGGTTGGACTGGAAATAGAAAATGAAAGGAGTGCTTTTGTTCTTTCTCAACACTAACATGGAACTTGGGTACCAATGAAGAGAGACAGACCTCGTGCACAGTGAGAGTTACTCGGGCATGCAAAACAGCCGTTGTATTTCGATAGGACTTTTTGTTTCCATTTTTTTTCCTGTTCAAAAGTATGATAGTTTATATTAAGAGAGGAATTTGGCTTTGGACGCAGGTTCATTAAAATTGTTTATACTGGCCTGGAACTTGTTACAGAGCTGCAGACAACCCTGAACTCCTATAATCTTTTCCCTAACTCCAAAGTGCTAAGACAAAAGAGACATCTCTTGAGTTTCTGAAGATTTCTCCTAAACTTGAGAGGCTGGGGAAGTAGCGCAGCAGGGAAGAGCCCTTCCTGCTCTCGAATGGGATCCAGGTTCCGTTAGCAGCCCCCACACTGGGTAGCTCTTTCCAGGCAATCTGACACCTTCTCTTGGACTTTGAGGGCACCTGTGTGTATGTGGTGCACAAAGAGACGATGAGGAGGGGCACATAGAAGTGAATTTAAAAAAAAAAAAGTCATTAAAAGGCGCTTCTTGATAGAGTGCTGGGTGTGGTTGTGCACAGTTACCATTGCAGCACTGGGAGGCAAGGAAAGGAGCATAACTGTGAATTTGAGGCTAAGCCAGCCCAGGCTACATAGCAAGACCTTGTCTCCAAAGCAAAGAACCCAGACAAAACAAACGGACGTTACTTTGGAGCCAGGAAGATAGCTCAGCAGATAAGAGTGATCGCCACCATGCTGACAGCCTGAGCTTGATCCCAGCGAGGAATCTGCCCTCTGGAAGGAAAGAACTGACTGCCTCGCAGAGGTTTTTCTCTTATCTCCTTGCCTACACTGGGTCATATAATCATACTATACCCCACCAATAAATAAATGTAAATTAAAAATTATTGGGTCTGGAGAGACGGCTCAGCGGTTAAGAGCACTGACTGCTCTTCTGAAGGTCCTGAGTTCAAATCCCAGCAACCACATGGTGGCTCACAACCATCTGTAATGTGATTTGATGCCCTCTTTCTGAGGTGTCTGAAGACAGCGACAGTGTTCTTTTTCTTTTTTCTTTCTTGTTTTTTTTCTTTTTCTTTTTTGCTTTTCAAGACACGGTATCTCTGTGTAGACTACAGTGTTCTTACATGTAATAAATTAGTAAATTTTTTTTTAAAGTATCTTCTTTAATTTTTTAAGCAAAATCTCATTCTACAGCTCAGGCTTCTGTCCTTGAATTTCACCTTATCCTGCTGATATTATAGACGACAAAACTAACTGATTTAATATTCAATTATTCAAAATATTAGTCATTCAAAAAGATTTATCATCATCATCATCATCATTATTATTATGTGTGTGTATGTGTGTGTGTGTGTGTGTGTGTGTGTGTCTGTTGGGCATGAACATGACAAGAGTCTCTGTGGAAGTCAGAGGACAGTCCTCTGAAGTCAGTTTTCTCCTTCTAATTCTGTGTAGGTTTTAGGGATGGAACTCAGGATTTAGCCACAAGCTCCCTTATTCTGAGCCGTATGGCTGTTCCTTGGACTAATTTTAAAATGTTAAAAACAGTCATCACTTCTGGAAGGTTGTGTGAGTTTCACTGTTGTTTCAGTTTTAGCTTTTAACCCTTTATTAGTTGTGTGCTCATTTGCGTGTGGGCACACAGATGCCTCGGCGTGAGAGTGAAGGCCAGAGGGAAACCTTGGGCCCTTACTGCTCATTGCTACATACGCCAAGTTAGTCGAGCTTGCCTGTGAGTTTCCCAAGGTCCGATCTCTGCTTCCTATCTCCAGCAGGGGACTGAACAACCCACAGTGCAGCTCTCTTCCTTCTATTAGTGAAAACCTTGCAAACTAAATGTATCTTTATGGCTTAGTCCTTCTCATACCCCAGGAGTGGGGATTGAACTCAGGACCTTATGTTTAGGCAAGCACGAGCTGCGATCTTAGCCTTTGTTACTTCCCACCACTGCCTCCGGCTCCATAAGCTCTCTGCCAGGTAGCTACAGGTAGCTAAGTTCTGGGGACTGAACCCAGGACCTCCCGCATATTAGGTGAATGCTTCATCACTGAACTATACCCCCAGCTCTCTTTAGTACTTTAAATGAGATGCTTCTTGATTCGAAAGGTGGCCTTACATCAGCTAAAAAACATATAATGCATAAATGTAAGAAGTTATGAGAGCTTCTTATATTTCTACAATATTGTTCCCATAGACAATGTCTGGTCTTTGAAAGAAATTGGCGGTGATTGTACGTGGAATGGAAGCTTTCTAGGAGCTGGCCATGGAGGTCTCTACCACAAAGCCGGAGCTGCAGCTGCTTTTACTTTTCATTTTGAGACAGAATTTCACTAAGTTCTAATCGAGCCTTGAACTTCTACCTCAGCCTTCTGAGGAGCTCACGAGTTAAACAATCGCATCATTAGCGTTTCTATTTCCTGGCTTTTGGATGCTTTAGTCTTCAGAAAGAAATTAATGTTATCTAGAGTTTTATTCCTGATAAATTCTTTTTAAAAGATAGTCTGACATTGTAGCTCTGGCTAGCTTGAATCTGTCTCTCTCTGCCTCCTGAGTGCTAGGATTACTTAGTAGAATTCTAAATAATGTTGATATTTAGCCAGGCGTGGTGGCGCAGGCCTGTAATCCCAGCACTTGGGAGGCAGAGGCAGGCAGATTTCTGAGTTCGAGGCCAGCCTGGTCTACAGAGTGAGTTCCAGGACAGCCAGGACTACACAGAGAAACCCTGTCTCGAAAAAACAAAAAAAACAAAAAAAAAAGTTGATATTTAAAGTCTGTATAATAGAATGTATCCTGCCTACAACATATATATATATATATATATGTGTGTGTGTGTGTGTGTGTGTGTGTGTGTGTGTGTATATATATATGTGTGTGTGTGTGTATATACCACCTATGCATTCTTGTATTATCCATGTGCAGATCATAGTGCAGAGTCAAAAGTTTTCAGAGAGGTTTGACGAGGAGTAAAAATCCACTCTAGATATAAGTGCCACCATCTCCTCTTTAGACTGAACATAACAGAGAAAAAGGTCAAATCCAGGTGAACACTGGGGTTCCTCTTGCTCTGCTTCCTAGTGGGCACCAGTGACCCACCCACTCCCCCCACTATGCCTTCCTTGGGATGGTGGACTACATCCCTGTCTTAGGGTTTTACTGTTGTGAACAGACACCATGACCAATGCAAGTTTTATAAAAGACAACATTTAATTGGGGCTGGCTTACAGCCTCAGAGGTTCAGTCCATTGTCATCAAGGCAGGAACATGGCACAGTCCAGACAGGCAGATATGGTACAGGAGGAGCTGAGAGTTCTACATCTTCATCTGAAGGCTGCTAGTAGAAGACTGACTTCCAGGCAGCCAGGGTGAGGGTCTTAAGCCCACACCCACAGTGACACACCTACTCCAACAAGGCCACACCTCCTAATAGGGTCACTTCCTGGACCAATCATATACAAACCATCACAATCCCTTTAAACCTGGGGCCAAAATAAAGCCTTAAATTAATTTCTATCTGGTATTCAGTTATAGCAAAGAGAAAAGAAACAAATGTGGTCAGAGTATATAGTTTCCAATGAATTTATCTGAAAACATTTTGATGTGTTTATAAAAAGACAAAGGAGAGGAATATGTTTTGGTGGAGGTGTGGTATGGTGTGGGGAAGGGGGTGTCTCTAAGGGCCCATGCTGAGGCATCCCTTCCCCCTGAGGGACCAGCCACACCAGGATATAGTATAGAATAGTTTATTCAGGGCATGGGGAGGGGGAATTGAGTGGGTAGTAGAGACAGAGAGAGGGAGAGGGAGAGAGAGAGAGAAGAAGAGGAGGAGGAGGAGAGAAGAGGAGAGGAGAGGAGAGGAGAGGAGAGGAGAGGAGAGGAGAGGAGAGGGGAGGGGAGGAGAGGGGAGGGGAGGGGAGGGGAGGGGAGGGGAGGGGAGAGGGGAAGGGAAGGGAAGGGAAGGGAAGGGAAGGGAAGGGAAGGGAAGGGAAGAGAGAAGGGAAGAGAGAAGGGAAGGGAAGGGAAGGGAAGGGAAGGGGAGGGGAGGGGAGGGAAGGGGAGGGAAGGGGAGGGAAGAGAGAAGAGAAGAGAAGAGAAGAGAAGAGAAGAGAAGAGAAGAGAAGAGAAGAGAAGAGAAGAGAAGAGAAGAGAAGAGAAGAGAAGAGAAGAGAAGTAGAGGCTGGCCATGAGCACATGGTGCGGGAAGGGAATGGGGAGAGAGGGAGAAAGGGGTGAGGGGAGAGTGTGAGAGCAAGACAAAAGTCAAGCAGGGGGGCAAGAAGCCCCTTTTATCGTGAGTCAGGTGTACTTGGCTGTTGCCAGGTAACGATGGGGCCGAGCTTAGACAAAATGCTAACACATTTTACTGAATGTTTTTTAAGTTGTTATTCTTGGGTTATATTTTATTTTATGAATAACTTATAAAATTGTAAGACAATTTAATTAAAATAGTTATTGTTATTGCTTATGTGTGCATAATGTGTGTAAATGGGTACATATGTATGATGCGCAAATGGAGGTTGGAGGATAGTTCTGTGGAGCTGATTCTCTTCCAGCTTTAGGGGAATTCTAGCAATCAGACTTGTGTGCTGTGCGAGTGACTTTATCTACCAAACTGTCTTGCTGGCCTTGCTGGCCTCTGTTAGCAGTTTTCTCTTTCTTTCTTTCTTTCTTCCTTTCTTCCTTCCTTCCTTTCTTTCTTTCTTTCTTTCCTTCCTTCCTTTTCTTTTTTTTTTAAGATTTATTTATTTATTATATGTAAGTACACTGTTGCTGTCTTCAGACACTCCAGAAGAGGTAGTCAGATCTCTTTACGGATGGCTGTGAGCCACCATGTGGTTGCTGGGATTTGAACTCAGGACCTTTGGAAGAGCAGTCAGTGCTCTTAACTGCTGAGCCATCTCTCCAGCCCTTTCCTTCATTTTCTTTTCTTTTTTCCTCTTTCTTTTTCCCTTTCTTTCTTTCTTTCTTTCTTTCTTTCTTTCTTTCTTTTTTCTCTTTCTTTTCATTTTGAGACAGGATTCGTCTGTGTAACAGCTCCGGCTGTCCTGGAACTCCCACTTTGTAAAGCACACAGGCCTGGAACTCACATAAAAACTCCTGCCTTTGCCTCCTGAGTGCAGGGATGTGACCCACCACCGTGCCCGGGAGTAAATTTTGATTGGTATTTTTATTACCATTCTAAAGTCCAACTGGTCACCGTTTTACTGAGTGGACTGCGGGGAGGAGCGTAGCTTTGTGGGCAAGACGCTTTTAAGTTGGGCATGACGACATGCACTTTTTTTGTTGTTGTTGTTTTGTTTTGTTTTGTTTTTTTTGGTTTTTGGTTTTTTCGAGACAGGGTTTCTCTGTGTAGTCCTGGCTATCCTGGAACTCACTCTGTAGTCCAGGCTGGCCTCGAACTCGGAAATCCGCCTGCCTCTGCCTCCCAGAGTGCTGGGATTACAGGCGTGCGCCACCACCGCCCGGCTACACGCACTTTTTTAATTCCAGTACTCAGGCTGAGTTAGGAGCATCACTAAGGTTCAAGGCTTGCTTTTACTATGAGACAGGGTTACATAATACCTGTCTCAAAAACTGTACAGACAGACAGACAGAGAGAGAGACAGACAATAAAGGTTTTCATGTGGATGGAACGATAATGTGTGTACTGCTAGCTGGATAGCTGTGTCAGCATCTAAGAATTATGAGTTGGGAGAATACGGTGGAAGGAATAGTCTTATGGCTTTGGCACTGAATGCAGCCCCCCTTGTGGCGTGGGATGCTGGAACTCTGAAATGGATGGACCGAGAAGGGAAAAGTGGTCTTAGAAACCAAGTTGAGCCAGGTGGTGGTGGCGCACGCCTGTAATCCCAGCACTCTGGGAGGCAGAGGCAGGCAGATTTCTGAGTTCGAGGCCAGCCTGGTCTACAGAGTGAGTTCCAGGACAGCCAGGGCTATACAGAGAAACCCTGTCTCGAAAAACAAATAAACAAACAAAAAAAAAAAAGAAAGAAAGAAAGAAAGAAAGAAACCAATGATTATCTTCATAGGTTTATGGTATTTCTTAAATTTACTTATTTACACTTTATTTAATATAGACATGGTCTTACTCTATGGGCTTCGTTAGCTTGGAACTTGATAGGTAAACCAGGCTGAACTCAGACTCACAGATTCTCCCGCTTTTGCCTCCAAAATGCTGGGATAATGGTATGTATTGCTATATTCAGGATTCTCGCCATTTTGATGTGGTTAGTAGCAGGTAGTGAGGGTATGCCAAAGTAAAGATCAGTTTGGGGTTTTATAAGCAGAGCCTGTGATTTTTGCAGAGTATTCCCTCAGAATACCAAGATAGGTTAAGATTAATAAACCTAAGTTTAAATTTAGATTGATCGTAGTTTAATAGCATAGTTGATCAAAGTTGCTGTGTATAAATTGCAACTGGATGTAATTTTTTTTTCCTGCTCCAATTCTTCTTCTTTTTTTTTTTTTCTTCGAGACAGGGTTTCTCTGTGTAGTCCTGGCTATCCTGGAACTCACTCTGTAGACCAGGCTGGCCTCAAACTCAGAAATCCACCTGCCTCTGCCTTCCAAGTGCTGGGATTAAAGGTGCACGCCATCACCGCCCGGCTTCTGTTCGAATTCTTAAGTTTTTCTTTCAGGTTGTGAAATGGGAAAATGCAATCTGTGATGGTGGTGTGTGCCTGCGATCCCAGCAGCTGGGAGGCGGCAGTAGGAGACTTTCCAGGCGTTCAAGCCTTGTCTAGTCTGTGTAGTGAGTTCCAGACCAGGCTGGGTTACAGAGTGAGACCTCAAAAAGCACTCAAAAGTGTTAGCAACGAGGGAAAAGCAATTGTGAGATTTTATCTTATCCCAGCTCGACAGACAAAGACTGTCACGGATGTGGGGAAAAGGCAAATTCTCACTTGCTGTTAATGGGATCGCAAACAGATCGAGTCACCATGGAAATCAATGTGGAGAATTCCTTAAAAAATTAAAAATAAGGCGGGAAGTGGTGGCGCACGCCTGTAATCCCAGCACTTGGGAGGCAGAGGCAGGCAGATTTCTGAGTTCGAGGCCAGCCTGGTCTACAGAGTGAGTTCCAGGACAGCCAAGGCTACACAGAAAAACCCTGCCTCAAAAAAAAACAAAACAAAAAAAAATTAAAAATAAATCTACCATAAGACCTAGCTATACTCCTTCTTGGTACATACCCAAAGGACTCTGCATCCTACTCCACAGGTGATCTGCTCAGCCATTTTCATTGTCACCTTGTTCATAACAGTCAGGAAATGGAAACTACCTAAAAATGTACTCTAGTTGATGAACGGACAATGGAGACATAATGGATTTCTATTCAGTTTTAAAGAAAAATGAAATAAATAAGTTTGACAGTAAATAAATGGAACAAGAATCTATTATCTTTTCAAACGAGGTAGCACAGACCCAGAAATTATTCTCTTAGCTGAGGAAGCCAGGCTCTGTGTCTTTAGATTCATAACCTGGAGTGATTGCAATACCAGGAAGGTACCAAGGGACCGTGGTGGGGTGGGGGGAGGAAAGGAGCACTAAAAGGGGAGCAGCAGTACACTGTTGTTATGAGGGGGAAATGGGAGGGAAGGGAGAGGGCAGCACAGAGGTGGTGGAAGGGATGAGGGACGTTTGGGAATGCTATCGGAATGATTTTATGGCTACATAAAATCACACACACACAGTCAACCGGGCATGGTGGTGCATGCCTGTAATCCCAGCACTTGGGAGGCAGAGGCAGGCGGATTTCTGAGTTCGAGGCCAGCCTGGTCTACAGAGTGAGTTCCAGGACAGCCAGGGCTACACAGAGAAACCCTGTCTCGGAAAACCAAAAAAAAAAAAAAAAAAAATCACACACAGTCTATCTATCCATCTGCCTATGTATGTTGTAAGTATGTATGTATGTATGTATGTATGTATGAGTGTATGCATTTAATGTTTAATGTAAGGCCCCTGACCCTCAGTCAGTGGTACTTCTTGATGCCCCAAGTGAGAGGCAGTTGGATGCAAAAGCAAGAGTTTTATTTTCCGGTGGTGTTGGGGGTCAACCTTCAATTAGTACCCAAGGCAAGTGATGAGAAGGTGACCCCAAAAGGCTATTACAAGCAGTTTTTATACTTTTTAGGGGCACAGGTTACATCAGCAAGGTTACAGTTCAAACTTATTGGCTAAGCATATTGACCTTTAGATCCATTGGCTAGCAAGCATGGCGCACATTTGAACTCTACCTGGGACTTCCTAGAGGGCCAGGTGACTGTCTGTACATTCTGAGAATTTTCTACTCAAGAATTCTCCACTATGGGTGGGCTTTTTCCTATGAGAATGGAAGTTGGCCCAGGGGAAGCTGTAAGGAGGGTGTGGGACTTGGAGAAAGCCCTTAGGGTCCCTCAGTATCTAGCTAATCTAACTTAATGTTATGCCAATTGGGTGACTTTTGGGTGCCAATTGGGTTGTTCCTTAAATCACAGAATAACAAAAACTGTAGTTTATATATGTCTTTCTATCCATCGGATGTATATAATTGTGTGTGTGTGTGTGTGTGTGTGTGTGTGTGTGTAGTTACAGGGGTGGAATAAGAGGTACTTGGAAAAATCAATGTGCTTAACCATAAATTTCATAATCAAGCTAATAGCAAACCCAATGGTTGAGGGCTGGGGGTGTGACTCCATTGACTGAGTGCTTGGCTAGCTTGATGGTTCAGAACACCACACGACATACACCTGGCAAAAGGCACGCAGCTGCCTGTTTAATCTCAGCCCTCCCCTGGTGGAAGCAGGAATATCAGAAGTTCAGAGACTACACTAGACAGCCAGTTTCAGGCCAGCAAGAACAAAAAAGCAAACAAAACACCCCACAACCTAATGTTTATATAAGAGGCAAGATGTCTGTCTGACAACTGAATCCTTTTTTTTTTTTTTCAAGACAGGGTTTCTCTGTGTAGCTCTGGCTGTCCTGAACTCACTTTGTAGACCAGGCTGGCCTCGAACTCAGAAATCCGCCTGCCTCTGCCTCCCAAGTGCTGGGATTACAGGCGTGCGCCACCAACACCCGGGCAACTGAATCCTTTTTAAAACAAGCATTAGAGTTGGCATACCTGGTCATTTCACTATTGTGTTCTGACTGAGCTGTAGTTTTTCTAAGTATAGTTATCTAAAATAAGAATACAGCCTGGAGATTGGCTCAAGCAGAACTTGCAGCACAAAGGAAGCTGGAGCTGAGGGTCTCCTGGTCCAGTCCAGCCTGGGCTACATTGTAATACTGGGTCTCAAAAAAAATTTTTTTTATTGTATACAGGAAATTTGTATAGTAAAGCCAGATGTAATTCTAGTACTCGGGAGTTGAAGGGCGGAGGACATTAGATGGAAAATGGTCTCTAAATACTGTGTTGCTACAGTGAATGGTTTGTAATGCATGTTTTTCAATCTTTACCTGAGATGAACAAACACAACCAAACCTTACAGAAAACAGCGTCAATACTGCATATTAACAAGACAGAATCTTCTAATGTTTGCTTATGCAAGAGACCAGGGGAGTACCTTGTAAGGCTAAGGAGTTCCCCTATTGGATTTAACAATGAAAGAGAGTTGAAGAAACGGGAGAGATGGCTCAGCATTTAAGAGTTGACTGTTCTTCCAAAGGTCCCGAGTTCAAATCCCAGAAACCACATAGTGGCTCACCACCATCCGTAATGAGATCTGATGCTCTCTTCTGGTGTGGATGAAGACAGCTATAATATACTTAGATAAAATAATAAATAAATCTTTTTTTAAAAAAGAAAAAAATCCCATTACATTATTATTTTTAATTTTTAATTTTTTTCATGTGCAGCTTGCAGAAGAGCTATGGATTACTACAGAAAATATGCAGCTGTCTTTCTGGTCATGCTGTCCATGTTCCTTCATATTCTTCATTCTCTTCCTGATGGAGACTTTGTTATTCAGGGTATGTGTACTGGCTAGTTTTGTGTGTCAACTTGACACAGGCTGGAGTTATCACAGAGAAAGGAGCTTCAGTTGAGGAAATGCCTCCATAAGATCCAGCTGTGGGCATTTTCTCAATTAGCGATCAAGATGGGAGGGCCCATTGTGGGTGGTGCCATCCCTAGGCTGCTAGTCTTGGGTTCTATAAGAGAGCAGACTGAGCCGGGCGGTGGTGGCGCACGCCTGTAATCCCAGCACTTGGGAGGCAGAGGCAGGCGGATTTCTGAGTTCGAGGCCAGCCTGGTCTACAGAGTGAGTTCCAGGACAGCCGGGGCTACACAGAGAAACCCTGTCTCGAAAAACCAAAAAAAAAAAAAAAAAAAAAAAAAAAAAAAAAAAAAGAGAGAGAGAGCAGACTGAGCAACCCAGGGAAAGCAAGTCAGTAAGAAACATCCCTCCATGGCCTCTGCATCAACTCCTGCTTCCTGACCTGCTTGAGTTCCAGTCCTGACTTCCTTTGATGATGAACAGCAACGTGGAAGTGCAAGCTGAATAAACCCTTTTGTCCCCAACTTGCTTCTTGGTCATGATGTTTGTGCAGGAATAGAAACCCTGACTAAGACAGTATGTGACTAAGCTCAGGCTTGCAATGGAAAGGAAAAAATGTTCTAGATGCACATCAATAATCACGAATTAATTTCTACCCTCTTCCACATGTGATAGGTAGTCACTTCTGGATACATACCTAAGCACATGTAGCCTGTGAGCACAGAATTAAATTAGGTTCAGAAAATATGCAGTGAACGTGTTATGTTCCACAGTGACTTTAATAACACCCTCAGCGTGTTCGCCTGAAGTGCATCCTTTACCATCCCACATCTGAGGGTCACAAGGAGAAAAGTCGCCCCGAGTCAGCCAGCTCAGTTGTCTTTTCACATTGCTTCTAGACTGCAGAAGAATTTAACATTGCCTTCACAGATAAATTTTCATATCGGGATAACAAGCGAGGAAAACAAAAATATGCTTCATGCATTAAATCTGTTTTCCTTCACTGCTTGAAACTGTGAGCTGTTATTTGTTAAGGTTTTTCTTTTGTCAACGGTAATGTTTGTCTCTCAGATTCTAAGCACAGATGGATGCCTTTTGTATTATCAGGCTATCTAGACTCAGAAGCTTTCTAAAATCTAATGATGGTTTTCTGTCAATATTTGGAGTGTTTATGGGGAAAACAATAGCAGACTCACCTCTGGAAAACGCTTCTTTTAAAATGAATGTGGCATTTATAGCTGTCAAGCTTTTGTGTTTTCTCTAAGCATGCTATCAGCATTGGGATTATCTGTCCTTGGAGAATGAGAAACCACTATAACAAACTCCTCATGTAGCTATGCAAAAAATATTTTCTCTGTGAACATAGCTACAGTAATTATAAAGAAATTCTACATGTGAAGATTAATATGTAGGCTGTCGTACCTAGGGAAGAGTTTGTTTGTCCTTGAATCCTTTCTGGTTGCATTTTCTTTTTTTTTTTTCTGGCTAGGTTGCCCAGAATGTAAACTAAAGGAAAATAAATACTTCTCCAAGCTGGGTGCCCCCATCTATCAATGTATGGGCTGTTGCTTCTCCAGGGCATACCCGACTCCTGCCAGGTCCAAGAAGACAATGTTAGTTCCAAAGAATATTACCTCGGAGGCCACATGCTGCGTGGCCAAAGCGTTTACTAAGGTAAGGGCTTCCCGACAGTCTATCCAGAGGCTGCGTGAACTCATCCAGTGACCTGTATTTGTTGCTCTGCTGTTCAGGTGACACCTGAATGTATCCTATTTAATTAAAAGAATAGACTAAATGAAAAATGTTGACAAGGAAGTAAGGGGAATGGTAGTTGCCACAGTCTAAAAAGCCAGTGGCCGTGCATAAAAGGAGGTTAGAAAATGATAACAAGTCAGGCAGTGGTGGCGCACGCCTCTAATCCCAGCACTTGGGAGGCAGAAACAGGTGGATTTCTGAGTTCGAGGCCAGCCTGGTCTACAGAGTGAGTACCAGGACAGCTGGAGCTACACAGAGAAACCCTGTCCCCCAAACACAAACAAACAAAAAACAAACAAACAAACAAACAAAAGAAAATAATAACAAGGGGCTGGAGAAACAGCTCAGCGGTTAGGAGCACGGCTTGCTCTTCCAGAGGTCCTGAGTTCAATTCCCAGCAACCACATGGTGGCTCACAAACATCTGATTTTTGGGATCTGATGCCCTCTTCTGGCCCACAGCAGAGAGCTGATACATTCAGTAAAAAATTTAAAAAAAAAATGGTAACAAAATATAGCATGGGCAAAGCAAGTTCTCAGGTTTACAAAACAGCTAGGCATTGACAATTTGTCACGATCTATTATATAGATTCTAGAGAACTGGAAAACAAGGATTCAAAATTGATAGCCCCAAGAAATGATACAGTTTGTCAGAGGAATGAAAACATTACCACCCTGATTTGATCATAATACTTTGTATGTAGGTATCAAATTATCAAATCGTGCTCCATAAATATGGGCAATTAATATATTCTAAAGAAAGCTTCTGGGTGTGATGGTGCATCCCTGTAATATCATAGTTTAGAAAGCAGAGGTGAGAAGATCTTAGATGTCCTAAACCTGTGGCTGGTGCTGGTAAGATGGATTAGTGGGTAAAGTCATTTGCCTAAAGATCTGAGTTGGATCTCCAGGACCCCGACAAAGGAAGGAGAGCACAATTCTTTCAAATTGTCCTCTGATACCCTGTGATGATTTGTATATGCTTGGCTCAGGGAGTGGCACTATTTGGAGGTGTGGCCTTGTTGGAATAGGTGTGTCATTGTGGGTGTGGGCTCTAAGACCCTACTCCTAGCTGCCTGGAAGCAAATCTTCCACTAGCAGCGTTCAGATGAAGATGTAGAACTCTCAGCTCCTCCTGTACCATGCCAGCCTCGATGCTGCCATGCTCCTGCCTTGATGATCATAGACTGAACCTCTGAACCTGTAGGGCAGCCCCAATTAAATGTTGTCCTTTATAAGACTTGCCTTGGTCATGGTGTCTCTTCACAGCAGTAAAACCCTAACTGAGACAGAATGGTACCAGGAACTGAGGTATTTCTGTGTTAGGACTGACCGAGCTTTTGTTTGGAAGAATGTGCATTTGAAAAGCCATGGAATGCTTTAAGTGGGGTTTAATGGGCCATCCTAGTAGGAGTAGAAGACTTTGTTGCTGAGGGTGATTTAAACTGTGGAAGCCTGACTCTAAAGATTTCAGTAGAAAGAATTTTAATATGTGGCCCAAAGACTGTTTCAGTGTTATTTTGGTGAAGAACTGATTTTTGCCCTTGTCTGTCTGCCTGAGGCTAAGGTGAAGAGACGCAGATTAATTGAATTAACTAAGGAAGTCTCAAAACAGCCTGGCGTAAATTCTGTTGTATGGTTACTAAAGTTTAGTCTTATGAAGAGCAGTTTAGTGAAAAGGAAC
Organism: Apodemus agrarius; assembly: GCA_964023405.1. Lineage (NCBI taxonomy): Eukaryota > Metazoa > Chordata > Mammalia > Rodentia > Muridae > Apodemus > Apodemus agrarius. The sequence goes on along the minus strand of OZ030009.1, from coordinate 118,029,162 downwards.
AAATTGAGAAAGGAAAAATACAAAAATATATGGCCCGAGTATTAAAGGGGCACCAGGAAGTGAGATGGAGCTGAATTCTGTGTTCTAGGAGATAGCAAATTAAGGGAATGGGACTCTGGGGCCAGATCCTACCCAGTTAAATTTAGATCTAGGCACGGTGGCACACACTTTTAATCCCAAGAGATAAAGCCAAGCAAGCCAAGTGGATCTCTGAGTTCAAGGCCAGCCTAGGCCAGAGTAGGCCCTAAGTGAAGAGGAACTTAAATCCTGCAGATCTCTGAGTTCAAGGTCAATCTACAGAGCAAGCTCTAGGAAAGCCAAGCTTAGACAGTGAAGGAGTCGGAGCAGAACTCTCAACTCCTCCTGCACCACGCCTGCCTCGATGCTGCCATGCTCCCACCTTGATGATAATGGACTGACCCTCTGAACCTGTACAGCCCCAGTTAAATGTTGACTTTATAAGATTGCCTTGGTCGCTGGGCGGTGGTGGCGCACGCCTGTAATCCCAGCACTTGGGAGGCAGAGGCAGGCGGATTTCTGAGTTCGAGGCCAGCCTGGTCTACAGAGTGAGTTCCAGGACAGCCAGGGCTATACAGAGAAACCGTGTCTCGAAAAAACAAAAAAACAAACAAAAAAAAATGTTGACTTTATAAGATTGCCTTGGTTGCTGGGCGGTGGTGGCGCACGCCTGTAATCCCAGCACTTGGGAGGCAGAGGCAGGCGGATTTCTGAGTTCGAGGTCAGCCTGGTATACAGAGTGAGTTCCAGGACAGCCAGGGCTACACAGAGAAACCCTGTCTCGAAAAACAAACAAACAAACAAAAAGATTGCCTTGGTCATGGTGTCTGTTGACAGCAGTAAAACCCTAACTGCTGTATAAGACACACCCTATCTACCCGTCCCCGATAATACTCTAAAGTGGGAAAGAAAAATCCCACCTGGTTTTCATAGTGAGGTCTAGGTTAGCTAGACTGACTAATATGATCATGTCTCAAAACAAACAGGCCGGGCAATGGTGGCGCACGCCTGTAATCCCAGCACTTGGGAGGCAGAGGCAGGCAGATTTCTTGAGTTCCAGGCCAGCCTGCTCTACAGAGTGAGTTTCAGGACAGCCAGAGCTACACAGAGAAACCCTGTCTCGAAAAACCAAAACCAAAAAACAAACAAATAAACAAAAAACCCACAAACAAACAAAAACAAAAACCAACAACAACAAAAGTAAAAATGAAGCTAAGCAAGCAAACAGAAAACAAAAATGCAAATATCCCGGGGAACATGAGAGTCTCTGCGCTGTGAGTCTTAGGAGGGGGTGTGTGTGTGTGTTATCAAGTAAATAGGTATTTTTTTAAGGATAGAGGATATAGTTCAATGGCTGAGTGCTTGCCTAAGAAATGCTGAAATAAAAAAAGATTAAAAATTGAGAGAGGAGAGAGAACAGAGCTAAATAAAAACAAGTTAAAGCCGGGCGTGGTGGCACACACCTGTAATCCCAGCACTTGGGAGGCAGAGGCAGGCAGATTTCTGAGTTCGAGGCCAGCCTGGTCTACAGAGTGAGTTCCAGGACAGCCAGGGCTACACAGAGAAACCCTGTCTCGAAAAAAACAACACACACACACACACACACACACACACACACAAAAGCATAGCTTATTTTGCAGTGGGAATTCACTGTCAGAGTGAATCTATTTCCTGAAAGTGAACATGGAAAAATACCCGTTTATTACGTTACGCTGGCTGCTGTTTTGCTACAGTTGGCAGTTGTGACTGTCTACTGACCTACCTGTTTCTTTCGCCCTTTAGGCCACAGTAATGGGGAACGCCAGAGTGGAGAACCACACGGAATGCCACTGCAGCACTTGTTACTACCACAAGTCCTGACGTCCGCGCGCGCGTGCAAAGGGCTGTGCTGCTGACCGCTGATCCCTGCGATGGCGCTGTGTGTTGCCGCCTCCTCCTTCCGCCACGCGTCAGTTGCACACTGCCACTTTACTGTCGCGTCCCTTTTACTTCAGTACAAGCAGCCTCCTCTCATTAGGGAAAAATGTAGTATTTACCAAGGTTCCATCAGAAATAAAGCCTTTTGAATCATCAATCACAGATGTGCCTGATGCCTTCTTTAAAAAGTAAAGCAGTTTGCTGGTGACTAGTTTTATCCAAGGGGATTGTAAGATCCAAAAGAAAAAACGGGGGTACCCCAGCACCCCATGCCTCGGAAACCGGCACCCCAAACACTCATGAGAGACAGACCTGATGCAATTTGCAAGAGGAATTTTAATTTCCAGAGCTCTGGGGGGGAGGGGGTCACAGTCCTACCATGCAGGGTAAAAGAAATGAGCCGGTGGGCTGGCTTAGATTGGCCTTTTATAGGCTTATAACAGAACCCGCCTACCACAAGCTTCTAAGCCAATCAGTTCAAACCATCCGACCCCGCACTCTCTGAGAACCTACCAGCCTCCCACAGAGGCCAGAAGAACTAGTTAAGTCATTTCCGCTTAAGTGGCCGCGTGTCGTGCCCACCCTCCCCCACTGGCAATGGGGGGACCTAAGTGCCCCCACAGGCAGGAGCCCCGCAGCTCCCCCCCCCAGGTGACTCCGCCAGCCCCTAGCTGTGCCTGTCCCTGCCACAGCCACTCCGCGGAGGGAGACAGGAAAAGATGCCAGGAACACTCCCAGCCTGAGGCTCGCAGCCGGACCCCGGAGGAAAGAATGGGTCACCCCAGACCCAGGCACGGGGGATTCCCAGCCTGCAACCCCATCCTTTCAGGATGATCTCAGGGTTGGGGTTGGGACCTAATGCACTCAGTGCTCTGACGCTGGAGAATCTGGTTTCCATCTTACCTTCTTACCTTCTGCAAGCAAGCTGTCCGTTCTGTCATTTAGCTCTTTGTCAGTTCACTGAGAGGGGAATTACATCTCCTTTACAACGCTATCTTAACACTTTGCACCAATATACAGATATACTATTATGACAATACATGTACATAAACTATATATACATATATATATATACATATACCACAAATACATCATATATTGTAGATATTTGAGTTGAAATGCTAACACTGGTGAAAATGTATATACAATCAAGAAACAAAAAGTAGGGATGGAGAGATGGCTCAGCGGTTAAGAGCACTGACTGCTCTTCTGAAGGTCCTGAGTTCAAATCCCAACAACCACATGATGGCTCACAACCATCCATAACAAGATCTGACTCCCTCTTCTGGAGTGTCTAAAGACAGCTACAGTGTATTTACTTCTTCTTCTCCCCCCCCCCCCCGAGATAGGGTGTCTCTGTATAGCCCTGGCTGTCCTGGAACTCACTCTGTAGACCAGGCTGGCCTCGAACTCAGAAATCTGCCTGTCTCTGTCCCCCCAAGTGCTGGGATTAAAGACATGTGCCACCACTGCCCAGAAAATCTTAAAAAGAAAAAAACAAAAAGTAAAGTATATTTTTCCAGGGATTGGAAAATGCAAAGTCTCTCTGAGCCTGAAATTTCTACTTGGTTTATGTCTTCCCCAAATCTGCTAGTCAGTCGATACGGTTGGGTGAGGTATCACTGTCCTCAGTGACAATTAGACATTGCTCTAAAATTCCAGAAGACCAGATTTTTCTATTACATATTCAAGCAGTTCTGGGTGCGCAGGGATACTGACGAGAGAATTCGATCAATGAGTTCTGACTGTCGGGAGGAGCAATTCCATACACTGTCATTCAGTACTAGCAAAACGCTCCAGGCCAAGGACATTGCTCTGTAGAGGAGCATACATTTTTGTGGTTGTCCCCAGGCTGTTATTTGGGTGGAGGTTTTATGATCTTGTTCTGGATTTTATGGTTTGTCCCTGGAGCTGTTGTCTTATGGCCTAGTTTCTGGGACTTAGGGTCTGTCCCCAGAGCTGTTTGTTGCTTTATAGCCTCTTTTCAAAATCAGGCCTAGTCCTTATACTTTTTTTTCTTTTCTTTTCTTTTTTTTCTTTCTTTTTTTTTTTTTTTTTTGGTTTTTGGATTTGGTTTTTTTCGAGACAGGGTTTCTCTGTATAGCCCTGGCTGTTCTGGAACTCACTCTGTAGACCAGGCTGGCCTCGAACTCAGAAATCTGCCTGCCTCTGCCTCCCAGAGTGCTGGGATTACAGGCATGTGCCACCACCGCCAGGCTAGGCCTAGTCCTTAAATGGAGACAAATGGAGCTCATGTTGCCCTGACATTATGCTCTCATTTGGTAGCTCAGGCTGATCCAGATTTTACTATGGATCCCAGACTAGCCTTGAATTTGCAACGATCCTTCTACCTCCATCTTCTAAGCAATGGGATGACAGGCATGAGCCACCATGCCTCGTTCACACTTAGTTGTTTTGTCTATTTGTTTTATTTATTTTACATTTGCTGAACAGCCAATAAGTGTTGATACCTTGAGCGTGGAGAGTCAGACATACAGAATTTTATGAAGCACAAAGTTTTGAAAAGGTTAATCCAAAGAGAATAATGGTGTTGATAACTGGCTCACTCCAAAGTTTAGCAGATAGTCATTGAATGTGTCAGGTTTGAGAGCTTATTTGGGGGGAGCAGGGTCAAGGAGGAAAGACACGACCTTGACTGGAGTACCCCAATTAGTCTGAGATCACCCTGTGTTATAGGAGAAACTGAAAGGCTGCTCAGGTTGTAGTGGGAGAAAGGGACATCCCCATGACCATCCTCATCATCCAAGTTGACCCTGTGACCATTAGGATGAAACAGCACAGCAGACTGATTGCCACTGCTAGGTACAGTGGTAGATGACACCAACAGACCTGGCTCTGGGTCAATTCACTCACATCGGTTTTTTTTTTTTTTTGTCTTTTTCTTTTCTTTTCTTTTCTTTTCTTTTCTTTTCTTTTCTTTTCTTTTCTTTTCTTTTCTTCTTTTCTTTTCTTTTCTTTTTTTTGGTTTTCTCTGTGTAGCCCTGGCTGTCCTGGAACTCATTCTGTAGACCAGGCTGGCCTTGAACTCAGAAATCCACCTGCCTCTGCCTCTGTTTTTTGTTTTTTGGTTTTGGTTTTGGTTTTGGTTTTTTTTTTTGGGGGGGGGTGCTTTTTCGAGACAGGGTTTCTCTGTGTAGCCCTGGCTGTCCTGGAACTCACTCTGTAGACCAGGCTGGCCTCGAACTCAGAAATCCGCCTGCCTCTGCCTCTGCCTCCCAAGTGCTGGGATTAAGGTGTGCGCCACCACCACCGGCTCACTCTCATAGTTTTGAGGAGAGCTTTTGGGGCCACTTGGCAGGAATTAGACTTGGACAAGGAAGTAGGCTCAGACAGGAATCTAATTTTCCGGCTAGAACAGGGAAATACGTTCAGGGAGGAATCTGATTTAGAACAAAGAAGTAGGCTTCAGGCATGAATGTGACTTTGGGCTAGGATGGGGGAAGTAGGCTCTGATTGCTTGGCCGTCCTGATAAGCCCCTAGAAACATTGATTGGGCACCTTGTTTGTTGCCTTGCTTGTTCCTTGACCTAAGATGGATCACTTTACAGGTATGTAATTAAAATGGTATAGAAGCCGGCAGTGGTGGCGCACGCCTTTAATCCCAGCACTTGGGAGGCAGAGGCAGGCGGATTTCTGAGTTCAAGGGCAGCCTGGTCTACTGAGTGAGTTCCAGGACAGCCAGGGCTACACAGAGAAACCCTGTCTTGAAAAAAACAAACAAACAAAAAAATGGTATAGAAGCATAGCATATTGGGAAAAAAATAAACTCACCTCAGCCTCAGAACTGGCTGGGATCATGCTACAAATTGTCTAATTGTCTTTTTTTTTTTTTTTTTTTAATCCTTACTCCTGCCCTGGAGAACCTGTTGACTGACTGATCTCACTTGGTCATAGTTTGTGTGGAGAAGAAATTGCAGCAGTAGTAGGAGGATCTGACATTGATTAGGAGACAGAAAACCACCACCACTACCACTACCACCACCAACAACAACCCCACCACGTGGGCTGGTCAGTGCCCTTGTGTGTACATGGGGCGGTGGTTAGCATTCTCTTGGGACATGTGAATTGACCAAGTCGCTCCAATAGTTACTTCTAATCCCCCCCCCTTCTATCCTAGTCACCACCACTTAGTAGTATGAAGTATCCAATCAAAATGTAGGTAGCCATATGTGGGAGACAATGAAGCCAAAAATGTACAAAAGACTCATTATGCACTCTTTGGGGCTCTAGCCTTTGGGAAATGATGTGCAGGAAGCCTATAGGCTGACACAACAAACTATTTCCTGGTGAAAGAAGCCTTGGGGACCCGTTTCATGAACTAGAAAACCTGCAACACTTCTAGGGCTTATATCAGAACTACGATATTTATTAGATAATTAAAAGTAAATAATGCATTTAAATGAGACGCTTAAAATACAAGATAAATTAGAAATATAACTCAACCAATTAATGTTAATTATATCAAGAAACCAAAATACAATGGTTTATTTCTTTAAACATAGGAAAAAGAACAAACAGTAACATACTATTGATTGTAAAACAAAGTCTATAATAAATATGGCCCCATTCTGAAATAAACACAGGATTAACTGAATTCAGAGATGGATAAGTAAATCTTCCTTAGATGCTTTCTCTCCTGTAAATGGAGTTTATTACATTTCGTTTCTTTTCTTTTTTTTTCTTTCTTTTTTCTTTTTTCTTTTTTTTTTTTCTTTTTCGAGACAGGGTTTCTCTGTGTAGTCCTGGCTGTCCTGGAACTCACTCTAGACCAGGCTGGCCTCGAACTCAGAAATCCGCCTGCCTCTGCCTCCCAAGTGCTGGGATTACAGGTATGTGCCACCACGCCCGGCTTACATTTCATTTTTATTGTATCTCTGGCTATCACTTCTACAGTTCTCACACAGAACCCCAACCCCAAGCCCATCTCCAACAAACATACATTCAGGCAAAACACCTGAAAGGATAAGGTTGCAAGCTAGGAATCCCCCATGCCTGAGTCTTGGGTGACCCCAAAGGAGCAGAGGTTCAGTCCACTCTTTGTTGGCCTGGAAGTGTGCACATATCCCACCTGCCTCCAGGGTCCGACCGCGAACCTCTGGGAGTGTCCCTGGCACCTTTTCCCGTCTTGCCTCCACAGAGCAGCTATGGCAAGGACAAGCACAGCTGGGGGCTGGCAGAATCACCGTGGGGGCTGCGGAACTCCTGTCTGGGGGGGACTTAGGTCCCCAACATCTACTGCCAGTGGGGGAGGGTGGGCGTGACCCTGTGCATGGTGGCCACATAAGCGGAAATGACTTAGGTTCTCAGAGATCTCGGGCTCGGATGGTTTGAACTGATTGACTTAGAAGTTTGTGGTAGGCTTGACTTAGAAGCTTGTAGTAGGCGGGTTCTGTTATAAGCCTATAAAAAGCCAATCTGAGCCGGGTGTGGTGGCACACGCCTGTAATCCCAGCATTTGGGAGGCAGAGGCAGGCAGATTTCTGAGTTTGAGGCCAGCCTGGTCTACAGAGTGAGTTCCAGGACAGCCAGGGCTATACAGAGAAACCCTGTCTCGAAAAACCAAAAACAAACAAACAAACAAAAAACAAACAAACAAAAAACCAAAAGCCAATCTGATTTTGCCCACGAGGCTCACTTCTTTTACCCTGCATGGTAAGACTGTGACCCCCATAGCTCTGGAAATCCCTCTTGCAAATTGCATCAAGGCTGTTTCTTGTGTGTGATTGGGGTGCCGGCTTCTGAGGCGTGGGGTGTGGGGGTGCCCCCGTTTTTCTTTTGGGTCTTACACACCAAGGCACATGAAATAAAAATAAATAACTTAAAAAATGTTCAACATCCTTAGCCATCAGGAAAAAGTAAATCAAAACTGCTTTGAGGCCGGGCGGTAGTGGCGCACGCCTGTAATCCCAGCACTTGGGAGGCAGAGGCAGGCAGATTTCTGAGTTCGAGGTCAGCCTGGTCTACGAGTGAGTTCCAGGACAGCCAGGGCTACATAGAGAAACCCTGTCTTAAAACAAACAAACAAACAAACAAAACAACAACAACAACAACAAAACTGCTTTTAGATTCCATCTTACCCCTGTCAGAATGGCTCAGATCAAAAACACAAGTGACAGCTCATGCTGGGGAGGACGTGGAGCAAGGGGAGCACTCCTCCATTGCTGGTGGGAGTGAACACTTGTACAGCCACTTTGGAAATCAATAGGGCAGTTCCTCAGAAAGTTGGGAATTGATCTGCCTCAAGATCCAGCTCTACCGCTCTTGGGCGTGTAGCCAAAGGATGCTCCCACAAGGACACTCGCTCAACCATGTCCGCTGCTCCTCTATTTGTAATAGCGAGAAGCTGGAAACAGCCTGGATGTCCCTCAACTGAAGAACGGATAATGAAAATGTGGTACATTTACACAATGGAGTATTACTCATCTATTTTTTAAAATGACATGAAATTTGCAGGCCAATGGATGGTACTAGAAAATAAAATCATCCTGAGTGAGGTAACCTAGACCTAGAAAGATAAATGTGGCACGTATTTACTTATGTGAAGATATTAGTTGCTAAGTAAATAATAACCAAGCTACAATCCTTAGACCCAGAGAGATTAGGTATAGTTAAAGGGCTGGGGTGTGGGGGTGCAAATGGATCTTCCCGGGAGGAGGAAATAGGATAGATTGTTACTGATGTACTGGGGACATAGGAACAATAGGAACTATGATTATATAAATGCTGTCTCAAAAAAAAATACACAAGACGAAATACATTTCCGAGCATTTCTGTCACTGACTGGAAATGTGGAAATGGCTCTGGTCTGCTAGACAGTATCCCAGTTCCAGTGTTTGGCACAGCGGGGGAACGTGCCGTATTGTGGAGTCACGCAGATTTGATTCTGTTTCTTTGAACCTGACTGCCTCGAGCTGGCCTCTCTTCCCCTGTCTTTCACCGTTTTCAAATTTTAAATTTTATTTTGTATCTTGGGGGTGGGAGCTATGTATGAGATACTTTTTGATTTATTTGGTTGTTTTTTTTTTTTTAAGTGGGTGGAAGGCAGGGCGTGTATGTCACAGCATGCACAGTATGTCACAGCATGCACAGGTCAGAGGACAAACTTGTTTGCATCGGTTCTCTCCTGTAATGTCTGTAATTCTAGCTCCAGGGGGGTCCAACACATTTCACATTTTTCTGGCCTCCAAAGTCTGTCTGTCTGTCTGTCTGTCTGTGTCTCTTTCTCTTTCCCTCCCTCCCTCCCTCCCATGCGCGCGCGCACACACACACACACACACACACACACACACACACACACACATTAGGCTTCAGAAAAGCAAAATTGAATACCCACATCTTAGAGTCCAACTCGAACATTTAGGAGCTATGCATACGTTGGTTTGGTATAGAAGAGCAGGGCCAGTCATCCAATCTGTGATCTTGAGATTATGTGAAAAACAACTTGGTTGAACCAGCTGCCTACATATCAAGTTCTAAGCCAGCCAGAGCTACACAATTTGACCCCGCATTAAACAATTTAAAAATATATAAGCGAATGGGACACACGTTATTATTGAGTACCACTGAGGAAGGCCAATGGGCTGACCAGTAAGTGAACAGCTAGGTTTGCTGGTGTATATACTAAGACCTTGTGTGAGTTTGAGGACAGCCTGGTTTATATATTGGGCTACAGGCTACATGGCGAGATTCTGTTTTTTGTTTGTTTGTTTTAAGTTATTATAAAGATAGGACCTCCCCACCCCACTTTGCACTCCAGATGCTGAAGTAAACTAACCAGATTTATCAGGCCAGTGTATTATATTTTGCAGGACATTGGTGATGAGTTAGACCCATGAATCCAAGAAGCTTATCAAAACAGAACATAATCCAAACAGTAACGGTAAATCTAAACATATATGGCGTGACAGTTTCCTCCTGGGTTGAGACAGGCCATCTGGTAAGGAGCAGGCAAGTGAACAACTCAGAATAGCTTCAGGAAGTCCCTGAAACTGAGCAGACTCTCTTGGCCCCAGCTAGAATAAGGCACAAAGCTGCGAAGAGGCACTCTCAGAAAAGCCAAGCTGCGAAGAACACTCCGACTAGAGCAGTTGTCTGGAAGAAGCAGAAGCCAGCTGAGCTGCTTGGAAGAGGTGTAGACCACCTGAGTCACTTAGGAAGGACACTTTCCAACCTGTCGAGCGGCCTGCCGCTTGTGTAGAGCCATGGGTCACACATGATTCCCAGCTTGTGAGAGCCAAGATGAAGTCGGCTTTGATGATACAGTTGTCCTCGAGTCGTTGCTGCTCCTGTAAGTAACCCCGTATCCATACGCCTGTAAGGAACCCTAATAGAACTCATGCTTCACAGATGGTATCCAAACTTTGGTCTGTTGTGGACTCCCCATCTGGGGCGAGTAGATGTGTGTATTGCATCTCCTAAGGAAAAGTCTTGTCACACAACAACATATTAGTTCCTTAGAATAGATCAGATGGTGGTGATTTAGTAGAGCACAAGAGCGTCTTGTCACCTTCTGTCCCTATAATTAAGGATGCCGAGGTACGCTATGAAAGCACGCAGCTTTAACTTTGTTCAATACCTATTGTGATGGTTTGTATATGATTGGCCCAGGAAGTGACCCTATTAGGAGGTGTGGCCTTGTTGGAGTAGGTGTGTCACTAAGGGTGTGGGCTTGAGACCCTCACCCTAGTTGCCTGGAAGTCAGTCTTCTACTAGCTGCCTTCAGATGAAGATGTAGAACTCTCAGCTCCTCCTGCCTGGATGCTGCCATGTTTCTGCCTTGATGACAATGGACTGAACCTCTGAGCCTGTAAGCCAGCCCCAATTAAATGTTGTCTTTTATAAAACTTGCATTGGTCATGGTGTCTGTTCACAGCAGTGAAACCCTAACTAAGACACCTATCAAACTAAATCTTTATTCTCCATGTTTTAAGATGTGTCTGTATCTAAGTTTGATTTTGCGTGTGTTTTAATTTGTTTACAATTAGGATTTTCTTGAGTTTATAATCAAACGCAAGCAGTGCTGCGTTGTGTTTCACGCCTTTAATCCCAGCACGAGGGGGTCAGTGTCGGATCTGGGGTGGAGGCTGAGAAAACTCTAAAACTTTAGAGACAGGAGCTTTAAAAACAGCAGCTTTATTTTCTGAGTGCTCAGGAAGATGGCCAGTTTGAGGTCTGAACTGAGTCTGGGGGTGAGGGAGAAGCTCTATTGCATTTTCAAAGGGTGAAACTGCGCAGGGTCTGGGGGAGGGGCTTGGGTGAGCTGCAGTGTCAGCCAGTTGTAGTTTGACGTTATGGACGAAGAAGGGAGCACCGGTTGGAGACTGGACCGTATCCAGGGCACCTGGCTTCAAGGTTCTTCATTCATTCTTCTAGACATTATGTCTGGAGCTCAGAGTTTCTTACAGGTCAGCTGCATGTAGTTAATTAGGGCATAACAGGCAATCAGTCATGTATTTTTACAACTTACGCACCTTGGTTTAGATAACAGCAGTTTCTATAGTCCTGGGAACACGGACTTGTTTGACCCTGCCAGTAAGATGGAGAAATTGTCCTTGAGATGTCTGGACTCCGACGATTGTCTACTTACAAGTTGTCCCTGAGGTGTCTGGACTCAGACAGCTGTTTACAACAGAAGCTGTTCAGGTATGGGGAAGTCCCCTGCTCCCTTAGGACCTGGGGCCTTGAATTTAGTTTCTTCCTGTGATTAAATGGAGTCAGAAAAACCAAGGAACTGGTAGTACTTAGAATTCGTTTCTTTTGCTTGTTCCTAACAAGAGATGGGTGGAACTTGTAAGCTAGCCTGGTCTACATGGGGAGACCCTGTCTTAAAACAAACACTAAATTAAATTCAATGCACTTATGGAGTCTATAAGGTATGACTTGCTATGCAATGCTGGTCAGACCTAACCTGCACTCCCTGGGATACACAAGCTAGGAATTTACTTATTAGCATTGGTGTAGATCCTAACAGACAAGAATCATGAACGTCCAGGCACTTGCATTACGGGCATCCTGGAAGTCACCTTCAGCTCACGAGAACAAAGGCAAGGCTGACCAGGCAACTAGAAGGGACCCCTTAGAAGAGACCCTAGGCAGTGCAAGTAGAGACTCCATCAAGTGGAGCTCAGCCGTGAGTACAATGACTTGAAGAGATTTACTGGTGAAGGCGCACTTGATAAGAGAGGACTTCCAGCCGGTCTTTGAAGAATTTCAATTAAAAAAAAAAGAGAGGGAGAGAAGGAGAGCGGATGGGCTGCAGTATTACTACAGTGCGAGCTGCCATGCTTCCTCAGTCCGGTCGTCCAGAATAAAGAGACCTTGGTCGCCTTTCCGTCCTCCTGTGGCTTCAAGCTCCCACTGTCTGTCACTGAGCTCCCATTGGCTCGGCTAAATGAGACTCATTCCACAGGCTTCACACCTGTGAGTATACTGTAGCTGTTTTTAGACGCACCAGAAGAGGGCATCGGATTTCATTACAGAGGGTGGTGAGCCACCATGTGGTTGCTGGGATTTGAACTCAGGACCTTCGGAAGAGCAGTGGTCTTAACCGCTGAGCCATCTCTTCAACTCTTGCTTCGGACCCCACCCCCCCACACCTGCTCCCTCCAAGCTCACTAGCTGTCGCTGTCTTCAGACATCCCGGAAGCCATCTCTCCAGCCCCCGCTTTTTTGTTTTTTGTTTTTGTTTTTTTTGTTTTTTTGTTTTTTTGTTTTTAGAGACAGGGTCTCTCTGTATAGCCCTGGCTGTCCTGGAACTCACTCTGTAGACCAGGCTGGACTCGAACTCCGAAATCCGCCTGCCTCTGCCTCCCAAGTGCTGGGATTGAAAGGATTTAAAGGCATGTGCCACCAACTGCCCGGCTCGTTTGTTTGTTTGTTTGTTTGTTTGTTTGTTTTTCCAATTTTTTCCATGACTCCCAAATGTGTGTCTCCAGAGGTGTTGTCTTCTGGGTCCTCCGCGTCTTGAGGGCTCTCTTCCTGTCAGCCAGAAGCTCCTATGATCACTGTACGTTGGGTTAAATCTTCCCTGGCCTCCCCTGCGAGTCCTCTCACTGCTTTCCGAGGGCTGATCCTGGCTTAGAAGGGACTAGGGATCTTTTTCTCTGGCCCACCCGTCAGAGTAGGAGGACTGATGCTTCTGGTTCTGACTTCTGGTGTTGATGTCTGACGTACGCAGGATTCAGGAAGCCTTTGCCACTCCTGCCCGGCCACAAGTTGCTTTTTAGAAACTCTGGTATTATATGTACATTTTTGTAGAAATTACTGCTGGACTTACATACATCAGGTTTCTGTAAAATCCAAATAAAACCAGTTAAAAAAGCAACTTGTGGCAGCTTCTTCTTTGTTGTTGTTGTTGTGGTTTCGAGACAGCTGTGTAGCCCTGGCTGACCTGGAACTCACTCTGTAGACCAGGTTGGCCTCGAACTCAGAAATCCACCTGCTTCTGCCTCCCAAGTGCTGGGATTACAGGTGTGTGCCACTACTGCCCGGCCTTGTTTGTTTGTTTTTGTTTTTGAGTCAGAGTGTCTCTCTGTAGAGGGCTTGCTTAGAAATTATGGAAAGTATACATCGTAAAGAAAAATTAGGGAGGGAGGGGAGAGAGAGAGAGAGAGGGAGAGAGAGAGAGGGAGAGAGAGAGAGAGAGAGAGAGAGAGAGAGAGAGAGAGAGAGAGAGAGAGAGAGAGAGAGAGAGAGAGAGAGAGAGAGAGATGGTTTGTCTAAGGAAACTGGGCTTCATAGTATTTCCCATGCTGAGGGGAGCTTGCGCCACCTTGTGTTCATCGTATGTAACAACTACAGATTAGGTTTCTAATGGTTGGTTCAGTGCCCAGCAAAGAAAAACAGGGAGCTTCTCTGTCAGGTAAGTGAATGTAGGAACATAGGATTCCTGGTCCCAGAATGGCTCCAGATCAAACTATCTTTTAGCCTCTTTTAGGATGAGTGTTGTGGGCTATCTCCTAGAGAAGACAGATCGGACACGGATTTAAGCCAACAGAAAGTCCGTATTAGCCAGTAGGTGATTGACTGCACTGGGTGTTTGGGATCCCAGGACAGCCCCAAACCTTTCTTAGGGGGAACTATTGAGCACAAAATTGTGTCCTTGGTTGACATACTTCAGTTAACAAGAACAGTTAGCCAGAAGCAGAACTACAAAGTCAAAAGACAAGGTTATTTAGTACATTTAGAGACTCACAGACCTGTAGACGTTGATGGACTTTGCATTAGTTTTGATGGAGACGGTGCTGTCTACATGCTGAGTTTTACAGCCTGAATGGCACTTCCATCATGGAGTCACTGGCGCTAAGGTCTGGGACTTTTTACAATAGGTGCTGTGGGCCTTGTGTTGACAGCAATGATTCTGCAACATGGGATTTACGGAACTACACACTCTTCACTGGTACAATCACCAGAATGGAAGCCAGGAATAAACCCACCGAGTCGAGACCATCTGATGCTATTTCTTCAGACAGACTGCTGAGTTCTTATTTGGGGGATTCAGACCTCTATTGGTTTGGTCAGTTTTCCATTTGTTTTTTTTTTCTGAGCTGCTTAAAAAAGACCCTACCTAGATAAATTTCTTTTTCAGTCTGCTTCCAAAGTACTTGGCTTAAAGTATCTGGTTTGTTGTCTTTGAGCACATTTTGGTTCTGGCATTGCTTGCTTGCTTGCTTTTAGATCTCAGAAGGCATTTCTGGTCTGTCTTGCTTGTTCTCCGTACTTCTTCGCTTTTGGAACTTTGAAGGTATTTTGTTTCTGTTTGTCTTGGTTTTTGCTGTATGCGAAATTGATTTATTATCATTTGGCCTTTGTTTCCTGATACACCTCAAATTCGCAATTTTTTCGGCTACTACTCCTGTGATCTTACCAGGCTTTTACTGTTAGGGATTGTATGAGCAACTGACGACAATGACTCTGAAGACAAGAGATAGTTGTTCCCTCCCACCCAGAACAGTGGCGGGGTCAAGGGGGACCACGCATGACCTGCAATGACATCATAGGGAAGCATCACAAACATACCCGTCTGTTCCTGGGTCAGAAGGAGCTTCACTGAATCTCCCAGAAAACTCCATAAGGGGGACTGGTCACCCCTGTCTTGAGCTCTTTCACATTTGCAGACACCTCCAGGATAATCCCAAGACTCAGTGGGAGAAGAGGTCTCCTGGTAAAGGCAGAGAAAGATGGCCCAAAACCAGCACGTAAAACTGACCCAAAACAAGGATTCCCTGGCTGGCATAGATAGATCACTCACAGGAAAAAGAACACACACACACACACACACACACACACACACACACACACACGGGGAACAAGGCTTCCAGAAAGAAGGAGATGTGTTCAGAGATAAACCGCCATCAGGTATCATAGCTAGCTCTATATGTAATAATTATTAACATGAAAATATTTGGGCGATCTAAATATTTGCTACATCCAAGCTGGCTTACCTTGCATGCTTAACAAAATCCTAGAATCCAGGTTGCTATGGGTTGTAGGCTTAAGTGTGGTGTTAGAGGTAGAAGGTTAGGCTAGGGGCTAATGTTAGCATTAGGGTTAGTGATTAGGACTCAGGGTTAAGGTTAGACAGAGAAAGAATGAAGTTGATTGCATGGAGTCACCTTCAGGGTTGTGGTTAGGGTCAGGGGTTAGTGCTGGGGTTGTAGTTGGCTTTAGATAGAGTTAGGGTTGGGGTTATTGGTTAGGGTTAGAGCCAGAGGGTAGGATTAGACTTTGGGTTAGGGGGTTATAGGATTATGGTTTGGGGAAAATTGAGGTCAAATAATCGTATTTTATATGGATTAAAACATGTTTTAACTCCAACCAACAGTCTGTGCTAAGATCTGGCCGGAGTGACGTCTCCGTGAGTAAGACCGTCCTGCCCTTACAGAAGACCGGGTTTCAGTTCTCAGCACCAACACGGAGGCTCACCCATCGGCAGCACCAGGTAAGGGATCTGACCATCTCCTCTGCTGTTGTTGGGAACGAGGTATCCTTGTGGTACACACACATACCTCCGGCCAAAGCACACAGTCACAGGAAAGTAAATTTTATAAAGGACATTATCCACTTGATTTCAGTGCGTTCCGAAGTGAGCTTCGGGTGCCTGAAGGCATGAGGTCAGAGTCGATGAAAAGCAGTCCTTGAAACAAGAGTGTATGCTGGGAGTCATGACTGTTTGGAGCCTTCCTGGACCAGTCCTCCATGTCCAAGGAGAGAATGAAGCAGACTGCATGAATGACTGATGGAGTTACCCACAGAGTTGTGAAGTCAGCTGAGACGTCATCCCTGCCCTTGCATAGTCCCCCCAGGTAGATTGCTCTCCTAATTCCACACCCTCCCCCATACCTGTGGCACCCCCAACCAACTCCCCCCACTGTTGTAAAATCAATCACTGAACTCCGAAGAAAAATATATCTCACACACTGACACAGTACACATACTCACGTTGAGTTGATATAGTGTGGTTTCAAGTTGTGTCTTATTCCTTTCTGGCTGTTCAACATTTGAAGTTTGATCTCCGTTACAGGACAGCATATCTTTTGTTAGGAGATCTCTAAAGCAAGAGACAAGTGCTCTTATTTGGAGCAGAGGTGGTTCAGGATTTCCCCTGAACACGTGTTTCCTATTCTTTCCAAGTATGGTCCCGGTGGGTAACATTCACCAGAGCTGAAATCAGAAATTAGGATTTGTGTATACAATGGTTTCAATGGGCTTGGCCCAGGAAGTGGCACTATTAGGAGGTGTGATCTTGGAGAAAGTGTGTCACTGTGGGCGTGGGCTTTAAGACCCTCATTCTACTCCCTGGAGGCCAGTCTTCTCTAGTTTGCCTTCGGAACTAGATGTAGAACTCTCAGCTCCTCCTACACCACGCCTGCCTGTATTCTGCCACGTTCCAGCCTTAATAAAAATGGACTGACCCTCTGAGCCTGTGAGCCCGCCCCAGGCAAAGGTTGTCATTATAAGAGTTGCCTTGGTCATGGTGTCTGTTCACAGCAGTAACACCCTAACTAAGTCAGTGTACTAGCTCACAAGTTACATTCGTTTGCAACTTGTAATTAAAGTTGGGAGAGTAACTGGGTTCCCAGGAAATAAAGATTTGTAAAGTGCAGAGGTAAGGATAGTTTTACTTGAATATTTTACATCATAGGAAATATTTTAACAGTGGTTTGACCTCTCAAATGATCATTTGACCTTTAATCTTCGTTTTTTTTAAGTCATTCTCTCCATTCTCTCTCTCTCTCTCTGTCTCTCTGTCTCTCTCTCTCTCTCTCTCTCTCTCTCTCTCTCTCTCTCTCTCTCTCTCTCTCTCTCTCTCTCTGTCTCTCCTGTATGTCTATATGTCTATCAGTGTAATGTCTCATGATTGAAATCTGATCTTTTGGGATGGAGAGATGACTCAGCAATTAAGAGCATGTACTGCTCTTTCAGAGAGTCAGAGTTCAATTCCTAGCACCTGTGTTGGGTGCCTGTAACATCAGCTCCAGGGACTCCTCTGGACTCCTCAGACACCTGCACCCAGGTTCACACACATGAAGACACAAAAGCTAATAACAAGGAAGAAGAAATGCCTTTCTTCATTTCAAAATAATTCATTTCTGGCTGATGTATTTGAGCATGTATATCAGGTATATTTTGAGGTTTGGCATCAGGTGGCCATCAGCTTGAGGTCTTGTTCATCTCCCTACATGTTTGTCCTTTCTAGGTGGCGAGTACCTTTCTGATTCCTTTTGGCTGATCTTGCCACTATTATGTTCTTACAGCATGCTGCTGAAATGGCTAGGGAGGTTGCAGGAATGGAGACATTGTTTTCATCTTATCAAGAATAACCGAAGGACATTAAACTCGACATATCGTTAACTTAGGATTTCCACAAAGTATCTTGACCTGTCATCTCCACTTCATTTCCCATTCACTCTATCTTCTAAACCAGTTATGCTATCAATCATTGTATAAGTCAATTCAACAAGGTTAAGCTCAATGGTAAACACCTGCGGCCCCAGAACTTTAGATGTGGATAGAAGAGAATCACAGACTACTGTGACCTGTGTCATGTTGGTGGGGAGAGCAAATCCGAGTTCTCTGTAAGAACGGCAAGTACTTTTTTTAACACTGATGGTTCCTGGTGGCCTCCTTCACTAACTTCTCACAGCACGTTTCATTTGCAGGTAGGATGAAGAGTCCCACCCCCAGTGGAAGATTATTCTAGGTAATCCTGGTAGACCCTAGTGCAATCATGAAGTTGTTACAGAGAAAGGCAGAAAGGTTCAGGGACTGAGAAGGTGAAGGGGGATAGAAGAAGGGAAAGAGAAGATGTTGCCATGTGGAGCTAAGCCTGAGGAATGTGGGCAACCTGTGGAGCCTGGAAATGCAAGGACGTAGGTTCTCCCTGCACGTTCCAGAAGGAGCCTCCTGTGTCAGTGCCTTGATTTCAGTCTGTAAAGCTCATTTGCAATTATGACCTCAAGAATGAGGAAAAATATATGGGTTATTTTGAATTCAGGTAACTTTAAAAATCTTAATAGACTAAATATCATACAACAAAGATAGGATATTTTAATAAATGCAAAGTGGGTTCTTATTACAAATCTCTTTAGCTTTTGATGAGCTTGTGCTCAGATACACCCATCACAGAGTGAATATACTGTAACAAAATACACAACTACTCCAACATACAGAACGTTGTACCTGGATCTAGCTTACTTTGTATGTGTTCACAACACATTAGCTTACCATAGGAAAAGTCTCCAAAAAGTGCACACAAACGTACACAGAAACAGAGATATAAATATACACATGTACACATACATAGATATACATATGTATACACATTAGCATATGCAAGTGTATACACATACACATTCACATGAATACTCATGTATATACACACATGTAAACATACAGATGTATAAACATAAAATATACACATACAAAAATACAAACAGACACAAAACCACAAATATACATATGTAAATACATATAAAATGCACACACATGAGCATTCACAGAAGCATAAACATTGAAATGTACACATACATAAGTACAAATATGTACATATACATGTACATGTAAATGCACTGAAATATACAAACAACAAATTCATAAAAATACACATCTACAAAGACTTAGATATACAAATATACACATGTACTCATAAAAATACACATGTGCACACATATAAATAAACACATGCATACACACCAACACACACACACACATATATATAAATATGCACATGTATACATATACTAATGTACACACATAAATATATGCATGTGCATACACAGAAAATACACATGCACATACATTTATATATGCATAAATATACATATATGCATACATGTACTTAAATATATAAATGGACATGAATAATCATATATACATATATCCACATATTAACATTCACATGTAGACATAAACATACAAATATGCACACACATATATACACACATACATATAATGAATGTACATAATATGCACATATATGTACACAAAAATAAACACATGCATGCACAAATAATTATACAAAGGTACACACATTAGTTTTGGCACTCAGAAGGCAGAGGCAGACATTTCTCCAAGTTCAAGGCTAGCCTGGTCTATGAAGTATGTTCCAAGACAGCCAGGTCTACATAGAGAAACCCTGTCTTCAAAACAAAACAAAAAAAGACAAAACCACAAGTACACAAATGCACACACAGATTAATATATATGTGTATATATATATATATATACACACATAAATATATACATGTGTACAAAAATGACTATACCCATGTAAATACACACACACACACACAAGTGTATATACATGGACATACAGCAAACACTTATGTACACACATAAATGTACACATATACATGCTCAAAGATGTAAACATGCAAATATACATATGTATACATGTACATGTTCAAACATGTAGACAAATATATGCAGGCACACTGGTTCACACAGGTGTACATAGGTACACACAAATATACACATGTACACATTAATTTGCATATATACATGTACATGCACAAATATTCATATGTATACATGCATACACAGAGTTTACAAATGTTTAAATGAATATACACATGTACTTATATAAAAATAAAAATCTACACAGCTAACCACACACATATGAGAATATTGCTGAAGATGACACCTACACTACTCATTGAAAACGAAGAAGTCGAGCTGGTGGCTACCTAAAGCCTTAATCCATACTGACTAATGTTCGTGTTACTGGAAGGTACTTTGCATGCTATCAAAGGAGAAAGGTAACCACCAAAGGAACTACAAACCCTTTGATCTACAATGGTGACATGCTTGCAAGACAAACTAGTGCAATAGTGCACATAGTTTTTGGGAGGAAGCAACCAATATCTGATTGGAGTTAAGACCCAATCCATGAGATGGAAGCCACCCTTGACACTGCTCAGGTAGACTTGGAAGGTCAGGGACTGCAGGGAAAACCAAATGCTACTCTCTCCTAAGGACTGTAATGATAAAACGACTCCTAATGACATTCTGCTGTTCTCATAGGTCAGTGCCGTGCTCAGCCATCATCAGAGAAGCTCCTTCCGGCAGCAGATGGGAACAAACACAGAGTCCGACACTGGACAATGTGCAGAGAGTGAGAGACCTTTGAGCACACACTCACTCCTAAATGGGATGCCCTTCAGGGCTCAAGGAACTCTGCAGAAGAGAAGACAAGAGTTTAATAGTCAGTGAGAATGGAAGCACTAAGGAAACAAAGCCTTCTAAACACAGCAGGACAGATGCATAAACGGAGTCTCAGAGATTGTGGTAAAGTGTGGAGGATTTGCACACTTTGTAGATCACACATGTACACATATTGAACTGGCAGGTTATATGTGTACATGTGTGTACAAGTATATGTTTATTTGTGTACATGAGTATACATGGGTATATTAATGAGTGTGGATGAGTGTATACCTATGAATATTTATGTGTTCTTGTGTGTGCATGTGTATATTTATGTCTGTACACATCTATGTTCATGCTGTATATCTGTATATTTAAGTGTGCATATGTGTATATGTGTACTTACATGTCTATATTAATGTATGTATATATATGGGTATGTTTGTGTGTGTACGTGAATGTTCATATACATATTTAAATTTATCTCTGTACATGTGTATATTTATATTTGCACATATGTGTGTATTCACATGTATATATATTTGTGTTATGTGCATGTTTATGTGTGCATGTGTGTACTCATGCATGAATAAGCATGTACATGTTTATGTGTACATGTGTATATTTATGTGTGTACATGTAGTAAATGTTTATGTATGTGTATTTTTATGTGCATGGATGTGCATATTTATGTCAGTGCATATTTATGTACCTATACATGTTTGAATATTTATGCATGTACATATGTATATTAATCTGTATGTACATGAGTATATTTATCTTTTTTGTTTGTTTGGTTTGGTTTGGTTTTTTAAGACAGGGTTTCTCTGTGTAGCCCTGGCTGTCCTGGAACTCATTCTGTAGGCCAGACTGGCCTCGAACTCAGAAATCCGCCTGCCTCTGCTTCCTAAGTGCTGGGATTACAGGCATGTGCCACCACGCCCAACTGAGTATATTTATCTTAATTTGTGTACAGGTGTACAGGTTACTAACATACATACATGTGTATATTTATGTGTGTACATGTGTAATTTATGTGTTTCTAAATGTATACATGTATATATTTACATGTGTGTACCTTTGTGTATATATTATATGTGATATGTGTGTACCTATGTGTCTATATTATATGTGATATGTGTATATTTATGTGTTTTTACATGCTTATGTGTATACATGTGCATATTTAAGTTTATAGACATATGAATATCTATGTATATATATTTGTATACATGTTTGTAAAATTGTATGTTTATGTGTGCACAAGTATATATTTATACATGTGTGTATATATTTCTATTTATCCCTTTTTGTGTTTATATTTATGTGTGTTTTTAATCTGTTTTTACATGTAAATGTGTATTTTTATGTGGTACATGTGTGCCCATATGTATAATAATGTGTGTATGTGTGTACATAGGCATAGTTATTTTTGTTTACATGTGTATATTTATATGCACATATGCATATATTTACATATATGCACATGTGAATACTTATCTGTGTACACATGATTATATTTATGTGTGTTCATGTTTATAAGTTTGTATGTATATATGAGTATGTTTACATGTTTATACAAATATATCTTTATGAATATGTACATGTGTATATATGTATGCTTTTACATGCTTAAGGTTAGTGATATAGATTAGTATATTTATGTGGGTACATGTAGATATTTATATATAAATTTGTATATTTATGTGTACATGAATGTGCATTGTATATTCATGCATGTACACACATATTAATGTAAATTAATGTATGTACATGTGTATATTTGCGTGTACATGTGCATCTATGTATATGTGTGTATCTCCATATATTTGTGTCTTTACATGTTTGAATATGTGTATATTTATATGTGTACACATGTACAGTTGTGTGTACATATTTATATTTGTTTGTATACATGTGTGCATACTTATGTATGTACATATTTTATGTGTGCATGTTTATATATTTATGTCCATGTGTATTATATGTGTACATATGGGTACATGAATATAGTTATCTTTGTGTACATGTATAGTTTTATGTGTGTATATGCATGCATTTGTGTGTGCATGTGTATGTTTATATATATAAATGTATATTTATATGTACATATGTATATATTAATCTCTGTATACCTTGGTGTGCCTATGTATCTTTTTTTTTAATTTTTTTTATTTTTTATTGGTTTTTCGAGACAGGGTTTCTCTGTGTAGTCCTGGCTGTCCTGGAACTCACTCTGTAGACCAGGCTGGCCTCGAACTCAGAAATCCGCCTGCCTCTGCCTCCCAAGTGCTGGGATTACAGGCGTGCGCCACCACGCCCGGCTTCCTATGTATCTTTCTATGTGTGTACATTTGTATAATTATTTGTGTACATATCTATATATTTATGTATAGACATGTGGATATTTATGTCTATATACACGAATATATCATATGTACATGTATATGTGCTGCATCAGCTACGGTCTGCAGCATATATGCTTAATATTGTATGTGCATTGTATTTATGTATGTATGTGTACAAACTTGTGTGTATATGTCTATATATATATGTGTATGTTTATGTGAATATTAATGTGTGCACATTTGTAGACATGTGTACTGGCTGATTTTGTGTGTCAACTTGACACAGGCTGGAGTTATCACAGAGAAAGGAGCTTCAGTTGGGGAAGTGCCTCCATGAGATCCAGCTATGGGGCATTTTCTCAATTAGTGATCAAGTTGGGGAGGGCCCCTTGTGGGTGGTACCATCTCTGGGCTGGTAGCCTTGGGTTCTATAAGAGAGCAGGCTGAGCAAGCCAGGGGAAGCAAGCCAGTAAGGAACATCCCTCCATGGCCTCTGCATCAACTCCTGCTTCCTGACCTGCTTGAGTTCCAGTCCTGACTTCCTTTGGTGATGAACAGCTGTGTGGAAGTGTAAGCTCAATAAACCCTTTCCTCCCCAACTTGCTTCTTGATCATGATGTTTGTACAGGAATAGAAACCCTGACTAACACAACATGTATATATTTAAGTACATGCATGTATGCACATGTATATATTTCTTTGTATACATGTACACATTTATATGTGTGCACATAAGAATACTTATGTCTGTGTACATATGCATGTTTATGTATACACATATATTAGTGTATATATACATATAAATATTTACATATTTATGTGTATGTATAAATGTGTAAACATGTTTATTCATGTAAATACATGTGCATATTTATATATGTACATGTGTTTATTTGTGTGTATGTATATGTGTGCTTTTATGAGTACATGTGTTTATTTATGTGTCCATGTGTGTACAGGTATATATTAATGTGTGTGGACTTGTGTATACATGTATATTTATGTGTGGACATGTGTATATTTATTTGCATGTACAACTATGTGCATATGTATATTAGGTGTATACATGTGTATAGATGTGGATTTTTATATTTATATATGTAGTTTATGTGCATGTGTGTACATATCTGTACTTTTTTATTTATGTGTGAACATGTTTTTATGTATGTTTATGTATATTTATGAATATATGTGTTTCTCATGTACATGTGTATATATTTTATGTATATAGCTATATTTATTTGTGTATATATGTACATAAGTGCATACATGTGCAATTTGTATGTTCATGTGTAATCTGATGTGTGTATACATGGGTGTTCATTTCTATGTATATATATTACATGTGTATATTTATGTGTACATGTGCACATTTTTGTGTATACAATAGTTTAGGTATTGTGGTGGTTTAAATAAGAATGATCCCCATAGGTTCATATATTCAAATGCTTAGTTGTGAGGGAGTGTCACTACATGAGAGGAATAAGTGTGGCCTTGTTGGAGGCAGTGTGTCACTGGGGGTGGCTTTAAGGTCTCAGATGCTCAAGCCAGGCCCAGTGGTTCACTGTCTCTCCCTGCTGCCTGTGGATCTGGATGTAGAATTCTCACACCACGTCTGCCTGGATACTGCCATGGTTCCAACAATGCTAATAATGGAGTAAACCACTAAAACTGTAAGCCAGTCCCTGTTAAATGCCTTCCTTTGTAGAAGCTGCTGTGGTCATGGTGTCTCTTCACAGCAATAGAACATTGACAAATAGATGTATTTATGTGTGTGCGTATATATATTTATGTGTATGTTCATATGTGTACACATTTACATTTTTGTTTGTGTGTACATATATACGCTTAAGTGTGTGAACATGTATATATTTGTTTGTGTAATGTGTATATTTATGTGTATGTATATCTGTATGTTTATATTTTTATGTATACATGTGTATATTTATGTATATGTACATGTGTCTGTTTATGTGTATGTATATCTGTATGTTTTTTTGTTTGTTTTTGTTTTTTTTGAGACAGGGTTTCTCTGGGTAGTTAGGGCTGTCCTGGGTATGTTTTTATTTTTATGTATACATGTGTCTGTCTGTGTGCACTTGTGCATGTTAATGTGTGTATATATATGTCTATGTGTGTACATGTGTATATTTATGTCTGTTTATGTATATGTTTACATGTATAGTGTCTGGTAAGCTAATGTGTTGTGAACACATGCAAAGTAAGCTAGATCCAGGTACAATGTTTTGTATGTTGGAGTAGATAAATGTATTTTGTTACAGCATATTTTCTCTGTGATGGGTGTATCTGAGCACAACCTCATCAAAAGCTAAAGAGATTTGTAATAAGAAGCCACTTCGCATTTATTAAAATATCTTATCTTTGTTGCATGATATACTAGTCTATTAAGATTTTTAAAGTTACCTAAATTAAAAATAGCCCATATATTTTTCTTCATTCTTGGGGTCATAATTGCGAATGAGCTTTACAGATTAAAATCGAGGCCCTGACATAGTGGGTTCCTTCTGGAACATGCAGGGAGAACCTATGTCCTTGCATTTCCAGGCTCCACAGGTTGCCCACATTCCCAGATGGTATCCCAGATTTCCTGGACGTTTTGTGTTAGGAATTTTTTAGATTTAACAGTCTCTTTGACTGATGTATCCATTTCTCTCTCTCTCTTTCTTTCTTTCTTTCTTTCTTTCTTTCTTTCTTTCTTTCCTTTTCTTTTTTTGGTTTTTTTTGTTTTTTTGTTTGTTTGTTTGTTTGAGACAGGGTTTCCCTGTGTAGCTCCTGCTGTCCTGGAACTCACTCTGTAGACCAGGCTGGCCTTGAACTCAGAAATCCACCTGCCTCTGCCTCCCAAGTGCTGGGATTGCAGCTGTGCGCCACCACGCCCCGGCTGATGTATCCATGTCTATTGTATCATCTACATCTGAGATTCTTTCTTCCAGCTCCTCTATTCTGTTGGTGATGCTTGCATCTGTTGTTCCTGTCTTCTTCCCTAGGTTTTCCATCTCCAGGATTCCCTGTGTGTGTGTGTGTGTGTGTGTGTGTGTGTGTGTGTGTGTGTGTTTAGTTGCTTCTATTTCCACTTTCAGGTCTTGCACAGCTTTATTTATTTCCTTCATTTAATTGTATTTTCCTGTATATTTTAAAGAGATGATTTGCTTCTTCCTTAAAGACCTATACTTGTTTGGGCTGGAGAGATGGATCAGTGGTTAAGAGCACTGACTGCTCTTCCAAAGGTCCTGACTTCAATTCCCAGCAACCACATGGTGGTTCACAACCATCTGCAATAGGATCTGATGCCCTCTTCTGGTGTGTCTAAAGTCAGCGAGATACTCACATAAAATAAATAAATAAGTAAATAAGTAAATAAATAAATAAACAAGTAAATAAATCTTTAAAAAAATTATTAAAGACCTCTACCTGTTTGATTGTATTTTCCTGCATTTCTGTAAGGGATTTATTCATTACCTCTTTAAAGGCCTCTATCATCTTTATAAGATTGGATTTTAGGTCATTTTCTTGTGCGTTGATTGTGTTAGGATGCCCAGGGCTTGCTGCAGCAGCATAGCTGTGCTTTGAAGCTGTCATATTGCCCTGACTTTTGTTGAGTGTGTTCTTTGGCTGGCCTTTAGCCATCCGGATGGTGTTGGTCCTTGGATGTTCCTGTTGTAGTAGACATTGGTGGTGGTGGTGGTGGGGGCAGAGCTTAACTTTGATGGTCCTTGTGTGACAGGCCTCTAATGGGTATCTTTGGGCTGTGTGGTTCCAGATTCGCAGGTCTGTATGGCTGCAGGTCTTGTGAAGGTGGGCAGAGAGGCGGTGGGAGAATGGGGGTCCCTTTTGACTAGCAGTCTGCTGACAGCAGCTTGCCTTGCCCCAGAGGACTCAGCAATCAGGGAAGATGGATGGGGGAAGGGAAACTCACCTGTATAGTTCAAGATCTGCAGGTCTGAGGATTGAGGCTTATTTGAGGCTTATTTTGTTAAATATTAAAATGGCTATACCAAGCTGGGCGTGGTGGCTCATACCTATAATCCCAGCACTTGGGAGGCAGAGGCAGGCAGATTTCTGAAGCCAGCCTGGTCTACAGAGTGAGCTCCAGGACAGCCAGGGCTACACAGAGAAACCCTGTCTCGAAAAACAAAACAAAACAAAACAAAACAAAAAAAATTGGCTATACCAGTTTGCTTCTTGGGTTCTTTTATTTGGACTATCTTCCCATCCTTTTAGTCTGAGGTGGCATCTATCTTTAATGTTAAGGTGTGTTTCTTGGATACAACAGAAGAATGCATCCTGTTTTTACATCCAATCTGTAAATATGTGTCTATTTATTGCATAATCGAGACCATTGATATAGAAACGTATCAATGACCACCATTTGCTGATTCTCATTATTTTATTGTTGTAGTATGGGCAGCCCGCCCCACTTTGATTTTGTTTTAGTCTGAAATTGTTTAGTTTTCTTGGGGATGGCTAAACTCTTCAGTTTGAGGTTTTCCTTTTAGTAGCTTCTGTAGAGCTGAGTTTGTAGATAGATACTGTTTAAATTTAATTTTTATCATACAGTGCTTTCCTTTCTCCATATATTGCGAATGAAAGTTTTCTGGGTGTAATAGTCTGAACTGGCTTGTATTTTTAGTCTTCTTAGATTTTGTAAAACATCTATCCAGGTCCTTCTGACTTTTAGAGTCTCTGTTGAGATGCTAGATGTGATTCTAATGGATCTGCATTTAAATGTTACTTGTCCCTTTTTCTCTTGTAGCTTTTAATATTCTTTCTTTGTTCTGTAAACTTTGGTTATAATGTGTCGTGGAGAATTTTTTTTCTGGTCTAGTAATTTGGTGTTCTGTATGTTTCTTGTACCTTGATAGACAGGTAGGTACCTCCTGCTTTAGGTTAGGGAATTTTTCTTTTGATTTTGTTGAAAATATTTTGTGCCTCCTCCTCCTTCTCCTTCTCCTTTTCTTCTTCTCTAGAGATTCCATTTCCACTTTCATGTCTCAAATTCTTTTCACTTTATTTTACTGTGTTTCCATATATTTCATGATTGGATTCAGTCACATCCTCTTTAAGGTCCTTAGCATATTCATAATAGCTATTTTGAAGTGCTTGTCTTAGGATTCAGCTATATTGCTTTTCTCTGAGCTTTCAGGAGGGATGCTGGTCCTGGTGGTGGCGTATTGTCCTGACTGTCATTGGCTGGGTTTCAACTCTGCTGGGTAGGCATCTGCGTTTGGGATGATGATGACCACAGATGCTGATATCTGATTTTTGTCTTTGGTGAGTAGGTTTCCTGTTTCTTGGTCTCTTTTGCTCTCTGGATCTAAAGAGAATGTAGTAGCTGTGGGTTGCCTGGTAGGGAATGCTTCTGAGGCCCCTGCCGCGGGGCTGTCACTGGGGTTCCAGGTAGAGAGTGTTTCTAGGTTCGGAAACTGACCAGAAGGAATGGTGATGAGCTAAGTGGGGGTGGTGCCTGGAGGGTCAGGAAGGGGAAATCTGGGTGTGTCGAGGTGATGTGGGTGGTTCCCTGGGAGTGGTGGCAGAGAGGATGGAGAGACTGCAGCAGGTGGTCTAATATAAGGGAAGGGATGAGACTGGGGGATTAGACCTGGAGGACAGAAGGAGTGTGAATACACCTACCTGGTTCCCTGGTGAGTGCATCCAGCGGGTCTCCAGGGAGTGCTTCCCGGTGTCAGCTGAGACAAAGGGATGGGGGAGGGGAGGGATTCTGAAGGAGAGGTCGCAGCAGATGGTCTGCTATGACATTGGGGATAATACTGGGGGACTGGCATTGGAGGATGGGAGGGAGAATGAAGATCACTTAGCTGGTTCTGGAATCTCTTCTTCACACCTTTTAAAAATTTATACTAGCTCTTGGTATTCCAGATGCGCTATGAAAAATGCCTTAGTTATGATTTTTATTGCTGGGAAGAGATAACATGTCCCTAGCAATACTTGTAGAGAAAAATATTTAATTGGGGCTGGCTTACAGTTCATAGCTTTTGTCCATTATTCTCACAGCAGGAAGCATGACAGGGTGCAAGAAGACGTCGTTCTGGAGAAGGAGCTGAGAGGTCTGCATCTGCCTCTGCAGGCAGCAGAGAGTCATTAATCTCACCGGGCATTGCTACCTCTAAGCCTGGCTCCCGGCAGGCTTCCCCTAACAAGACCACGCCTACTCCAAGAAGGCCACTCTTCCTAATAATGCCACTCCCTGTGAGCCGATGGGGGCGGTTTCCTTTCAAACCACCACAGAAATCATGATGAATTTCCCAACCCTACAGAGAAAAGAGGTATAGAAAATAGTCCCTTGAAGACGTAAGATGGTCCCTTGTCTGTCTTAACCTCCCCCCCCCTTTATTCTTTCCTCTGTTGGAAATAAGGAGACAGCAAATTCAAGAGGCTAGTGAGAATGAAGTGGGTTTTGCTGTAGAACTCAGGAGAAAGGGACACCACCGTAGAAAACAAGAGAAAAAATGGCCTGTGGTATACTGATTGGGAGCCAGGCAGTAGAATTTAAAATCCTACGATGGAGGACAGAGCTTCCTCCTAGCTGCCCCGGGATGCCAGCCTTCTCCTGGCCACCTCTGGTACAAGATGTAGAGCTCTCTGCTCTTCCTCCTGCGCCATGCCTGCCCACATGCTGCCCTGCTTCCCGCCTTGACGATACTGGACTGAACCTCTGAATCTGCAAGCCAACCCCAGTGAAATGTTGTCCTTTCTAAGAAAAATAAAATCCTACGGCTAGGCGAAATTTCTATTTTCTTCTCCTATAGGCCAGAAGGTGTGTCCTCCTCAAACTCCTCATCTTATTGGCCCAGGACACAAGCCCCCAAATCTCAGAGTTCTCAGATAAGCAGGCGCTAGGTGCCAGCTAGAAGAGGGCCAAGACGTCCTGCTAGTCTCTGATGAGCTCTAAGCATCCTATCAGAAAGGGACCACAACAATCTCTTTCCTACCCCCAATTTTTTTTTATTGATAAGGTCTCTTATCTCCCACCCTGGTCTTGAACTAGTTATGTGGTACAAGAAACCAGGACAGTAAAATGGGACCAGTGCATGGATAAGGGACTGAGGAACAGGAAAGAGGGGACGGCAGTGCTCTGATCTGGGACAAGGAAGGCTCTTCAGGGAGAGGGAGGAAGTAAATACAAGAAGGGAGGCGGAAAAACAGCGTTAAGAATGTCTGAAAAAGGCACAAGGAACCATACTCTTAACTACCATGTATATATATGGTAAATAGTTTTTTTTTTTTAATCATAGTATTTCAAAACTAATATGTAGGGGGTTGGAGAGATGGCTCAGGGTTTAAGAGCACTGACTTCTCTTCTGAAGGTCCTGAGTTCAAATCCCAGCAACCACATGGTAGCTCACAACCATCTGTAATGGGATCTGACGCCCTCTTTTGGTGTCAGAAGACAGCTACAGTGCACTCACATATAAGAAATAAATACGTCTTAAAAAAAAAAAAACCCTAACATGTATGTGTATATACCACACGATCCTGCGTATAAATGCAAACACATAGTTTAAATAAGCTTTCTCATAGGGGCTGATGGCTCTCTTCACGGGCCGAAGACAACCTAACGAAACCTGGTACCAGCCACGGGAAGCCCTCTTTTGAATTGTTGGCCAGGGCTATCCAAGAGACTCCCAAGAGAACAGCCTGTTGCTACTACACTTGGTTGTGCCCGCAGAGTGCGAATGGAGGTCCCGATTGCTGAAGACACTGTGTACTTGAGAAAGAGGGCCCAGAGACCCCTGAACTGGAGCTAACCTGAATGACCAGTTGAAACCTGAATTGTTCGTGTGTGTGTGTGTGTGTGTGTGTGTGTGTGTGTGTGTGTGCGCGCGCGCGCGTGTGCTTTCAAAACAATTTGGATTTAGCTTTTGTAAAATCAACCATTTTCCTCTTTTGGCTCCTAGGAACACGGCAAGATGACGAACTGAACTGTTAAATCAGGCACACAGAGACGATGGACCGGAAGAAGGTTATACAGCTTTTATTCATGACCTTTGAATTCTTAAACTCACACAGACATTTGTTTCATAAATATCCTTTAGATTTATCTAGCTCTTTTAATTGATTTAATTATGTTAGTCTGCTTTCTTACAGCCAAACCCTCAAGTGGATCACAAGTGGAACAAAAATAGTTAACATTTTTCACATGTATTTAAAAAGAGTCAGGAAAACTTTGAAAGCAGAACACTAGAGGCTAGTAAAATGGCTCGCTTCATTAGAAATGACTCATCCTCTATGTTACACAAACCTTTACATATCATTGAAAAATCTTTTACCCATATTTAATATGTCCAGAGGAAAATAGCTTGTTATAAAAGTTTTTTTTTATAAACATTTTTAAGCCAGGAAAAAAATCATTACTCCCAAAATATACTTTGTTTAACTAATTCTAGACAGGATTCACTAGTTTCTGTAAAGCCAAAATAATCTGAGCCAGAATGACACTATTATGCAAATGACAGCTTTGCTAATTTTTGAAGACATGCTGTGTTTCTTTTCCGTAGTGTGGTATCCTTTAGGCTAAGGGACTATTGGAAGTGACATGCTTTCATCAGTGAAAATGAACTGGGTAAATGGTGGGCCGGAATAAATCAAATTTCAATAAAACCCAAACAGTGTATTGCGATGAGGGTTGTTAAAAGTAAAAAGGAAACCTAGAAAGGTCAACATAATGTAGTCAAAGATTTCCGTATTTCAACTAACATAGGTAAGAAAATCCAAAGATTTCTCTTACAGCCAAGACTAGCAAAAACATACCAGGGTCTGGAGAAGGCATGAGATAACTCACCAGATTCACAGTGTGCAATGTCTGTAACACAGACAGAGGGAGAACTCTGGGGTTCCAGAGAAATGTTTAATGGTGGGATGGGAAAACCTCTGAGAGGATGACACGGTTGGGGCGATTCTGCAGGAAGGCTGGAGGACCGCTGGTTTAGGCCTCAGATGCTTCACTGATGTGCAAACGAAGCTGTCATTATTAAGCGTGTGCTACCACTCCGCCATCTCTCCTGACCTTCCTAAATAACATGGCATGAGACAAAGGGACTATTTGGCTTGGGTTGGAAGGGTTGGGTTGGGTTTCAAAGGAGGTGAAGTTTTAGTGGGACAAACAGAGGATTTTGTAGAACTTCTGTGCCCGAATATCCACAAAAGGAGAACAGGCTCTACCTAGAAGGTGGTTGGCGTTGTTGGGAGAGAGGAAGAGGAAGTTAGGGAGCTCCCAAGTTCCTTCCATCCATCCTTGTTGGGAAAAGAAATAGAAAACATCCAGGGAAGAGAAGATCAACGGCTGGAGAAGCAGAAAAAGAATCTAGGTCAGTAATTTAATCTATCCTTTCATTATCTCCACTGGCTGAGCCCCAAAAAGCCAGAGGTAAGGGAGGCCTGGAGGAGGTGCTTGTGGATTGTCTTAGGGAACAGAAGTAGAAGGACTAATGCTCTGTTTCCAGAGTGCATCCCAAGTTCATACCTTTTCCTGAGAGGGCAGATTGCAAATATCTAATGAGATGGTTGATATCAGTGTCTATTAGGATAAAAAAAAAAAACATATGCTTGTGATCTCAGGGTGTGTCCAGACTTGTGGCAGGAGGATCTCTATGAGTTCAAGGCCAGCCTTGTCTACAAAGTGAGTTTCAGGCCAACCAGGACTGTGTAAAGAGATACTATTTCATCATATATGAGCTGAGCTCAATGAATAAGGTATGGGTCTAAATGAGAAGACAGTGTGGGGGGGAAAAACCCAATGCACGTGCGCATGCATAAGCACAATCGCACGCACACATACACATTTTACCTCTGTCTGTAGGATCATACACACTTCCATGAGTCAACGTTCTTAGGAATTATTTATAAATGAGAAATTCCTGCTCCCTTTTCCTCTTAAGTGGAAAGGTCTGACTCCTGTCACACTGCTATTCCTTCCACAGCAAAGGATTTCATATTGGGTACTGTGGACTCTGATAACATTAAGAAATGAAGTATTGACATCGAACCTCATACTCTATACGTGGGGTGTGCATTGAATCTCAGAATTTAACAATGAATTATAGACTTTGCTCGGCTCAGGCAGATAGACCTAGAGTGCGCGGATGGCTCTTCAGTTAGACACTCGCACTTCCTCATGAAGCAAGGAAGGAGCAGCCGTACCGCGAACACTCTCACCCTTGACATGTCAACCTGCATCTCACAGTGCGGAAATGAACGGAAAAGAATCTTCCAGAACGTGGGCACATTCCATATTCAGATCAGCGTGTGTTGTTTAGTAATGTCAGTCTTGAAAGACAGAACACACACGCGCGCGCGCTCACACACACACACACACACACACACACAGAGGATAATACATTAATGGACATGAAGATGATGACAAGTGACTGCAATGTATGGGTTTTGATTACGTGTATATATTTTTATAAAAGAAAATCAACTACTAAGAATATTTTTCCCTGAGACAGGGTTTCTCTGTGTAGCCCTGGCTGTCCTGGAACTTATTCTGTAGACCAGGCTGGCCTCGAACTCAGAAATCCGCCTGCCTCTGCCTCCCAAGTGCTGGGATTACAGGCGTGCGCCACCAGGCCCGGCCCATTCACCCAAGGCTTATGGACAAAGCTCATGAAGGTTTATTTTTAGAATTTGCCAAAGTTCTACAGGAAGATGAACACCTCATACTTTAAAAATCAGAGCAGTTGGCTAGATTTTACTCTAACGAGCTGATTCGTGCCATTAGCAATAGAAGC
This sequence comes from Apodemus agrarius, assembly GCA_964023405.1. Taxonomy (NCBI): domain Eukaryota; kingdom Metazoa; phylum Chordata; class Mammalia; order Rodentia; family Muridae; genus Apodemus; species Apodemus agrarius. The sequence goes on along the minus strand of OZ030009.1, from coordinate 117,995,444 downwards.
CAGAGAAGATAATTCCAAGAATTTAAAAAAAAAAAAAAATCTGGATGTTTTTAGCTAGATGGAGACTTCACACACACAAATAACCGACAGAAAGTAACTTTAGAAATGACAACTGTCCTGAGTCAGGCTTCCTCCTTGACTAAGGGTCACTGTAGCGCAGGCGCAGACTCTACTTCCAGCTGCACGGGTCCTGCAGTTGTCGAAGGTACACAGCTTCGGAGACTCCCCAAGGCCACAGGGGATGGTCCGGCATGTCTCAGCCCCACCATCCTGCCACCCATGTGCAGTGTTATGTATTGCCTGGGTCAGGAATTCAAGGCTCTTTCTCCTCTGGACCTTTCGGGCAGGCAGATGATGCTTTTAGCCCAAAGTGATACTGACCAGAAAGAACCCCCTCCCCCCAAAAAAAAAACCATTGCCTATCTTGGCCTCTAAAAGTTACTTAGAGAGAAAAGAAAACTGTCGCTGTAGCTTGGAACAAGCCAACAACACAGCACTAGTAGTGGTGATCTTCAGAAGACAACATCTCCGAGACAGTCCGTGCGGGTCAGCTTCTTCATTTATAGGAAGATGTCATGCTTTCAAGGCTTTTGCGGTGGTCGTGAATGGCTTTACCACGTTATGCATACTAAGTAACCTCAGACTAACGTAGTCGTCTCTTGTTATTACATCGACTGCAAGAATACATTCATGTCTATTTCCCTCCACCAACAGATACTTTATTAAAATCAATTATCAAGGGATGTACGGGCACTTCCTAGTCAAGCTTCAGACAGAACCAGTTCTGTGAAGGGATCAGAGAAGGCAACATTTCATTTCCTAAAACTTCCACAGAGGCAGGAGAGAGCACAGCATGGTTATTCTGACTGGGTAGAAGGAAGACCTTGGTGACGGTCGCGCGCCCACTGGACGGAAATGAATTCTGTGTCATATAGCACAGAAGACAGAGGGACAGAGAGAGAGAGAGAGAGAGAGAGAGAGAGAGAGAGAGAGAGAATGGAAGGACAGGGAGGGAAAATGGGAGGGAGGGGTCAGTTGGGAAGGCTACAGGTCAAGAGTATTTAATCCACTTGTACCAACTGTCTGTTGTCTTGTGGCGGACATCACCATAATATCTGTAGGATTAGCCAGGACTCGCTACCCCTTAATAACGAACAAACACTGCACTAATCTGGCTCAAAGATCTTATTGGTCATTTTAAAACTTTATGTCTTCTCTTCTGGGAAGTGGGGAAGTATATCTTTAATGGCAGCATCTAAGAATGCCCGTGGCTACAAAGGATACATTCTGCCTAGGGCAAACTGTAACACACTGGCTTTATTTCCTGTCGCCAGGCTCTTCCCTAAGACTGGCGTGTGAATGGCCTGTCTGGGGCACTGATGATGTAGTCCATCGAGGAAGCGGTCCCTGGTGAAACTGCCCGTGAGGGAATGATTCCAGAACTGCAGGCTGTCCCCAGCTCCAAGCCCCCACTAAGGTTAAGCCGTAGGCCCAGAGACTGCAGGGAGTCGAGAGATGGGATAGGAAACCGTACTACCTATACGGTAGCCGCGCGCTTGCTTAGAACTTAGAAAAATAAGTGACAGAGAAGTTAGTCAAGAAGACATAAGTGGAAAAAGAACCACCACAACAGAACCCTCAGTCTCAAAACCTGAATTCCAGTAAAGCCAAGCGGGCGGGTCCCCAGGCAGAAGTGCGCCGCGGGCGTTAGCGCAGCACTGTGCTCCGCCCAAGGGGTCAAGGCTGGTTCTTCGCTGTGCCCTGGCTAGCAGCACTTAGAGGGGTGCGAGCGCGGGAGGTGAGTGAGAAGGCCTGGTGGGGCTCCAGCTTTCCTGCTCCCGGAAGTCAGGATCGGTTCAGCCACGGAGGGCCGCGTTCTGTCCCATGGGGACTCGTGGTGGAAACAGTGTTCCCTTCTTCCAGAAGATGGGGCGGGGTGTTAGTGACACATCCTGGTTGTCATCTCTTTCTGGAAAGCAAGGAGAGAAGGGCCGTTAGGGGACGATGAGCAGGGCAAATGGTGGAAACCCAGGGAATGTTTGCCTGCGCCACGAGAATGCATTGCATTTGAGCTAGCTAAAAGTCAGTCTCTCTCTCTCTCTCTCTCTCTCTCTCTCTCTCTCTCTCTCTCTCCTCTATCCTTCCCTCTCATTTTCCTTCCCGCTGACTTTCTCTTGAAGCAAGGCACTGTTTAAAATACTTTATTCTCTTGCCAAGACTCCAAGCTACTTGGTTTTCCTTGCGGGGAGTGGGGAGCGAGGTCTGGAGCCACGGAACCCTTGGAATTAAACATCGACCCTCCTCTCAGGAGGTCATGACCCCCCCCCCAGGGTTCATCTCCACCCCTTCCAGTTGTCTCTCCAAGGACGGCCAAAGTAGTGCTTGCCAACTGGTATGATAACGGTTTGGGCTGCTATTTTTAGAATAGAAAAACATCTTCTATTTGACTAAGTTTCAATCAAAGATGGGGAAAAAAAAATGAAGAATGCAATCATGTACAAGCCAAGAGAAATTAAGGAAGAGGAAGAAACACCAGCGTCTGGCCTGCAAGCTATCTATGTAAAGTACCGTCCTGGCTCTCACGGGAACGTGTAGCTCCCAGATGGGCCATCCTTTCTCTTCCTTTGAGGACTCTTCACAGGCTGGCCTAGTCACACCCAGTCCCATCTCTACCCTCTTTCCCTTCCTAACTGCCATTTATCTTGCCAGTTCAGACATGATGACATCATTTGCCCGGAAGACCTCGAATCCACCTGTGGAGGTGGCCACGCCTTTCGCCTGCGCACACCTGACTTTGTTTCGGGTGTACTGCTTCTGGGTGCGTGGTAGGTTTAGTGACAATGGCTCCCATAGGCTAATACGCGTGAATACTTTGACACAGTGAGTGGGACTGTTTGGGCAGAACTAGGACATGTGGAGTTGTCGGAGGAGGTGTTCCCACTGAGTGCCAGGAAGAAATTAACACTCATTGCATCTCTCCTGGGGGGCTTTCATTTTTATACGCCCAATATTTCCCACGATGCGGGTGCGAGGGACTTCTTTTCATCGTGAAGAACAGCGTGGGCTGCAGGCTGAAAAGGAGCCTCGAGCTTGTCAGCATTTGGGGAAGACAAGACGAAGTCATTTTAATTAGATGAGGGAGTTGCTTCTGAGCGCCATTTGCTGCAGAACTGACTGCAGCTGCTCTACGCTGGCCCGGATCATTCCAGACAACAAGACAGCACATATGTGAGTCAGAGGAGTTAGTATCCGAGTCCCCCGGTACCCCAAAGGCCGTTTGAAGACCGTACAGGCTGGGTGGATTAAAGAAAGAACACAGTGTGTGATCTATAGGTATTCTCTCCTTCCGTGCTAAACACGGGAAGCTTCCTACTGCATTACAGTCAGTACACAAATGCATATGCCCAACTCCTAGTGGTCATTTACTTGTCTTACTATGTGACATACTAGGAGATGGGCCGGATGTTCTCGGGTACCTACAGTCTTTAGGGGGAAAGAAATGTGTTGGATAGCCGGGCGGTGGTGGTGCACGCCTTTAACCCCAGCACTTGGGAGGCAGAGGCAGGCAGATTTCTGAGTTTGAGGCCAGCCTGGTCTACAGAGTGAGTTCCAGGACAGCCAGGGCTACACAGAAAAACCCTGTCACAAAACAAACAAAAACAACCAAGAAATGTGTTGGCTCACACACTGAAATAATAACATAACTGCAAGTATTTACCAACAAAGGCACGAAGCATCTTAAAACAAGGCTCAGGTGCATTTCAGTCTCTTGCTATTCACCCACACCAAGAGCATCATGACTCAGGTAAAATGTCTGTTTTGGGGGACATCTTCTCTAGCTCCAACCCAGGGTTATATCCCTTTCTTTCCCCTTTAACAGTCAAAGAACCCCTCCTCACCAGTCAAAGGTGGAATGGTAATTTAAATATACATGTGTGTAGTAAACCATTACAGCGCTGGTTGGCTTTTAAATCCTAGCTAGTTCCCCAATAAAGACGCAAAGAGACCGAGATTGATTTTCAACTTAAAGTACTATTGTACTTCAGGTATACTAGGTGTTATACTTCCATTCTAATTCTCTAATCCCATCTGGCTACCTCACAGCCAAAATCCCTGAGATACTGGCAATTTTGTATTGGTCTGGCTGTCTGGGCTTGAGGGGCGTTTTGCCTTGATGTCTCTCCAGACCCCTTCCTCACGTTGAAACCTCTCTCTCCCTCCTTCCCTGGCTGGCTGAAGTCCTGCCCTATTCTTTCTATTCTCTAGTTATTTGGCCTTTCCAGATTTTATTGACAAAGCAGAGAATAAATGGTGAGCATTGTTTGCACAAACTTGAGACAGGAGATTCTTTCTTTCTTTCTTTTCTTTTTCCTTTCTTTTCTTTTTTTTTTTTTTTTTTTTTGAGACAGGGTTTCTCTGTGTAGTCCCTAGCTGTCCTGGAACTCACTCTGTAGACCAGGCTGGCCTCGAACTCAGAAATCCGCCTGCCTCTGCCTCCCAAGTGCTGGGATTAAAGGCGTGCGCCACCACGCCCGGCTCCCAAAACAGGAGATTCTTAAACATTACAATGCTGTGTCTGGATTGTCAGATAGCCGGATAGAGAAACCAGCCTTTGAACAATGAAAGGGTAGACGTTTCACAGAGCATAACGACATTCCCTACAGAAAAGCCCTTCATTCCGGCTCCTTGGATCGTCCCAGGCGAGATCCGGTGGACTCTGCTCCATGTTTGCCCTTGCGACCCCGGTGCTGGATAATCAGATTCAGTAAGTGTCTGCTTAATCAAACAACGCAGTCTCTTCACCTGTACAATGTAGTGTGTGAGGGAGTGCATCGAGGGAAGGTAAAACGCATTGATATATGCACAGACTCAACACAGCTTAATTTCCTGCTCCGAGCCCTTCCTATAGATAATATGGTTCAGAAGCGGGGACCTGACATCAGTCACTCCTTGCTGGCAGGATGTGGCCCGGGAAGAGTTTTCTGTTGATATACACTCTGACACGGATCTGAGGTTTAGAGGTGGAGGGCACGGACCAGCGGCAGCAGAGGGGTGAGACGGGCTCAGGGATCGGTGATGCTACGCTGGAGCCGAACCTTACGTAGCAGGGTGTGGACAGCAAAGAACATGGTCAGATAAGGAAGAACCGTGCAGCCGGGCGTGGTGGCGCACGCCTCTAATCCCAGCACTTGGGAGGCAGAGGCAGGCGGATTTCTGAGTTCGAGGCCAGCCTGGTCTACAGAGTGAGTTCCAGGACAGCCAGGGCTACACAGAGAAACCCTGTCTCGAAAAAAAAAAAAAAAAAAAAAAAAAAAAAAAAAAAAAAAAGAACCGTGCACCTTCTATGAGGAAAGGAAATAACCACGACAAGCACGAGAGAAATCTACTGTTCCCACCTCAAGTCTCGGGGCAGGGGGGGCTGGGGAGGTTTCCTGTGAACTGAACATAGGGGTACAACTGCAATCCCAATATTTGGGAGGCTGAGGCTAGCCTGGGGTATAACCAAGCAAGGAAATGAAAATTGAAACTAAAGGTTCTTGTACCCCGAGTTAACGCTTGACAACAGATTGTGTATTTGAGAGGAAGAGAGCGACTCCGAGGCTAAACACGACCTCAGGTTTATAACCAACTCTATGAGTGTTAGCAATGGCTCAGTGAAAGAAAGCCAGGAGCTTTTGATTCGAGCCCACAGAGCGCTCCGTGCTTGGGGCGGCTGTGTCATTGTGTACACAGAGCTCTGACACGGACCCACTACTGTCCGGCAGACCAAGTCTAGCCTTGGAGCTGAACTAGCTTGTTTGAGGTGAACGGCGGCCTAACCAGGCACAGGCTGTAAGAGGCCGAGGTCTCTCCTGCCCTTCCCGGCTGCTCTGCGGGGGGAGCATCGGAGGCCCCGGCCGCGGCCCCGAGGGACGGATGCGCACTGCACTGGCAAGGCGGGAGGTTGGGGACAGAAGAGCGACTCACCAAAGCCACGGGGAGAGCGGCACGCGTGGGAGCCAAGCTAGCCCACGTGACTGTGGCCTTCCACGCGGCACGGGGCTCCAGCCGAAAGCCGCTGAGCCGGGAATAGACGCGCTCTTGAGTGATAACTTGGAAATCCATTGACTTGTATAATTACAGACGGTTGCAGGTAGTTTCTGAGTTTTCAAAATGCTAGAGAGGTCCTGCTCTCTGATATCAATTTGAATTATTAGCTGCCACAGAGAAAAGCGTTAGGACAGTTGTGTTTCCTAGGGAATGTATGACCTTAACATGGAAGAGTTTTTTGAAGAGTGGGGAGAGAGAGAGAGAGAGAGAGAGAGAGAGAGAGAGAGAACAGATCCAAGGCCCTTGAGTTAGACTGCAAGGAGTTAATATCGAACCGGGCATCACTGTGAGAGCCCAACGGGTGGAAGAAAAGCTGTTTCTGAGATGCTTCTTTAATTCCTTCGGGAAAATACGGTTTTAATGACAGCTCACAAACGGAAGGACGTTGTTCTTGGATGTAACTTTTGAAAATCTATAGGTATGGCTTGGTAAGACAGTTAAGCAGCTTAAGCAGGTTAACCTCATCAGGTTAAGGTGCTCGCTACCACACTGGAAAAACGTTGGTGCGAGGAGAGAACTGACTCTCTCCTCTGACATCCACATGCCTGCCAGGCACTCACACTTAATTTTAAGAAGCTCAGGCCCTCTTTCCCTCCCACTGGGTTGCCTCATCCAGCCTTAATATGAGAGGATGCGTCTAGTAGTATTGCAATTTGATATGCCATCTTTCCTCAATATCTCTGCGAGGCCCTTTTCTTTTCTTTTCTTTTCTTTTCTTTTCTTTTTTTGTTTTTTTGAGACAGGGTTTCTCTGTGTAGCCCTGTCTGTCCTGGAACTCACTCCGCAGTCCAGGTTGGCCCCGAACTCAGAAATTGCCTGCCTCTGCCTCCCAAGTGCTGGGATTAAAGGCGTGCGTCACCACCGCCCGGCATTGGGCCACTATTGCCCGGTGGCCTGCTCTTTTCTGAAGGGAAATGGAAGAGAGGGGAGGTTGGGAGTTGAGGAGGGAGGGAAAGTTGGGGTAAGGTTGAGAGAATTCACACACACACACAAACACACACACACACACACACACACACACACACACACACACACACACACACACACACACTCCAAAGCTGTAAGGCTGCATTCTACTTCGTTGCCACTTGGTGGTGCTATCAAACCGTTTAAAGAAATAGTCTCCAGCCACAAACTGTTTATGAAACCTGCGAAGGGTAATCCACCAGCGGCAAAGACATCCATTCCTCCTCTCCTTCCTCAAGGGGAGCAGGCACAGGGTCTTTGTCAGAGAGTTGAACGCAGCCTGCATAAGGCAGGTTCTCACGGCCGGAAGCATGCTTAGGGTGATTTCTGCAGGGGAGATTTTGAGTCTCTGACAAGAGTCTATACTTGGCTTGAAAAGTATCTCAATATTTTAGGACCCAGCGATCCCACGCCTGGGCATACACTCTCGCCTTACCACGCACGCTCACCCATGTCCATCACCGCTCTAGTCACAACAGCAAGGAAAAGGCACCAGCCTAGATGTCCACCAACACACGAAGGGGCAATGAAAATACAGAGGCTATATGCAACGGAGTTTCATTCCGCTTTACACCAGCATCATGAAATTTGTAGGAAGATGGATGGGCTGGGAAGTAATTAGACAAGATGTCAGAAAGACATGCTCTCTCTTACATGTAGATCTTAGCCTGTAATGCATAAATGTGTGTGTGTGTGTGTGTGAGTGCACACACGCAAACACATACATATGTGTGGATAAAGTCTAAGTGGCTAGAAGAGAGGCGGAGAGTGGGAAAGGTACTGGGGGAGGAGTTAAAGCAAGGACCAGGGGTAGCAACAGGGGAGGGGGGATGTGAGGGGGAGGGTTATGCGAGGGGAAGGGGGATGTGAGGGGGAGGGGGATGTGAGGGGAGGGGTATGCGAGGGGAAGGGGGATTTGAGGGGGAGGGGGATTTGAGGGGGAGGGGAATGTGAGGGGAGGGGGATATGATGGGAGGGGAATGTGAGGGGGAGGGGGATGTGAGGGGAGGGGGATTGAGGGGGAGGGGGATGCGAGGGGGAGGGGGATGTGAGGGGAGGGGAATGTGAGGGGGAGGGGGGATGTGAGGGGGAGGGGGGATATGAGGGGAGGCGGATGTGAGGGGGAGGGGGATGTGAGGGGGAGGGGGGATATGAGGGGAGGCGGATGTGAGGGGGAGGGGGATGTGAGGGGAGGGGAATGTGAGGGGGAGGGGGATGTGAGGGGGAGGGGATTCTACTAACAGGCTTGTAATAATGCTAACTTAGAACATTAAAAATATTTCTTAAGTGTACTTCTGTGGGAGAAACAAAGGCAGGCTTTGGATCTGTTCCTCGGGTCAGCCTCATTCTCCACAGCCAGCAACCCACTTCCACATTCTGTGGCCTCGGGGAGGAAGGTGGTCCGGGCGGGTCCCACCGCCTTCGGCTCACGGCTGCACCTCGCAGACAGCCAGGCCGACCAGCTTCCTCTTCTCCACAAGTCTGGTGCCTCGGAGTGTCTCCCTGGACGTTTATTCTGCCCAGGAAATGTCTCCGTTTCTTCTCTGCCTGGTAAGTTCTCACCGTTTCCCTGCCTCCCGAAAGGACTGTTCACTCCACTCTGGGTCCCCATGCCTGGTTTTCTGCGAGCTCTGGGATTCATTACACAATCAGCCTCAATCTGAATTGCGAACTGTGTATGCCTTAGTGTATATTGTTGTGTGATGAAGAATATGTTTAAGTCTTACACAGTATAGATGATTCCAGGCAGTTATAAATATAATTTATGTCTAATGTGAGTTATAGCTGGGTAAATTCAATCACGCTTAGTTTCGCGTTTCCAATTTCTGATATTTTTGTCCTTAACATAGTCTCTGACTTTTTGGATACTTTTTTTTTTTTGTTGTTGTTTTAAGATTTATTTATTTATTTATTTTATGTATGTGAGTACACTGTAGCTGTACAGATGGTTGTGAGCCTTCATGTGGTTGCAGGGAATTGAATTTAGGACCTCTGCTCGCTCTGGCCCTGCTCGCTCCAGCCCAAAGATTTATTTATTGTTATAAATAAGTACATTGTAGCTGTCTTCAGACACACCAGAATAAGGTGTCAGATCTCATTTCAGAAGGTTGTGAGCCACCCTGTGGTCGCTGGGAATTGAACTTAGGACCTCTGGAAGAGCAGTCAGTGCTCTTAAACGCTGAGCCATCTCTCCAGCCCCTGTTTTGGATACTTTTAATACTCTTATTACTTCTTGCTTTTAAAAAAGGGCTCCAGTAACTTAAAGAGCAGCGGAAGGGGAACTGGAACTCAACGCCCAGGAGAAGTCACATTTAACTTTAGGAAAGACTTTTCAGTGACTTTTGCCTGTTTTTTTTGTAGGGAAGGTGGGGGTGGAGAAAGCAACCTAAGCTTTGTGTAAGTAACACACTTCCTTGTCTGATCCCAACTTGCAAAATTGAAAATGGCCTCCATTGGATAGCTCCGTGAGATGATTTTGACATCCATCAACCAAATTTCTGTGATTTCTGTGATTTTAAATATCATCATCATCACCATCATCACCATCATCATCATCATCTTCTTCTTCTTCATCATCATCACCATCATCATCATCATCATCTTCTTCTTCTTCTTCTTTATCATCATCATCATCATCATCATCATCATCATCATCTTCACCATCATCATCATTTCTTTGGTCTGGAAGTGGTCTGGACATTGTGAGACCGAAGCTAGCTTACATGAAAGCCCATCCTGTCACCTCCCTTCCGGGCCTCCTGCCTGGGAAGCAGAGAGTTTGGCTGCAGGCTCCTGCTGTGCTCCTGCCCAAAGCATAAGGGGCATGCTCTCTTCTCTGTCCTGTGGGTTCTGATTCTCTAGAGAGCCCACCATGCTTTCCTCCCCTAGTGCTGGGCCTCGGCTGTCCCTGGAACCTCTGCCCTGCATCTGCCTGTCTGTCCGTCTATCCATCCGTTTGCCCATCTGTCTATCTGCCTGCCTGCCTGTCCGTCCGTTTGTCCATCTGCCTGTCCGTCTGTCCGTCCGCTCATCTGCCTGTCTGTCTGCCTGCCTGTCTGTCCATGGTTACAGTAATTCTACTAAACTCTTTACTCCTTAGTAACCAGTCTAATAGTGTCTTCTTCAACCACCCACCTCACCCAGAACTTAACCTAGATCAGACTGGCTCGGAACTGAAGCCCAGGTTCGCACAGCTTCCTAGAGGCTTTCTGTAAGCAAGCGGACCCTAGGCTGGTCCCATGATTCCACTTGGGGAGATGCAGCTTAGGACATGAGCAGTGTTTAAAATGCTCCAGGGACACAGGAGCAACAGCATCCCCGCCCCAGAGACACAGGAGCAACAGCATCCCCCCCCTCCCCCGCCCCCTGCGTGCTTGTAATTCTGCAACATTCGGCAAATTGTAAGGAACAAGAGCGACGAGGAAGGAAGACACATTAGCAACAGTAAAAACAACTGAGAAGAGAGAACTGAGAGCAGACAGGAAGGTGGGTGTGGAGGCCACCTGGGGCTGGGAACGGTAAGGACGGCCTGATTAGATGCCCCCGCCCCCACCACAGCCATTAAAACCTCCGTGGTTTGGAGCAGGGCAGTGTTAGAAGTCCAGCGTGCAATGCTAGACTTGATCCAAAGGGAAAAGCTCGCGGTCAGCAGACTCGGGACAGACTCCTGCCTCTGCCGCTCTCCCACGCTCTCAAAGAAATGAAACGGACCATTAAAGCACGGGAACCCGCGGTGTGGTTGTCCTACCGGGCTTCCGCGCTGACCACACGGCAACACTACTGTGTGTTGGATCTCCAGCCCCTGGTGCCTATGCAGGGTGTGGCCCCTTCCCTCCTCAGCTTCAGAGTTTCAGTTCCGGGAAAGGTCGAGACTGAGCTGCGGCAGCAGCACAGTGTAGACATTGCTGCTGAACCGTTGTGTACGACGCAGAACCGTGTAACGGGGCTGGGCTAATCCTAACATCTCCTTTCAATCCCAGCAGAGGCAGGGGCAACCCTGTGTGTTCACAGTTCACAAGGTCGGGCTGGTTCAGGGAATATAGTGAGATCTCTCTCTCTCTCTCTCTCTCTCTCTCTCTCTCTCTCTCTCTCTCTCGTTTTTCGAGACAGGGTTTCTCTGTATAGCCCTGGCTGTCCTGGAACTCACTCTGTAGACCAGGCTGACCTTGAACTCAGAAATTCACCTGCCTCTGCCTCCCAAGTGCTGGGAATAAAGGCGCGCGCCACCACTGCCCAGCTGAGACCTGTCTTAATAACAAAACGAAATGGAACCCCATAACCAGGAAGAGTTTCATTCTGATGGCAAACATGGGACCTCTTGTTAGAGCGTGGACCGGACAGATCGTCTTTCATCTCACATGATCTATGTCCTAGAGACTTAAAAATCCCTACGCTGTGTCCAGATTTACCGGTTTGTTTATCGGTTTATTATGCACTAAGCCTCCTCTGTCCCCAAAGCACATGGATTAAAATCACTGACCATCTTGAGAATCCCATTTCGGCCATGTTCGGTCCCTTAGCCCAGAGCTGCCAGGGTGAGGCCCCCACCAGGACTGACCCACTCCCCCCTTGCAGCTGGCTCCTGGCCACACCCACTCCCCTAGGCCAGGCTCTCACAGTAGACCTGCAGTCCGCTGGGGCCTCATCTCTTACTTGTAGCCAATGCAAACCCCTTTCAACCTGGCGGTTTCCATGGAGGCGTACCTAGCTGGCATCCAAACTCACCAGAGGGAGATCATTCCTGACTACAAATGGGGGAAGGGTGCTTGTGACATAGGACAACGACGGGGACACTGGTGTTAAAGCACAACGGGCAGATGTGGGTTTGGGCGCTATAGAACCAGAACAGATTGTCACTTTAGTGCCACACACTCAGACGGCCTTGCTCTGTCATGTGACCTTGTGGCCATTCCAGTGTGCACGCAAGATTAGAAGGCATTACTCCTCAGCTCCTGCTGGCTTCTGGAGCGGCGTGGGCAGGCGAGACCCAGTTGAGCCCAAAGAGACCTAGGAGTGGTCCCCACATCCTGTCTCTCTCTCTCTCTCTCTCTCTCTCTCTCTCTCTCTCTCTCTCTCTCTCTCTCTCTCTCTCTCTGCTCTGATGTCCTTGCAGCATGGAGCAGGCCTGGCCCCTGCACTTGCTCCTGCAGGACTGGAACCCTCCGGGTCAGCCACGCCCCGCTTAGGTGTCTTAGGAGCGCCTGTCCCACCAAGCTGGCAGACAGAGCAACTCCCAGGCAAGAGAAGAGGGCCCTGGGCCGAGGAGAGAGACCGTGTTTCGGTGGCTGTTGGCTAACCACGTGGCCTGGAAGTTGATTCTCCCTCCGGTGGGTAGAGGCGACGTCGAGGGGAGAGCCAGGGCAGACATCAGGGCTGTCGTAACATCCCCAGGCAAAGGAAGAGGACAAGTTGAGTATAGGAAACAGGCAAAATATAAAGCACCCTAAGCGATCCCCCAGCCAGCTCCTTTCCGAAAAGCTGGACTGCTGTGGATGCTGGAGTCAAGGCAACTCGCATCCAGCCTCGATGCGGGCAGGGGCCTGGTGGAGGGACCACAGCTCTCCAGATGAGGCTAGCTTCCATTTCTCTTCTCACCTGCTAGAATCCAAATAGCTATGTGGACGAGGGGAAATGCTGTCGGTCCTTGGGCAAGCACCCTTGGCGGTTCCTACCCGGCTTCTCTGAACGGATGGGTCAGTCCCCGGCACTGGCATGTCCACCGTGCAGGGTGAGGCACACCCGGCTGTTTTCAAGATGATGGAGTGAGAGATGAAGGTCAGAAACTCTTTCATGAATTTATGTCTCTCTCTCCTCCCAGCTCAGTGATCTGATCTTCCTTCTGGCCCTCAGACAGGCAGGCTCTCTGGCAGGAAGCCTCTGTTCAATTGTGGTCAAACCAACCAGCCGGTAATACCAGATCACGGGGCCTAAACATTTCGCATGCGATTTTTTTATAAGGTAACTGTGCCCATTTCACAAGAGCTTGGAGGGGGTGGGTGGGTGGTGGAAAAGCCGGTAGGAAGCTGATGGCGGTGGCTGGTGACTGTGCATATCAAATGTCCATCTGCACATCTGCACAGATAACACTCGGCGGGTCGGTGGGTGGCGGACGAAGCAGCGTAAGAAGGATGGGGTGATGGCAGAACCACACAGCGAGCGCCTCACTGTGTCCACCCCAGGCACATCCATCTTCCCATGGGTGCCAGACACTGCGCCCTACAGCCTCCGGGACGATGTCACTGTGTGTGGTCTCCTCACTCTGCGGAGGGGACCGAGGGTCAGCATCTTGGCATAGTCACGAACACGGTCATCAGGACAGCAAGTCTGAAGCTTCTCGGTCTGTCCTCTAAAGGGGCCCGTCGGCTGCGAGCCCAGGCATCGCGCCTTCCCTATCTCCAAGCAGCGTGTGCTGTCAGCACAGCCTGGGTCGGCGGCCACACCGCCTCTGCGCTAGCCACAGGGTGGGATTACTCCCGAGAGCCCCAAAGCTGGGGCTGATCCCCTCCCGCGGGAGCATTCCGCAGTCTGAGATTGTTGAATAAGGCAGGAGAACAGTCAGACTGTAAAACAAAGCACAACGGGACAAAAACCCCAAAACCCTCACAAGTGTGGAGGAGATCCAGCCAGGGCAGAAGAATGAAAAAATGTCCTTTTTGGTGCCTTTTAGGGATGTGGGTGGTGAGTGAGCCAAACGAAGTAAAAATAGCAATGTAGCGGGCCAGAGCTCCCTGACCGGAAAGAACAATATTTATTTGATTAATTCTGTTCCTCGCCGCCCACATTACTTAGACTGGGGGTGTTTCCTCTATGCAAAGGTGGGTCTGAGCATGCACACATACATGCAGGCTCTTAAATCCATACAGACATAAGTATGGACAGATAAACACGCATTCCCGCCACCCACTGAGAATTATTCATAACCTATACAAAAATCAGACTGCTGTTCTTTTCCCAAGCCCCCGCCCCCCAAACATTAAAAAGGAGTTGCTTTATGTAAACACAGTCAGCCCTCGGTTTACACTGATTCACAGAAAAGGAGGAGCTGCAGATGTCCGAAGCCCTCTCTCTGAACCGCAGTGTTATGAACACGCGGCTGGGTGCCTCCTGTCAGGGGAACGTGGGTCCCAGGGTGTGATGGCTGCTCCGTCAAAGAAACAAGTCGTAGAACCATGCGGGACACAAACGGGCCTCTGGGCACCATGCCCGTGAATGAACGATCTAGATCAGGTCAGAATTATCTAGAGTGGCTCAGCCTCTGGGCATGTCTTGGAGGGATTATCTAGATCAGGTTACCTGAAGGAGGAAGACCCTCCGGATCACTAGGCAGTACCATTCCATGTTGGGGGCCTTGGACTGAACCAAAGGAAAAGCAGCTCAGCAGGAGATCCATTACTCTCCTTGTCACGGAGGGGGGATGCAGGGTGCCCAGCCGCCTCCTGTTAACCCATGCTGCTACTCGATGGACTGCCTCCACAAGCACTTCTTTCCTGAGGCCACTTTTGTTCGGTATTTTATCACAAGAGAAGACAAGTAACGGATACTCTGGTGTTACCGGACTCTGTTCTCAAGATCCCCACAGACCCCTGAAGCACGCTGGGTTACAGCACCATTCTTTCTAGCCTCGTGACTGCTCCACCCCACAGTTACCTGGCAACAGCCGGGTATGCCCCGCCCCACGGTTACCTGGCAACAGCCGGGTATGCCCCGCCCACTACTCAAGGGGCTGCTTGTCCCCTCCTCTCTTGCCTCTTACTCCAGTTTCCTGCTTGCTTCTCTCTTGCCCTCTTGGGTTCTCTCCTCTTTCCCTTCCCCCTCTCTCCATGTGATCATAGCCAGCCTCGACGCCATAGCCAGCCTCGACTTCTCTACTTTCTCCTTCTCTCTGCCTTTCTCTGCCTCCGCTACCCTCTTAACTCCCATCCCCATGCCCTGAATGAACTCTATTCTATACTATGCTGTCACATGGCTGGTCCCTCAGGGGGAAGGGATGCCTCGGCATGGGCCCGCAGAGGCCCCCCTTCCCCCACACCTCACCACACCCCCAAAGAACATATATTAACACCGCTTATCTTTTTATAATCACAACGGCGACTCTCTCTACCTTGACTCACTACCCTGCGCTTCTGCTGACTCATCTTGCTGAGAGCAAGGCAGGCCAGTGAACAGACACCATCTCTGCTGTACGCAATGCCACCTGTGAAGCTGACCTGTGAAGCTTAGAAGCTGACCACCGAGGCTGCCCGATTGCTCTCCCCCATTCCCGTTTCTGTTGGCTCAGTTTCCTCAGAGTGTCCCTAACGGTCATTGTTGTATGGTGTTTACTCCTCCAGTCAAAACAAGATGCCGTCCTCTTAGTTAGGGTTCCACTGCTGTGAAGAGACGCCATGACCACGGCGACCCTTATAAAGGAAAACATTTCATCGGGGTCTAGCCCATGGTCACCGTGGTGGCATGAAGGCAGACATGGCGTGGGAGAAGGAGCTGAGAGTCCCACATCCAAATCAGCAGAGAGCAGGACCAAAGAGTGACCCTGGGCTTGGCTTGATTGTCGGAGACCTCGAAGCCCAGCCCAGTGACACACTTCCTCCAACAAAGTCGCGTACGCTCCAACAAGGCCACACCTCCTAGCAGTGCCACGTCCTATGGACTCATGGTGGCTATTTTCACTCAACTGCACATGTCAACTTGAACAGAAGAACAGAGTGGAACACAGGTCTATATAGGGGTACAGAAGCCACTGACCCAGGTCAGGAGCCCCCGTATCTCAGATTCTAGCTCAAGAGATGTTTGGAGGGACTACACTATGCACAGGAAACACATCTAACTAAAAGCAGGACTCCCTGGTAGCTTCTATGAAGTTGCCGTCTCTGGTGGTGTGTGGGACTTTGCAGAGATTCAGCTGTTTGTCAGACACTCCTGAAAGCGACCCCTTACCTGCGCTACTCTGTAAGTTCAGTAGACGCATTGGTATGGGTCAGCGGGACTTTGGTGAGACAGTACTTTGGTCTGTCACTGGTTCCCTTCTGGGGTAGCTGGACATTTGTTTTCCTCTCCCCAGGAACAATGAACACAGCCGTCTGGTGTCTGTCACAAGTCTAGCTTCTGCCTCCCACACGCTGCATTCACTCACGTGGCTGGACCCACTCCTGCCGACGGCTCAAGATACCCGTAGAGGAGTGAAGCAGATTTCTGCATCGCTCGAAGCTTCCTTGTGGAGCCTGCCGGCTCCCGGGAGCTGGGAAAGGGCACCATGATGCACTCTCCTTTCTGTGTCTGCCATTGGCCTTCCATGGATACCCAGAAAGGCACTGGCAGGAAGGGGGGTTCCGCCCCCTGTGGGGTCGCTGTAGGCACTAGAGCTTTAATGAATGGGCTCAACTATAAATGACCGTCAAAAAGCCGTGATGGGTCATTTTGGAAGTTTTCTGAACTTTCAGGTCACGGTGCCTGGAGGAAGAATTTAACTCCCTTGGAAAAACACAAAGAGTCTCATAGAAGCCAGTCAGCCTTGAATGCATCACAGGACGGGTCTGCCACCGCCTAAGAAGACCTGCATTGTGTGCCTGGAGAAATGTGGAGGAGGGGGTCTCTCTTCCTCGAGGAGCTTGTACTTTGGGAAGTTTGTAGATTCTTAGCAGGCCCTTCCCATTGGCAGGAACAGTGCTCTTTAGACGAAGTAAGGAGTCCAAAACAAACTGAAAACCTTCATTTAAATAAAGCATGACCTTCATATACATCTCAATTTGCAGTGGGATTTGCTCCCAGCAAACCCAGCCTAATCTGTAAACATGGCGAAAATCCACTTCACACATCTGGGCTCGCAGCACAGCGCTTTGCAGAGGAAGGGATTGGTGCACGGCTACACACATGCACAGAAGCACACACATGCGTGCACAGAGTTGAGGCTCACTCTGCCGCCTGGCCTCACAAGAGAACATCCTATCACCGGCCTGGAAGAAGACCAAACCTCAAAATTCCAAGTACGCTTTCTACCAGAAGGTCACAAAAATCCTAATCGAAATCCCCACAAGCCAGGGACTCCTGTGCAATGTTCTAAGCTCCCATAGAACTGCATCTTTTGGTTTATTCTGGGAGCCCCTTTCCTATGTTTATATGTGTGGTGTGTTGGTATAGATGCATCCATGTTTTGCACATGTGTGCATGCGTGAGGTTTCTTCTTTCGTTCACTACACTATTCCATATTGAAGCTGAACCCAGAGCTAGGGAGGAGAGCCAGTCTGCTCTGGACGCCCCCAGTTTCCACCTCTGCCTCCTGCGTGCTGGGATTACAGCTGGCTGCCACGCCCAGCCCAACGTTATGTGGGTACTGGATCCGAACTGTGGTCTTCGAACCTGAACAGCAAGTGCTTTAACCTCGGAGCAGCCTCTGCCCGGGGACCTTTGGAGCCGGTCACCAGTTTGCCCACTGTTTGGGCACTGACTCTCCTCTCTGTGGGTGGCTGCTGAGCTTGGAGAGGTCACTGTCTTGTCTGAGGTTACATGGTTAATACTTGGCAGAGCAAGACTTTCAACCCAGATCATTCACATATTGTGGACAGGCCTTGGAAACCCGTTCTCCCTCTACAACGGGGACCAGGAGAATACATTGTGTGACCCAAATCCAATCCATGCCCGCTCTTATATGGCCTACAATCTAAGAATGCTGCTTGTGTTTTCAAATAGTGAAAAAAATTACAGAACAATGTCACCTGTGGTTATTGAATGAAATTCAAAAATTTCAGATTTATTTTTTTCTCTGCAAAAATAATTTGCCTACATTCATAAATGCATACAATGTGTGTGTGTGTGTGTGTGTGTGTGTGTGTGTGTATGTGTGTGCAGTGTCCTTGGAGACCAGATCCTGGAACTGGACTTTGACAGTTGTGAGTTGCCATGTAGATACTGGAACTGAACAAGACCTCTCAGAGAGCAGCAGGGACTGTCAACTGCTAAGCCATCTCTCCAGCCCCTGGGCCTCAAATTTCAATGCTCATGAATCAGCATTCACGAGAAGCCAGCTGTACCTAGGCATTCTGTGTTGTGTGTGACTGCGTCCACATCTCAGCAGCAGAACGGAGTGGAGACAGACCACGTGGCCTGAGAGCCATAGCCTAGCAGCATGTAGACCATCCCAGAAGAGGGTCACTGCCCAAACTGCGTACTATGTCACCACCATCCCTGGGGAGACCGTTGTGGTTTTAAAGGTCATATATCAGTGGATTGTCCAACCTGTCTTCTCAAAACTGGTCCGGCAATAGGTATCCAAATAGTTCTCTTGGCCGCAGAGACCACTGAAGTTATCCCCGTAGGCACGCACGTCAGAAGCGGGAATGGAATGACCTAGGCACGTGCTTGTCTCATGTAGGTGCCCGCCCAGGGCTCTCAGAGTGTGGGCAAGGTCAGACTCGTCAATAATGAACTCGGAGAGTGAAACTAGTTTTCCATGAAGGAGATGTGTTTTAAAAGTGTGAAACAACTTTTACTTGGGGCTTTCGGTTTTTTTTTGAATTTTGTGATATCACAAGGCAAGAAGCTTAGACCTGTTAGTGATCAGGGGACAGTGAGAGTTGTCGAGGTCACCCTGTTTTACTCCCCACAAAAGAGAGAAAGCGGGCAGCACCAGCTGTGTCAGTCCAGGAGAGAAAGGAAAGACCCTCCTCCTCTTTTCCCCCTGCACATTTCTTCACCCGCCCCTCCCCCCCAACAGCAATAAAGCTATAAATCACTGGTTGCTTTTGTTTCTTAAGACAGGGTCTTTCTATGTAGGTCAGGGACCTTGAAAGGCAGATCTTCCTGCCTCTGGCTTCTGAATGCTACAACTGTGAAGGGTGCATTATCTAAGTCTTGAGGCCGCTGGACAGATGGCTCAGTAAAGTGCGCTCTGTGAAAGAAAGCGTGAAGATCTGGGTTCAGTAGGAGCCATGTAAAAACTCTGGGTGTGGTGACGAACTCTGGCCACCCAGATTTGGAATAGATGGACTAGATGCATGAACCAGCCAGCCCAGCAGAATCAACGAGAACCCGGCACTCCAGGTTTCAAGAGATACGGTGGTGGGACGGAGGCTGGGCTGGAGGCGTGGCCCAGTGTTGAGAGCACTGGTTGCTCTTCCAGGGGAACTGGGTTCAATTCCCAGCACCTACGTGGTGGTTCATAACCATCTATAACTCCGGTTCTGGGTGATTTGATGCCCTCTTCTGTCTTCTGAAGGCACCAGACACACAGCTGGTACATATACATAAAGGTAAAATACTCATATGTATAAAAGCAAAAGGAAGAGGTAAGAAAGGCGCCGGGCATGGTGGCACACGCCTGTAATCCCAGCACTTGGGAGGCAGAGGCAGGCGGATTTCTGAGTTCGAGGCCAGCCTGGTCTACAGAGTGAGTTACAGGACAGTCAGGACTACACAGAGAAACCCTGTCTCGAAAAAACAAAAACAAAAACAAACAAACAAAAAAAGAGGTAAGAAAGGCACCAACATTAGTGTTTGTCTTTCACATGCACACATATGCACCCTCACACACATGTGCACACATCCAGATGAACATATGCATAGCACACACACACACACACACACACACACACACAAAGCACCCTATTGATTTTAAAATGAGGTGTGGAGCTGGGTATGGTGGCCTAATAAAAACGAGTGTGAACAGTGAGTGTATCAATTATACTGAACTAGACACTTGGAAAAGTAGTTAAGATGCTAAACATTATCGGATGCATATTATATTACAAAACAATTAAAAAGGCATTAATTTTGAAAACAATTGAGTAAGGTTTTAGAAAAATATTTTATATAAAATTTTATTAGCAAAACAGCAACAAAAATCTCCAGACAAGGAGCTTTTAAAGATTTGAAGCTTTATTGCTAAAAGATGAGCGTGTGCGTGTGCGTGTGTGTGTGTGTGTGTGTGTGTGTGTGTGTGTATGTATGGTGTGTGTGATTTGTGTGTGGTATATGTATATACGATGTGCACATTTTCAAGAAAATACCCAATTCAGTGCCCTCTATAATTGTTTTCAGTCTTAGAAATCTTTTCAAGAATTCTAAAACTTAGAATGCAAAACACCAAGCACTTATGCAGCAGCAAAGGAAGTGGAAATCATTATGCCTGAGAACGTGTTACAACTCCCGTATCTCGTGTTGGTGACGCCAGAAAGAGAATACGAGTACCCGCGCGCATCTATTAAGAATCCCCTGCGGCGCATGTGCAGGGCCCGTTGCACCCTGGAGGAAGGGCGTCAGACCTAAAGCGGGGCAAGCACACCTCAGAAAGCCACAGCTGAAAAGGAACGGGCAGGTGTGCCCACCTCAGCGAACGTCCTCTCCTACCCAGAGGCTGTAAAATTAAAGCGGAGCATGGGTATGGCCAAACATCTTTCTCTAAACCTATTTGCTAATGTTTCCCAAAGATTAATAAGATAAAACCCCTCAGCATGTGCTTTGAGTTGCGTGGTCATTTCCTCTGATTCCTCAGGGCAGGGGTGGTGCGTGGGGCTTCTGAGGCGCTGCTGTTTGGAATGCGTACAGAGACGAAGACGGAGGCTGCTTGCCCGCGGCCTGGGCCTGGCAGTGATGGGGTCAGCTCTCCACCTGCCCATCAGCAACAACACTGGGCTTCTTAGGGAAGCTGATGACAAAGGAACAGCATGCGCCTTGTCCTTCGCATCTACAGCAATACAGTAACTGCGGACCAACAATGGAGCGCTATTATGAAACAGCATGATGTGCAGTAGGTGGGAACTCAATCAAATGGCCATTGTCACAGCTGCTTTGTAGAAGCCGTGTGTGTGCCCAGTCATCACACATGCGCGCACGCACGCACGCACGCACGTAAGCTTGCACGCGTGAACACACTATGGTCATCTTAGAATTTACGGGCTTTCAAGATAAAACTCTAAAGTTAACATTGTAAGTACAGATGCCAGGCGTGCGTTGCCAAGTTGTAACAGGAAGAGAACTTGCACCCACCCCAGGCTCTCTTTAGAGTAGGTGCGCAGATGGATGGCTCCTATGCAAACTGTCACTCCCAGAAGGGAAGTCAGTCTGAGATTTAAAAATAGAACGACTACCTTAACGAGTTGCTGCTACCGAAGAGTCTGGGACATTCACATACAACACTGCAGTCTCAGTTTCCTTTGGTTTGGAAACAATGGACTTGTGGGTCCACAATGAGGACTTGAGTGGGAGTTGGGCTGGAACCAGGTATAGGCAGGAACAGCCTGTGTCACTGTGGTGCCAGAACCAGAGGGAATCTAGGCCTTCCTCCCCCAATCTGTGTGACTTACAAATTATTGTAGCAACAGGAACCATTTCTCCTAACGCGAGTCTAACATAGACTCCACTAATTTAATAGACGAGTGTGTCAGCTCTAAGAGGAGAGGACTCAGGCTCTACATGGTGTGGTCGCAGAGTTTGTGTTCTAAGAACCATGGTTTGGCCCATCCTATGTTCTAAATGGAAACTTGAATGAGAATGGCACCTATAGACTTGTATGTTTCAGTGCCTGGTCCCCAGTCGGTGGAACTATATGGGAAGCATTAGGAGGCGTGGCCTTGTTGGAGGGGTGTGGCCTTGTTGGAGGAGGTGTGGTCTTGTTGGAGGGGGTGTGGCCTTGTTGGAGGAGGTGTGGCCTTATTGGAGGAGGTGTGTCACTGGACTTTGAGGAGTTTAAATGGACTCATTTCCCATGCCTCCCTCTTTGCCTCATGGTTGTGGACCAAGATCTGAGCTCTTAGCTTTTCTTTGCTCCACCTAACTCTAATCTTCTGAAACCATAAGCCAAACTAAATCCTTTCACTTATAAGTTGCCTTGGTCGTGGTGTTGTTATCACAGCAATAGAAAATGACCTAAGAGCCGGGCGTGGTGGCGCACGCCTGTAATCCCAGCACTTGGGAGGCAGAGGCAGGCGGATTTCTGAGTTCGAGGCCAGCCTTTTCTACAGAGTGAGTTCCAGGACAGCCAGGACTACACAGAGAAACTCTGTCTCGAAAAAAAACAAAACAAAACAAAAAAAAAAAAAAAAAAAGAAAGAAAGAAAATGAACTAAGGCACTCCACCATATAAAAATATTTAAATTACTTTCGTAGGTTCAGACACGTATACAGCACGCCAGACCACTTTCACGACTTCCTCCCAAACCTCTCGCTCATGATCACATCTATTCTTTCTGTTTGTGACCCAGTGAGGACGACCAGGGCCATCTGTGTGACCATGGGATTGGAACTATTCGTGGAGCCTGGTGGGCCCAGCAGTGGGTACATGACGAAAAAACAGTGATTTCCCCCTCTCCCAGAATCTATCAATAGTTAATAGTTATGAGGTTCAGGGGAGGGCCTGGTGAGCCCTTGCTTGACTGATCATTAATAGCGTTGGCCTTGTGTGGGCCTGGTTTAGCTAACTACAGCCATTGTAAGTTAATGAGGACAATGGCTGTAACCAGCCTAGAGAATAGCAATCCATTTTTGGCTCTTGCATATTTTCTACTCTTCTATTATTTTACCAGAAGATAACGTAGGGTCGTTCATACGTACACAGGGTAGAAGGTTTATGCTGTGGATCGAGCCTGACCCTGAGTGCTCTGTTACTTCCAAGACTTGTACGAGGGCGGATCTAGCACAGGTGAGCTCCCAGAAGCTTTGAGGCCTGAGGATGGCCATTAGGGTAATATAATGGTAAATGCAGTCAGCAGAAGCTGACAGAAGCCCCAATTGCCCAGACAAGGCATTGAGTGTCAGGATGAATCTGAGGGAAGAGACAGAGAAGGGAAAGTAAATCTGAGTTTGAAGACAGGAGAAATGGGGTCAAATATTCCCTTTATGAAAGAGAAGAGGTTGTCCTCACGCTCAGGTATCTTGCTGCCCTCAGTTCCACTGAACTTGGCAACGGATGCTGGAAGCCTCAGAGTGAGACTCAGGGATTGCCTGCATTGCAAGGACATAGGAGCTGCTGGAAATGCAGAGCCGTGACTAGTGATGGAGCCCCGTTGGTAGCGTGCTTGCACAGCACGCATGGAGCCCTGGGTTCAGTCCTCATCGAGATGTAACGAGGGCATGGCCGCGCGAGCCTGAACCCCAGCTCTTGGGTGGTGGAGGCAGGAGGATCAGAAGATTGGGATGGTGCTGCTGAGGGAGGTGCTTCAGCTGCTAGAGTGCTTGATCTATAAGCATAGCGTAGGCTGGGAATGGGAGTGAGGACGGAGGAAGAGGGCGGGGCCTGGGGTCTTACTGGCCAGTCTGTTTAGACGCACTGGTAAGCTCTAGGTTAGTGACAGACCTCGCATTAAAAAAAAAAAAAAGACAGTGACGGAAAGGATGCTCAACACCCATCTAGGTCACCTACGCACGTGCGCACACACCCTCCTCCCCGCACTCACACACGAGAAGATGGTCCTCAGCTACACAAGGGAGTCTAAGGCCAACTACAATGCTATGTGAGATCCTGCCTCAAAAGCAAAAACCGCCCAGGAAGGAGGTGTCATGAGCCCCATCTCTGGCCCACTGCATGGGCATTTCTGACAGCAGGTCCCCCCCCCACATCTCTCCTTCAAAAGTTCCCCAGAAGCTCTTACGCAGGAACCGTGCGTGAGTCACCATCTCCAGTCTCCCTGGTGCTCACCCTTGGGGCTCCACGAGAGTCGCTGGGGAGAGCTCTACTCCGTCTGAGCCAGCCCTCGGAGATTCTGACCTAACACCTCGGAGGCATTCCCAGGTGGTGTGCAGGGAGGGAGGGTTACAGCTACTCACAACCACTGCCAGGGGGACGGGGAGGCACGCCTGTGGACACCCGCTTGCACACCTGGAACAGCTGCGGTGGGGGAGAACTTAGGACCGGCATCTTAGGGGCATAGCGCTGTCTCTCACTTGTGGCATGCAAGTGTGTGTGGGGGTGGGGCTGGACAGAGAACAGAGGTGACGAGAGCCCTGACCAGAATATAGCATCTGCTGAAGCTGCTGCCAGAGGCCTTTCAAGCCAGCAGCCACAGGACCTGTTTTCAGCTCTGAAATAAACATACACAGGAGAGTCTGAAGCTAAACAACGCTGCAAACTTCATTGCCAGAGGGTTCCTCTTGCTATCTAACACATAAACTATTTTTATTGTAACAAATCAAATAAAAAAAAAAAAAGAGGAGGTATTGTAATTGTCCCTTAGGGAGCAGCTTTTACTCTTCTGTTAGTTTTGCTAACCACCCAGGAGGCAAGGAAGTCAAACTCTCTGAGCAGTGGCCTGTCAAAACACTGTTCTTGTGAAGTCTGAAGTCTTAAAATATGTTGGATGCCTTTACCAAGTATATTCTTAAGGTAAAACTGATCCAGGCACATTTTTGTCTACAGTAAAATGCGTCTACCGGAACGTACGGCTTGATGAGTTTTGACAGGTGTTTGCTGCCTGTAAACACATAACCACGCCGCAATTAAAACACCGTCCGTGTACTTCAGCGTTCTGTTACGTCTTTGCAGTCAATCCCCTGGGCCCAACCGTGGCCCCAGCCAACCATGGATCTAAGACTCGACATTCTGTATTAGACTGTTCTGGAATTGGATGCAAACAGACTCAAATTGTGTGTACGTACTTATGCTGGTGTCTTATTTTTTTTTTAAATTTATTTTATTCAACTTGGAAAATGAGGATGAATCCCTGGGTGTTCGTGGGCGGAAGGGAGGGCGGAGGAGCAAGGTGCAAACATCACAGTGGCTGCCCTAGGTCCCTGCCTGCGAAGGAGAGGGTGGGGGTGGGGGAGGTGGCTTCGGCTAAGAGCTCGGGTCCGGAGAACACGGTGAGGAGGCCGAAGACGGAGGCCGCGACCAGCTTCTGTCCCAGGGACACACGCAGGACTTGAGGCAGCTGGCTGCCGAGTTCTTCCTGCACGGGCGGTAGCAGGAAGGCCACAGATGGTGCCGGTCAGCAAGAAGAGCAGGAAGGAGCTGGTGGCCGCCGCTGAGGGGCGTTCTCCTGAAGATGTCTGGCTGGGGTCGGCCCTGTCCAGGCAGGAGGCCCTGGGTTGGACGTTGGCTCAGAATGTCCCTGACGCTCCAGAGGGAACGCTGAGGCCCGAAGAAGAGAGATGATGTCTCTTCTTCCAACCACTCCTCAGCTCAATGCGGAATCGGTGGCTGGGCTGGGGGCCACGCGCCGGATCACAGTGTCAGTGCAGGACCGAGGCTTCCCAGAGCCGTCTGCATCGGACACCGTGTACTTGGCAGGTGCTGGACGCAGAACTCGGAAGCCAAGCGCAGTTCTCGTGGGGTTGGAGAGGGTCAGCGGCTGCCGGGGTCCACTTCTTTGGTCCTCATTGAATACTAGATCCGGGGGAAAGACCAGTACCAAGACAACGGGTCCTGAGGAAGGAGAGGAGGTCCGGGACCCCCCCCCCCGCCCAGCACCCCCCCCCCGCCGCCCCGATCCACCAGCTCCTGGTCCTGGGGCGCCCTCTGCACGGTCGACATTCAAGTGCAGAGCTCAGGAAGACAAGAGGGTCTGAGAGTTTAAGGCTAGTGGCGCGAGGGACAAAAAGAGGACAGGGTGAGATCATGGGCAGAGCGAGGCCTGATGCCACCGCTGCCTTGGAACCCCGCTAGATGTGGATCCTGCCACCCCAGACGAGGAGTCCCAAACCTTTTCCTTTGCCAGCTGGGCACCGGGTTCCTATAGGCCCCGCCCCCAAACCGCCCGGTGGTGGTGTCTCGTTTCTTTTGCTCAGCACAACATTTTAAAGCTCCACAGATAAGCGCGAAGTTGAGCTATCCGAGGTAGTGAGTTTTCATAGGATCCTCTGCTTCGTGCTCATCGCAGCGGAGCATGCAAGTCTGCAGGATCCTACTGGAGAAGGAAGAGCAGCCTTCTGGGGAGCCAAAGCAGGCTACTGCAAACGGAATGGGGAGTGAGATGGTGGCTTCTCTCCACAGTGACACTTACGCAATGTGCTCAATGCGGGCAGAAGTGAAATGTAGGGGTCAAAGGCACACATCCCCGGCCGACGAATTTTAATATCTGTGACAGTTTAAAACTATAACCCCATAGTCCCTCCACCTTTAAGTGATGGAGCTGAAGTGTGAGTCGGATTTAATACCTCACTGCCGACGACTGGTAAAGGGTGCAGAGGTCCGACACTGACTCACGGTGGCTTTCGTCTTGCTTGCTCCATAAAGGGAAGAACAGTTGTCCCCAGGGAGGTGACAGTTAAACCAAGACCCGCAGAATGAATAGGACTCGGTAGGACACGGACGACGAGGGACTTGCATGTATAACAACCCACAGGTGAAGAAGGCATGTGGTCCATTCAAAGGACCGAAGAGAGGATGTCTTACGTCTGTATGGATGGTCAATAGTAAATTTGATGGCCTATGGTTTAGGCATGAAATAAGAGGGGGGCATCTGGGAGGCAGAAAGAATTCTGGGACAGAGCCATGAATGGGAAGATTCCCCCATACCCCGCCCGACTCCCTGTGACAAGACGGATGCATGGTACTGAGCACAGGAAGCCAGCCAGGTGGCAAAATGTAGGCTAAATATTTTATCTAGTCCGAGAAGAGCCTAGCTATATGACCAAGGTATTTACAAATATATTTCGAATCTGAGTCTTTTTTTTCTGGGAGCATGGGGCTGGACGAAAGAACCAGACCTAACTTCTACAAAGGACTCTGGAGAGATTACACATCTCTTCCTTCATCCAAATACATTTGCATATATTTGTTTGTTTGTTTGTTTTTATGTTTATTTTTCCAGTTAACACTCGGTTATAGTGTAATAGGAATCAATTCATACTGACATGGCAGGACTAGGATAGGTATGCGTCATGTTCTAGTCCTGTCAGTGCTTGGCTATGTTTGACCTTTATATGTAATATTGCTCCATGGGAAGAGGTTCTTGGATCCCTTAAGTGGACCCAAGGTAGTCCCTAGGTTCGAGAAGATCTGCAGTCTTATTTTTCGTGGTTTTATTACAGAGTGACGGCTGGAGACCCAGAGTTGTATTTCCATAAGTAAAACCTTTCTTCATTCGAGTCCCGAGTTAATATTCATTTGATGCTTTTTTGAGCCAAAGAACCTCGTCTTATCTGGCTGGGAAATTTGAACTCGTCCAGACCACACGGAGCAGCCGCACTTGGCACTTGGCAGGCTGACGTACGGGCCCAGAGCCTCACGGCCCGCTCCGTTTTCATATAAATGTTAAAGATGACAAGTTCATCCCCGCTGTGACTGATGTCTGCAGCGATTTCCGACACCGAGGACCACAGTCAAAAGAAAAAAGCAGTAACTGTTTGATATCCCAGAAACCAACAGCACTCCTAATATTTGGAGCGCTTCCTTGACATGGGAGATGTGATGGGAAGCCCAGGGAGAAATGCTGAGCACGTGGGCTTGAGTTTTATCTACAAACTCGGGAGAGGTGGCTTAGCAAAAGCAAACAGACTCCATGAGGAGCTTAAGGGACGAAATGGAAACGGCTCAGCGAGGCAGCACAGGGACGCTTGGGGGCACATCTGAAAGCCATTGTCCAGGGAGAGGTCAGTCTTGACGACAGGAGCACAGAGTCAGCGATGCCTGACAGACTGTCTCGTTGCTGTGACATTCATGGCAAGAGCTCGCTAGACACACGGGACCTCTGAGCCCTTGAGATGAATGCAGGTGTTTCAGTTAAGAATCTATTTTGAATCTCTTAATTTTAGCTGAGGTCACCAACGGCTGGTGACTGCCGTGTTCTTGGTGGCATCTGTGGTGGTCTGAATGGGCTTCATCCAGGGAACTGGCACTATTAGGAGGTGTGACCTTGTTGGAGGAGGTGTGTCGCTGTGTGGGTGGGCTTTGAGACTCTCCCTGTAGCTACATGGGAGCCAGTTTTCTCCTGGTTGCCTTCGGAACAAGACGCAGAACTCTCAGCTCCCCCAGCGTAGTGCCTGCCTGGACACTGGCATGCTTCCCGTCATGATGACGATGGACTGAACCTCAGAATCTGTAAGCCAGTCCCTATTAAATGTCGCTTATTATAAGAGTTGCCTTGGTCATGGTATCTCTTTACAGCGATGTAAACCCTAACTAAGACAGCATTTAAAGCCACAAATCAAAGAACGTTGCTCTTTAATAAAACCATGAGCTTCTAGCAACTCCTGGTTAGTTTTTTTTTTTTTGTCAACTTGACATAACCACAAGTCACCTGAGAAGAGTCTCATTTGAGACGTTGCTCAGATCAGATTGGCCTGTTGCCCATGCTTGTAAAGAATTACCTTGATTAATAAGTGATGTAGGAGGGCCCAGGACACCGTGGGCAGCACCACCCCGACCACCACCCCTAGGCAGGTGGGCCTGGGCTGTATCAAAAAGGTAGCTAAATTTGAGTCGGGGGAGTGAGCCAGTAAGGTGTGTTGCATGTAAGATGCCGGTTTACTTCCTGCACCGTCTCTGCTTCCGGTCTTCCTTCCAGCTTCCTGTTTTGGGTTCTTGCCCCTACTTCCCTCAGTGATAGATAGTTATTAGGAAGTATAAATGCCAATAAGCCCCTTTCTTCCCCTTTGGGC
Source organism: Apodemus agrarius (assembly GCA_964023405.1). Lineage (NCBI taxonomy): Eukaryota > Metazoa > Chordata > Mammalia > Rodentia > Muridae > Apodemus > Apodemus agrarius. Next base: position 117,966,866 of record OZ030009.1, on the reverse strand, counting down.
CACAGAGGGAAAGGACAATGGTAAGACATGACCTGACGGATACCAGGGTAGAGACAGCATCTGTAGTCCCTTCTGGTTTTTGTGCTGTTAATATCTTAGGAAAGGGGGACTAAAAATTAACAGCAACAAAGAATAATTTCAGCAAAGCTTTTTGTAGTTATTGTACACACCTAGGCTTATGCTTGATAAATGACATTTCTGGGGGGTCATTCCATGACTTAGATGAATTGTCTTCAACAAACGCCCTTTGTTCTCCTCAAAACTTGAAGTTGGAAAACAACAGAGGTCTTCTCAGAGCAAGCAGAGGAGTCCGAGCCTTTTATTTCCATTTCATTTTAATTATCGTTAGTGGCCAGCTAGAGGAGAGGCCAAGTCCATTCTTTGTCCTTGGCAGAGAGGTTGTGTGAAGTTTTAGTCTTTGGTGCTAAGGCCTGTTATGCCATAAAACTTGATTTTTCTGATTACACAAATGATTCTCGTTTGTGACAGAAAGCCTGAAAAACTCAAGGAATTATGTATTTAAAAAGTAGCATTTTCTGTAATTCTTTTAAGAGAAAAATCACTGTCACTGAGCTTCTGGCCTACCCCAATAGTTTAAGAACATGACAGTTTGAGGCAGGAAGACCTTGAGTTTGAGGCTGGCCTAGGTTACATATCGAGACGCTGTCTCAAAACCCAAACCAAAAATCTCCCTTAAAACCAAACCCAAGTCTTTAAAACTAGGAACAACGAGAGAATCAGTGTGGATACCTTTTGTCGTATTTCCTTTATGGACATATAATTATTAGTGATTCTGGAGTACAGCTTTAAATCGTGTTTTTATTACTGAATATCATATGCTGACAGTTCTTCAGTTTGCATCATTTTAACTCTAAGCAAAACAATTTAGGGCATAAAACAAATTGGACCACATCTCACCCTTGACTCTATTAAAAACAAAACAATGTGACATTCCCTGTCCCCCAAAAGGAACTACTTACTATCCTGTATATAGACCAGAACCCAAAGCTCCCTGGATCTCAATAGGGAGAAATAAACAGGTCCAGCAAAGATGGGCGGCTGACTTTGCACAATGCAATTAGGTGACAGTAATTCTTTGCTATTTTTCAGACACACTTGAATAAGTCTGCCAAAGGTCTTCCAATGATCTCTGGCAGGTACGCTGGCTCACCACCTCTTGGCATGTGGGTAGCTGTGAACAGGCACCAGTGGATGTCACCCTTCTCTCTCTCTCTCTCTCTCTCTCTCTCTCTCTCTCTCTCTCTCCCTCTCTCTCTCTCTCTCTCTCTCTCTCTCTCTCTCTCTCTCTCTCACACACACACACACACACACACACTGAATTAGCAGAGTAAGACTTATGAACTCAGACTCAGCTTCTCTCTGGGCCAAGCTCCTCTCTCTGCTGCTCGGATGAGCCTCTGGGCAGGAAGACCTCGCTAAACAAAGATGGGAGGTCATCTTGGACAAAAGGTGACAAGCCTGGTGAGCGACAGTGCCAAAGATCAGGATCTCAGCCCATCAAGCCTGGCCCACTGTGGAGTTGATATCCTTTGGAATTAGGGAAAACTGAGACCCAGAGGCATTACAAGCCTCGTGCAGGGTCAAATAAGTGATGTGGTAACGTGAGAGTGGAAATGTCACGACACAGGCCAGCTTGCAGGCTGCAGCTCTTTCTTCTCCACTGGCTGTGTTCAAGGTCGGGCCACTTGGCTGAGAGTCACGGAACCCGCCTGACGAGCGGCCGTCTGGAGGCTTCTATCCAGATGATGCTCAGAAAGAAAAGGTCCTTTCAAAAGCCCACACTGGCTCTTCACTGCCAGCTATTCAGGAATAGCTTGGCTCATGCTTCTTTTCACAAGGCTGACCTGATCTTGTGTTGCAGGCCAGCCCTGCCTACTGGACTCACCAAGGCTTTTCCAAGGGAGGGGCAAGCCTCGCCTGGCCACCTACTAGGGGAAGAGAAGGTCAGCCCGTGCTTGGGCCCAGATGATTTATGGTTAGGCTTTCTACATCCTTGGTCCTCACACTGTCCTTCAAATGAACAACCGTTGGGCAGCTGGCCCCTGCCAGAAGGGTGGACTGAGACGGTAATGAGCAGGGCCAGCGAGATGGCTCAGCAGGTAAGGGTGCCTGCCGCAAAGCTGACACCCCGAGTTTGCTCTCAGGACCTCAGATGGGAGAATGAGAAAACCAACTTGTACCAGGCTGCCCCTCAAACTCCATGTGGGCATTCTCCTGTCCCATCCCGTCAGACCCAGAGTCAGAATTTGTGCGTTAGCAAGACTCTTCAGCTGAATCCTCTACACAATGGAGTCAGAAATAGAGATAGGTTGGAATTAAATTCTGATTTCAACAACTGTAATTCATGTAGCCAGGATCAGGCTCATATATGGGCGTTTCAAAATGCCACCCCCAGGACGTTATGATGCCGGTGGTGTGTGGACAACCCTGCTGTCTGAACTGAAGATCTCCTGACCTGGCGTAACCTCTGCTTTTAGAGCCTGAAGCCCCAGGATGCTCTTTACCGTCAGAGATAGGAAATGAGTCCTGGTGAGAGACTAGGAAGGCCTTGGGCCAGGTCATTCGGGGTCAGCAGGCACCGTAGGACAGACAAGTTCTCTCCAGTCCTGCGCCAGTCTCTCACAGTGCCATCAACCCTTCACTCACAGCTCCGGCCGAGCTTACAGCCCTCTGTGTGTGTGCTTTTGTTTGTAGTGAAAGGCTATCCAAACACAGCGCTCGCAGTTTGTGCTTGCTAACGATAATTCTGATTAGATCCATTCTGTCAGCTGACTCCCGGGCAGCCCTGGCCGACAGCAATCTCCTTATTCAATCGGGGTCCGGTAGGTCCATTTTCCAATTACGAGCAATCATTTGGACTTCCTCTCCTCCAAGTGTGAACTTGCTTGAATTTAGTCATCTTCGGCAGTTGCACGCGCGTGAAAGGTAGATTATCTTGTCATCCTGCTAGCCCCCCTCCCCCTGCTGGAGAGCGAGCACCATGACGCGTGTCTCTGGGCTCCCAGGCTGTGCTGTAGAGGCTGAGTGGCAGATCTCACTCGGGGCTGTAAGGCAAGCTCTAGAGGGATGTGTTTAAACTTTAGACCCAATGGCTTCAGATGGGGCTACCTCACATTGGCATTCCCTGCTTCAGATTGATTCAGCAAGAAAATGACATTCACAGCATCGTACTGCCTTGGTGTCCCAGTGCGGCAGACACAGGTAACCAGCCCTCTCCGTCTTACACCCGTGTTCTAGACAAAAGCCTTGGTCTCCAGTCACCAGTGCCAATTCACAGGTGTATCACTCTCGCAATACTGGACATGCTAAGCAGTTGAGTGGGGTGCCATATGATTGACATAGGTTTTAAAAATTATTTTATTCTGGGTGTGCCCCGAGGCAGGCTCTGGTGTGGCTGCCGTCAGCAACGCCATCTTGTGGGAGCAAAACCAATGCCTGGCTGGAAGCAGCCGCCCCGGAGGTCTTTGGCCAGCATCGAGTCCACCTGTCCACAAGCATGGGGAATATCTTTGCGAACCTCTTCAGGGGCCTTTTTGGCAAAAAAGAAATGCGCATTCTCATGGTGGGTCTGGATGCTGCAGGGAAGACAATGATTCTTTTTTTGCTGTTGTTCATGCTGTACCCGTGCGGACGCAGCCTACAGCCAGGTCTTTATTTAATGTAAATAGTACCTGTTTCCATTGAGGCAGTTTCTGGTACTCCTATGCAATATTACTTAGCTTTTTTATTGTAAAAAGAGAATCAACTCACTGTCAGAACTGAGGAGGGATTTGGGTGTAGGGGCACCTGGCCTCAGGGAGCCATTGGGCTGTAGACTGGTGTCATCGGTATCCATTCGGTGGTTGGTTTTTAACCCAAACTCAGTGCATTTAAAAAATAATAGTTAAAAAAAAACAGGACAAGAGCACTTGAACACACAGAACGGAGACTACGCCTGGTGTAGGTTTTGCAGTTAATGGCCCGAATGCTAGTTATCAGATCACCTGTTCCCCTGTGGGAACAGGAGAGAAGGAGACTCACAAACCACCATCCGCTGCAAGGTCACAGTAGGCCCCCGTGGCTTGGCTGTCTCGAGGTCACCTGCAGTCCATATTTTGTGCTTGTCCTTGTGCTCACACAGTCACCTAGGGGTTGGCTGGGAGCCATCGTGGGGTGCAGGGCCTGGCGTGTACTTGGTGTGTGGCCAGGCCCTGTGGCGGCTTGTATACCCAGCTTACTCTTGGGCCCAGTTGGACGCACTGGCAGCAGGCCTGGGTCTCACCAGCAGGAGTGCGTGCGTGCGTGCGTGCGTGCGTGCGTGCGTGCGTGCGTGCGTGGGTGGGTGGGTGGAAGGCAGGAGGGTCGGTCCATTACAGACCCCCATCCTGGAGCACCCCCATCTCCATGTGTGAAGTAGCCTCCTCCCTCAGCCTGCAAGGGTCCGATCTGCCATCGAAAGATGACCTCTACTTTTTTTCCGTTTGTATTTTTACAATTGCTGAAGAAGCTGGAGCTGTTAAATTTATCTTGGGGAAACCTCAGAACTGGTGTATTGTCATGGAACCTCTTACTGCTTTTAATACATAATTAGTAATAAAAAATTATTTTATTCTATGTGTATTTTCCCTGCATATGAATCTGTGCATGGTGCATGCCTAGTGTACACAAAGCCAGAAGAGGTTGCTGAGTTTCCTGGAACTGGAGTTTCAGACAGCTGTGGGCTCCCACGAACGTGCTGAGAGTCAAAGTGTGGGCCTCTGGACGAGCGGTCGGTGCTCTGAACCGCTGAGCCACCGCTCCAGCCCCTGTTGCTGCTGTTTTCGAGACAGGGTCTCTCTATGGAGCCCTGACTGGCCTGGAACTGTCCGTGTAGATAAGCTAGACCCAGAACTGCAGCGGTCCTTCTGAGCATGCTCACAGAGTGCTGTGGTAACAGTCACGTGTCACCACGCTTGGCCATCAAATAATCGTTAAACTCAGAAACATTCACTGTATCTAATCCTGTCATGTACAGGCTTGAGGATGTGTCAACAAGCAAACACATAATTTCACATAATTATTTTAAAGCTACTTACTACCACCCCGCTTATTATTCCTGTCACTAAAATTGACAAAGTGCAAATGTGGGAAGAAAACAAGATTAAGCTGAAGAAATATAAACTTTGAGGGGAAAACCTAATACTGTCACTTCCACCGTTAACAATTCCCAGTCAGGGTAAAATAAATCACAGTTTTTCTCCCTGGCCCCCGGAGACACCCATCGTAGAATACTGGCTCGTTCAGGGCCTGGTCGCGAGGCTGGGACTGCAGGGCAGCTCCAGGCACCACCGGGCGCCCAGCTCCTGGGGCCTTCCCGCAGCACACTATCAAGACAACTGAGAGGGTTTGACAGCGGAGAGAGGCGCTCTCTCCTTGCCGGCTCCCCCCAGCTTGGCCCCACAATGGCCTTTATGCTCCTGTGCATAAAGGAGAGCTTCACGCCCAGCCCTGTCCATCTTGCTTATGTGTCAGCAAAAGCGACAGTGTGAGTGGCCGGGAGAGCTGACGGGAACTGAACGCCGCGGCTAAGCAGCGGCTCTTTCCCCGTCATCTCTCTCCAGTGTCCTTGACATTTTCTGAGATTAGCTTTATCAACTGTTCCCAGGCTTTAAACGCTCCGGGAGTTGTTTGTACAACCTTTTACTCTTGCGGGTGGTTATTTACACTCAGCTGTCTTTATACGGAACAAAACCTAGCACACCCACCCTCGGCGCCTTTCGGTATCTTTCTGTATGAGAGTCCTATGATGAGGCTCAGCCATAACTTGGCGCCAGCCCCCAAAAGGTTCTAGGAACCCAGCGTGGAAGAAAATGAAGAAGACCACCGACCTTTAACCAACGAGGTGAGAGTCATGTCAAGTGCAAGGGAAATAAACTGTCCGTGTGTATTTCATGGTGTAATTATGTACCATGAACTAAACTCCTAAAGGAAACATCAGCTCACCGACATCTTTTTTTAATAGATATAGACGCAGCATGTTTATAACTAATATCACACACACACACACACACACACACACACACATTTCATTTTGTTTGTTTGTTTCTTTTTGTTTTTTCAAGACAGGGTTTCTCTGTGTAGCCCTGGCTGTCCTGGAACTCACTCTGTAGACCAGGCTGGCCTCAAACTCAGAAATCCACCTGCCTCTGCCTTCCAAAGGCTGGGATTAAAGGCGTGCGCCACCACCGCCGCCCAGCTCATTTTGTTTCTTTAACACCTGGGAATTTGCTGACCCTGGGAGGGAAACGCTGGCCCTCCTACCCCCGGCCACCAGCTAGTTAATACCTGAGGTAGCAAATTGTTCACTTATGAGTCGTTCACACACAGCCAATATGACCCAGCCAATCCAGAGCCCTCAGCCAACCACCTCCCACATTAGGCCATCTCACCTCCCACATTAGGCCATCTGACCAAAAGTCGCCTTGCGGTCTTTGGTCAGATTAGATGGACTAATGTGGGAGGTGGTTGGCTGAGGGCTCTGGATTGGCTGGGTCATATAAAGGCAAATAGCCTGTTGCCTCAAGCCCTCTGAATTCCTTCAAGTGAGTGATTCCACCCGTGCCTATTTCTCAGCTCCTTCTAGTTCCTTCCTGATCTGCTGCACCTCCACATAGCTGGGCTTAGCTCTTATCGTGGAGATACGGGACTATAACAGCGTCTTTCAGTGGTCATTCACCCGAGCTGTTGACGTCAGGTACCCAAATCAGGATAAAACTCGATTGCAAATTCACAGTCAAAGAAAGGAGGGACAGAGTGGAGCAGACCCCCTGGCCCTGTACTTTGGTCACTACTCAGGAAGACTTGGACGAAACTTACTTTGCCAACGATCTTTAGCAAAACTATAATTTAACTTTTTCAAGGGGAAAACCATGATTTTCATATAGAGCAGTGTATTGTCCTGGGTAGAAAGGTTCTCGTTGTTCTTCCGGGGGCCTCAGGTTCCATTCCCAGCACCACACGGCAGCTCACAACCATCTGTAACTCAGTTCCAGGGCATCTGAGACTCTCTTCTGGCCTTAACAGGCACTGCACGCACAAATGTACATGCAGGCCAAACAGATACACTCATAAAATAAAAAGAAATAAATCCCTCTTAACAAGAATAAAAATAAAGCCAGCCAGTAGTGGAGCACGCCTTTAATCCCAGCACTTGGGAGGCAGAGGCAGGCGGATTTCTGAGTTCGAGGCCAGCCTGGTCTACAGAATGAGTTCCAGGACAGCCAGGGCTACACAGAGAAACCCTGTCTCAGAATAAATAAATAAATAAATAAATAAATAAATAAATAAACAAATAAATAAATAAATATAATAAAAGCAGACTCCACTTATAATAAAGTGGTGTAATAGAGAGATCAGACTTGGATACCCCACGATGGCTTCACTCCAGGGGATTTAGTGTGAAGAGCGAAGCCCCCACGATCTGAAACTTACGTCCCTCTGTGTCATAAGACATTTAATTTAGCTTTGTGTGCCCAGCAGCCAACATACAGTGGGTGCTAAATGTTCATTTCCTGAGGAAATAAATGTTTCTAACCACCACTGACTAATAGTGATAGATTAAAGAAGTGCTTCTAAGAAGTTTAAAAGAATGATGTCAGAGTTGAGCATTGAAGCTAGCTAGAGCCCCTAGCCCAAACCATTATGTAGGAATGACGCCATCATATCATGTCTCCTCCTGGGAGTCACACCCTGGACCTTTGCCGACCGAGGAACTGTGCCCATTCCTGCAGCTCTCTCCTCCCCTCAGCTAACAGCTCGAGGGATGTGCTGTAGTTCTCACCGCACGGTGACACACTGCAGAGTCACTTACCAAGGGCTCCAGCTCCTTGCGGTCTATGAGGTTCATCTCTGTGACGAAGTAATAGAAGTGTTTGTAGCAGGTGTTGACGTGAGCCTCCGCGCCCATCACAATGACACGGTCAAAGTGATGGATGTAGACGTGGACGAAAACCCGGAAAAGGCGGCACAGGATCTTCTTGCAGATCTGGAGGAAGTTCTTTGGGAAGGGAACGCCTAGAGGAACAAAAGCAAAAAAAGGCGTGAAACCACTAAGAAGGAGCTTTTCCTCTTACCTCTGAAATAAGAAACATAACAGCAGGAGAATACTGTGGTCAGGAGGCGGGGTGGGGGTAGGGTAGGGGGGAAGGGGCGGAGGGAGAGGGGGAACGACGACTGGAACTCCTTACTGCACAGGACCCAAGGGATGAAGGACTGCAGCAGATTAAAAAGCAGCGTGTCACTGTCAGGTCTAAGTGGGCAGCGGCTAGACTCCAGTCTGCAGTGTACAGAGGGGGGATGGGGGCTCAGGGTTATCAGAACTTTGGATTTCTCAAGGTAATTTCAGAGATCTGGGGTTTTGTGCAAACCCTTGGGGAAAAAAAAAAAGGTCAACAATTAATTTGAGGTTCTGGAAAAATTCCTGCTGCTAAAACAAAACATTAGACCCTGCATTAGACTCAACCCACAAAACGTTCCCCTTTGCAAATTTTGGTGGAGAGCTTTTCCCGAGGTGCTCTCTCCGAGGTGGGCAAATTCAGACTCCCTGTGCACCGCTCATTTCGTCCCCTCTCTCTGAGGCAGTAGGTGTTGAGGGGCGGTGTTTCATGGCAGAGAAAGGGCAGGTGGCTGGAAGAGTCACTCAGAGCTCCCCTCTGCTGGCCACAGCTTCCAGCTGGCTTGAAACAGCAAGCCCACTTCCCCTCTTCCTCTTGAAAGCTACTTAAGACTCTGGCTATTTACCCGCCTTTAATCGGAAGTCACTTGTTAGGGATTTCAGAGTTAAACAGTCTTTGTTTGAATTCCTGTTCTGCTCCTTCCCCTGCGGTATGACCAGGGCCAGTTATTTAACCTTTGGTCTCTCAGCTATAAAGTAGGGGTCAGAGCAAGGCTTTCCGTGCAGGGTGGGGAGGGTATCACAATGTATGAGACCTTCCTACAGTGCCTAGAACGTAGCATTAGCTCATAAATGGAGCTGGCCCCATCTCTCTGCACAGTAAGGTCAGCAGCATCCAGCCACGGTTAAAAGGAAAATTTGCTTGTCCAGAAGAGACACACAACACCAGCTTCCACTTCACTGTAGAGTGGTGTTATGGGCATACCCTAGGTCCTCAGAAGCCTGGGGTTTTGCTGTTCTTAGCTCCACAGGGAGCCGGGGTAGTCCTCTGCTGTGAGCTGTTCTAGTCTGGGGAATCTCCTGATATCCTCGTCTCTGCAGGGCAGAATAGGGAGATGGACTATGTCTGACAGTTGACTGTGATGGGATTTGCTTCTCCAGGTCCCTGCAGCTTTTCTCAAAAGTTGAAGTCAACACACTCTACAGACTCAGGGAGAATGTGGGCGCAGCACAGTGGCCTAATGATAGGGCAGCAGACTCTGGGCTCTAGGGAGGAGGTAAACTTGTGGGAAGACAGGGCGGGGCAGCCACTTTGGTTTTGGGCTTTCCCTGGTGAAAAGGGGCCACTGAACCACCAATAAATGTTGAAAGAGGGTCCATAGTCTTCCAAAAGGCATGAATATACACATATGTGACTAGACCCCCTCTAAGACAAGTGAGGTAAGCCACAAAGGTTGAATACGTCACCGTTACAACTTGGCAGTGAAGTAGTTTTATTATTCCCGTTTCACAGATGAGTAATACAGAGGCTCTGAATTGTAGGCTATAGTTTTACACAGCAGAGCTGGGATTTCAAATAAATCAGTCAAAAACCTAAAATTCAAAGTACAGGCACTTTTGCAGTTTGACTAGCCTTTGGGGCTGGGTTAGAGACACCACTCAACTGCTCAGCATAACGACTCATTGGAAGTTCCTCTTTAATAGTAGAGGGACATAAACAAGCAAATGGTGGCTGATAGAGAACAGCAGGAAAATAATACACAACAACAACAATAAAAGCCATCCACAGCATGAGATTTGCTCCTAGGAACAGGTCAGTTACCCAATACTTAGCTGCCAAGGTGGAGAAAAGCACTTTTCCTGCCCAGTACCTCTCACTGTGTTTTAGAGCCAGTGCCACACCCTTTTAAGTGGACTAGTTGAGTGAATCTGTAGAATGGGCCTTACATTATCCGTTTTTTTTTTTTTTTCTCTTTTTTCCCCAAGACAGGGTTTCCTCTATGTAGCCCTGGCTGTCCTGGAACTCACTCTGTAGACCAGGCTGGCTTTGAACTCAGAAATCCGCCTGCCTCTGCCTCCCAGAGTGCTGGGATTACAGGCGCGCGCCACCACCGCCCGGCTACATTACTGTTTTTTTATTTTGAAGATGAATAAACAAATGCAAGTAGCTCCCCGACATAATCTAGTAGACAAACAGAAGGGTCTGGACCTCCCTGCTCTGATCTGAAGCTAGGTGCATCCAGGATGCTGGAGCCCTGCAATGCGGATGCGAGGCCGTCTGCAGCCCTCCTGCAACAAGGGAGGCTCTCTCCAGGGTCTTTACCCTTTCCTTCCCTGGGATCTAGACTGGAGGAAGATCCTCATTAGCTGTCGAGGGAATATAGATCCTGGATGTGGCATTCTTCTTTTCCACACATCTCAGTCCCCAAACCCCACATGCTCACTTCAGAAGAAGTAGAGTCTGGTTCTAGACCATCCAGAAGGATGCTAATCTAAGTCCAGCGGGCAGGACCCCACTCTCAGAATCTCTTGGTTTTAGCTGCAATGTCAGGCCAGACTTCCACTATTTCTTTTCTTTCATGTAATGTATTCTTCAAAAGCAGAAGAGATAAACTGTTCAAGCTAAGATGAGCGCAGTGTGTAACACGGCGGGCACTCTCAGCCCAGCCCTGCAAGCCAAGGAGAAGCTGGGAGCTCCAGTGACCCCGGAGTTCTCGGGAGTCCTCAGCTCGGCTAGAGATGAAGTCTTGTCTCAGTATGGAACTGAGAATACGAAAATCATAGCGATTTGGGAAAGCCAAATTCGATTACAATGGTTTTAGAGCCACGGGGTAGCTTGGGCATTAGGTTAGCCCACTGCTCTTTCTCTTCTGTCTTTTAGATGGTCAGGTTAGTGATAGGTTTTAAATAAGCTTCCTTCAGCAGTGGAAATGAAAAGGAAGAGATGTCAAGGGCTCATATGATCATCCCATTGGTAGATTCTGAAAGTTTGCATCTTGTACACCTTAAGTATTTGATTTGATTAGACAGCCAACGGGGAGGAGAGTCTGAGGGGAACTTGTTATGTACATCTATGATACCATTCAATCCCAGTAATATCCTGAGCAGTGGTCATGGTGATGGTTTCTTCTTCTTCTTCTTCTTCTTCTTCTTCTTCTTCTTCTTCTTCTTCTCCTCCTCCTCCTCCTCCTCCTCCTCCTCCATCATTTTAGCTTTTCATTCATCATTTTTTTTTTCATTTTTGCTCAGCAAAACATCTGCTCCAAGCCACATAGCTCAAAAGACCTAGATATTTGGCTCTAGAGCCTATAATGTCCTCCTGTTACTGGACGCTGCATAGTGGCAGGGCACTGATACTACAACAAATCCTGACTTCTCTCATGTCACTTTTATGTCACTAGAAAAACGTCTGCTTGAGAGAGAGAGAGAGAGAGAGAGAGAGAATATATGTATGTGTATCTACTCACATAAATGTATATATACTATGTAACATATATTTACATATATTTCTGTAATATATGTGTCAACATATATAAGTAAATGATATATATCCTTCATTCCAGCATCAGGAAGGATGAAAGCCACCGGATGATCAAATGGATGCTGCTTAGCAACAATGCCAGCCTCCACACGAGGCGATGGGCATGGCTGGGGCTGGCAGAGATCAGTCCTGGTGATCTGCAGGGCATCACTGTTCCCAGTAGGACCAGAGCCAAGCTGCTCACTTTGGGTCTTAGGCTTCTCTTAGGTATGTAAGATACACGATCCCTCTATTTTAGGATTTCCCTAAATATAGTTTAAAATCACCTATTCTGGGAGATCCTTAGCTGAAAAGAGAAGGCCGTGAGGTCAACTGTATTTGCCAAAAGCCATCTTTATAGGCTTACAATTTTTGAAGCATAGTGAAAATCTTAAGATATACATGGCAAAACGTCTTCCGGCTCTGAATCCCCCTCTCCCTATAGGCCCCACCGGTGTTACCTATAGTCGGTTGCCTGATCCATCAAGTGTCATTTCTAATCTTGGCGCCTAATAACAATGTAGCCATGTACAAAGGGCTTAGCTGCTCTAAACTTCACCTACCTCCTCTAGAAACACCAGGATATGTATATGTATATATATATATATATATATATATATATATATATATTTTTTTTTTTGGTTTTTCGAGACAGGGTTTCTCTGTGTAGTCCTGGCTGTCCTGGAGCTCACTCTGAAGACCAGGCTGGCCTCGAACTCAGAAATCCGCCTGCCTCTGCCTCCCAAGTGCTGGGATTAAAGGCGTGCGCCACCAACGCCCGGCTCAACACCAGGATATATTAATACTACCTTCAGCTTTAGACAAGGTTGGTGGGATTAAATACATATGCATATGAAGATTTTCATTACTGCTTTCTGGACAGTAAGGACCGTTTGTGAACAATTTCTGTCTAGCCAGCACTGAAGCAGAATTGGTGAACCCAGAGTGGGTTCGCACGAGTGGGCTCGGATGAGCTCAGCCTCCAGCATGCCCGGGCAGAGGTCAGAATCCCAGGCACTCACTCACTCCAGCAGGGATTCCAGCAGGGATTTGTTCCAGGCTGGGGAGGAGGCAGGCCGGGGAATTGGGGTGAGGGTGAGGTGAGTCTGCGGGCTGGGTGCTGACGAGACAGCTCCTCAGGCCTGGCTGCGCCAGAGGTCTTGGTGCTCTGTCAGGAGCGGCATCCGGCAGATGCCTCGCCGAGTTTATGAATTGTCTCACCACAGCGGTTCTGCTCTTCAGGCCGCATTTGGCGAGAGGGCTCAACCTAGCACACGAGAGAGCTTCTCCGGGGAGCGGGGGGGGGGGGGCGGCGTGCGGATTTGCCTTTCATCTCTGACCTAGTAAATCTCCTTTCTCCCAAAGAAAATGAAATAAAAATTCCAGTGATTTCTGAGCGCTAACCCATTTAAAAAAAAAAATGCCTGCTTTTCCTTTCCTTTCTTCTCCCTTCCACTAGGCCCTCATTCCTTTTCAGACACGTCTATAGAAAGACAGTTTGTCTATGTGGCTTGTGTGACTACTCTTATCCTGTTATACAGAGAGAGACAGAGACAGAGAGAGAGAGAGAGAGAGAGAGAGAGAGAGAGAGAGAGAGAGAAGAGAGAGAGAATACTCCAGGGAAGAGAGAAGGCTAACAAAGGGCCTGCAGCTGGACAGGCCCCACAGGGGCAGCTCCTGAGCTGTGAGCCTTCATTCTTTCCCCTCCAGAGACGCCAACACTCAGGAATGCGACTCTGGCCTGTAGTCAGTCCCGGCCTGAAGCCCGGGCTCGGGAGGTAAGCCTATCAGGACTTCTGCTTTGGGACTATGGCCTGCAGGAGGACAGGGCTGGGTCAGTTCCCCTCATAGGTGGCTCCTTACTGCTCAGCCAGGGCAGGATGGGTCTGAAATAGCTGTCTAGATTCCTCTCAGAGGAAGAGAGGAAGAGTACAGCTCCTGACATCAGCTGACACTGACGTCAAAGCTTAGGAAGGAAAGGAGCAACCTCAGGGCTGACGGAGCTTCTAGGGCCGGTGATGGAAGGGGTCTGAGCACAAACGCTAGGGGCTGTCTCTTCCCACCCTGTCGGCAGGTTTTACGGAGTTCTCCTTGTGTATTCCATCCAACTGGCAGGATGGGAGAGACAAGCTTGTTAGGAAACGAAAGGGAAAGGGGGTCGTGTGGCTCCGCCTCCTCCAAACCCGCGTGCCAGGGCTAAGGGCGCTGGTTAAACATCCGGCTTTGGCATCGGTCATAGCGGGGGTCAGGTGCGAGCTCTGTCTGGAGCCTGCACGCTGCCAGCCCCGGGGCAGGTTTGCTGCATGAACGCCTAGGAGGAGGCTCAGTCAGCATCCTGAGCTGAGGAGCGGTGACAGTGAAAAGAGCGGTCGAAGCACGGTGCGGGCAGTCACGCCAAAGGCAGCACACGGTGAGGAGGGCAGGACTGTCCTGTCGTCACAGAAACAGGACAGGTGCAGCTGCCCTTTCCCCAAAGGACAAAGACTTCTCGGAGAAGCTGATGGATACGGAGGCGGGGACCATGAGAACAGTCCAAGGGGCTCGGCACGACACAGGAAACGGAACACCCTAGTGGATTCTTCAGGGACCCCGATCAGGCGTCAGTCATGGTAACTGGATATGCCCACCTTTCTCCTGTATGCTGTCACACAGATTCGAGGGCATCTGGGATGTCCTTTTTGTCTTTGGAGTCCAGAGACGGAAGTGTGCATGTGAAAAATCCCGTTACAAGTCATAAAAATCGCTCATTCTCAATAGCTCACGGATAAAGATAACATCCCACACACGTGAGAAAAGAACACAGGCGTCTGGCAGCAGGGCTGACAGCATACATACCGATTCCAGAGTTCTTGCAAGACAGAATGCAGTTGGACCACTCCCGTTGGGGAAAAAGAGCGAACACAGATGTTTTCTTAGGATTATACATTGCCCCCTCTTTGTTTCCTCTCTTGCTCTCCCTACCCAGGCACACTGCCCCGCCCCCCTGAAGACCGTGCTCTCATCTGCAGAAGCCCCGCGCTCTCTGCTGACGCTGAGGCTCGTTCAGCTGCAGAGAACAGATTTCTTTCAGCAGATGTTTTGTATTATCTCGATGTGCGCCTCGAGAAAGTGTCTGTTCACGATGCCAAGGAAAACAATTGTGTGTAGCGGGACTTTGTTCCTCTGCCTAAAAAGAAAAAAAAAAAAAAAACAAAAAAAAACCCGTCCCCAAACAAGCTGACAGCTGCAAACGGTTAGAAATAAACTGGCCTCCCCTCTGCTCCTCCCCACCCTTCCCCAGCCCCTTTGTGTTGCCCTCTGGTCTCTCACACTGGCTGGAGCCAAAGCAAAAGAAAAGGCTAACATGTGATTATATGTTCTAAACAGATTATTAATTCGTTCAGACATGCCATTTTCCAGGCACGGAAAGCGCTGTTTCAGCCACACAAAAGGAGCAACTGTAAATACCATATGGCCGCTCGTCATCCTTCTGCTTCTCCAACGCCACTGCCCGGCTACCACAGGCTGCCCCTCACCCACATCTCCCGGATGGCTTCCCCTGTTTTCGGCGGCTGTCACAGGATGGACATGGGGGTTGGGGGGGGGGCGTGGAAGGGGAAGCACAGACTGAGGAAGACCAAAGAAAACTAGGTCACTTATGGATGGACAATAAAAGCAATTAGGAAGAAAGGAAGGAAGGAGGGAGGGATGGAGGGATGGAGGGATGGAGGGATGGAGGGTAAGAAGGCAGGCAGTTTGAGCCAGGCGTCATGGCCTAGGAGTGCAATCCCAGTACTAAAAAAGAAGCGAGTCTCCCTTTACTTGGACGTGACATTTTGAGTATCCTCAATAGATAGATAAAAATACTGTTTATTCACTAGTAGAGTCTTCCTTCCGTTTGCGTGAGGGTCATTGGCCCCGCATGGACTGTTTCTCATCTACAAATCATTCTTTAGCCACAGGTCTCTCCTGCAGCCCAGGCCACTGGCCCTACTTCCCGGAGCACCTCCTAGGAGGTGCACATGGCACCAGAGGGCTTCCCCTACAGGCTCTCTCATTTTATGAGTGCAGTCCTCCTCTCTCCTTCCCGACATGCAGATCTGGCCGAGAAATCCGTCTGTATAAAACTCCAAGTCAACTGGCTTCCCACCTCTGAGGTGAAATCAAAGCTATTACATGTGATTTTCCACGTGTGCTTCTTTCTGTCTCTGGGGATTCATCTGTAGATGTTACAGTCTGCAGGTTAGACCGCCGCCATTTGGAGCCACGATTCCCCAGCTTGCTTCAAACTCCTGGGCTTAGTTGGATTTCTTGCTACAATACCATTGTTTCCTTTTTTGGGGGAGGAGTTTTTTTTTTTAAAAAAAAGATTTATTTATTTTATGTATACGAGTACCCTGTAGCTGTATAGGTGATTGTGAGCCTTCGTGTGGTTGCTGGGAATTGAATTTTAGGACCTCTGCTCACTCTGGTAGGTTCTGCTCACTCAGTCCCTGCTTGATTTATTTACCATTACAAATAAGTGCACTGTAGCCGTCCTCAGACACACCAGAAGAGGGCGTCAGATCTCATTACAGATGGTTGTGAGCCACCATGTGGTTGCTGGGATTTGAACTCAAGACCTTCGGAAGAGCAGTCGGTGCTCTTAACCGGCCGAGCGGTCTCTCCAGCCCCAAGGGGGTTGTTTCTTAAAGACAATTACTTTTACATTTATATATAAGTGTTTTCCTACATGTATGTATGAACAGCATATATATGCCTGGTATCCATGGAGACCAAAAGACGGCACTGGATCTCCTGGAACTGGAGTTAACAGAAGGTCTCGAGATGCCATCTAGAAGCTAGGAACTGAACCGGAGTCCTCCGTAAGAACACCAAGTCCCCTTAACCACATCGCCACCTCTTCAGCACCACACCCCTTTAAGATAGTTTTTTAAATTTAATTCCAGGTATTCATAGTAGAGGGTGCACTACTACAGTCTGGGGACTGCTCATGGAATTGAAGTTATAGGAAGCCGTGAGCCGTCTCATGTAGGGAGGGGCTGAGGGTCAAACTCATCATCTGTAGGAACAGCACAGGCTCTTAACCTCTGAGCCAGCTCTCTCTGCAGTCAGGTCCCTACGGAGTGCAACGAAACTGTTTTTCCCTCCAGAATGCTCTCCCGGCTCACTTCACCCTCAGTCTAGGTGCCTAACACCCTGTGTTTCTTCCATGATGGTACTTAACATAATATCTTAAAAAAAAAGATTTATTTAATGTATATGAGTAAGTACACTGCAGCTGTCTTCAGACACACCAGAATAGTGCATCTGATTCCATTACAGAGGGTTGTGAGCCACCATGTGGTTGCTGGGATTTGAACTCAGGACCTCTGGAAGAGCAGTCAGTGCTCTTAACCGCTGAGCCATCTCTCCAGCCTCTTAACATAATATCTTATACTGTCTTTCTTTTTTTTTTTTTTTTTCCCTTTGCTGATATCTGTCGGCTACTGTTCCCAGTGTACAATGGTTCTCAGGAAATATTCATCCGATAAATAGAATTTGTAGTCCTCCTCAAATTCACACCCTGAGTGTCCGCCCCCATACAACAGTATTGGCAGGGGGTGGTGGCGGCGATAAGAGCCGAGAGCAGCGATCTCATAAACGGTCTTAGCAACTCCGGTAAGAAAGCCCCACCCGATGCTACAGCGGACCACAGCGGCTGTGAAGCAGGCCCTCGTCAGGTCTGCATGCGCTGCGCCCTGATTCTAGACTTCCCAGTCTCTAGAACTCGGAAAATGAATACTTGCAGATCAGTACCCAGCTTCAGGAGTTTTCGCTACATCTGCCCACTGGTGTGGTGAAAGGCAGTAAAGCCAAGGAATGCGCATGCGTGGGTCATGAACGCCTATTTTGGCACCTCCCAGCTTCAGCCCTAAGCTCCCAGTCTGAAAATCATCACTAATTAAAACACACACACACACACACACACACACACACACACACACACACACACACCTGCTACAGACACATGTTAAGCTAAGTGAAACTAATTCTCGCTTCTCTCACTATCTCGGAGAAGGGCATCCTTTACCGGTAGTGAGGAAGAGGCATTTTCCAGCTCCACACAGCATGATCCATATTTTAACCCAAGCTATTTTTTTCTGGATAGAAAAGCCACAAAATGTGGAACCCCACAGCTCCTAAGGTTTGCAATGATTTGGGACCGATTGATAAATAACCCAGAGACACGTCTTGGGTGAGAGGTAAGGGCAAGGCGAGAAAAACAGCAACTCATACTAGTAATTGATTTTTTGCATCGCTAGGGACTGAAGCCAGGGCCTTAGACGTGCCGAGCGGGTTTTACAGAACTGAAATATAATTTGACCTTCTACGGAAAGATTAGAGGTCCCAGACAGAATGGGCAGGAGGCTCCAGTCTGAAGGGAGATTTCCAGATCCCAAAAGCAAGAAGTTAGCCTGAAGTTGGAACGTAACTTTTGGGATCTCTCCAGTCGGAACAGGTCTAAGAAAGCTGAAGACAGATTCAGTGTTCAAAGACTCCAGCGCTCAGACCGAGGAAAGCTCGGACTGCCTGCAGACAGCCCTTTTCACCCGAGACAAGGCAGGGCCTACGCAAGCAATGGCGTCATTATGTCTGCAAGTGAGATCCAATCAGAGTGAAGAGGGAGGGGTCGGAGGAAACCAAAAATGTCCTCTCAAATCTGAATAGAGGATGAGAATTGACCTAAATTAATGGACTGAACTATGCAATTTAAGTAAGTGATTTGCTTGGATATGTTTTGAACCAAAAGTGACATTTTTTTTAAAAGAAACTTTCAAAGATGATAAAGGAACCCTGGCAAAGTGGGGAGCGCTGTGGGCTTTGGCACCTGAAGGGAGCCGATCCAGAAGTCTAGATTTTCCCGGGGAGTCCTCTTCTAGTTAAGTGTTGGTTAATATTTTCTTTAAAGAAAAAAAAAAACCTTTAGCATTATGCTCAGCATTTTATTTATCATCATCGACTTTAATATAATCGATCCAGCCTGGTTAAGTATAAGCCCTATTTTTAAAGATTAAATAAACACAGGGCATGCAGTAATAACAGCATGCAGGAAGCATGCAGAGGCAAGAAGATTATGAACGCAGAGCCATCCGGGCCTCCACAGAAAAACCCTGTCAAAGCAAAAATAAAAACCCTAAACTCGTCTTGATTAATAAGGAGCATGAGCTGTTTACACCAGCAGGCTGCCAACATCGTTCTTTGATACAAAGGGGGCAGGGACTCTGTGAGGAGACAGAATGGGAGAGGATATAAGTGACCTGGGATACTATAAAGTACCAGAAAGCCAGGGGGTGCTCAAGGAAATGCAAGCATGGATGCAGGGATGTTCAGTGGCTGAGAGCACCTCCAACCTGAGTGTGGTAACCCGAACTCCTCATGGACACAGAGAGCCAGTCCCTGGTGGTTTTCCTCTGGTGCGGGCATGTACACACACACACACACACACACACACACACACACATAGTAGTAGTAGTAGCAGCAGCAGCAGCAGCAGCAGCAGCCACCACAGTAGTAGCAGTAATTCACAACAACATTATCAGTTTAGGCATGTAAAAGAGACACAATGCAAAAGAGTTCCCAAAGGCCAACTTCAGAACATCCTGACCGGCAAAATCAATGTAGTAGCACTGGATTATACCACGGTATACCACGGTATACGACAAATATCCTCAAGGCCATACTGATTCAATACAGGGCTGAATAATAAATTAGGACTTTGCAAATTATCTGTATTGCAAGGGTCCAAGCGCTTTATGAAGATAGGACCTGGGGGCAGAGGAGTCTGAGTGTGCTCCCCCAGGGTGAATTGTCTCCCCGAGTGTCTGTCGTCTGGAAGGGGTGTGGCGTCCGTCACACAGGAGCAGCCTGACAAACAACCCTGCACAACCGATCTCAGCCAACGCCCACAGGCGTAAACGTGGTTCACGGAGCAGTCCTCTGATGTGATGTGATGAAAGCCATTCACTTGGGAAGTCTATGTCGCCCAGAGCCATCGGGCCATCTTGCTATGACAAACAACAGGGAGACAAGCTCAACGAAAACATTACAAACGAGTGTACCAGGGTTCCTTCAGAGGGCGGGGCTCCTTAAAGATAAGGACCGGCTGCCCCACCTGGAGACTGTTCTCTCAGATGCTAATGAAATTGTCCTTGAGCTTAGAAGCATGGACTTACATCTAAGGAGACAAGATGACGAGGAGATGTGGTAACTGGATGGGATCCAGAAGCAGAAGAGGGCTGTCAGGGACAGCTAGGAGACTTCAAATACAGAGTGGAGTACGAGTCTTCAGTTGTGATGTATGTGTGACGAATTCATGGAAGATGTTATATAATATGGAAAACCTGGCCCAAGGTGTATGGGCTCTTCAGTCCTACCCTTTGCAACTTTTCCATAGTTCTAAAACTGTTCCATATATATCATCCTATGGGTCAGAATATACGGCTGATCACAGTGGCTATGAGTTTACGACCTTGTATACAAAACATATTTACCAATAAAAATATCTGGTTGGAACTAGTTTGACAAGCCCATCATCTAGTTATTACCCAGAACAGTGGTTCTCAACCTGTGGGTTATAACCCGCCTTGGAGGGGAGGAGTCACAATATCAGATATTTACATTATGAGTATAACGGTAGCCAAGTTATAATTATGAATTAGCAACGAAATATCTTTATGGTTGGGGGTCGCCACAACATGAGGAACTGTATTGAAGGAACACAGTATTAGGAAGGTTGAGAATCAGCCGGGCAGTGGTGGTGCACACCTTAAATCCCAGCACTTGGGAGGCAGAGGCAGGCAGATTTCTGAGTTCGAGGCTAGCCTGGTCTACAGAGTGAGTTCCAGGACAGCCAAGGCTACACAGAGAAACTCTGTCTCGAAAAACAAACAAACAAAAAAAGTTGAGAATCACTGACCCAGAATTTCAAGTTGATAACAGCAGAGGTTCCCCATGACACATGACTTTTGAGAAAAAGCTGAGAGTTCAGGAAACGTGTCTTTTGGAATTGGATGGGAAAGGGCTATGAGGAGATGCGACAGGAGACACGTGACCAAGGCTCCTCAGGACCAAATGCTAAACAGAGGTAAGCTGTTGAAGGCAGGGGCGTGGCCAAGGCTAGCCAGCTGGTGTGTTCGAATTACATAAATGCTGCAAAGTTACCAACGGCAAAGGGAAACTGAGCCAGGACTCAAAGGTCGAGAACGCTGGCTTCCTTCGGAAGACCTGCAACAATTGGGAGCTGAGGAGCGCCATGACAACAGCGTACACAGGTGAGTTCCCACACCTGAGGTGTCGTACACAGCTGGCTGGGCAGTCCTGGCCCTTTCGTGAATTCATTCTGCCAGCCTGGCTTTTCTTTTCTTGTATATATTTTTGTTCTTCATTTTTTCCCCTACTTTTAATTATGTGTATGACTGTGTGATCACACACAGGATTCAGCAAGGTCAGACGAGGGCATTGGCTCCTCTGGAGCTGGCGTTACAGATGGTTGTAAGTTACCTGATGTGGATGCTGGGATTCAACTTAGGTCCTCTGAAAGAGCAATACACCTTCCACCGCTGAACTCTCTCTCTCTCTCCTTCACATACACACACACACACACACACACACACACACACACACACACGCACGCACACGGAAAGAGACACAGAGAGACAAGGCAGAGATTTATATCTATGTGTATATGCGTGTGTTTGCATCTATATACATGCATGGGTTTGCAGGTACTGCTCGAGGGTACTGGGCTGCTGGATCTAGAATTATAGGTTGTTGTTAGGTGCTGTGTGCGGATGCTGAGTACTAAACTCAAGCCCTTTGGAAGAACAGGAAGCTCTTCTAACCGCTGAGCATCTCTCCAGCTCCTGGCTGCTGCTTCTTCTCATTCTAAGGTGTTGAGCGCAGGGCATAGCACGCGGTAGACAAGTACTCGACCACTGAGAGACAAGCCTGAAGTCTTTAAAGGAATCGGATGGGAGCAGGTGGCAGGCCTTTCTTAGGACACACAAGTAAGGAGCGTCTCTGTCTACTACAGGTTCATTTCAGGACAGTGCTTACTGGCTCTCCGCCCGATCCGTCGGGTTGGTCCATCAATCTCACCATTGTGCAAACTCAAATCAAACCCCTCTGGTTTGTTTTACACAGCCAGGTGAGGTGTGGCTGCAGAGAAAATATTTATTGACTTTGCTGGAAAATCATTACCCTAGTCACAGTGCCTCCATGATTCCACACATTCACGTCTTCTCCAAAGCATAACTTAGGTCTTAGGAAACAGTTCCCTTTTCTCAAGCTGCATTTGACACATATATGCAAAAGTACAATTTGCTTGATTTCTGAAGGCCACTCCGAGGATCATGGATACTCCTAAGGCTGATGGAGGTAAAGGGTCTTGGTGTTTTCAACCTAGAAATGGTTGCCTGTGCCTTCTCTTTAATCTGTGCAGGTCGTCATCCAGGTTCGATGCTGAACTTTCTTACCATCTGCCCAGGGTGCCGGGACCCACTTGAGAGAGATTAACTGCAGCGATGTTCTGCGATGTCTCACAGAAGCACTGCTCGTCAGGTGTATTCACTGGAGGGAGGAAAACAATCCTGCACACCACACCACACGTCCCACTGGCTCCTCACCGGCAGAACCTCCATGGACAGTCAAAGCACCCTTGCTCGAGACTTCCCGCTCGGATCCTATGGAGTTTTTCTACACTTCTGGGTCCAAACGCTTAACAGCATCCTTTGAGACCGCAATTAGTAATTTAAAAATGTTTCTAAGCCGAGCGTGGTGGTGCACGCCTGTAATCCCAGCGCTTGGGAGGCAGAGGCAGGCAGATTTCTGAGTTCGAGGCTAGCCTGGTCTACAGAGTGAGTTCCAGGACAGCCAGGACTACACAGAGAAACCCTGTCTAGAAAAACAAAACAAAACAAAACAAAACAAAACAAAACAAAAAAAAAAAAAAAAAGAAAGAAAAATGTTTCTAGTTCTCTGAGAAAATTTCCAATATACACATCTATAATTTGCTGTGCAGACTTGTTTTACAGGACACATATTTATAAAAGTAACTGATTGCCTAAATAAAAATATTAATCAAATAGTTAATAAATAAAACAAATTATTATTATTATCATTATTATTATTATTTTGAGACTATATAACTCTCACAAGTGCTGAAATTAAAGGCATGTTGCCACCATGATTGGCTTAAATTATTATTTTTATTTGAAATTTGACAATATTATTTTTAATATTTATTTATTTATTTATTTATTTTTAATTTATTTACATTTCAAGTGCTACCCCCTTACTCAGTTTCCTCCATCCAGGAAACCCCCTCTCCCCCTGCTTCAATGAGGGTGTTCCTCCACCCACCAACTCCTGCTCCTTGCCCTCAATTCCCCTATACTGGGGCATTTATCAAACCGTCATGCGACCAAGGACCTCTCCTTCCATTGATGCCTGACACTGATGCCTGCTTCATGTGCAGCCGGAGCTATGTGGACTCCTTGTTGGTGGCTTAGTCCCTGGGAGTGCTGGGGGGTCTGGTTGATTGATGTTGTTGTTCTTCCTATGGGGTTGCAAACCCCTTCAGCTCCTTCAGTCCTTTCTCTAACTCTTCCACTGGGGACCCCACACTCAGTGCAATGGTTAGCTGTGAGCATTTGACTGCATTTGTAAGGCTCTGGCAGGGCCTCTCAGGAGACAGCTATGTCAGGCTCCTTTCAGCAAGCCTTTCTTAGCATCCACAATAGTGTCAGAGTTTGGTGACTGTATCTGGGATGAATCCCCAGGTGGGGCCGTCTCTAGGTGGCCTTTCCTTCAGTCTCTGCTCTGCCCTTTTTCTTTATATTTGCTCCCGTGAGTATTTTGTTCCCTTTCTAAGAAGGATCGAAGCACCCACACTTTGGTCTTCCTTCTTCTTGAGCTTCATGTGGTCTGTGAATTGTATTTTGGGTATTCCAAGATTTTAGGCTAATACTCACTTGTCAGTGAGTGCATACCATATGTGTTCTTTTGTGACTACGTTACCTCACTCAAGATTTTCTAGTTCCATCCATTTGCCTAAGAATTTCATGAATTTATTGTTTTTAATAGTTGAGTAGTACTCCATTGTGTAAATGTACCACATTATCTGTATCCATCCCTCTGCTGAAAGACATCTGGGCTCTTTCCAGCATCTGGCTATTATAAATAAGGCTGCTATGAACATAGAGGAGCATGTGTCCTTATTACATGTTGGAGCATCTTCTAGGTATATGCCCAGGAGTGGTATAGCTGGGTCCTCAGGTAGTACTATGTCCAATTTTCTGAGGAACCGCCAGACTGATTTCCAGAGTGGTTGTACCAGCTTGCAGTCCCACCAGCAGTGGAGGAGTGTTCCTCTTCCTCCACACCCTTGCCAGCATCTGATGACACCTGAGTTTTTGATCTTAGTCATTCTGACTGGTGTGAGGTGAAAACTCAGGGTTGTTTTGATTTGCATTTCCCTGATGACTAAGGATATCGAACATTTCTTTAGGTGCTTCTCAGCCCTTCGAGTTTCCTCAGTTGAGAATTCTCTGTTTAGCTCTGTTTCTTGTTGTTTTAATAGGACTATTTGGTTCTCTGGAGTCTAACTTCTTGAGTTCTTTATTGGATATTATTGAGTAATATATTGGATATTAGCCCTCTGCTGGATGTAGGATTGGTAAAGATCTTTTCCCAGACTGTTGGTTGCTGTTTTATCGACATTGTCCTTTGCCTTACAGAACAATATTATTAAAACATGGAAAATGATATCAAGTATAAATTTCATTACTACCTGTAATCCCACCAGGAAACAGCTACTAAGCAGCATTTTTCCTTTTGATCTTTTAATAGCATGTATATGTATACACACTTACATATACCTATGTACATAAATAGTGTTTCAAAAATAAGATGAAGCTCATCTATTGGTTTGTACCTTTCTGTACTCATCATTCATTATATCGCATTCTTTCAGCAATGATTCATTGCAAGCCCATCATGCAGAGGTGACAATTACGGTTACTTCTCCAGAAGTTGGAATCTACACTTCAAGCAAGCTTTCATGTAATGCTCTCAGAGACTGACCACATTCACTATTATAAATTGAAAATAGTGGCAATTTGGAAAGACTTGTGACTTAAAAGTTCAAGAAAAGGAAAACTATTCTTAAGGACTTCATAATCCCTCTGTAAAATTCTAATTCCCATTGATGTGTTATTCAGATTCACCCCAGAATAAGACAGGCCAGCTTTACAGCCCCGGGGATGGAAATGTTTTCACTGGGGCTGTAGGTCCTCATGTAGAGGACTGGTGGACCAGAGCAGTCCGGTGAGAATCTGGTCACTGCGTCAAGCCCCAGAGCCACTGGCATCTCTTACATCTCCCAAGAAGCTGGCACAGCAATTATTTAGTAGATCCAGAGTTTAACTCATTAGTTGGGTATCATTTATGCATAATCTTACAGATGTAGACGTTGATGTTCAGAAAGTGAAACAAAGTTTTCTAAAGGAATGTGCCAGGTAATAATTTTTGGGTCAGAGACCAGACTTCAAAAATCTTTACATTTCTTGTTCTATCCCACACATTGAATATAAGAGTCCTTGTTTCTAGACTGAAAATCAACAGTGCCTGAGAACTGTTGGTACTAGACATCTGAGACCTGGGCTGGAGTGGGGGAAACAAGGATGTAGTGCCGAATGTCCTGGGTCTTAGCATCTATACAAATTTACCAGAAGGGATACTTGGACCAGATTCTAGCTCATGTCCTCCAAGATGGAGCCATTCTGCTAATACTCCTAATAGATGCTCCAAAAGACACAGCCGAGCTTTGGTCTGAGAACCATCAGAGGCAAAGGTTAACTTAGCCAAACGCTTGTGTGGGAAAGGGGTGGGGATGAGGATGTCCCAAAGCGCTCCCTTCTGCTTGCCTTGGCTCGGCCCTCGGCTTGTGTTTTGGCTTCCTAGCCCTCATCATTCAGGTTGACTCCTTGGTGCAGCCTCACACCTGGGAATCCTGTGTCTCTGGGTGTCATGCCGTTGGCTAGGAGCAGAGACCATACATGACCAAAGTATGTGGGGAATTGAAGTCTACACACATAGGGAGACAGCTGGAAGGACGGGCTTCAAGTATCTGAAAGATGATCGATCGTTAAGAAGATGAAAAGGAGAAGAAAATAGCAACCCACTTGTCCCAAGTCACACAGCTAACAGGTTCTATGGTGGATCTCAAGACACTGCTAAGTTTGTTCTCTTCACACTGCTCTATTCTGTCTCCTATGGCGGGAGGCTAGCCTCTTCAGTCTTTGGCCAATACAAAGACGGACTTTGTATTGCTGCAGGTGTCCAAATACGATGCATTCCCTCAGCTTATCACGATCTTCCTGTGCCAGAAAGTATTAAGAAAACTGGAACAGGATAGATTTCCAGACCTTGGAACCACTGGGTCTTAGATATAGGTTGTATCTTAGTGAAGGTTTTACTGCTGTGAACAGAGACCATGACCAAGACAACTCTTATAAGGACAACATTTAATTGGGGCTGGCTTACTGAGGTTCAGTCCATTATCATCAAGGCAGGAGCATGGAAGTGTCCAGGTAGGCATGGTGCAGGAGGAGCTAAGAGGAGTTCTACATCTTCATCTTAAGCCTGCTAGGAGAAGACTGGCTTCCAGGCATCTGGGAAGAGGGTCTTAAAGCCCATGGCCACAGTGACACACTTCCTGCAACAGGGCCACACCTACTCCAACAAGGCCACACCTCCTAATAGTGCCACTCCCTGTGCCAAACATATTCAATTCAGGTTGAGAATCAAGGTGGTTTTTTTTTTTTTGTTTTTTTTTTTTTGTTTTTTTTGTTTTTTTTTTAAAAGCACCTTTGGGGAATCCAGTGTGCCATTAGGGAATGTTTGGATCTCTTTCAACTCCAGAAGACTATGACTTTACTTTGTGCATACTGGTGATAACATCTACCAAGTGTTGACTATGAATCAGAACCAGAAAATTATGAATTCCTCACAAGGATTAGGAAGACATTATTATGATCTCCATCTTACATAGGAAGAAATTGGCCAACTAAGGTCATGCCACAGGTACCTTGTCGGCGCGCTAACTACCTGGCTGCAGACCTTCCCCACCAGCTATACAGTAAGAGAGCGCTCCGGTACAAGCTGCTCCGGACTGTCCTGTCCACCACACATTGTGAGCAGCAGCTGCCTGTAGCTATTCTCCCAAATAACAGAACTGCCCAACGGACTCTTGGACCTCTGTTAGAACTGACTCTCTCAAAGCATTTCTTTGTCTTGTCTTGTTTCGATTTTGTGCATGCCTGTGCATGCCTGTGTGCCTGTGTGTATGCACAGATGCACACTTTTAATTGAAACTTTTCAGCAGAGTCCAACATGCACCAGGTAATTCTTAATTGCCATCTCTTCATTTAAAAACAAAACTGTCATGTCAAAATTAGTTTTACTCTGTCATACAATCTTAAACAAAATGTCAATAAATATATCGACACAATGGCTAAACCAGTAACTCCAGGGAAACTCTCAATGGGCTAATTCAATAGAACCCACCAGGCCTTCCGGGGGAGAGCAAAGTCAGTCCCTAATACTGTTTGTGTTGTGTCCAAAATCTTCCCCACTGTGTGGTCTAGAAGTCTCACTAAGGAGTGATATTTTAGTGTATAACCATTTTAGATCAATATGTCCTTGCTTCCTCTCTTGGGGCCAGTGTCAAGATCCCATGAGGGCCAAGCACAAAGAGATGGGATTTCTATGTCATAAGTACTGAAGCCAACGGGGACTTTTGGGTCAAATGTCCCATACACTGGTGCTCTTAAGGAAGCTGACTGTGGGGCAAATGAACAATCCTTCTGGTCTTAGTCTATCTCCCCTCTTTCCCCTTCCATTTCTTTCCCTGCTCTATCTCTTCTCTCCCCCCTTCTCTCTCTCAGTTGAGAAAGACCAGAAGAAATAAACTAGTTATGAAAGACACCTTTGCTTTTTTTTTTTTTTTTTAAATAGCCCAAAGGAGTTAAAGTTAACCTATGAGTAAGACAGCTAGAGCCACTTGTTTACGGTTAGAAGTTGAGGGAGGAAATCGCGGTTTGCTACCCCTTCTAGGCTTATGGTCTGGTGAGCTTTCACCAAACCCAGTCAGCTTCTCTCTCTCTTCCTGGTTTTTCAGCTGGCAGAGCAGAGCTGTGGCTGGGGTGTGTGTCTCAGATCCTTTATGACTGCACCAAGATGCTGCTGAACCGGCGAGAGGCGTGAGGCAGCCTCTTTTCTTCCTCCCGCCCATCAACGATCAATGTTCAACTTGACGAAAGTTAAATTTGCAACCTCTTGGCTGAGGCAAAAAGGTGTATAAATTGATGTATCATTTTATGACCCTCCAACTGAAGTGGAAGGCAGTGGGCCACCCAAGGATTGCTAAACATCACACACACACACACACACACACACACACACACACCCATACACCTTGTGTTTATATTTCTGTCATTCTCATTTTAGCTTTGGAGCCTTGAGCACAATTATCTTAGCTTTCTGAGTCTCTTCAGCATTATACATGTTATTATTCATTATGGCGCTGCTACCAAGGACTAGGTCAATTTCTGGGTTGTTCCTACATTGCTTTACAATCTGATGAGTAAGAAAAGAAGCAACGACAAAAACAAAACCAAGGAAGAAAGAAAGAAAAAACCTGTCTAGGCAGCCAGTCCCTCGCCCAGCTGTGCAGGATGCTGACTTGCTTCAGACTCCAGGCCCGTCCTCTGTCCACACGTCTGTGACTAAAGCCTCAGGCGCAACACAACACAGAGCGTGCTCAAGTCAGTTTTCCCCAGTGCCCCATTCACCATCGCTCCCAGGAGCTAAGAAGGATATACGGTTTTCAGGAAGCTGAGCGGAGCCCTGCCTCAGCTCCCCTCCACTCCTGCAGCTTAAGGCGGACAAAACAAAAAACAAAACAAAACAAAACAAAAACCACCTAATAAATCAATGCATATTATGAGCACCTTTATGCTGACTCAGACAGGACAACTCCTTGGCTGCTCCTACCTGAGCTGTGGAAAGCCAAGATCGAGAATTCCCTGGACCCTGTTTTCCCAAGTCGTGATTAAACCTGGAAAAACATGTGAATCTGGAGTGCGAGATGGCCCTCCAGCATGCCAGCCCATGCTAGGTCAGGCCCAGGGCTATACACGATGAGCTACAGTGCCAACCAAACAAAGAAGGTTCGCAAGGAAGGATCAGTGGCTTTTAAACTGTACTCTGCGGGTTTTACGGTAGTCCTTTAAGGGGTCTCCTAAGGTGTGGGGGCGGTGACGTGTTGACAGTGTGGGGTCCTCTGTCTGCCCATCTACCCTCTCAAGTGACCTCTCTCCCCCTGACTTAAGCAGGTCAGTTCTACCCTCTGTTACCTTGTGCGGGGTGCTGCGAGGACACTTAATTTATTGATGTCTGTAAAGCCCTTGGGGATTTCTGGAGGTATCTTCTGCAGGCCAGGCCCAGGAGCAGGGCTCTTATTAAGCATGCAAAGACAGATGCCAATATTGATTGTCCTAATGGGCTCTGGCACAGGAGACACACTTTGAGTTAATTGCCGTCTGAACCCGTTTGGAGCGAGCACAAGAGCTGGCCAGGCCTGGCACTCCCTCAAGCACCTACTTGCAGCTGCTGGGATGAAAGCCGAGCACTCCAGGGGGTGGGTGCCACCCATCCAGCATCTCCGATGGCAAATGGAGAAGGTTCTCAGACGTGTCTGGGGAGGTGTGAACACCGTGAGCCGTGGACACCTGGGTGTCTTCACAAGCTTGTGCAAGTAAGACGCATCACCGGCCCCGTGGCCTTTCCTCGGGCGTGCATGTGCTCACAGTGTGGTGGCATCCAAGACTGAGTCCAAGGTGGGCGTGCTTGCCTATTCCCACCTCACTCGTGACCCTGGGCAGGAGCTCTTTTAATTTACATATCTCGACCTGCAAAGCAGCGGCACCCACTGTACTTACCAAGTGGAGTTCAGAAGGGACTGAACACAGACGAGAGGAGAGGTGTGTACCCGTCCAGCCATTTCTTTTTGTTTTGTTTTGCTTTGTTTTGTTTTGTCTTTTTTGAGGCAGGGTTTCTCTGTGTAGCTCCAGCTGTCCTGGAACTCACTGGGTAGACCAGGCTGGCCTCGAACTCAGAAATCCGCCTGCCTCTGCCTCCCAAGTGCTGGGATTAAAGGCGTGCGCCACTACCGCCCGGCCAGCCATTTCTTAAGTCACCTGGTTGTCACTGCTGACCCATTAAGCCATTTTTGGTAGCGTCGCTGTGGT
The DNA here is from genome assembly GCA_964023405.1 of Apodemus agrarius. NCBI lineage: Eukaryota > Metazoa > Chordata > Mammalia > Rodentia > Muridae > Apodemus > Apodemus agrarius. The sequence continues at coordinate 117,936,862 of OZ030009.1, read as the reverse complement.
AAGCACCCGATTCACTCAGCTACTGTTTGGTAACCTTGCCATTCTCACAGACACACCAGTAGAGAATAATTCACTGAGGGCCGAGGAAACGACTGATAACAGCAGTTAGTCATGTGGGCGCCGGGTCTGGAGGTAATGCGTGTCAAACTGGGAGCTAAAACAGAGTGAAGGAATTACTTCACCGGTGGCACCTCCGCCCTTCTCGAAAGCAGCATGAAGAATTTATTTCTTTTCAGATGCCAGACTGTATAAATACCAGGAAATTTCTATCCTTTGAAAGATCCGCCACATGGAAGCTGTTTTTGAAAGGAATTTCAAAATCTATGCATGTAGCACACAAGGGTCACAGGCAGCCCTGAGCTGGTTGTCATCACATTCTTGATAGCCCCGAAGGCTCGGTCAGCTCAAGTTCCTCGGCTATTTTATTAGCTACAGGGATTATGTTGTGAAGGAAGACACCAGCTTGTCTTTCCCAGAAGCAGAGGTAGCCGACAAAGTATCAGCTCAAGTCTCTTGTTACACCCCCATCTCAGCACGCTCCTCTCTAATCTCACTCCTGTGATGGTCAGGGGGGAAGGTGGGAGCTCTCATCCCTACCCAGGCTTGTAAATTCAACACACCTGAAATGTCACAGCTGCCTAAGGCTCCCACAACAAGACAGGCCGGGGGCCTGTGCTGGCTTCTCCTCAATCTGATAGTAGCAGCAAAGTGTGACACAGTTGCTTCTGGGTACCAAAAAACACAATTCCAAGCCTGGGAAATGAATCACTGTCATTTGATGGAAATCTCTAGACTAAACGTGCTTGCTAGAAAAAAATATGAAATTAGATGGCACCATTCAACACAATGTAAGAACAGTGATGAATGAGAAAATGAATAACCCTTCATTTAAAGCCTTTATTACCACTGGTACCATGATTTGTAAAACTCTACGAATGTCCTTCCTTCCTTCCTCCTCTTTTTTCTTTTTCTTCCTCCTCCTCCTCCTCTTCTTCATTCTCCTCCTCTTCCTCTTCTTCCTCCTCCTCCTCTTCCTCCATTTCCCCCTTTTCCTAACCAATCCCACCTCTGAATTTGATGTAGCCAGGGTGGTTTCAAACTCACTATGCAGCTGAGGCTGTCCTGCAGCTCAGCTCATGACCCTCCTATGTCCATCTCCCAGGGGCTAGTCAAGGTTTGCGCCACGGTGCCCAGCTTTCTATGGGAAATTTCCACTGAAAGATTTTTTTTTAAATTGAAAAGATATTGTAAATTCTTATGTATGTTTAAGGATGGAAGCCAATGCATCTTAGCAGGGTACCATAGCCCCCACACTATGTTCTCTCTTACCCCTTCCTTGGAAACACAGTAGAGTTAAAGAGACTGGACCTGAAATAGCTCTGCTGCTTGAGTACCTGTGTGATCTTGGGTAGTCACTGCACCTCATCAGCCTCATCTGCAACATGTGATAGAGACAGTTCCAAAGTCACAGCGAGGACTAAATGAGTTAATATTTTTTGAGACGCTCACCTAGTATTATATGAGCGCATGTCATATTCATACATACACATACATGTATATATGTACACACGTGTGTGCTGCTTCAACGCTGTTAGCATGACATTTCGCTGGATTTTCCTGTTCTACTCTTCCCAGGCAGTATGTTCCCAAAAATCCCCATCAGCAATGTTGATGGAAACATTTGAACCCAGAGATGTTATCACCAGCAGGTCCTTCTAGGGTTAACTGCTGACCTGGATTGGTATTTGAAATAGCTTGAAATTCACCTTGGAAGTCCACAGAGAGGCGAAAAGACAGCGCTTTAGATGAGGAAGGGAGTCAACACGACCAAACTGACCGGTCTCTGGAGTGTGTGCGGCTCAGCGGGGGATGCTCAGGTGTTTGTAGAGTCTGGACATGGCTAGGGAGGGTTATGGCACCTGGTGAGTGGAGCTACACCTGATTCTAAACACCCCACAATGCACAAGACCGCACCCATCACCCGTGTAATCCTGTGTTAACCTCCGATCACTGAGGGAAAAGAAAGGAGCAGATAAAAGCAAAAAAAGTTACTTGGAATAGAAGCGAAAGAGACATCGTGATTTCAAATTCTGATTGCTAGTATCAGTTCTTTGCCAGTCGCTGCTAATGTTTCCCAACTACTCCTTCCCACACGAACGAGTTGTAAGTGAGGGGATCTAGAATATAAGTCGGCAGTTGGACATGGAACAGGGAGTGTCCCTCAGTTTCAAGTGTCAGAGGGAGTTATGGTGTGACGACTGTTCACATGCCCGCTGAATTGCTATGTGGAAATTGTAACCCCGAGGATTCGGTAGTAGGCTGGGGGACTCTTGATGGAGGTGATTAGACCATGAGGGTGGGGTCCTCAGGATGGAATGATGCCCGTATAGAGAGACCCCAGAGAGGGGAACTCCATCCCTGATTCCATCGTTCGGAAACACAGGTAGAAGACAACCTGTAACCTGTCAGACTGAGTCTGGTGCCTGATCTTCCGGTCTCCAGAACCAGGAAAAGGGAACCCATGTTATTATGACATCCCGTTTATGGAATATGTTATCACAGCGCAGATGGATAAGTCAGGGCCCCCCCCCCCCCCGACACATCGTGCGTTAATTCAGTCAGGCTGAGATGTGGTGAAGCAAGGCACAAAACCCTGTAGTCATAACCACCCTTGTCTTAAACTAGTGGTCTTGATTGGAAAGAGGATAGCCTCAGTAAAATGCACTGTAGTCAGAGGATGACGGTGGCTGAAGAGATTCTATTATAGAAGTAAGGCGATGCTGGGTGTGTCTACTCCAGTGGAGTCAGAGGCAGGCGGATCTGAGTCTGAGGTCTACATGGTGAGACTCTGTCTCAAACAGATAATTAAAAACAACAAACTCAAACAAAGCAGAAGTGGTGGGACCACCTGTCCCCTCTCTCCCTCCCCCTCCCCCTCTCACCTTGCTTTTGAGGTCGGGACTCTCGGGGGCCTGGATCTCACTGACGAGGCTTGACCGCACAGCCATAGCTTTGCTGGCTTGCGCCTCCCTATCACCGAGATTACAATCAGGTGTCACCATGCCTGGCCTTTTCCTCTTGGATTCTAGGAACTGAACGAAGGTCCTCTTGCCTGCACAGTAAGCTATCTCCCCAGAGCAACCTTTACACGGTTGTCAGTGGTGGCTCCTCATGAATATTGGCAGAACATCTGTTCCCGGAAACTTGTTTACATAAACAAATGTGGCGTGGTAAACTGGGCTCAAAGGCTCTGTTGCGAACGCAGCAAGCGCCCAGGTTCCGTCCTGAATGAACCAAAGGGTGTTTCCTAGGTCCATAACCCATGCATGACGTAAGGTGAGTGGGGTGCACTAACTGGAGGAATGCTGTTCACTGGAAAATGTGATGGGGGAAAACACTTGGAAAACACAGTCACGGCTCTTCATCTTAAAATGTAATGAAAGTGCTTGCACTAAGTCTCCTCTTTGGGATTAAAAAGTAGCAAATCAAGTCACGTGTAGTAGATCTCTTTCCTTCTGCGGCCATCACTGGATTGCCAAAATGAAGTTTAATCCCTTCATGACTTCTGACTGAAGCAAGAACTGCAAACGGCATTTCAATGTACCTTCTCACATTCAGAGAAAGATCCTGTTTTCCCCCCTTTCCAACGAGCTGAGACAGAAGTATAATGTTTGGTCTAGGCCCATCGGAAAGGATGGCGAAGTTCAGTTTGTTTGAAGACACTACAAAGGCCAGCAGATCGGCAAGGTGGTCCACGTGTACAGGAAGAAATACGTCGTCTACACTGAACGAGTCCAGCGAGTGAGGACTAATGGCACAACTGTCCACGTGGGCATCCACCCTGGCAAGGGACCCCAAGAAGATCCTGGAGAGGAAAGCCAAGTCCCAACAGTAGGAAAGGAGAAGGGCAAATACAAGGAAGAAACGATCGAGAAGATGCAGGAGGAAACACCTCATACATGGCTTTGATTAAAAACTGCTTACTTCCCGCCTTGTTTTCCGAGACAGGCCTTTCACTGAAATCTGTGCTCAACAATTTGGGCAGACCTGGCCAGAAAGCTTCAAGGATCTAGCTGTCTTGTCCCATTCCCTTGCCAGTGTGGAGGTGACAGGTATGTGCCGCCGTGACCCACCCTTTAAGCGGGTGATGGGGGTGGGAACTCAGGTCTTCACGTTGGCACAGAAAGCGTGTTTTCCACTGCCTGGCTCCAAACGCATCGAACATTTCTAAGATTAATCTTACTTAAATTGACTTGGGAAGATGTGCTTAAAACAAACCAGACGGTTCTGCTGCAACCTTTCAATGCAAGATGGATGTAGAGATCTTCTGCAGTTTACAAAATCCAGCTTGGCATGATGCCATGCCCTATAGGGAGAACAGAGAATTTCTCACAGCGAAGTCATTGCTTATCAGACCAGGATGCCTTTATTGGAGGGCTCTAGAGAATACCAACCCCAGGCCAGCAGCAGAAGAGTCCCCTCCCCCTCCTCTTCCACATAGGGTCATCACATTGCCAACTTTGCCTAAAAGGACAATTTACAAAAATAAGGATACCCCAAGCTTGAACGCTGACAAGTCTGAGGGAATGAGAAAGACACTCAACACCTTACAAAGATTTAAAAGTTCACTTCTAAGCTCTGCCTCTTGCTGCCTGAGCATCTGGGTATCACTTTTATAACTGATCTGTTTTCAGTCCCCCTCCCCCTACAAAATAAAGATGGCCATCATTATTGTAGTGATGACTTTATAGACGGTACTAAAGTGTCTCTCTGGAAGACTTTTGTATGAATACATATAGTCTACTGAGAACCTTATAGGATCGGAGATAAGACCTGAGATAGAGCTGTTAAGGTGGACAAGAGGGTGCTTGGCTGCTCTCCCCCAGTGTTTTAGCGTACCCCCTCTCTTCCCTTAGATGCGGGTGGCATTTATCTTATCTGAGAGGGTCTCGGCATCTGTGAACCTGCGTCTGAAGTGGACATTCTGTTTAGCTTATCCCAAAATGTACAAGTTCAAGTAGGTCCTTGGCACACCTGTTTAAATGCCGCTCAGGTCTTTCTGATATTTTCGTATGTCTCACTAACGTCCTCAGAGTGAGTGCAGGTCGGAACAGAGAGTAGTGGTGGGTCGGGTGTACCAAGGGCAGGGGAGGGCAACACTGGAGTCACACTTTGTTCCATGACGAGGACGTTGCGGTGGTAATCGTGTTTGAAGCAGCTGTGCAGGGGTGGACCTGGCAGAGGGAGGCGTGTAGATAAATACCATCCCACCACGAACAGCCCCAAACCTGGCTCTCCAAGGAATCCGATGAAATACTGTTTTGTTCAGCATTTAGTGTTTTGTTTTCAAGCACCGTTTTATAGTGTCTGTCACATGTTAGCGTTCACGACCCCACAACCACTATCCTTACTTTAAGTCTTAGTTGTTTGTTTAAGATCACCCAGTCTGTCAATGCACAGGCACAGCTAGCAAGTCCTTGGAAATCCATAGTCTAAATAAACTCTATCCCACTATTTTAAGCCCCTCTGGTCTCCACTATTGCTCACTATACACAATGAGCATACCACACACACACACACACACACACACACACACACACACACACCAAATAAAACAGAAAGACCTTAATTAAGACTCACTAGCTGTCAGAGGGGGCTGTGTTTGCTCCCTTCTTTCCATCTGAAATGCAGTTGGCTAGTTCAGGCTCATAGTTTACCTCTGTGAAGGGAGAAAATAAAAGCTTCGTGGAATACTTGGTTCATTGATGCCCATAGAAATGGCATTTCTTGCTCTGTGGGGGCAGGGGACTTTCTATCTTGGAGTGTCTCTCAGGACGAGCAGGTTCTGAGAAGGGGTGCCCTCCCTCTTCAGCACGTCTGCTGAATCAGAGAGAGAGCAGTAGTGGAGAGAGCGTCCTGTCATCAGGCCTCCCTCACGATAAGCCTGGTGAATACTTCTGGAAGAGGCTTTGCTAAAGCTCAGTTCATTAGTCACCACCAAGAGCTAATAAAACACGCCAGGAAGTCTCTGCGAGCTGTAAAAACACTTCCAAAGGTCACTGCCAACACTCTGGACTTCCACGACATTTTTAAAGGGAAAGAAAACAAAAGCTAGAGAGCCAGGATTTCACAGCACAGAGTCGTGGTCACAAATGGGCTACACACGGGGGGGGGGGGGCTGATGGGCCCATCCCACAGCAGCTGCCATTGCCTGGAGTCAGGAAGGAAAGATCTGGAAACCTCAGTGTGGCTGCGCGGCAGAGAAAGCCATCCCAGGCTTGATCACAAAGGAGCTTACAGTCATCCCTCAGCATCGTAGGGGACCTCTGCAGACCCCAAAGGACAATGCTGTTCAAGTATCTTATGAAATGGCATCCGATCTGCATATACATCCAGGAACATCCTCTTGTGTACTTCAAGTCACCCCGATATCATATATAATACCTAATATAATGCAAAAGCTATGTAAATCTCTGTGTTGTTTAAGGGGAAATGACTGCATAGTTCATACAGGTGTAGCTATTATTGATCTAATAATCATAGTCTTCTCCATGAGTGGATGAATCTACTGAGGCAGAGGGCTAACTTTCTTACTTATTTCCATTTGGTTGGAAGACATATATCTACTTATACTTCCATCGCTGACAGTAAACTCCTTTGTCAGCAGCAGAGTATGAGGAACATAAGTGACTAATTTCAGGTTAACCACAGGGTAACAGGTATTCTTAGTATATGACCTTTTATATTATAAAGGTGAACATACAGTTTAAATCTTTTGTTTTCTCTGTATGGGTGTTTTGCTGCACTTATGTCGGTGTACCATGTGGACACAGTGCCTGGGAATGCCAGAGGAGGGTGTTGGATCGACTGGGACTGGAGATACCAACAGTTGGGAGCCACCATATGGGTGATCGAACCTGGGTCCTCTGAAAAAGGAGCCCATGCCCCTAACTGCTGATGACTCGTGTCTCCAGCCCCCCCCCCAGCTTAATTTTTAAAGGTAGAAAAACAGACAGGAGAAAACAACCACATCGTGTTAAAGCCGGTGCATGGTTTGATGCACTGCTTATTTCTTGTGTCAGAGTCCTGCTTTGCCGTCTGGATGTCTCAAGACAAGGGACTGAGCCACTCGTCCCCCTGGGTTGGAAATACCGATAATCACTGAGATTTCCACCCACCACTATCCAGAGAGCTTAGAATAGAAGATATGATACCATTTTCTATTTTGTATCAGGATAAGATTTGTGACTTCAATCCATGCCCTGTTTTTGGAGGTGATAGTTAAATCATCTGAGGATCCCAGTGTCTCGCAGAAATGTCAGGATTCTCAAATGTGATGATAGCCAAGGGACACCAAGCTGCAACTAGACAGGAGGAATAAGTCCCACACAACTGAGTGGCCAACGACAATGGACAGTACACTTGAAATTCCTAAGAGTTTCCATAATCTTGCCACAGAATAGTAAGTATGAGAGTGGCAGATATGTTAACTACCTAGATTTAAGCATTTCACATATATGATGATATATAATCTATCTATGTATCTATGTATCTATGTATCTATGTATCTATCTATCTATCTATCTATCTATGTATCTATCTATCTATCTATCTATCTCTATATGTATATCTCTATCTATCTATATATATAATTTTTGCTTGTTGATCAAATAATTTAGGAAAGAAGAGGTCACTGTCCCAGACAGAGTGAGGTAGGTTCTATACTGTTCTGAGGCACAGTGTATGTGGTTGTCTTTAGAAATTTATTCCAAGCCGGGCGTGGTAGCTTACACCTGTAATCTCAGCACTTGGGAGGTAGAGGCAGGCGGATTTCTGAGTTCGAGGCCAGCCTGGTCTACAGAGTGAGTTCCAGGACAGCCAGGGCTACACAGAGAAACCCTGTCTTGAAGAAAAAAAAATAAATTAAAAAAAATAGAAATTTATTCCAGTCTTCAATAGGGAGTAAATGTGGCTCAGCATGGGCTGGGATTTGGTCAACAAATTCGGAGGTGCCACAGAGCAGAGCCACGCCTTCCGTTCTGCATTCATCCCTCCCCTCTCTCCTCCCCTCTCAGTGAATAAGATGGCAGAGGAATAAAGGAGCCTCGGCCTCAAGCTGGGGCCGGGCTCCGTGGCAGAGTCTGCGCCCAACAAACCCAGCCCTGGGTTCAATCCGCAGTAACAAAAGGGGAAGTCAAAAGAAAAGCCCGGGTCGCGGAGCGGCTTCTCCCTCTAGGTTCCTTCTGTTGTTTCTCTGACTGCGTCTTCACAATGACGATAACGTAGGACCTGTCCCGGGGACCCTTGGGGGATTAAATGAGACAGGCATCAGAGGTCAGGTGTTCTCAGCCTTTCTGCTGATGGCCTGTATGCCCGAGGACAGGTGGAGCGTTTGGATCCAGAGGACAAGGTTACTTAAGGAGCACCCACGTAACCTTGATGAATTTAATTGAATTTATTTCATTTTCCTGATTTTTTTTTTCCCTTTCTCCAAAATGGTAAACTATACTTTTATACTTCAGTTATGTTATGGATACGGATACATCAAGAGGAGCCAGTTCTCTTATTCCAGAAATGTTTGCTTCTTGCATATTTCTCGGTATTCAGCGCAGACACCATGGCCAAGGCAACATTATAAGGACAAGACTTAACTGGGGCTGCCTTACAGGTTCAGAGGTTCAGTCCATTATCCTCAAGGCAGGAACATGGCAGCATCCAGGCAGATATGGTGCAGGAGGAGCTGAGAGTCCTACATCTTCATCTGAAGGCTGCTAGTGGAAGACTGACTTCCGGGCAGTTAGGATGAGGGTCTTAGAGTCCATGCTCACAGTGACGCACCTACTCCAGCAAGGCCACGCCCACTCCAACAGGGCCACACCTTCCTGGGGCGGAGCATATATAAACCATCACAGTGCTCCTCCCCTCTCTTCCTCTCTTCCTATTTTCACCCTTCTGTCATTGGAGTTTCAGCAAGCACATCCATTGCTCCCACGCTCACCGGAACAGATTTCGGCTCTCACACTAAAGTCCCTCTTGGACTGATGCATCCTCTTTCTCTGCAGGTGGCCAGTCATTATGGCAGGCTGCCGCAGAGTCCGACCTGATCCTCATCTTCCATGAGTCATACTTGAGTTCTTCATGGGAGGCTTCTGTTTAACTCATTGACCACCTTCTAACAAACCCAGTCTCCCTCTCCACCGGACGTGGTAGACCTCATTCCCTTCTGAATGAGGAGATCACCTCTGTTTTTATTAGGTTCAGCAGTCTTACCCAGCACAGTGGCTCCATGAAATTCAGATGAACCCAAGGTAGCTTGGTTCTTGTTTTTGTTTTGTTTTGTCTTGTTTTTGTGTTTTCTGAGCAATGTTAGCGTGAGCTCCCTAAGCCTTGGAGACTTGGCTGTCATAACTGGAAAGCAATAGTGCGTTGGAAGCAGCTACCATATGTATCAGCACCCTGCATCTTAGAGGCGGGGAAAAGGAAAAGCGCCTTGATGGCTTGTGTGAGGCTGGACTGCCAGGTGAGGGTCAGGATAGACTCTCCCAACCCTTGATAAGGTCGTCTCATTAAGCAGCTTATAAAAATATGGTATTGATCTAAGCAGATTTTCCTTGTGAAGCAGGACAGAAGGGTGATTTTATTAAAAAAAAAATCTCTTACTAAAACGTTTTAAAAGTTCTCCAAAATAAAACGAACTTAGAGAGGAAAGGAGCCCAGGAAGAGGGCAGAGCATTCTGGGAAACTGTCTGATACTATGTCCTCGCAGAGCTGAGACCCTCTCTGATGGAGTAATTCCCAGTCACTGTAGCCTGTGATGAGATACTAAGACTATGGGACTCGAGGAAAGCGGGGCAGGTGGGATCAAGACTGTCCTATTAGTAGTTCCTCCTAATTGAAGGCTTTTCTTTTCCTCTGTCAAGTCACAGAATAGAGTCCATATGTACTTCAGAGAGCCATACCCAAGTAGACGTGAGTTAGGCGCTCAACAGTATCTGCGCCCACCTTAGAACACAAACAATACATTAAAAGGAACGAGACAACTGCGCCTCGCCTCGCTCTGTCACGTTTCAGTAATTCTGAGTGGTTATCGCCTTCCTCTGCTCCGAGCAGTAGACTCTGCAGGCTGACACACCTCTTCCTCTATAAAGCATACCTCACAGCTTCTGGAACTCCAGAACACTCCCGTAGTGATAAAAATATGCTCTTTCTTACGGATTACGTTCATGATTAGATATTTCACAACCCACTGTGATTCCTGCTTACAAGCGTATGGACATAAATGCCGTATTCGTCTAATAGCTTGAGAGCTTATCCAACCAGCTTGCTCTCCAGGCTCAGCGAACAGCTCTCCAGGCAAGTGGCCTTTAGACAAGGCTCCTTCCTTCCCCACAGCCAATGCACACTGGGGGCCGATAATTGTCATGTGGGAGGCTGCGAGGTGTTCTGTCATATATTCAACCATTAGATGCTCAGGGTACACTCCCAAAGGAAAAGAGCCTTTAGACTTTCTAGTCATTGCAAAGTCGCTCTCAGAGACTCGGTGCTTTAGGCCACCCACTGACAGCTGATTAACACCTCCTTTATTTTGGGCTCGATAATCAAGAGGTAAATTTTATGGCACACTTCTGTCTATCCTAAAGGCCACCCTGTGGGTTAGCTGAGGGGGAGGGGGAGTGACCCCCTCCCTCACCCCCAGGAGATGCTCTGATAATATCTTCGCTTCATTGGTGAGAAACAGAATCCACCGTCATCAAGTGAGACGGAGATAAATGCGTCTCCTTAAATATCCGCCACCCCCAGCCCCACCCCGTTTGCCATCTGGGCAGGGGCTCACCTCCTCATCTGCCGCCTTCTCCCTTGGACACAGAGGGCTTCCCTGCCCAGGAAAAAAGAACTAACCAGGAGCAGACTAAGTGTGGCCTTGAGCCTCACAAAAATGAAGATGGTAATTCTGACCTTAAGGCTATTGCTCATAAGCAGAGGACGCGGCAAACATAAATACTCAGCACAGTACAGGAGTGCACAGTCAATACGGGAGCCTTCATTCCCGCCCATAGGGCATCTCAGTGGGGGCGGGGCGGGATCCAAGTCGAAAGTCAAGGTGGAGCTGTAAAGGGTTGAAGAGGCAGGTCGATTCTCCCTGGGTTTGAGGCTAGCCTGCTCTACATACCACATTCCAGGGCAGCAAGAACTACATAGTGAGGACTCTGCCTTTAAAAGAAGAAAGAACGCGGTTTATATCACAGCCCCACCCCCACCGCCTCTGCAGTGGAAGAACAGAGAGAGCAGCTGGTCAGAGGAAGAGTGGAATAGCTTGGAGGATCTTAATCAGGACACCCTGAATAAAGAATAAACACCCACTAAACACTGTGGTGCCGTTTCAAAGTCATGAGCGAGTGATCTCAATTAGGAGACTGTAGTGGCAAGTTCAAAGCGAGCATAAGAAGTCTCCGACTCTCACCTGGCAGCCCTGTCCTTAGCACTGTAACCGGAACAGTGTGCTATTACTGAGAGCCAACTGGCTTTTGTCAGTGTTTTTGTTGTTGTTGTTGTTGTTGTTACTGTTGTTGTTGGTTGGCTGGTTGGTGTGCGCGTGCACATAGGCACTCTTGCAAAACGGTGATTTCTTAAGAGTGCCGTCTGAATTTAGGGGAGGAAACGGAGTCTTTAAAATATTTAAAATTCTTCAATAGAGGTCAAATAATTTAATCCCAACTGTGGGAGGGACCCGTAAGGGAAAACCGGAAGTCCACAGGAGATCAGTTATTATAACTCGCTACAATTCCATTCTCCCACATTTTCCCATCACAAAGCCACGATGCGAATTTATAGAGTCCCAAAAGACACCTCAGCGAAAGAGGCAGGCACTTTATCTCAATTCCCAGCAAGGCTCTGAATTAAGCATAGGGAGAAGGGACACCCCATCTGCTAAACAGCTATTAAAGGAGACAGGGTGTATGCCTCACACTGGGCAAGACAAGAGAGCAGGCCAGGCAGCAGCACAAAGTGGCAGGTGGGAATGTGAGCCCAGTCATTACGGACCGGGTGCCCGTGGTCACCCCCCAGTGGACTATCTGGCTCTCCTGTTGGGGAAAGGAAAGAACTGGGGAGGTAAGTCACACTCCCGGGATCGTGGCTGGGAGGCAAAAATCACTGAAGGGCCATTTCCAGACTATTTTATTTGCCAACTGTATCTCCACGGATGTTGCTCAGAGAACCTTCTGGAAATACAAATTTTGGGAACCACCTTGTTGGACCTTTTTACATCCACCCACCAGTCAGAAGGACAGGTTAAACACTCCCCAATTTGGAGATTCAATCTTTATCGCTTTCCTTTCCCAAGCCTCTTGCTTCCTCAGCTGGCTGCCAACACACCTCCCCAGTCTCCGCATCCAAAGCAGATCAAATTTGTTATGTCCCAAAACAAAAAACGTATCTCTTGACTTTGCCACTCCCAGATTTCAAGGTGACTCATGTGTTTACCTGTCTTCCCAGGAACTGATGGGAAAACTGCTCCCATCGTCAAGCTGTCTGTGGCATGAGCCAAACTTGCGGGTGGCTGTCTGTCATGGTGGGTGGAAGGGGTGGCCAGGCTGGCTGCAGGGACACTCCTGGTGCTACAGGAAGTGACGCTGTGACGCCACATCTCCTATCTGCTTCTTTTTTGCTCATTGTGGCAATTTTACCCTCGCCTGCTCGGGAACGCACACGTGACCAGTTACAAATCTATGCACGCTGGATAAGTCAAGACGGCACTTGCCGTGACAAAGCACAGCACCACCGTAGCCCTGGGACGAGGCAGAGGTGGTTCTGGTGCCAAGCAGCTCAAGGGTGGGGACCGAGTGTTCTTTTCTTCCTCTGGGCCACGTGATCTCACCTCTGAGCACTGTTCCAGTCCCTGAACTTTTCTTTCTCAGTCCTTGAGGCTACAGTCCCTTTCCATATGACATGAAGGCAGCCCCAAGTGACAAATGACAGTCTCAGGCCAGACTCAATCATTTCCTCGAAGCTTCCACTTCTGCAAGAGGACTCAGGTCTTCTTTTGGGTGACATGTAAGCCACTTGGCAGAAGCCAACTTACTGGTGGGCCTATCCAATGTTGGGTTGGTCAGATTTTAGGGACAGATCACTTGAGGCTCTGAGCATAGCCAGGCAGATAATCTGGGAGGGATCACTGTCAGCAAACTGCCCAAATATCTCTAAAAGAGTATGTCCCCTTCACCCTAGCGGGGAAACCTGCCACACACACACACCTTTCCCTCACCCCTTCCCCCTGGCATCACTCCCAGATTTCCATTCTGCTAGCATACAAGAGCCAAACACAGCACATCCAGATGCCAAAGATTAAACCCTCTTAATGCAGTAATGAGAAATTAAAACCATTAACGGAACTTCAAAGCGAGGGAAGCCAAGGCAAACACATGGGTAAGGCGCACGGGGAACGTACGACCTAGCGCCTATCTGATAACGGACTTTGAAATGTGAGCAACGCGATACCTCTTGGGAGGCAAACTTTCATCAGTGACGTCACAGGGCCTGTGAGCGTTACGCTCTCCCAGCTCCCTCTGCTCCTTTCCGACAGCGGTGGGACTGTACTGTGAATAGGAGCAGTCCTGCCACCCCGGACTCAGAACCAGGGAAAGCTCATCCAACTTCTGTGCCAGCTTCCTCATCTATAGAACGGATATGATAAGAACTCTGCATTCTGGTTCTTGGGAATATTATTGGCGAACCTATAAAACATATATTCCCGTGTCTGGCATGTGGATGTTGTCAATAAACAGGAACTACTAGGTTGGATCGTATGGAGGTGATAATTTTTGGTAGGCCAAACTAATATTATATAATCCCTCTGTCGGAGGAATTATCATTCTTGTTATTGCCATATATTTATGTGCTTCTTCCACTAAAGTGAGCTCTTCGACAGCAGGGGCTCTGCTGCTCTCACTTCCCACTCGGGGCCTGGCAGACTTGGTGGGTAGGAGGTTCACTATATTAGCTAAATGAATCTGTGTTATACTATGAGGAAGCTGGTGACGATGGTGGTATTGCTGACAATACAGTCCTTTACCTCATCTGGGATACATTACCAAACAATTAATGTCTTAAGGGAATGGATAAGTAATTGAATGAATAATACATTTTTAGTCCATATAGGAAGTCTAAAGAAACCACCAAGCTGGTGAAAACTGCTAGGAGCCTGCTTTTGTTTTGTTTTTTGTTTTGTTTTGTTTTGTTTTTCAAGACAGGGTTTCTCTGTGTAGCTCTGGCTGTCCTGGAATTTGCTCTGTATACCAGGCTGGCCTCGAACTCAGAGATCTACCTGCCTCTTGCCTCCTGAGTGCTAGAATTAAAGGTGTGCACCACGACCATTCAGCTTTGAGCCTGTTTTTTGTTTACTGCCACCAGTGACCTGCCTTCATTTTTACCATTCTAGAAGGCTGTTTGGTGTTAGGTAAAAGTATCAGAGTTCTTTTAGTCCCATGGGCCTTCCAGGTAAATGAAAACCATGGCGACACGACAGAACAGTAAGGGATTGTCGTGTTCACTAGAGTCTGCCTAGGGTCAGATAACGGCTGGCAACTGTGCAAGAAGCTTAGACCGGGGACTCCCCTAAGGTTCCGTGTGTGGCTCATGGTGTGTCCTAAGGACCCGTGAGGCTGACTCCAGAGTCTCTCGCCAAGCATTCAAGAAGGTCCTAAAAATTAAAGTAAATAAAAGATCCTGTATATGACTACCAGAAAACTAAGAGAGGCTCACAAGCATGGCGTAAGCCAGAAGACGGGAAAGTAAGGACAGAATTACAGAGAAAGGAAAGATTTAAGTCTTTCTGTATAAAACTTTGATATTTCAAGTAATGGCTGGTCTCTGTTTTAGAATCAAGTCAGACTTAACGGGTGGGCAAGCTCTGACTAGTTTCAACAGCCTATGAGGAAATGAACTACAGGAAAAGGCAAAGCATTCATTTGAAAGAGAAGCATTTACTTTAAATGACTTACACTCGAGGGGCGATAAGTTCATGCACACAGGGAGAAGGGGAAAGGAAAGAATTCTCCAGGCCACAGACGCCCAGCGAAGTGCCCTCACCCCGGCTCAATGCTTAGCCCTGTGATAGGTAACAGGTCAGTGAAAGAGACGGGTAGCCTGTATAATGTCTTTTTGAGTTTAGAGCTCAAAACAGAGCATCAGGGACCGAGACAGATGAGGGTTTTGTGATTTCTCACAGCACTGGGGTTGGTCTTTTCAACTCGAGCTGCTGTTGACAGAAGCATTACCACAGGATTATAATTATGGGGTTTGCTCGTCACAAAGGGTCTGAGTCTCCCATCAAAGGGAAAGGAAACAAGTTACTTAGGCACGTCCTGAGTCTTTCACGCTTGCTGGATAATGGACGTCCAGTGGCCAAAGCAGAAGTCCCCAGGCACAGAGAGTTTGAGGGCTCGAAGTCCTCATCTTCCCCCTACTTTGCTTGGAGAAGCGAGGGTCTGGGGCTCCAGTCCTGAGCCGCCATCCACGAGGAACTCCTCCTCCTCCAGGGACCACGACGGGTCTCCTCTCCTTTCAAATCATGAAAAAGAGGTCACCCTGGCTCTGAAAAGTAGGCAGAGACTTCGGGGGTGTCTCTGGCAAGACATGAGATCCTTAAAATGTCTATTTATGACCAATATTGTTACTCTCCCCTTCGCCCCACCCTCACCCCCATTCTGCCTCCCCTCTGGCTCATAACCCTGAAACTTACACTCTACATTCTGACAGTGATTTCATCTCTGGGATTTAGGACCTGGAACCCGGGACCCAGGCCCGATCCTGACTTCCTCTCGTTGCTACCCTCAGAGAGTACTCACAGACACCTTTATCTCTATAAGCGCTTGTTGGACACTGGTCCTGGGACACAGTACCACACCAACAGCTCATAGTAACTACGCATGGTACTTCTGAAAGAATACAGTGAGCAGGCAGGAGTCTTCTAGACGTCTCTCTTTACCCCATGAAAGCTTCACAGAAACACACAGT
The DNA here is from genome assembly GCA_964023405.1 of Apodemus agrarius. Taxonomy (NCBI): domain Eukaryota; kingdom Metazoa; phylum Chordata; class Mammalia; order Rodentia; family Muridae; genus Apodemus; species Apodemus agrarius. Next base: position 117,920,848 of record OZ030009.1, on the reverse strand, counting down.
AACCAGTGACCAGCATCTGGAATAATACATATATGTTTTCTGAAATAACTCAGCATGTTCGGCCAAGTTGAAGAGACAGAGAAACTGGAGATAAAAAACAGAATCTTCCTTCTTAAAGAAATTTGTTCCGGACCGTTCAACATCGAGTCACTGAATACACAGCAGTAGATCAAAACCAGGACTTAGTCTTGGTTGGGACTGAATACCCTAGAATCTACATTTCTATATCTAGATAGATGGACTTTTCATCCATATCTGACCAGAGGGGAAAACAGAGCCTTGCCTTCTTGAAGTTAACCTCGTTTTTATAAGCGGAACATTAACAGCCCACTGACATTTAAGGTTAGAGGAAGGTAATTTCCCCAGCCCACCAGGCACCGGTCCCTCACTAAATCTCATTTAGTGTCTTTCATTCAGCAACATCCCTGCGCCTATTCTGGTTCCGGTCCTGTTGGCTGGGCAACTAGAGGCGGAGAACAGGTTTCCCGAATCTCCTCACTCTGCACTTCCTCCAGTAAGGTTGCCGGGGAGCTCGCTGACTCCAGGATGCTCTTGGCTTAATGGGTTTTTGTAGTGTTTCCCCCTTCCTTCCTGCTACAAAGCCCCCGGCTTAGCAGGAAAGCCCCTCAGATTCCTGAACCTGGATGCTGTCTCCCAGCATGTCTCGCTCCACCGTGCTGCAGAGCCATGCCCAGCACCGAACCTGCTGAGCCACAATAAGTGCCTGGGCGGCATTGCACGCGCCATCCTCAGAGGGCCCCAGCAGACGGCACTTCATGTCTTCTTACGCTACAACCGAGGTTAATCACTTTTAAGTCAGTTTATATAGGGAGGGAGTGATGGGCTGGCGTTTATACATTCAACGGATTTTTAACTCCTTACCATGGCCAGTCAGGAAACATTCAGGATACTGTAGCATAAAATGTGTGCCCATGTGGCGTTCGCTCCCCACTGGGGCTTGGATCTAAAGCTGCTCAACCTCAGAGCTGTTTTTTTTCCAACCATCATGTTGCACGGCTTAGAGCAGAGCCGGGCACAGCCACACAGGAAGAAACAAACGCTTTAGGGTTTGGAATTTGGGGGACTGAGAAGATGGCCCGATGGATAAAGCACACGCATTATGGAAATGTGAAGACCTGAGTATAGGTTTCTTGAACCCAGGAACAGATGCAGCGATAGTGTAAGTCTGGAATCCCAGCGCGTCTCTGGCTGGGTGAGAAGTGCAGACGAGAGAATCCCTCATTCACAGGCCAGCTGGTCTGGACCACAGCAGGAACAACAGAGTCTTCTGGTCTTCAAGGGGAAGGTAAGAGCCAGTACCTGGGGGTTCCGTCCAACCTCCATGTGTGCACTGTGGCAAGTGCATATCCATATTTTCACACACACACACACACACACACACACACACACACACACACACACACACGGTCATGTCCCCACTTGCAATTCTTTTGAGTTTATATCTAGAGGTGGACTTACTAGAACATACAATCTGTATTTGATTTTTCCCCCTTTGAGGAACTGCCGAGCTATTTTTCATGTTACATGCATACCACGTATAGGATTATAATTTCCCTCATTTTTGTCTATAATTGTCTATTTTTTTAATTTAGCTATCCTAATAAATGTGGACTGGTATCTCATCACAGCTGAGCCTGCGATGGGGGATGGGCACCACCGCTGTGGTGAACTCCAGCACTCTTTGCACGAACCCGGCATCCTCCAGAATTTTCAGAAAGGTGCTTATGGGCCTGTACCAGCCTCTGGGAGTTACAGTGTGCTGATCTGAAGCAGTGATCAGAAGCCAGTGCAAACGGAGCCTCACATGGCCAAGGGATGTACTTCAGAAGACACACGGAACCTATTTAGACTTCCAAATTGTCTGTTTCCTAGTTGCTTTTTATAAGTCTTTGGCAGAGGTTTTCAAACCACTGAAGGAACATAAAGAAAGGTGCAATATTTTTTGCTCACAACAACAACAACAACAGCAGCATACTACACATGTAGCAAAATGAAAACACAAGATGAACAGATGAATGTATGTTTTTTAAGGAAATAAAATTACTTTTATATAATGATAGACCCCCACAGCAAAATGAGTGAGCTCTATCGTAAACCACAGACACTAAGTATTTCACACAGAGTTGTTTTGTTTAGTGATTGTAACAAACATACCACACCAGGGCAACACATTCCTAACAGGATTCTCCCTGCGGGGAGAGGCAGAGGAGAACTCTTCCCCGCTCACTTGCTTTTCTGAAGACCTAAACCTTCTCTGCAAAGAATCTACTAGTTGATAAGAAGGGGGAACTGCTTATAATTTCCAAATCAGTTAATCCCAGAGTCATTTTACACTGTCATAACAAACTGAACAAAACCATTTACCCCGAGTGTGGTAAGATAACATGGAATGCCATGATTATTCTTCTGAAGAGCCAGTCCTGTCGAGAAATCTGCCTTTCTGATTAAAAAGACACCAAAAGGAGGGGCAGGGTGCAGTGGCACATTGTCTTTAATACCACAACACAGGAGGCAGAGGCTGGTCCATCTCAGAGTTCGAGGCCAGTATGGTCTACGGAGTGAAGGTTGTGGTGAGCCAGGGATACATATAGAGATCCTGTCTCAAAACACCAAACCAAACCAAACCAAACCAAACCAAACCAAGCCAAGCCAAACCAAACCAAACCAAAGGCAACTGAAAAGGTAGGACAGCATAACCACCCGTCCAGTGTGGTAGATACAGGGAAAAGACAGTCTTCCTGGGCAGATCTCCCTCCTTACCTGAAGAGAATAGAGCCATTTTCAAACTTCCTGGTTGGTGTCTCACAATGGGTGCAGGAATCCCATTATGACTTCTGGTTTCCCCAGATTTCAAGAGTCAGGGTTCGCACAATGGCCCACGCCCGTCACTCCAGCACACTTTATATCAGGAGACACTGAACCAAAAAGCCAAGTGCCTTTTGTCTTCTGTACCGATGCAATATATCTTTTGTCTTTTGAATTTCCTTCCTTCTTGTACTGGCTGGTTTGTGTGTCAACTTGACACAGGCTGGAGTTATCACAGAGAAAGGAGCCAGCCTCCCTTGAGGAAACGCCCCCATGAGATCCAGCCGTAATGCATTTTCTCAATCGGTGATCAAGGTGGGGAGGGCCCAATGTGGGCGGTGCCATACCTGGGCTGGCAGTCCTGGGTTCTATAAGAAAGCAAGCTGAGCAAGCCAGGGGCAGCAAGCCAGTAAGCAGCATCCCTCCATGGCCTCTGCATCAGCTCCTGCTTCCTGACCTGCTTGAGTTCCAGTCCTGACTGCCTTTGGTGATGAGCAGCAATGTGGAAGTGTGAGCTCAATAAACCCTTTCCTCCCCAACTTGCTTCTTTGTCATGATGTTTGTGCAGGAATACAAACCCAGACTACAGCACTTCTGTTTTTCTTCTTTCTTCCCTTCCATCATCCCTTACTTGTTCTGAAACTTAAAGCATGGCAGCTAGACTTACAGCTTCTCATCAAAAATGAAGCAAACACTTCTATGTGCCACCCAGGAAAAGACTGCAGCCTGTCAGAGCTGAGGGTCTGTGCCGCCATCACCTTGGATGGAGATGAACAGAAGATGGTAACGTAACAGAAATCCTGTTGGTGATCAGTCACACCCAGTCCCTAATACCCTATAGCTAAGGACTTCTCACAACCCACTCAAAGACAAGACATCTCCTTTGGCAGTACCACCTGTGCATAGCTGGTTGAAGCAGGGCCAGGGTGAGGGACCCTCACTCTTTGGAAGGAAGCCCTATGAAAGCCTACCTTCCAAGTGTCAGTGTTCAAAGCTCAACGTGTCCTTCAAATCCAACAGTAATGCAATGACTCTATGCCAAGGTAAAACATCTAAAAACCCAACAACGGTAGAAAGACTGAAGAAAATAGAAGAGAAACCATCAGGAGGGAGGAAGTCTAAAGGAAGGCAGGAGGGAAGCAGGAATAAGGAGACAGGGAGGCACCACGCATATTTTCTTTCACATAGAGACTCTAGGTTTAATGATACTCTAGTATTTACACATATCATGCTGTAAGGTGTGGAGAGGCCAGCAAAGAGAAGTGGGCGTGGGGACGGGAAGTGGGGAGGAAAGAAGCCAAGTTCAATGGAAGAAAAAGTCTTCAAATCCATTATCTTGCATGCAAGCTTAAACAGTTAATAAAACGAAAGAGTAGCTTAAAAAAAAACGAGTTAGCCGGCCGGGCGGCGGTGGTGGCGCACGCCTTTAATCCCAACACTTGGGAGGCAGAGGCAGGCGGATTTCTAAGTTCGAGGCCAGCCTGGTCTACAGAGTGAGTTCCAGGACAGCCAGGGCTATACAGAGAAACCCTGTCTCGAAAAACAAAACAAAAAAACCACAAACAAACAAAAAAAAAAAAACGAGTTAGCCATCTTTAGAGCCAGACACCACAAAGACGTCCAAGCATGCAACAGTGTAGTTCTAGCCTCTGGGACCTGCATCTCCACCCCACAACGCAAGCAGTGGCCCAAATGGCAGTCAGCGGTGGCAGAGGAGAGGAGGGAACCTTGCCTTGTCTACTTTGTTTCATTCCTTAGAGATAAGGAGCTGAAAGGTAAGTCCTGGCCCAACAGAGAAGAAGGGAGCCAGGGGTGGGGGGTGGGGTGGGGAGTGAGTAGGGGAGTGGGATACGGCTTTCTCTCTGGAATGTTATCACTGTCTTGACCTGGACGCACTCTGGCTCAGTTGTGACTCTGGGTGCCTGAGAGTGACTCTGTCACACCAGGGTTAGAAAGGCCTTCAAAATGTTGAGTGCAACTAAGAGGAAGACACTCCCACTCAGGTTCCCAAAGGACGGTAGGGGACTAAGAATGAGATTGCATTTGGCTTGGTTCAGTAAAGGAGCTAGTTTAGGTATACCGCTACAGTTGTTTTCAAAGCTTACTCTCGGTCATTTAGGAGAGGGTAGATTAGAGTAGGCGAGAGTGACCTCGAAAATAGTTACAAAGGTCCACAGCATTCCAACAGGTGATTTTAGCGATGGCAGTGAATTGAGAAGAATCTGACAGACGGTAGTTAGCAAGCGCAAGCAAATAGGGATTGCACGCGTGCCGGAAGTGGAGCGGGATGGGGGAGTTCTTCAGGACACCTCCAGGTTTGGGGCCTGAGGAACAGGGCAGGAGCACTCAGAGTTGTGGCTGGTACGCTTGGCACAGCGAGGAGGGGGGCTCCTAATAGATCCAGGCTTTAGCACGTGCCCGAGGCTGTTTTAAAACAGTTCCCCAAAACAGCGTTGGTTGCTCTGAGACGTCTCAATGAACAGAAGCCAAATGCAAGAATCTGAGCTGTACTCTGAAATGTGTGTTGGCTAGAGAGTTAAGCTTTCGTTTAGTTTAGCGACAACAAAGTCTCCCATAATTTCTCCTCGAGGGTGCCTGGCTCTTCAGGCTGGCCTAGGTTCTGAAGGAGAAATGCATGTGGTCTTTCTCGCTGCCGTTCCCTGAAGGAAGGCCTTGCCTTCCCAAGCTGAATGCTTTTGTCTACCCCTGTCAGCAGATGCCAGCTTTGGCAAACACCACTAAATGGCTTCAGAAGACCTTGGAGCGGGACTGAATACCCATCATCCTTGGCAAAAAGCAGAAAAAACGGCATTTGATTCTCCCTGTTCAGAGTAGAAACATCTGTCTAAAGCCAAAGTTGGCTGAGAACATGGGGGTGGTTGGGGCAGGGGGGGGGTGATAGTGAGGGA